>CM068298.1:54387204-54987204 GCA_034768395.1 Linum lewisii | reverse complement strand
GTAAATGCATATTCAACAAAATTACCCTAGATCGAGAATTAAATTTTAGACCAACCTATTTTTGACAATTGAAATTTTATAATTGCCTAGTTACATATTCCATGGATTCATAATTCTCGAATACCAAATACAGTACAACTTAAATGGACTCAATTGGTCCGAATCTAAATTATTAACATGGGTATTATTTAAACAGAGGGTCAAAACATTAGCAGTCACCTAAATTTGGAGGTTGTAATACCGTGGTCACTTAACTTTGTTTTGTAATATAACACTCATTTATGTTTAAACAAGGTAACCGAACAATTATTCCGATAACTTTTGATGAAAATTCCGGCCAAACCAAACAATAATGTTTTTTAATTTTCCTCATCAATTTGGTTGAACCTCATATAAATTGAGCTAACTCAAAAACCAAACTAATACCTACAAAAATACCGACCCAGACATAAATGAGTGCTCTGTTACGAAACGAAGTTAAGTAATTAAAATGTTACAACCTAAACTTAAGTGACCGCAAATGTTTTACCCTTTAGACAAATGGAAGAAAAGGGACTAACAAACGGTGGTTGCATGTATTCGTAAAAAGTGGGTGATTACATTTGAGATGATGGGTTGATGATTATGGGTACATCCGAAACACAAAATTATGCTTAGAGGCGAAGCTATTATTTAGGAGGATCAAAAGAGATGGCCTATGGCTATTGTGTCGTCTCTTCCACTCAAAACCTGCAACAATCGACTTCCCACCTCACAGTTTGGTGGTTTATTCAGTCTCCTTCTTCACTCTTCCTTCTCTTCTACTACTCATACACCAATTTCCATATGTTTCTCCTTTTATTAACCCCCTTCTTCTTCCCCATTTCTCCTCTCACTCTCATCATATATATCTTTCCCTTTCTCTTCTTCTCCCCCATGGCTGCCATTCCCATGGTTCCCCGTTCTTTCATTGCTGGTGATGTTCACCATTATGATGATGATGATGATGACCATGACAAGCTACAGGTATCTCTACTTTTCTTTTTTGTTACAAGAAAAGCTGTTTTCTTGTATGTGCCTATGAACTGTTCGATGAAATTCCTCTTGGTATTCTTAATTAACAGCAGCAGAGGCCTTCTGCTCCTCCAAAGCTTGCAGAGTCTGCGGGGATGACATTGGTTTGAAGGAAGATGGTAACCCATTTGTGGCTTGCCATGTTTGTGGCTTTCCTGTATGTAGGCCTTGTTATGAGTATGAGAGGAGTGACGGTAACCAGTGCTGCCCTCAGTGCAACACTCGCTACAAGCGTCATAGAGGTAGCTATTGCCTTGTCGTGTGCCATTTTGGTTACTGAGAATGTGTTAATTCTCTGACAAGCTAATCGTTCATTGTGTTTGTTCTTGTTGTTGCAGGTTCTCCAAGGGTCCCTGGAGATAATGACGATGATGATGCTGATGATTTTGATGATGAGTTTCCGATCAAGCATCACTCAGATGATCACGATCACAAAGACGTCTCTGGTCATTCTGTAAGTAATTGATTTTTCCAACTTCTGCTGCTTTCATTACCGATACAAATGCTTCTGAGATTTAAGGAAAAGTTATGATTTCCAGGAAAATAAGGACTACGTTCAGCCTCAGCTGCACACTGGAGGCCCTGCTTTCTCTTCTGCTGGAAGTTGTAATTTTTCAGCTACGATTCTTCTGCTATCATTCGAATTCTCATCATCTTTTGCTTTCCCATTTTCTATGATGGAGTCGAAATTGTTTTCTAATTTATGTTTGGCTGTTCTTCACGTGTAGTTGCTGGTAAGGATCTTGAAGCAGAAAGAGAAGCTTACAGCAATGCAGAATGGTCAGAACGAGTGGAGAAATGGAAGATCAGGCAGGAAAAAAGAGGTCTGGTTAGCAAGGACGATGGAGGAAATGGTCAAGGAGAAGAAGATGAATACTTGTAAGTGACGTTCTATCCTTCTCTGCTTTGCTTTTCAGCTATAATTGTTCTGATTTGTTCACATCAATCAAATATTTTTCTACAGAACTGCTGAAGCCAGACAACCACTATGGCGAAAAGTGCCAATGCCCTCAAGCAGAGTGAACCCATACCGCATTGTTATTGTCCTCAGGCTCATCATTCTTTGCTTCTTTTTCCGTTTCCGAATCTTAACTCCAGCCTATGATGCTATGCCCTTGTGGGGGATCTCTGTGGTCTGTGAGATCTGGTTTGCCTTGTCCTGGATACTTGATCAGTTTCCAAAATGGTTCCCAATTAACCGGGAAACTTATCTTGATCGTCTCTCCTTGAGATTTGAGCGAGAGGGAGAGCCGAACAAGCTAGCCCCGGTTGATTTCTTTGTCAGTACTGTTGACCCTCTCAAAGAACCACCGATCATTACAGCAAACACGGTTCTTTCCATCCTGGCAGTTGATTATCCGGTTGATAAGGTTAGCTGTTACGTCTCTGATGATGGTGCTTCAATGCTTCTCTTTGAAGCACTGGCGGAAACTGCTGAATATGCAAGGAGATGGGTGCCTTTTTGCAAGAAGCACAATGTTGAGCCAAGGGCTCCAGAATTCTACTTCTCTCAGAAGATTGATTATTTGAAAGATAAAGTACACCCAAACTTTGTGAAGGAGCGCAGAGCAATGAAAGTAAGGACTCGGTTGTTAATATATTGGGTCATTTTACAGTTATGAAACGGTGAAGGCACTAATCTTAATTCTTTTTGGTTGCAGAGAGAGTATGAAGAGTTCAAGGTGAGGATTAATGCACTAGTAGCTAAAGCTCAGAAAAAACCTGAAGAAGGATGGGTAATGCAAGATGGAACCCCATGGCCCGGAAACAATACCCGTGATCACCCAGGAATGATTCAGGTTTATCTTGGAAGTGAAGGTGCACTTGATGTGGAAGGAAACGAGCTCCCTCGACTTGTGTATGTTTCACGTGAGAAGAGACCAGGCTATTCCCACCACAAGAAAGCTGGTGCCATGAATGCCCTGGTGAGTAGCTAGCTCTGTTTGTAGGCATCCACATTTAATGCATCCATGTAGATCGATTTGTGTAATCTCTGAACAAGTGTCTCTTTTTTCTCTCTATAGATCCGTGTCTCTGCAGTGCTCACAAATGCACCTTTCATGTTGAATTTGGATTGTGATCATTACCTTAACAACTGTAAAGCTGTAAGGGAGGCAATGTGCTTTTTGATGGATCCCCAGTTTGGAAAGAAGCTTTCATATGTCCAGTTTCCACAGAGGTTTGATGGCATTGATCGGCACGACAGATATGCTAACAGAAATGTTGTATTCTTTGATGTAAGCCAGTCTAGACATACCTTGTTTTTTTTCCACTTCTTCTGACAAAAGTTTGATTCGTACTGATATTCTCTCTTCTGATTATGGTAGATAAACATGAAAGGATTAGATGGGATCCAAGGGCCAGTTTATGTAGGAACTGGGTGTGTCTTTAACAGGCAAGCTTTGTATGGCTATGATCCACCAGTGTCTGAAAAGAGGCCTAAAATGACTTGTGATTGCTGGCCTTCATGGTGCTGCTGTTGCTTTGGTCGTTCAAAGAAATCTAAATCTAAGAAGAAGGGGCAGAGAAGCCTACTTGGAGGACTTCTTTCAAATAAGAAGAAGATGGCCGGGAAGCGATATGGTAAGAAAGGTGCTATCCCAGCCTTCGAACTTGAAGAGATTGAAGAGGGACTTGAAGGGTACGAAGAGTTGGAGAAGTCATCACTAATGTCTCAGAAGAACTTCGAGAAACGGTTTGGTCAATCCCCAGTTTTCATTGCCTCCACCTTGATGGAAGCAGGTGGTTTGCCTGAAGGAACAGCTTCATCAGCTCTCATCAAGGAGGCCATTCATGTCATAAGTTGCGGGTATGAAGAGAAAACTGATTGGGGTAAAGAGGTCAGTTATCAGTACCAGCACAGACAGTTTGTCCTTTTCATCTGCTGGTTTCACTTCTGGCTAAAGCATTGTCCTTAACATTTCGTTTGGTTTTTGTTTTTTTTCAGGTTGGATGGATTTACGGTTCTGTTACAGAAGATATTCTTACCGGCTTCAAGATGCACTGCAGAGGATGGAAGTCGGTTTATTGCTGTCCAGAGAGAGCAGCGTTTAGGGGATCAGCTCCCATTAACTTGTCAGATCGTCTGCATCAAGTTCTGAGATGGGCTCTAGGATCTATTGAAATTTTCATGAGCCATCACTGCCCACTCTGGTATGGCTGGGGAGGAAAGCTGAAATTCCTTCAGAGGCTTGCTTACATCAACACTGTTGTTTACCCTTTCACTTCCATTCCTTTACTTGCCTACTGCACCATTCCTGCAGTCTGCCTCCTCACAGGAAAATTCATCATCCCAACTGTAAGGATAAACTACCTCCTCATTGGGCTTCCTTTCCAGGGACACTTTTTCTCAGGGGCTTCCTAACTTGAAATCTTCTTTTTTTTCTTTCTCACCTGCAGATCAGCAATCTTGCCAGTATATGGTTCTTGGCACTTTTCCTCTCTATCATAGCAACAAGTGTCCTGGAGCTGCGGTGGAGTGGAGTTTCGATCGAAGACCTGTGGCGAAATGAGCAGTTCTGGGTAATCGGTGGAGTCTCAGCCCATCTCTTTGCCGTGTTCCAAGGCCTTCTCAAGGTACTTGGAGGAGTTGACACAAACTTCACAGTCACTTCGAAAGCAGCCGATGACACGGAGTTTGGGGATCTATACCTCTTCAAATGGACAACCCTTCTCATACCACCAACAACCCTAATCATCCTGAACCTGGTAGGGGTTGTTGCAGGTGTTTCTGATGCAATCAACAATGGGTATGGATCATGGGGGCCGTTGTTTGGAAAGCTATTCTTTGCCTTCTGGGTCATTGTCCATCTTTACCCATTCCTGAAAGGTCTCATGGGAAAGCAAAACAGGACTCCTACAATTGTAGTGTTGTGGTCCATTCTGCTGGCTTCAATTTTCTCATTGGTTTGGGTCAGGATTGATCCCTTCTTGCCCAAGCAAACTGGCCCGATTCTTAAGCAATGTGGGGTTGAGTGCTAGCTACTCTGGATATCTGAACAGTAAGCTTGATCAGTGAATGAAACAGTCGGTCTGTGAGATAATGACATTTTATTTTCCTTTTCTTTTTTTGCTGCTAAATGTTGTTGAGAGTGATAGAGTTGAAGCTCTAAGATTCAAAAGATTGTAAGAGATAAATTTTGAGATGCATGGATTTCATTCATCAGCCTATGTTATAATCTGGACCAATCGATCTTGGTCTTAAACTCTTTAATCTGTTTGCAATTGCCATGAACATGATGATATGCAATGGCGGACATAGGGGGAGCTAGGGGAGACACGGCGCCCCCCTCTCCCGGTATCGAGTGTAAAATTATATGTAATATTTGGTGTTTTCGGAGTTTGGCGCCGGGGTATTTCAAGTTCGGCTCCCCCACTATGATGTTTCGGTGAAATGTTTTAAATTTTACAAAATAGTTACTCAGAATCAACTTATAATATGTAATAATTACAATATGTGATCATAAATCATCCAAATTTGAAGAATAAATTGTCGGTAGCACATATAATTCTTTTTTACTAACTAAGTAACTTATAATCAAACAATTTATTGTGTAGTTTTACATAGTATTAGATTCATGAAATTTTTCTACTACTATCCAAATCCGAAGAAATTTTTTTGTCGGTGGCACCCATTTTCAGTTTATAATTTGGCTCCCCCCTTGTACCAATCCTGGTTCCGCCATTGATGATATGACTTGCATATATCTAAACCATCATTATAGACGAGCTGCTCGAGCTCGGGCTCGTTCGTTCGTGAGATCGGCTCGTCGTAAGCGAGCTGGCTCATGAACAGGCTCGTCACCTAAATGAGCCGAGCTCGAGCCAGTATGTTGGTCGGCTCGGCAGGCTCGTGAGCCAACTCGTTTCGTTAGCTCGTTAAGCTAAGCTCACGAGCTGGCTCGATTGTAACTCGTATAATCCTAATCCCTAAATGGTAATTAAATAATCAACCATAATAGTGTAACAAACTAATACCCTAAAAGAAGTAATATGTTAATTACTAATTATCGTAATGGCTAATGTCCTAAAATTACTTTAATCCCCACTCTGTGAGTCACGAGCCCACAACCAACGGTACATTATTCTTCTTCTCCTACTCTTTGGCATCTTTTGCTTTTTGATGGTTGCTAATTTGTTTCTTGAGATGCACGTTAGAAACGTTCATATGGATTGAAATTTGTGATTTTTTTATATTTTCTATATTTTGTAGCACCGATATCGTATTTTTGTAGAATGTTTAATTTCTTATATTTCCGATATTTTTATCCCGAGTTTGGCTCGTTTACGATGGTAAACGAGTCTAACTATGATTTGGCTTATTTAGCATTATAAACGAGCCCAATCTGACTCGTTTAGCATTATAAACGAGCCGAATCCGAGCTAGACTCGTTTAACATAGTAAACGAGCCGATCCCGAGCCTGAGCCCGAGCCCAGACAACCAACAAACGAGTCGAGCCCGAGCTACCCTATACGAGCTCGTGACGAGCCCGAGCTAGAAAAAATTAAGGCGAGCCCGAGCCCGAGCTAGGCTTCGGCTCGGCTCGGCTCGGCTTGGCTATGCTCATATATAGCCCTAATTACAACAACAGATATGAGTGATAGAACCATTACAATAAACCATGGGTTGAGCAGTTTCCCTGCGGCAGTTCTCCCATGATCTCGGCAACAACCGCCGGCGGTTGGATCGACACCCTAAACGTCTTCTTCCTTCTTCTTTGTTATTACTTATCGGATTGGATCATGTTTATCCTGTTCGAGGCAACCGCCTTCTGTCAGCCTATATAGTCGGGTCAAGGGCTCGTTCCCTGTGTCTATCTTCCTTATCTATATTCACGTCTCTACTACAATGACAACTCCCCTTGCCCCGTTTCAAATTTCTAACTCTGAAATCTCGGCGAGCAAATCATAAAACTCATTAAGCCTGATTCTACGCTTCTTTGGGGACATTCGCAAGACATGTGCAGGTTTACAGTCCTTGTTAGGGTAACTCTGGGGGTTGGCCGGACGCCTTCGGGTCTGTAACGTAGGCTTCATTTTCTTCCACAATGCGGAGGAGAGGGCTTGTATTCTCCGAATGCAGCCATGGGACATGGCGGGGACAATGCTGAATCTCCCCCAGGCACTCTACAAGTGTTGATTTATTTAACTCTATCAACCTAATGGAATTCTAGGTTCCCAACTTACCATGCATGCCATCCCACCCGATTTCACCTCTCTTTTGGCAGGGACTTCCTTGGCGATTTGGGGAAATCTCATACACCTCGGGCTATTTGTGGTGAGCATCGTGTTCATCCGGGATAAGGTCAAATTTTTTGTCGATAAGGGACTATATGGTCGACGGCATGTTATCGTTAGTCCCGACGTCATTTTCTAGGCAAAAATTAAATATGATGGGCTCTCTAGACTTGTTGCTATGATTGGATCACATCCAAATTCAATGTTTGGCACCGGTCCAAGTAAACGCCCCCCCAACTAATCGGGAATTGGAATTTTGTAGCACAATTTAAAAAAATATGTACCGTCAGTAGCCAAATGCGTAAAAATGTCCAGAAATAGCACAATCTGACTGGCAGCCAGCGCTGCGCCAGCCAGATGGCGCTGCGCCACCCAGCCAGCGCAGCGCTGGCTGCCTTATCAAAATTGTGCCGTTGCAGCGCTGCGCCAGCTGGCAACAGAGCCGTTACAAAGGAGCCGTTAAGTAACGGTAGTGTTGATCCCAGGCAGCGCTGCGCTGGCTGGGTGGCGCAGCGCTACCTGGGATCAATATTACCGTTTTTTTTTTGGTATAAATACCCCCTACCCCCACATACCATCTTCACACCTCCTCTCATAGTTTCACACCTCCTCTCATACTTTCACACCTCCTCACATACTCTCTAAGGTATTTTTGATAGTTTGTTTGTGTTTCTCATAAATTTTTTGTTATTATTATTGTACGCTAATGACGTATTTTATTTGTAGGTTCATAGCAATTGTCCGGCGAGGAAATTTCGTTTGAAGAAGGCCTGAACCCTCCCTCAAAAGGTATCATGCTATAAATTATATGGTAATTAAATTGTGTTTTACGATTTTATATGTATTTAACATTGCTTGTGGATATGAAATTGTAGATGGATTACATGTTTGGAGAGGTGCCGGTTGGGGTACGAAGTGGTAGTCCCGAGGACCCGTCGATTTTATGGGGTGATGCTGACCGACATCGAGCGGCGGGAATTTTTGAAGCTCAGGTTGGTACATCTGAAATGTTATTTATTTTTACAAGGTATTTATGTTTGAATGTTGCATTTATTTTAATAATATTCATAATTTAATTACTTATATTGTAATATTAGGATCAAATTTGAAATGTTATATGTAAATGTTAGTTATATTTGAATGTTAATTATATTTGAATGTTAATTACATTTAAATGTTTAGGGTGCACTCAGAAATTGAGTACTAGTTATTAATTTTGTTACATCTTCTTCCCCCAACTATTAGGACCCACATATGACGCTTAAGTGTCACTTCTCTAAGAAGATCGTGAAGTACGATCCTAGGTTCGAGACATACCTTGCCCCCATAGGTCTAGATCAGTTGCGTGCCTGCCTGGATTTTACCCCTGATTCTGAGCTGATCACCGCATTGGTCGAGAGATGGCGTCCCGAGACGAGCACTTTTCACTTGTACCACGGTGAGGCAACCATAACACTCGAGGACGTGCACTTTCTCACTGGTCTGAGCATCGATGGTGTGCTTGTGGAGTCGCAGAGGCGCATTCCGACTGTGGATTCTGATCTGCAGCTTTACGTTGAGCGCCTTCTTGGGAAGAAACCATCTACCGCTGACCTTTCTGCTGGCAGAGTGAAGATGACGTGGTTGCGTAACCACTTTGGCACCATCAGGGATGACGCCGATCAGGAGACTATCGAGCAGCACTGTCGAGCATACATTCTGGACTTCTTCGGCAGCTGCATCTTTGCTGATCGGTCAGGATCACACGCCTCACTCTTCTTCCTTCCACTGCTCGAGGACATGAGCCAGGTAGGCGACTACGCTTGGGGGGCTGCCGCACTTTCATGGCTATATAGGGAGCTTGGCCGGTGTGCTTTTCGCATAGAGAGCAACCCGTCCCGCGACCACGTAGGTGACATTGGAGGTTGGATGGCACTGGTTCAGGCGTGGGCCCTGGAGAGATTTACGTCCATTGCGCGTCGAGTCCACAAGAGTCGACAGATTGCACCGACGCACTCCCCCATTCCACGTATGACTAGGTTCGGGCTACGACTTCTTCTTCCATTTTCATAGTTTATTCCATCTGATCAAGTTGTATGAATGACGTGGTTCATTCTGCATTTTTTTAGCTGGTCCGAATGGTATCACGCGAAGACCAGATACATCCTTGTTGGGGGGTACCGCCAGCTGTTTGACGATGGGACTCCATTCGTGGTATTGTATTCTAACAAGAAGATCATGTTTTTTCCCTTACAGTTTAGGTGTCGTAGTTGTGTAACTTTCCACTTTGTTTCATATAGTGGTGTCCCTACTCGGCGGACCGTGAGCATTACAGTCCAGGGACTTTCCCCAGCCATCGTGTCGTCGCACCGCTTATCTGCTTCTTCAGCGCTATGTGGCATAGGCCTGATAGAGTGTTGCGTCAGTTTGGGATGGACCAGCCTGTCCCTACATGGGATCAGCCAGTAGGTGAGGTCATCAGTAACCTGGAGCTGACACAGCGTGGATGGCATCGTACTGATGTGGTAGCTAGATTTGCTGGATATCGAGACATGTGGTCCACTCGTGTTGACCACATCGCCTCAGGCCCGTGGCTGCGGAGCGAGGAGAGGGAGTCCTATCACTTCCACGACGAGATCAACCAGTGGTATCATGGCATCACTAGACGTACAGTTTCTCGCCGAGGAGCCGTGGACCAGTCTTTGGTACGTAGGTTCTGTCATAATTATTACAACTACTTCTAGTTACATGTTTAACCATTCTAATTATGTGTTGTAGCTTGATGGCATGGAGAGGCTGTACGTGACTTCTGGCCAGTCACATATCACGCCTCAGGAGCAGCAGGAGATGCATGCTACACTGAGGTCAATGATGCATGCTTCAGCCGGGATCCATAGGACGTCTGAGTCTAGGAGGGCACCCCGGCAGGCCACCCATCCACGACATGCTGACTACCCAGTGCCTGACCCGCCAGCCGCCAGGATTCCTTCTGCACGAAGAGTCCGACAGCATGTAGATGTCCCCCCTGTCCCGCGATTGTGGGAGCCGACATTGCCTCAGTGGGATCCACATCACCAGCAGACGCGATACTCTGAGCACTATCCATTCGACACTAGAGGCGACGCGACTTTCAATTATATGGGGAGTCAGGACTACACCCAGCCGGAGGACTACACACAGCATCAGGATTACACACAGCACCCGGACCCGACCCAGCCATACCCCACTCCTACAGTCCCCACTGGAGGCTATACATCTTACGCCCCTCCATCCGGGTCTCAGTGGGGTGCTTCCTCATCGTACGCCGGTCCATCCGGGTCTCAGTATGTCACACCACCCGTAGTGACATATGATGCATCTTTCGATGATGATGATACTCCACCCGCCGACGGGCAGCATCGGTATGGACTGAGGCGAGAGCCTACGCAGAGGATGTGCGCTACTGGAGGCCATGAGCTGGGGGCACATTGGAGGGGACAGAGTCGGCGTAGGGGTCGAGAGGGTAGGGGCCGAGATGGTGGGGGTCGGGAGGGGAGGGGTCGTGATGGGCGGGGTCGTGAGTAGTTATAGTATCTTATGAGTATATTTCATTGTATTTCGTATTTCAGAGTACTTCATAGTAGACGTTTGTTTCATGGTATTCGACTTTATAATTGATCACAACATTTCATCTTATGAGATCGCAACACCCTAGAAATGCAACATATAATTGATCACACATTTCATCTTATGAGTTGACAACACCCTAAAAATGGGTCATCTAGCAATAATTCTGTTCACATAGAAATAATTGCCAACCCACGTGAAAAAAGCTGCAGCTCCTCATTAAGTCAACCACTTATGGACGACACAATAATTTGTAACGTATAATTGCCAACCCACGTGAAAAAAGCTGCAACTCCTCATTAAGTCTTCCACTTATGGACGACACAATAATTTGAAACGTATAATTGCCAACCCACTGTGGCTTTCGCAATCGTGGATGTTGAGAGTAAGGAGACTTGGGAATGGTTCTTTGATTGCATACAACGACGAGTGACACAGAGACGCGGAGTATGTGTCATATCCGACCGACATGTGGGCATCGTGAGTGCAATGGAGAAAATCCAATTTGGATGGCATTGGCGATGGTGCGCCAGACACTATGTAAGCAATTACAACAAAGCCGCCAAGAACCCAAGAATGAAAAGCCGCCTTATGAATTTAGGTCAGTATCATGACACTCCACCAAGTACTTAACAATTTCAGTGTATATCATTTGTAATCCATTCTTTTTTACCTGCAGCTAAACGCCGGTCCTTCAGAAAGTTCACAAAGGGGGCAACAAGATTCGCAAGGGACGACCCCGTAAATAAAAAATGGGCGCTTGAAGATCAATTATATTGGTCAAGAGCCGTAGACGCTCAACACGACGGGGCACGATGGAACCAATTGACATCAAACATGGCGGAGAGCGTGAATGGGGCATTCAAGTCAATCCGGGCTCTCCCTGTTGCAGCTTTGGTGGAATCCACTTTCTACAGGCTGCAAACGTATTTTGAAGATCGACGAAAGAGGGTTCGAGAAGAACAGGCGGCCGGTGAAATCTGGACGAAGAAGTGTCTTAAGCGCCTACAGAAAAGAGTGAATAAGGCCACTTCCCACACAGTGAGGCAATTCGATTACGATGCTGGGATATTCGAAATACAGACGGCGATAAATCGCAGCAACGGGAAGGGAAACAATAGGCAAGAAGTTCGCTTGGACTACGAGGAGGGTGACGGTCATTGCTCATGCGGCAAGTTCCAACAGTGGAAGATGCCTTGTTCACATGCTGTGGCCGCATGTAACGCCGCCAATCAAGATCCCTTATACTACGCCAACGGCCATTACAGGCTGGAAACAGTAAAACAAATATACGGACGGAGTTTCCTCCCTATCGGCTCGAAAGACGACTGGGTGCCTCATGGAGGGCCTAAGTTGATGCCTGACCCAGGAAGGGTCAGGGAGATGGGGCGACCACGACATTCTCGCATACGCAACGAGATGGATTGGGTTGAAGATATTGAGCCTCACTGCAGTTACTGCCATCTCGAAGGGCACAATAGGAGGACGTGCCAACGTGCGAGGCGAAGCAGCAGAAATCCAAACCCTACAAGGAACGGTTAATTGCACTATGAAATGTTTTAGTATTATGGGTTTGGTAGTTTGTGTTTGATAATCTGTATTTCAAATGTGTGGTTGTCAATTTCATGTTTCAGTTTCAATGTAACCTAATGTTTTGTAGTTGTACTATGAAGTTACTTTTATTAGTCAATCCTTCAACTGAGAAAGACTGCAACTATGTCATAACAACAAATGAAATGTCACAACACAATGAAGAAAGGCTGCAACTACAACCCAGTCATTTTATTAACTTTTATAATGACTCGAACAACGACAACAACAACAACAATAGAAATGACAAACACACTAGGCCCAACATGGATGTCAATTGTAAGGACAAGGTCCGGGTGGTGGTGGGGGAGGCCCTTCCCTGAGCAACCTATTGATTGAAACGTGCAACCATGAAATTTCTTCCCTCAGATCTCGAATAATGTTGTCCTTCTCCTCGACGATTTCATCCTTCTCCCTATTCGCTCGAACAAGTTGTTCGTCCTTCGCCCGAATGATTTGGTCCTTCTCCTTAATCGCAACATCCACGGCCTCCCGCACCTCCAGTTTTTCATAATAACCACACCCCTTCTCCTACAGATCATAAGGCAAACGTAGAGGGGTTTGAGAACTACGAAAATGCAAATAATTAAATTCAGACCCTTTTTTTTTACCTCTCTCTCACGAGGGCAGCCAAAATAGCATTCCAGATCACTTGGTCGAACGGATCTAGTCGCCCTTAAGTCACACCAGCAGTTCACCACACTTGCCTCATAAACGAACAAGTCCTCCTCCACCGGCTTCTTCAACTTGTGCATTACCCTCTCAGTATCTGTCACTACAGAAAAACAGTACTTAGTATACAAGACGAATTCGTTAAATGCATAAATAAGATAAGTACAAAGCACCCAAACGAAGTTCACTTACGCTTGCTCTTGCGAGACCTAGAGCCATAGTTGAAGAACGACATATTCTAAGCTTGGTTACGGCTGCCTACTACAAATTCTAAGTTTAGGGCTTCAAGGGAGGTGTGTGGTGCAAAACTGCATCATAGAGGGGGGTATTTATACTAAAAATTGACGACTTAGGGGTTTTTCAGTCCCAGCCAGCGCTGCGCCACCTAGCTAGCGGCTCTGGCTGGGATTGAGGAAACCCTAACAGTGCTATGACGGTAATATTTTCTGACTGGCAGACAGCGCTGCGCCATCTGGGTGGCGCTGCGCTGGCTGGGTGGCGCAGCGCCATCTGGCTGGCGCAGCGCTGGCTGCCAGTCAGATTGTGCTATTTCTGGACATTTTTACGTGTTTGGCTACTGACGGTACATATTTTTTACAATTGTGCTACAAAATTCCAATTCCCCAACTGATCTGAGAATCCATCTGCTCTCCGTTGGGTTCGGCTACTCGCTCTTCACTAAGTCTGTGACTGCTAGAGATTCCAGTAGCGGCTGATGCGGACGTCGACGGCTGCTCGGAGATGGAGACCCAGACCATTCGAACCGACAATGGTTACTCTCCAATTAGGGCTTCCTGCAGGCGGGCGGACAAACGGCCCAAACTCTCTTCCATTTCCTTTGGTGGGCCTTCTCCATAAGCTACTACACCGATGGAAGGGGATGTTGGGACTTCTCTTCAATTTACTATCCTAGTTGCTGCCCACACTAAGGATGAGCCCAAGGAGCTCACCGTTGTGGCCTTGGATGAGGATGACTTCGATGATGATTATAGCGACGAGCCTTTAAACCTTACTAGGATACGTGACCGCGCTTCCCTGTGGTACTGTGTTAGTATTGTAATTAAGTCGTAACAACCCGTGTATCCCAGAAAACAGAGTGTACACACCATACTGTATAATGTTCACTAGATTCTAAAGTTTTTCCACACTACACTTATGTTCAGGTTGTGGTAATTCACACGTTTCCTTTAAGTTATTGACTGAATTCAGCATGTCCAAGTAGATCGACACGGGTTGTCTAATAGAACAGCTGACATGAGCATTGTAAGTTCTGCCAGAAAACATTCAAACATTCCAGATATGTAGCACTGCAGCGTACATACTGAATAGGAAAAAATAGAGCATAAGGAACAGGTAATGTCGAACTTGATTAATATCATTGATTTTTCCTTATATCTATTTTGAATCCAAATCGTTGTGGTCTTCTGCTTCGCCATTTGCATCGCCCCTAATCGGGTATGCGATTTTAGACTCGTCATTGGAAAATATTGCAACGTTTAAGGTTGATGTCCCCGCGTATTCCAGCATTAGCAGATACTGTTGGCTATTGAGTAGAAGTCGAAGAATTCCGTCAAGCCTTCGTTGAGCCATAGAATTTCATGCCTGTCGCGGTTGAGCTAGATCTTCCATGTATGTCGTGGGAACTCGAAGTGTGGTCATCACGGTGGTTAATATGTTGCTAAATTCCTGTGACAGCCTCTGCAGATATGTAGAGAATGAAGAGCATTATATATCGAGGAAACTAAACTCATCGTTATGGGAATTGGTATTCGATTATGTTTCGAAAACAAAAATTCTGTGACATTGATCTTGCAAAAAAATGAATTTGAAGATTCTAGTTCAATACCGCAAAAGAATAAACAAATATCATTTTTGTGCACAAAACATCCCACTTTGGCATGGCTTTTCCAGCAAACAGATGTGTACTCACCACCATCGTAAATTCATACTATTAATCAACATCAACTAGGAAAAAAAACTACAAATCTAATAAAGGTAACTAAGAAGAAGAGTATAAATTATTGGTCAAGGAATGTATTATTAATATTTCTTCTCCATTCCTATTGTCTTACACTTGTCAGAAAGCACAAATCTGGACAACAAAAAAACATAAACTATACTAAATTCACAAATCGTTTGTTTCATAATCGAAAAAGGAAGACAAATACACACGAACTGTGTCTAGCGAGTATTTGGGGAGGTTCGATTATTATGAGATGCTGTATAATACCGGCTGAGACGCAGATTATGTATAATGAGAAATCTTATGGATTTCTTATATAAGAACTTTATTATGGGTTATTACTTAAATGATCACCAAACTTTGGCCAAATAACCCAGTAGTCACTGAACTCAGAAAAATTTCCTAGCAGTCACTGCCGTCAACGGACATCCAAAATTCCATCCATCCGCCTACGTGGAGCTGCCACCTACGTCGCCACGTCATCTAAAATCCAAATCAGCTAAACTTAAACCAAACCCAAACCCAAACCCAAACCCAACCCAAACCAATTATCCAATTCTCCTTCCTCTCCCTCCTCCTTCCTCCTCTAAGATCTACCTCAACCCTCCACTCTCTACTTTCAGACAATCATCAAGTCACAAGTGCTGGAAACTCAAGTTCCTAACATTCCTAAATAGAGCTTGCAACGACCCACAATTATTCTTAGCACATCTGAGAATAATTTAATTTTGATTCTTGGAACTTGGTGAAATTGGCCGATTTCAGATCGGCCGAGGCGCTAATTGGAGTTGTAGAGATGTCGTATTACATGGTGTCGGAGGTTCTACTGGGGAGACGGCGGTGGAGATCTACGGCGCTGGGTGGTTCTGTACATAATGCTCGTGGGATTCCCACTGTTCCACGGGGAGACAGCGGTGGAGAAGACGGCGGTGTAGATCTTCGACGCGGTGGGAATCTGAGGTTTCCGGGTAGGGTTTTTCAGTCCGTGTGTACGGATGCGAAAGATCTCATGAGGAGGGTTTTTTGCGGCGCAGAGGAGTTCAAGGAATCAAGATCCTTTCTGAGAGGATGAATGATCGTCAAAAACATCAGTAGCAGTAGCAGATACGAACAGCTTTGTATTTGGGATTGTTTCTGGTTGTTTTTACCATTAAATCATGAATAATAAGCAAGTTAACACCTCTACAATCTACATTATCGACCCTCCCATGTACACTGCCAACCAGAACAAACCCTAATCTATAGACAACTCAAAGCTTGTTGAATCTGAATCACCACGACCGCCATTAACAGAACCAACTTCAACTGCATCACTATTACCAGATCTCGAATCGAACCCAAACTTCTCCTCCTACCACCAATAGAGAAGCTCACCCAAATCGGATAGCATGCAGAATCTGATAAAGAAACAAAGCATGGCCTTAATTAATATCACTGAGAGAGATTTGATTTCGTCATGGAAGAACAAAAAATTGGGGATCGCTACCAACACAGATGGATGAGCTTCAGAAAACAACAAATTCGAATTCGAATCGAAAAAAAAATTAATACCTGCGGAAGAAACTTGGAGGGAGGAACAGGCGTACGAAATTGGAGGAAGCATATTAGATTGTACGGAGGAGACATCGTTGACTTGAACTGGACTGAGAAATCAGAAGAGGAGGAGAAGAGAAGAAGAAGGAAGAGGAGAAAACAGTAAGAGACATGAAGAAGCACAAGAAGCCAAAACAGCTATATATAAATCTCATTTTACTGTCTTGTTTCAAAGAAGCGAAAGAAGCCAAAGCTTTCTTAAGCTTTAATGGCGGATTTGGGGATTTTGTCTCTTTCCTCTTCCAATTTGGTTCAAGTTTGAATTGGGTTGGGTGTGGGTTTGAGTTTGGGTTTGGGTTTAGTTTAGGTTTAGCTGATGTGGATTTTAGATGACGTGGCGGCTTAGGTGGCAGCTCCACATAGGCGGATGGATGGAATTTTGGATGTCCGTTGACTGTAGTGACTGTTAGGATAATGGGCTGAAGTTTGGTGACTTCTAGGAAATTTTTCTGAGTTCAGTGACTGCCGAGTTATTTGGCCAAAGTTTGGTGACCATTTAGGTAACCAACTCACTTTATTATGGACCGTTAGATCTTATAGTACCAATCCAATGGTTAATATAATTTGGGTAGTTAAGAGGATATATATGTCCAATATATTATTAAAAACTATCTAATTAGGATAATTAAGAAATAATTACGGTACCATATTAAATTCTGAAAACCCTAATTAATGTTTGTAACAGCAACTTCTTCTACTTTTTGTTGCCAGCGGTGATGAAACTCCAGCACTAACCAAGTAAATCCGGCACATCAGCTCTTTCATCCTCCAGCACGCCGGCTCTTTCCTCCTCAGGAACGGTGGCTCTTTCCTCTTCCGGCATGGCGGCTATTTTCTTCGGACGGCACGACGACTGCCGTGATCCCCCGGCGGCATAGCTTCAGTCCGGATGTTATTGGGAGTTCCGGCGGTGGGAGAAACGAAACAAACTACTACTGTTAACTACCTCTGAAGTTTAGCTTTTGAGATGGTATATTAAATATTGCTTAATAATTTGCTAATGTTGGAACATTGATTGTGGCAACAGTAGATCATATACCATTCAAAAGCTGAAGGTAGTGGATTTTTCATATTTATTGTTTATTTTTTGGTTTGGGATTGTATCATATGTTATTTGGGTGTATGATTGATTCACTCATTTTGTTCCATCCGTTTATATTTTGTACCGTTCGTGTAATTCATTAACCACGAAACTGACAGTTGTGGTTGTGCAGAGAGAAGGTAGTTGTGCCGGTTACAAAGGCGTACATATCATTGATTGGGAATGAAAACTACGTGTCAAAGACGGTGATAAGCTGGCATAACAAAGCTTCAGATTTTAATTCCAATGGGAATGAGCATAACAAAGCTTCAGTCACCGTTTCTTCTGCGTCACAGGGATCACTATCCAGGTTTGTTTTCTTTTTCTAAGTAAGAGGAGAAAGAGAAGGCCTATTTCTTCATTTTAAGCTAAAAGTAAGAAGAAACTGTTTTCATTTTAGCAGAACTCGGTGTTGGCAATTCCAGGAGGGCATGAGATGCAGGCAGTGTGATGAACGTTGTAATGCGGTCAATCAAATAACTGTCAAGCACAGAGCAGGACAAATCATATTCTACGGGCCTCTTCTACTTGCTTACTCAAATATGTTGGCAATTTTTACTCAAGGTTGAACACTTTGCGCGTGGTGTGAGTTCCACGACTTCTATACTAAAATGTAAGGTAAATTGAAATGAAATTTAAATGCAGAATGATTGGTTGTTTGACTTAGACAGACGACAGACAAGCTTAGACTTTAAATCCCCCTTAGATCACCAAAGCACTAGCAATCAACAAACCAGCGATTTTCGATTCTAGTTCATTCAGTTCACAGACACCACCATAACTCCTGACCCTTAGGTGTAAGACTGGCGAACGTTCGCTCTATCCGATCTAGCTACCAAGATTAATTAGTCGCCCGGGTACGGTCGCCTCTTGCGACGACTAAACTAACTGGTGGAATTACTAACGATTAATGAGTTACTCTTGCAATGGATTAACCCTAACTGGTTCCTACGAAAGGCACACTCCAATGAATAGGTTAATTGCTTGATTTGGTGTTTTAAAGTGAGGCGAACATTCGTTACTATCCTCAACTTAACAAGAATCTAATCTAGGTGGTCAAACCAGACAAGAAACATAGAGAACAAAGAACAAATCAAACATGAAAGAGAAACTGAATGAATTTCGAATCTAATCACTGCCAATACGTGACCGCTTTAAAGCCCTGGGTCACTTAGGGTTCATCTAATCTAAGCTCTACGAGTTTAGCTACTCATATTCAATACAGGAGAATCAAAGACGAACAAGAAATACATCTCAGGTAGGAAAGACAGAGAAGAACTGTAAAACCTAATTTCGACGAATCCTTGAAGCTTCAATCTGCTAGATCTTCAACCCCTAGCACTGGTTCTCCGAGATGGAAGGATGGTGTCACGATCCTTTCCTGGCTCCTCGAACTCTTTTCACTCTTTCTCTCTCCTGGTCCAAAGTGTAAGTTATGAGATCCCCTTTTCAGCCGGCGATTTTTTCTTTTATACCCGTCCGCGTTTTGGCTGGAAATCAGCCAACTTTTCGCCGAAAATTTGGGGAGTTTTCGGCGAAAACTCCCTTTAGAAACTTGGCTTGCTCCGTCTGTTTCCTCTGTTCGAAGTTACTTGGAGTTTGCGGCGAGAACTTTTGGGGTTTTCGCCGAAAACTCCTTGTAATTGTCTGCTGATCTCTTCTTGAGTTTTCGGCGAAAACTCAAGATCTTTTCACCGAAAACTGCTGTGTAATTCGGGCAGGAGATGTGTTGACTTTAATTGACTCCATGGTTGATTCTGGTGCGGTTCCTTGAGGTTCCAATGCCTTAGACACGTCCTTGGTTACACTATTTGCCGGCAGAAACCTGTGGTATCATGAAAACACTAGAAAACCATCAAATAGACCCGAAACGGGCCAAAGTAACGCAAATGGCACGAGATAGAGTAGATGAGTGGATATTCGCTATTCTACCCTAAAAACCATGTCTTAAGCCAAGAAATGTCGCTTAAATGAGGCTGATAATCACGTCAAATTGAGTGTCATCAAAATACCCCACACTTATGCTTTTGCTTGTCCTCAAGCAAACTGAATAGAATACGCTCAAGTTCACAAATGATGAGATCGATTAAATTGAAGTTCAAGCATTCATAATGAATTATTAGACAGATAATGCCTAGAACAAGCAACCTAACATGCATACTGATAAGCCAAACAACCTGGTCTCATTAAAAACTGCACACGACAAGAAGTAGTAACCAATCATGCACGAATTTGACCTGACCGACCAGACTCCTGACACAGATAATATTTAGTACAAGGGAAACTCTCACTCTCTGTGTTTAGGGACGTGTTTCTGCTCTCAATCCTTTTCTGTTACTGAATTCTGTCATAAGTTTGCAATTCGACCACATCTCCACCACTGTGACAACACGAGGAACTAGTCAAGAAGGACTTCCCTGCTAGGACTGTAACGAATTCTACACTACAAGGGTTTATAATGAGATGGATGATGAGAATGTATGATGATGGCTTTGGTGCGGTGTAGCATTCGCTAACTTCCCTCGAATCTAGCCTATGGCTTCCTACCGTCTAACCAGACACGGGTGGAATAGTGTACGCTCGTCTTATGATACCCTTAAGCAACTTAATACTTTATTTTATTTTCACACATTTTTTCTGAATTTTCTTTTGACTTCGTTCTTCCATATGTAGGGAGAAGAACGTTATTAAACTAAAAACTTTGAAACTTTTCTGATTTTTCTTCTTTCTCTTTATTTTTGAAATTTTCTTATTATTATTCTTTTGTGCCGATTCTTTCTTTTAGTTGCTAGAGGGGTTTACACGTCTGGACATAATAGCTAAGACCACCTATTTAATGGCTATAGGCAGGTTACCACAAACCGACTTCCGGTAGGTCAATCTAGAACTACAACCACAGGGGATCAACGGGGAATGAAAGAATGGGGGATGGCTGTAATGTATATCAAACCGAAAGAAACAAGCCAAGCTCAAGGGTTTAAACCTAATGGATTTATCGTTAGGTAGGCTATTTGGCTTAGTAGCTGAATCTAGGTGCCCCTATCATTCTAGAACTCGTGTCATCCTATGGTCTTGAGTAGGTCTCATGAAAATTCTAACTCATTCACGCAAACAGAAAACCACTCAATAATGAATTTAAATTGCAAGTTACGTGCAATGGATCAAAAGCTCACAGTTGGTTTGCTAGTCGGATTCGGTCATTTTCATGCAATCAAGGCGACAAACTGCAAGTGTGATTTTTAAAATCTGTTATGACCAGGCTATTCGAGATCAAAGTACACATGTTGGTTCTCAGGTTCTGGGTTAAGCAGTCTAAGCATCAATATGACAGATTGAAAAACAACTTAACGTTAAACATCAAGAACTGAGCAATCCTAAAGCTAGAGGAATCAATCAAGGCACCACGAAACACAAAGAAGGACAATCAAGATCATGCATGGTTCTCTAACATCCTACCCCACACTTAGACTGTTCTATGTCCTCACAGGACGAAAAAGAGATAGAGAGGAACGGGAACCTGGAAAGGGGTGTAGTGGACGGTTTCGGAGAGCGCGCCACGGAGCGGAGGAGAGTAGCTACCAAAAGACACCTACAAAACAAAAATAAATAAAAGATCAAAAGGAAACCGGGACAAGTGTCCCAGAACCACACAAAAAAAAGTTCGATTGAAATCCGAAAAGAAGAAAGAAAAAGAAAGGGAAAGGATAGAAACAGCCTGATCACTGTTCCGCAGGTGGGGGTGGAGGTGGAGTCGGGAGAGGGGAAACGCCAAGTCGCTGCTCAAGCTACTGTCGCCATGCGAGCTCAACCTTGTGTCTAGCTACCTGGTTAGTCATGAACTGTTGCAGAATGGTCCATCGCGCATTTTGTGCCTTTTCGTGCTCCACTCGGTCCTTCTGCCATTGAAGTGAACCTGTAGAGTAGTCGAGCTGCCATTGCTCAATACGCGCCAGCCGCTCATTAATCTCGGTGGGCATCTGTGGCTGTGGTGGAGGTGGCAACTCTAGGAGAGGAGCGTGAGGCACAGGAGTCACAACTGGCTGTGGTGGCGCTCTCTTCAGGCGGCGGGGTAGCAGATTGTATTCGTCGAGACTGCACGCGAGTTCGAGGCCTCGTGCGATGGCAAGCTCAGCACCGAAGTGCTCAATCCGGGCGCGAGGGATATCAGGGCCCCATTTGTCACTGATCTGGAGGTTGTCGATCAGACAGGAAATGAAGGTTCCGCCAGGAAGCTTAGAAGGAAGTTTCTTGGTGGTCGTGTGTTTTGTGGAAGAACCTTGCAAGCCACCATCCAGGGTGAAGACGTTCCTCCTCTTCTATAGCACGAAATAGCACGATTTCCTCAAGGGAGACATGGTGACGGCCCGCCTTGCTGCAGTAACACAAAGACTGCATCCAAACATAATGCAAGAATTTAAGAATTGGGTGAGTAATGTCACCTACCGTGGGATTGACGATAGGTTTGACCTCTGTTTGGCCGGAGACATACTTCCATACGTCGGGGTAAGGTTCACGGAAGATGGAGTAGACGTCCGAGAACCCAAGGGCAGTGTCCTGGATGACGGCATGGGGGTCGAAGAGGAGAGCGAACTCCTGTATGGTCTTCTCATATCAAACACCACCGAGGCGGAAGGAAACAAACTTCTGACGGCTGTTGGGTATTGGTGTGTGGCGCTCAAACGAGCTCCAGAACTCTTAAAGGACGACCAGAGGGTAAGGCGAACCAAGAGTGGTCAGGAATCGCAAGCCAGCTTGGCTAAGGATGAGGTCGATGGTGGAGTGCCAAGCCGGATTGTGGCTCTTGAGACTGTCTAGGGAAAGAACTGCCACCTTTGCCGGAGGGATGTCTTTGATCTTCTGATATACCTTCAGTTGGTGTGGCTCAAGGGTAGCGATGAAAGGATGCAGGGCCCCATTGGCGGTGACTGGAGCACTCGAAATAGGGATCACTGGGGCTGGTACAGCCTGCAGGACCAAGTTCACACCCGTCGGTATTGGTGCGGGTAGACGGGAGGATTGACCCCTTGAAGTGCTTCGGATTCCTGTAATACACAACTCAGGGTAGACCAGAATTAGATGACAAGAATCCTACCCCACACTTAGTTTGAAACCACTGTTCTGGGAAGAACGAAGCAAACAAGTGGGGCTAAGCAAACAAGCCGAGGTATCACAATTTTACAGCATAGCAGAAAAGAAACGGCCAGCATGCAGGGGAAAAACGGTAGTCAATCACCAAGTATGAGAAATGACGCAGTTCTACAAGCACAAGGCACAAGACAATTCATTGGCACAATATCATAGAAATCCATTCACGAGGCCAATATAGATCAAAGAGAATTCCAAAAGTTAAGCCAGATTACACCGAAACGACAAACACGCAATTCGAGGAAAATCGAAAAGCCAACCAAAATCAACCATGCCGAAAACTGAAAGTCAATACGCCAAAAGATTCCAAATCAAGGGATGAACAACTAACCGTGAAGACATGACTCGAGAAGACGATTGGAAATCCGGGAAATCGACAAAAACTTGAAAACTCGTTTCGGGTAGAACCGGAGCTATAGGGCTCCGATTCTAGAGCTCTAGGCTGAAACAACCAATGAGGAGGAGGGGGGTCGGGTCGGCGGCGAGGGAAACAGGGCGGAGGTGGCGATTCGCGAGCAGGGAGAGAGACGGCGGGAGTTGGGTTTTCGGGGAGGGGGGGTTTCACGAAAAGAAAACGATGATGGGAATTTACACCGGGCAGATAAAAGCTTAAATTTTTCGGCGAAAAAGTGGGGAATTTTTCGGTGGAAAATCCTGCAGAAATTAAAACGACGTCAGCTGGGAGAGGTTAGTTCTCGCCGCAAAGTCATGTTTTCGGCGAGGATTTTTCAAAAACGGGAAACAGGAGGATCCGGGGGTTTTAAAACCAGAGTTTTCGGCGAAAACTCGTTTGAAAAATGGACGCTGACAGTTTTTTTTAAAAGGTTTAAAAGAACACGACTCGAAATGAAAACAAACTGACTCCAACCGTGGGTTGCCTCCCACGAAGCGCTCTTGCTTAACGTCCGTAAGCTGGACGATACCTGGATCCGTGTCATGGGTCTGACGCAAAGTAGTGTACGTCGATGAGAGAAACAGCAAATACCTGCAGATACCTCTTAAGCCTGTGACTGGTGACCATAAATGGTTCTTGACCGTGGCCTTTAATGAGGACGCTGCCCAAGGACATCTGTCGAACCACGGTATAAGGGTCGGACCATCGGGATTTCAGTTTACCCGGGAAGAGCTTCAACCGAGAGTTATATAATAGGACTTCATCTCCGGGGTAGAACTACTTGATCGTTTTCAATTGGGAGTCATGAATTCTCTTGGTGCGTTCCTTGTAAAGCTTCGTGCTCTCGTACGCGTGGAGACGGTGTTCTTCAAGCTCAGCGATCTGGTCGTGGCGCTTATTACCTACTACTGCATAACTCATATTCAACTCTTTAGTAGCCCAAAACGCCTTGTGCTCAAGCCCAACTGGCAAATGACATGCCTTGCCATAAACCAGCTGATACGGTGAGGTACCGATGGGAGTCTTGTAGGAAGTTCGATAAGCCCATAAGGCATCATTGAGCTTAGATGACCAGTCCTTGTGGGACCGACCAACTGTCCTATCAAGAATCCGCTTGAGCTCACGATTCGTCACTTCCGCTTGACCATTAGCTTGAGGATGGTAAGCTGTGGACATTCGGTGGGTAATGCCAAAACGTTTGCACACCCGGTCAAAATGTCCATGGAAGTGGGTACCCCTACGCTTATGATGAAGCGTGGTGAACCAAAACGCGTGAAAAGACGTGTAAGGAACCGCCCCACCACTCTGGAATTGTTAGTGAGTAGAGCTTCAGCTTCAGCCCACTTAGAAACATAATCAACGGCCACAAGAATGTACTTGTTTCCGTTGGAGGGTGTGAACGGACCCATAAAATTAATTCCCCAAACATCAAAGATTTCAACAGTTAAAGAAACAATTTGGGGCATCTCAGTACGGTTAGAGATGTTACCTGATCGTTGGCAAGCATCACAATGATGAGCAAAAGCGTCACAATCACTAAAGATTGAAGGCCAGTAAAATCCAGTTTCAAGTACCTTTCTTACAGTGCGGTTGCCGCCAAAGTGTCCTCCAAACTGGCCTTCATGGCACTTACGCATGATGTCAGCCGCTTCGATGTAAGAGATGCATCTTCGGATCATCCCGTTAGTACTAATACGGTATAAGAAGGGCACATCCCAGAAGTATGACTTGGCCTCTTTAAAGAGCTTCTTGCGGGCAATATAGTCTAGCTCAAGAGGTATTAAGCCGTGAGAGAGATAATTAGCTAGGGTGGCATACCAGGGCTCATCTGAATCGGTTGCGTCACTTAGCTCTTGAGCATGAGTGATTGCCCAGGGCTCGATGGCTATGTTGTTGACCTGTTCATAGATTTCAACACGCAATAACTGGTCAGGGAAGGAATCATTGATAGGGGTAGTAGTAGACTTACCTGTCTGTGATTCCTCGAGTCGAGAAAGGTGGTCGGCTGCTAGGTTCTCAGCTCCCTTCTTGTCTTTAATCTCTATGTCGAACTCTTGGAGAAGGAGGATCCATCGGATGAGCCGTGGCTTCGAATCCTGCTTGGCTAACAGATGGCGCAGAGCAGCATGATCTGTATAGACGTTGGTGTGAGAGAGAACCAGGTACTATCTGAACTTGTCGAAGGAGAAGACGATAGTTAGGAGCTCTTTCTCTGTAGTAGTGTAGTTCCTCTAAGCATCGTTAAGCGTCTTGCTAGCAAAATAGATGGGATGAAATCTCTTTTCTTTTCTCTGTCCAAGAACTGCACCAACGACAAAGTCGTTAGCATCGCACATAATCTCGAATGGAAGATTCCAATCTGGTGCTGTAAGGATTGGGACGGTGGTGAGTCTAGTCTTCAGTGTCTCAAAAGCTGCAAGACAGGCTTTGTCAAAAACGAAAGGAACATCTTTCTCTAGAAGCTTGGTCATTGGAAGAGTGATCTTGGAGAAGTCTTTGATGAACCGCCGGTAGAATCCAGCATGACCGAGGAAGCTTCTAACTTTCTTAACCGAAGTTGGCGGCGGCAAACTGGCGATGGTTTCAAGCTTGGCACGATCAACTTCTATTCCGAGCTTAGAGATCCTATGGCCAAGAACAATACCTTCGGTAACCATAAAGTGACATTTCTCCCAAATAAGAACCAAGTTGGTTTCCTCACAACGAGCTAGCACCTTGTCCAGGTTGGCCAGGCACTTGGAAAACGAGTCTCCATAGACGGAGAAGTCGTCCATGAATACCTCCACCACATTCTGTACTAGATCTCCGAATATAGCAAGCATGCATCTCTGAAAAGTAGCAGGAGCATTGCATAAACCAAAGGGAATACGACGGTAAGCAAACGTACCAAACGGGCAGGTGAAGGTCGACTTCTCTTGATCATCGAGCTCGATGGGGATCTGAAAGTAACCGGACATCTCATCTAAGAAACAGTAGTAGTCATGACCAGCCAACCGTTCAAGCATCTGATCAATGAACGGTAGTGGGAAGTGATCCTTCTTTGTAGCGTCATTAAGTCGTCGATAATCAATACAGACTCTCCATCCGGTAATCGTGCGAGTGGGAATGAGCTCTCCCTTTGGATTAGGGATGACTGTGATTCCTCCTTTCTTCGGGACAACCTGCGTTGAACTGACCCAAGGACTGTCGGCAATAGGGTAAATGATACCGGCATCCAAGAGCTTAAGGACTTCTTTCTTCACAATTTCCTGCTTCAGAGGGTTTAATCGGTGTTGTGGTTGTCTGACTGGTTTGAACTCTTCATCTACAACTATCCGATGCTTGCAGAAGGTTTTAGAGATGCCTCTGATGTCGGCCAACTGCCAAGCAATGGCTCGGACATGCTTCTTGAGTAGCCTGATCAGTTGTTCTTTCTGCTCGGGATATAAACTCGAATTGATGATGACTGGCAGCTGGCATTCCTTCCCCAGGAATGCATATTCTAGATGGTCAGGCAGCTCTTTTAAGGCGAGTTCTGGTGGGTTCTCATATGAGGTAGTGATCTGACTTGATGCTGGTTCAATGTGTGCAGGCGCAGAAGTGGATGTGGATGTCGTTTTTCGATCGTCTAACTCGTCCTGCCACAGGCGCTGCTTTGGATCTTCTAGTGCACTGTCAATTCCTGAAATCAAACACAACTCTAGTGGATCACTAGATAAGGTGTTAGTGATGAAGTTGGCCGAGGCCAACTCAATAAAATCAACAGTATAACAATTATCATCTTGAGCAACAGAATATCTCATGCTATCCTTAATGCGGAAGGTAACACTGTCCTGTCCTACACTTAAAGTCAACAGGCCTTGTTTGCAGTTGATATTTGCACCAGCAGTTGTTAAGAAAGGTCGGCCTAAGATAAGTGTTCTGTCTAAATCTCGGGTATCCAGAACAACGAAATCTGCAATTATGGTAAAAGGACCACAACAAACAGCTACATCTTCTATTATACCCCTAGGCAGTTTGACAGACCTATTGGCTAGCACGAGATGCAAAGTAAGTGGTTTTAATTTCCCTAGGTTTAACTTTTCATAAAGATAAACATGCATAACATTAATAGAAGCACCAGAATCAGCCAGACTACGGTCAATTTTAATACCATTAATGATGCACGGTAATGTAAAAGGACCGGGATCAGAACACTTAACTGGCGGTGGCGGCGGCTGGCGCATGGGAGACGGAGCACCGAAGAGCGAAGCGCATTCATTGGTAAGCATGATAGAGTACGCCTCTTCGTTCTTCACCTTCTTCACGATATCCTTGAAGAATTTCCCAAGTGGTGGTATGATCTCTACAGCTTCAGTTACTGGTATCTTGATCTTTGCATTCTTGAGAACATTATACCACTTCTTATACTGGGTATCGTGATCCTTGGCTTTGCTCATTGCAGCTTTTGGAAAGGGCATCCGAGGTATATATGGCGCTAAGACGGGCTCAAGAGCTGTCTTAGGAGGAGGAGTCGGTGCTGCCTCTTCTTCTTCCGTGATATCTTCAATCTCTGGCATATCCATGGCAGTAGTATCTGGTATCATGTCAACTTCTGGAGCCTTTAGATCGGTTGTTTGCTTGTCGCTCCTGGTAGTGATAGCTTGAGCTTGTTCACTCTTCACACCGAGGTCTCCTTGAAATGCTGCTTGATTAAGGAAAGGATTGCTAGTAAGAATTTTAGTCATATTGCTTATTGCATCTTCTATCCTTTGGCTTTGAGCCCTTGGTCCTTGATTGAGTGCAGCTCGAGCTTTGAATTGGTTGTCATGTTCATCGAGTCTGCTCATGATTCGATCGAACTTTTTCTCATAGTCCTCGTCTCTATTGTAGTGCGGCTTTGCTCGAGGCTGTTGCTGTCCTCCAATGAATCCAGGAGGTCTTTGGTAAGAATCTGAGAATCGGTTGTTCTGATTCTGCGGTTGGTAGTTCCTGTAATTGGTGTAGCCTTTCTGGTTGTTGGCAAAGCCTTGACTAATGAAGTTCACCTCTTCTGTAGACCAATCATCTGGTTTACCAAAGTTAAGGCAGCTTCCACCGTTATGAGCACAGGTTCCGCACCATCCACAGTCAGCCGAAAAGACGGTAGCTGACAGGGGATCGAGGGAGATGCCAATTGTCTGTAGATGCTTTTGAACTTCTACCTTGACCTGTTCTGCAATGCTCATCTGACTCTTGGTGCTTTCTCTTTGTCTCTCCCAATTTCTTGACTTTAAAGCACAACTAGCAAAATGAAGAAGAGCATCCTGAGGGGTAAGAGCGGTGCAATCTCCGCCAGATAGGGAGTTGACCCAATTTGCAGATTCCTCACGCATACCACGAGCAAAGAATTCAGGCAGCTGCCTTTGTTCATACCCATGATGAGGGCAGTTGAAGAGAAGGACTTGGAATTCATTCCAAGTGTCGTACAAGCTTGCATCTTCTCTCTGGGTAAACCTGGAGATGCTGTCCTTGTAGGCAGTTGTCCTCGATGGAGGGAAATATTCCTCAACGAAATCTTGAGCTAAAGTTTCCCAATCGGTGTAATGACCGGGTGGCTTGCTCCCAAGCCATCTCTTGGCTGCACCTCTGAGAGAGAATGGAAAGGCTCGAAGACATAGAGCGTTCTTGTTGAGGTTCCCAGACTTGAAAGTTTCACAGACAGCCAGGAAGTCAGATAAATGTGTGCAAGGATTATCATCTGGATTTCCCTCAAATTGCACGTCCCTAGAGATTAGGCCCATGAAGGGGATCTTGATCTCATAGTCAGGATCGTCGTCATTAGAAGACACGGTGATGGGAGACGGAATGTTAGATGCGCTCGGCTTACTGTAATCCGCAAGACTCTTTGGAGCAACCATTGCGGTAAGAAAAGATGGAACGGAAGTAGTTTGATTATGTATCTGCTATGACCTGCAAGAGACAAAAACAAGCACAACCGGTGTAAAATCAAAATGTGATGGAAAATGAAAGATGGAAAGATAGAAGAATACAAATGCCAGCTCTTCTTTCAGCGAAATAGAAGAGTGTCCCCGGCAACGGCGCCAATTTGATGAACGTTGTAATGCGGTCAATCAAATAACTGTCAAGCACAGAGCAGGACAGATCATATTCCACGGGCTTCTTCTACTTGCTTACTCAAATATGTTGGCAATTTTTACTCAAGGTTGAACACTTTGCGCGTGGTGTGAGTTCCACGACTTCTATACTAAAATGTAAGGTGAATTGAAATGAAATTTAAATGCAGAATGATTGGTTGTTTGACTTAGACAGATGATAGGCAAGCTTAGACTTTGAATCCCCCTTAGATCACCAGAGCACTAGTAATCAACAGACCAGCGATTTTCGATTCTAGTTCATTCAGTTCACAGACACCACCATAACTCCTGACCCTTAGGTTTAAGACTGGCGAACGTTCGCTCTATTCGATCTAGCTACCAAGATTAATTAGTTGCCCGGGTATGGTCACCTCTTGCGACGACTAAACTAACTGGTGGAATTACTAACGATTAATGAGTTACTCTTGCAATGGATTAACCCTAACTGGTTCCTACGAAAGGCACACTCCAATGAATAGGTTAATTGCTTGATTTGGTGTTTTAAAGTGAGGCGAACATTCGCTACTATCCTCAACTTAACAAGAATCTAATCTAGGTGGCCAAACCAGACAAGAAACACAGAGAACAAAGAACAAATCAAACATGAAAGAGAAACTGAATGAATTTCGAATCTAATCACCGCCGATCCGTGACCGCTTTAAAGCCCTGGGTCACTTAGGGTTCATCTAATCTAAGCTCTACGAGTTTAGCTACTCATTTTCAATACAGGAGAATCAAAGACGAACAAGAAATACATCTCAGGTAGGAAAGACAGAGAAGAACTGTAAAACCTAATTTCGACGAATCCTTGAAGCTTCAATCTGCTGGATCTTCAACCCCTAGCACTGGTTCTCCGAGATGGAAGGATGGCATCACGATCCTTTCCTGGCTCCTCGAACTCTTTTCACTCTTTCTCTCTCTGGTCTAAGTCTTGGAATTTTCGTCCAAAGTGTAAGTTATGAGATCCCCTTTTCAGCCGGCGATTTTTTCTTTTATACCCGTCAGCGTTTTGGCTGGAAATCAGCCAACTTTTCGCCAAAAATTTGGGGAGTTTTTGGCGAAAACTCCCTTTAGAAACTTGGCTTGCTCCGTCTGTTTCCTCTGTTCGAAGTTACTTAGAGTTTGCGGCGAGACCTTTTGGGGTTTTCGCCGAAAACTCCTTCTTGTAATTGTCTGTTGATCTCTTCTTGAGTTTTCGGCGAAAACTCAAGATCTTTTCGCTGAAAACTGCTGTGTAATTCGGGCAGGAGATGTGTTGACTTTAATTGACTCCATGGTTGATTCTGGTGCGGTTCCTTGAGGTTCCAATGCCTTAGACTCGTCCTTGGTTACACTATTTGACGACAGAAACCTGTGCTATCATGAAAACACTAGAAAACCATCAAATAGACCCGAAACGGGCCAAAGTAACGCAAATGGCACGAGATAGAGTAGATGATTGGATATTCGCTATTCTACCCTAAAAACCATGTCTTAAGCCAAGAAATGTCGCTTAAATGAGGTTGATAATCACGTCAAATTGAGTGTCATCACAATGGCGTTGAGAGTATCTGGGGACAAAGCTTTTTTCTACAAAGTTAAGATTGATTTTATCTTTGGCCGTGCCAGGTCTCTCTTTCAGGTACTTTCTTTCTTTCTTTCTTTCTTTTCTTTTCTTTCTTTCTTTCTTTTCCATCTTTTGGAAGAGGGAGAGTTGGTTTGTGTTGCTTCTTTCTAAGTTGTAACATGGTGATAACAGGATTGTGTGGTGGAATCGATATATAGCTGAGAGATTCGGAGCAATCGCAGTTCACCACAGAGATTCAGCTAATGAGGAAACTGGTTTCTGCAACTGCTGGTGGCGACCATAGCTAATGCTGTGTTGATGTATCAGTGCAAAATTTACAAACTGATGGAACTTGGAAAACCCATTGTCAGATTCCTTTTTCTGGTCCAAGTTCTTCAATTACAGTAACTTCTCCAGTTTATTTGTTATATGATATGAATCGTGTGTTTATATGATATTTGTCATAATGAATGGTATATTAAGTGATAAAATCATTCTTGTCATTTACAAGTAATTTACAGTTACTTGTAAAATATTCTAAATGTAATTTAGGAATGAACAGTACCATCACATAATATTTGAGTGGTACAATTTATGAATGAATGGTATCTCACTTCATATATGAATGATACAATTTATGAATGAATGATAACCTCACCTCATATACGAATGGTACAAATTTACGAATGAATGGTAGAAATTGCCAATCACTTGATATATGGTACAATTTACGAATGAATGGTACCATCACTTCACATATGAGTGGTACAATTTACAAATGAATGGTACCATCACTTAATATATGAGTGGTACAATTTACGAATGAATGGTACCATCACTTCATATATGAATGGTATAATTTACGAATGAATGATACCATCACTTAATATATGAGTGGTACAATTTACGAATGAATGATACCATCATTTCATATACGAATGGTACAATGTACGAATGAATGGTACCATCACTTCATATATGAATGGTACAATTTACGAATGAGCGGTACCATCACTTAATATGTATACGAGAAATATAATATATGAATGAATGGTATCATGACATAATATACGAGAGGTATAATTTATACATGAACATTATTAACTTCATAAAAATTATCTTATCTATACAATTTTTTTTAATTCTATAACAATATTATGATTACAGAAATTATGATAAATGTTGGGGTTTTGTAGCGAATGTATGTAATAAAGAGAATAATTTATTATTATTTAAGAATTGAACCAATTTTCAACAAAAGATTCACAAAACTAAAATCAAAACTGCCAGCACGCACAAAACGCGGGGTGATGGGTGGTTATTTTATTTTTGGAAGTGGGTTGATTATTGTAAGTTTTTAATGTGAACTAGTAGTCAATTACTTAAATGTCCCTTGGTACATTTTGTACCATTAGATTAAAACTGAAAATCAACGGCTAACATTTGAGTTCTTATATAAGAAATTTAATATATTTCTCAGCTTAAAATTTACCACAAAGTGCAAGGATGGTGCGGCGGCCATGGGTGGCAATTAATGGCGGAACCAGGATTGGTATATGGGGGAGCCAAATTATAAACTGAAAATGAGTGCCATTGGCAAAAAAAAATCTTCGGATTTTGATAATAGTAGAAAAATGTCATGAATCTAATATTACGTAAAAGTACACAACAAATTTGTTTGTTATAACTTTCTTAATTAGTAAGAAAGAATTATATGTGCCACCGACAATTTTTTCTTCAAATCTGGATGATTTATGATGAAATATTGTAACTATTACATATTATAAGTTGATTATGAGTAACTATTACATACAATTTAAGACAACATTTCACCGAAACATCGTAGTGGGGGAGCCGAAATTCAAATACCCCGACGCCAAACTCCGAAAATACCAAATATTACATATAATTTTACACTCGACACCGGGGGAGGGGGCGCCGTGGCTCCCCCTAGCTCCCCCTGTCTCCGCCATTGGTGGCAATAAGAGAAGGGTAGTGGTCAGGGGCGGAACTAGGATCCAAACGTGTATTGAACCGAAATCAAAACAAAAATGGTCTCTCTCTATATACTGCGCTAGATATATTTTTTGATTTTCAGTACGTGATGTTATTTGTCACCAATTCATCGCGACCAACATCTTTTCTAAAAATTATTAGTATTCCTCTTAACCAAATGAAAAATGAACGTGCCACCAGCGATTTTTTAGTGATTTGAATAATTTATCATCAATATTACATTCTTACTCATTCATTCGCAAGTCGCAATAAAATGATTAGCTTACTGAACCATCTACACATGTTGATGAGGGGTCGTTTGGTTGCAGTGATATTGATATTGATAACTGCAGATATCATGATATTCAGAATATCATCGTTTTTTCTGTTCTGAATATCATGATATCTGGGGCCAAAAGTGATATCAATATCACTCTTTAGATATTCTACTCCCCCCTAGAATATTTTTGCCCCTGTTCTATCCTGTCAATTACAGTGCCATTATTTATTTTCCTCATTTCTCATCCCCCGATTAATTCTCTCTCACCTCCTCACCATTTGTCGATTGACGTCCGCCGATTCCATTGTCCAACTAGTTTTGGACAATTGACGGGTGTCCTATTTTCTTAGCAAATAAGCTAAACCTCCAAACCTTTCATTCATCTAACATAAATTCGATTTCATTATTCGAGACTAAGCTGAAGACAAGGAAGACCTTGCTATTTCTAGTGCTTCTTCAACTGATTGGTGGTTGGTGAATTAGCTAGGGTAAAGTTCATTCGATTATGTTCAGAGCAAATGTATTATAACCCATAAAGTTGAGGGCAAATTGGCCAATTTCCCATTAAAGTAACTTATCACCAATTATTACAATATCACTACACCAAACAATGTTATCTTGCTAATTGGTTTACTAATATCAATATAATAACATATCAATGTATCCCTAATATCAATATATCTACATATCATCCAACCAAACGACCCCATAAGATAAGGGTATAACCGTATAGTTAATATGATTGAGTCTATTAAATATATTAGGTTTTCTTAACAACACAAAGTCTAAAAAAATAGATTTGGTTTTCAAATCTCGAATTAATATTACACTGAGCCTAATTTAAAATTTGCATTGAGTCTGATTCGAAAAAATCACAAATTTACATTAGATTTCAACACTCAGGACTGAAAGTGAGGTGAGCCGGGGCTCAGCCCGACTCCCCTAGTTTCGCCACTAGTGGTGGTAGAAGGATGGAGTTTGAAGGTTTTGATGGGGGGGGTTGGCTAGATAGAAGACGGCTGCGGACAATGGTGCTAGGGTTTATTGAAAAATCTATTTATAGTGTGCTTGGATAATATGGGTTTTGCAACTTGGTACCTCTGTTTGCTGAAAGTGCCAATAGGTACTTAAATAATTAGTTCATGGCACAATTGGACAAAATTGACCCTTATTTCGTACCAAATGTGTATTTGTATATGGGTGCCAGAATCTTAGTCAATGGAAGCTAGGCTCAGTAATTCACTAAATATTTGTTATCAGGAAAACTCTGAAAGAAGATAGAATGGCTAGATAGTGATCAAGGTTCACATGTATGAAATGGCAACAGTTCATCTCACATGTATACATTATGGATCAAGGTTTACGTGCATCAGGCACCTTACGAATGTAAATTTTGTTTGCTGAAAGTGCAATCATGCACCTGACGAATTAGTTGATGTTACAGATGAACGAAATCGATCTCAATTCGCACGAAACACCTATTTACAACTGAGTACCAGAACCGTAGCTGCTAGAAGTTGGTCGACCAAGATTGTCATCTGATTTAATCTAGCAATATCATTATCGTGTTGTACCTGAACGTTTTGGTGATGCGTGCAATCGGTCACGCCAATCCGCGGCAGCATGTTGTTGGGGCAATAAAACGATGCACAAAAAATAGAATTTTAGTGCATCGAACAAAACTGAATTGCTTTGACATGTGGGTTTTTGGAGGTAGCCAGAGCGCAATTGCTGTAACATGCACAAAATTCATCTGAAATGAACCACCAATAACAAAAGAAAACAAACATGCTATGGAATCAGAATTAGTTGCGGTAGGCTCGACAGCCACAAAAAAGGTACTCGGAAGTCTACACATCCACCAGATCTTGTAAAACTTCATCATAAACGATGCTTCTTGTGACATCTTGTGACGCGGTGTCTTGATCGCTAAGTACAATGTGCAAACCAGCTGCTGATCGGACACGTGAAACTGCGACATACAATTGACCATGGCTGAAAACAGGTTTTTGTAGATACAAGCCAACTTTATCGAGCGTTTGACCTTGACTCTTGTTTATCGTCAATGCATAACACAACCTTATTGGAAATTGTGTTCTCTTTAGTGTAAATGGCCACCAGGAATCTTTGACGTCAAGGACAATGCGAGGTATTGCAACTATTGTGCCCTCCATGGTCCCACCGACAATAATCCCTTGCAACAAATGGTTACCAAGGTTTGTTAGAAGAATTCGTGTTCCGTTGCACAGTCCAGCTGACGGATTCAGATTTCGCAGAAGCATAACAGTATAAAATGGCTTCAACTTCAAGTCATGTTTCGGAATACCGTTGAAAGATAGAGAGTTCAGAAACTCTATGAGATATTTCATCTCTAATACTTCTTTGTTTGAACATGTTATTGTCATAGAATCAGCACTGAAATATGTTTATAACTCTCCTGCTAATTGAAGAAGCATAACAAATGAGTGTTAAACTGCTAACGAATATTTGTAGGTAAGTCGGAGGCGCGTGAAATAGTAATTACAAAGTACCTGGGATTTGTCTGAGCAGAAAGTCGTTTATCTCATAAACAACAACATTTGTTGGTGTTACTATAACGCGATACTTGATATAATCGACAGACGAAAATGATTGAGTGCAGTCTGGGTACACCTTTGAAATGATTGCCTGAATTGGCTGAGCAGTAAGTTTTTGTATGAAATACTATGGTATCCTGATCCAATCTGCATTGATTATGTGTTGTCGCCAGCGAACCATTTCCAACAGAGAGAACCCACTGCGAAAAGGTTAAATTGTCGAAAATTGGTGTGTTATTGATTGGGAGGTCATTGATCCTCATGTTTGTTGATAGTCACAGCAACGCGTAGTGGTTCCACAAGTACGATCTTGGAAGGCTAGCGTTGATATTGTCTTCATGTCCTCCATTTGGAACAACATGTAATGTTTGACGAAAATCCTCACCAAGAAAAATAGTCTTTCTCCCAAAATGGCTGATAATCAAGATCCATTAACGGAGTATTCATTATATCACAAAACATTCTATTAACAGCTTCAAAAGAAAGTCGGTGCACCATCGAAGCTTTGTCTCATAATATTAATGTCGCAGCTTTGAGCAATTCAGCAAGTGTTGTTCCCTTCTTTACCATGAAAATGAATGATCAATATCTAATGGGATTTTAAAATGTGAGTGTGCTATCACCCCATCTGGGAGCAAAGTGGCAGCTATTCTTGATGATGCAACGACTAAAGCTATTTGATCCCTGCTTCCTACCTTTGAAATAATGTAGTTATATAGGTATGTTTTTCCAGTTCCGCCATGTCCATGTAAAAAAAACCTTCCTTCATTATTTTCAACTGAATTCATCACAGCTTTGTAAGCCATTTTTGCTACACATTGAGAGAAGAATGACAGTGTTCTGCTTTGGCAGCTTCAGCTTTGCGATCATATTGATAATGCTTCGAAACAAAATCATGAAAAGGAACCTAGTTGTTGGCTGTGGTGGATAATGGAAAATTGCAGTGGGCTAGTCTAGATGAGTAAGTATGCAACAAATCCTAAGGGCTCTCAGAACTTCGTTGTATACAGTGCGTGAGCATGGTTGCATTGTTGGGTCTTCAAGCAGCTGTCGTTGGCTGTATGCAAAACCTCGGCCACGGATTCCCACCATTGTTGTAGAAGTTTATTTGGATTTGATAATTCGCAGAAGATAAGTAAGGATACGAATACAAATCTCATCTAGGAAGGGTGCCCCCACCGATTAACCTCAGACATAACCAAGTGCCACTCATCATCTGTCGCTAGCAGGCCCATGGCCTGACATGTCTCTTGATAATCTCGATACACAACTTCATTGTATGTGCGTAGATCTTTAAAACTTTGTGCATCGTAGACCTTTCGTAGCAAGATTCGAAGATAGAAGACGTCGCCCGCAGCTACTAGCACCGAAGGAATTCTTCCAACCGCAAATCCCTTTGTTTCGTGGAGTCCAGTCTGTACAATTATCATTGAACACAAATGCATTATGGATCTGATCGTATGTATACTTTCGCGCATATGGACACGGCTTATTGAGAGAGAACCACTACGTGAGCATCGTGTTTTCAATGCATGGCCGACCAACAATTGACCGGACTAGTTGAGAGGCATCAAATGAAACTGAATGCTGACCTTCAAGGTGAATACACAACCGAACAACTCATGGAGTCCTTTCATGAATTGGACATTGAAACAAATGCCAAACAACCTCATATGATGAAATAGACCTACAGTCAAGGTACTGCGCGATTTCATCTACTGGCTGTAATTCTTTATCTGTGGACAATAAGTTATTCGAGCTGGCATTTGTAGCAACAACTGAAGATTAATCTGAACCCTTTGTAATGTACTTGAACATGTATTTGATTAACTGCTCTCTATGGCAAGCTTCTACATTAATGTGCGTCTGATATTTGACAATCAAATCTCTGTTGTATGGAACAACACACCTGTTGTCTTGAGTATTGGATGACTTAACCGTTGTGATGACAGTGTCCCAACGTCTGTAAAATGGCGTAGCCATTCTGGTCAAATGTAGTTTATGAGTTGAATTTTTTTGAAAAAAAATTCTTACACTTTCCATCGAGCATGCACGGAGACGTTGGATTTGCTTCTCCACACGGACCATGCAATATGAACTTAGTAATCGCTGCGTAACCAATTGGATCAATATCTGGATTGTGGAGTTCTGCATATATCACTTTATCAATATGAAAAGCTGTCTCTAGTTTAGCATCCTTTGTGAGCCACACAAGTATGTGAACGTGGAGCAATACTCTCTTTTGGAACTCAATTGTGTGCATACCTGAGTAATAATCATAGACATAAGTGAGCTAGTATTTTCAGCATAATTATTTGGTAAGCACATGAAAAATACGTGGTAGCTGAGAACTGGCCTGCCACTGTTTTACCAAAGTATTTTCCACTATCGATGTCCTTTTTTAGATGAAGCAGTTTCATTCAAAAAACCCATGCTACTATTTGAGGTTTGTCTTCTCCATGAGTGCCAACGTCATTGCTGAATGCATTTGTGATCTCTGGCCACTGAGCGTTACTCGTGAATGTTATAAACAGATTTGGATTTCCAAAATAATAGCAGATCACCGTTGCGTTTAGAAACAACTGCTTCTTGTACTGAATGCCACATGTGGTTGTTAAAGCAATAAATTAAACTTAAGGAAGATGAAAATATATTGTGGTAGGTGTAGCCATAACACGACCTGTGTGATTCCCAAAAATAGCACCTTTGTGTGATAAGATATTTATAGTAGATCGATGGGCGAATTTTCACGTAGTAACGCAGGAAGTCACAAAGTATATTTATTAGGTATATAATAATACCTCTGAATGAAGATGACAATATTATTCTACCAATAGTGCGCGCGTTCAATTAACCTTGGTGAAGTGCAATATATAATCCCTCATAAGCTTCAGATCGTAGATCCTTTTGGTGGTTACGCAAGTACAACAATCTGTTCTGCTCAACTGTGTGAAAGCATCAATAGCAAAGTGTTTCAATGCCTTTCCACCACGTATCAACGTATTACCTTCAGAACGATGATACTAGAGTCGGAAACAATAGTATTCCCTTTGTGTAACGTGTTTTTGTTTCTGCCCTGCTCGAACATGGGCTGGATTGTAATGGGTGCTCGTATGGAAGCCATCGTTACCATGAGGAAATAGCAAAGGAAAGTGCAGGGAATCAAACAATAGATTAAGGCTTGTAATCTGAGTCAATCCAGTTTCACAATTGTTAACAATTATGTCTCGGTTTTCCCTGTTGGGTTCAAAGTCTCTAGGGATAAGACCAACCAACTTAGTGCCTATTAGTAGTGCATATTCCCTTCCATTAGGAACTCTTGCCCTAGATATTTGTAGGCATAAACTCTGATTTGTTGGCTGCTGAAGTGTTGTTCGCACTTGTCGGAAACTCTTAGCCAATACGTTGTATTCGTCGAGCATTAATTTAAGGTCGGCTACAACTGATTCTCACAGATTGGTATCTGCAGAAGCTATGTTTGCGAGTCTGTCTCGAACTTCAAAAGTGGGATCGTGAACATATAATTGAGCATATCTTGGCTTTTCTCCTTCTGGAGGCAGCAAAGATCCCATATAATGATAATTTTCCCCGCAAAGTGTTAATGAGTACGGGCCACGCGAATTGAGCAGTCGAGGATCTAGGTTTGCCCCAAAAGATGTCCACGAGAATGCTGCACTGTAAGATCGTATATGGGAATGAAAGTGCCTCGAGAGAGGACCTCCATTAACATTCAAGAGTGCATCTAGGAGCGGCGGTGTTGGCTACAATAAAGGCATGTGTACCTTGCCTAACTGGCAACATAATGAGTACCAAGATTGTGTTGTCTTCTTATGCCATTGTATTTGTTCATCTGACCAGTAGAGAGCTCCACAGAACTGATATTCTAACAATGGAGGACCGAGATAAAGTATCAGATTGTCATAAATGGTCTCGGAGGCATCCTCTGAGGAACATTGGTCGACCTGTGCGACCTGTCTAGCTTGCTCATGTGGTCGCGTGGAAGATATTGGTGGCCAAGTACGAAGGATTGGAGAAGATGTAATTGTGCCATCGACAGCAACTGTGGTTGTACTCTGGAATTGTTGACGGGGAACTCGGACAAAATTATTGTTAACAAAGTCTGGATTTTGTTGAGATATCGGTTGTAAGCTAGACCGTTTGTCTATGTGACTCCATCGTCGTTTTGTCTCCGCGCTCTTAGTGGCAGAGGCTGGTTCAGTAGGTGAGCATGTAGAAGATCTAGTATGTTTTCATGTGCTCTTTGAAGGCGTAACGGTCCCCTGCGCACAGGCAAGTCCATGGTCATTTTACGCCAATCCACATAGAGCATATGATGGTTGACATACCTGGTCCAGAAGGTTATCTTTGTGACTCCGACATTGCTTTGGGTCTGGGGTCTTAGGAGCAAAGGTTGATTCATTAGTTTGGCACGCAGAAGGTTTTGTTCGCTTTCTGTTGGTTCTCGGGCTGGCAGCTGCCATCTATGTATATGCAAGTCAATAGGAATCATGAACTGAATATATATGTCATTTAGTTTAACACATAGACCTCTACTAAATAAATGATCACAACTTGTCACAGGATGCGATGCTCTTGTATGCGGACATACTTTCTTACTTGACGACGCTGGAGACATTGGGGTCGTTCACTTGAGAGATTTGAGTTTAGGTGATTTCAAATTTCTAGAGATTTCAAATAGCTAGAGATTTGGGTTCTTAGCTATTTGAGAAAGAGCCATGTTTACTTGGGAGATTTGGAGAGAATTAGTGTTAGAGATTTCTGAAACCTAAAAAATGAATTAAAATACGCATATTTTCAAAGACTAATATACCCTCATTATTCATCTTCTGCAATTTATTTAGGGGCATTCATGTAAAATTGTAACACAAACCCCCCAAATCTCTAGTCTTAGGAGAGATTTCAGAATCTCTCCCAAATCTCTAGGGGCCCACCTCGAAATCCCAAATCTCCCCCAAATCTCTAACTACAACTGCAAAGTAAACGAGTGATTTCGGCCAAATCTCCAGGGCAGAGATTTGAGCCCAAATCACTCATAATATCCCTCCCAAATCACCCAAGTGAACAACCCCATTATGTCTAAGCTACTGAACAAATTAACACACTGAGCACATAAGGTGTTCCAGAGGAAAAACTTATGGAGATTCGCACTGTAAAGCCTTAGATGAAAAGATCAAAAATGTAAAGAAGAAGAATGTCCACTCTTTCCTAGCAATGGCAAGTTTGATGTTGTTAGTTCCCCCCCTCTCAGAATGTTGAAAAAGAAACCAATGGCAAGGACTATCCCTGGGTTAGGTATATCTCTACAAGAATGAGTAAGAGAACTTCAGTCAGTGGGAGTAAGTAGGGCTGATCATCCTGCATTACTGTACCGAAACAGAATCCTCCTCTTTGATAATCATCCTTGACATATCAACTTATAGTGGATAAAATAATCACCTCCACTGTGGCTTGAAACTATCAGTGTGATTGCTCTTTCTCCGGCCAACAATCTGGTTTTCAAATCAGAGCATGAATCAGATTGGTTGGACCAACCATCTAAAGATTACAGATGATTTATGAAATAAAATTCAGGAGAGTTGTGCACGATCACTGGCATTGTGATGAACTCAGTGTATTTGTGTTGGCTTCACATTGTGCAAATGAATTTTCTCTGAGGCAATGGTCAAGTCTGTTGGAAATCGGGGCAGTGATATAATATCACAATTAATCACAGTAGTAGATAATTATAATACAACGGAGTTTTCAGAACGAAAGATATGAGGGACACGTGTAGAACACTGCAACATAAAGTCGATCAATGGAGGACAAAATTCCACTGCATTAATATGAGATACTATAGTTGGTGGTCAACCAAGAGAAACACAAACGTACCACATGACAATGTACGACATGATAAGGATGTTGGGATAACAACCCAAGTACCACATCGGCAAACTAGGAGAAGTTTGCCTAGCATAAAAAGAGTCCACCAACTACACTAGTATGAGGCCTTTTGGGAAGGAACCCAAGAGCAAATCCGTGCGGGCTTGGCCCAAAGCGGACAATATCATACTAGTGTGGGCCTGTTGGTGGCGGGCGATCCTAACAAGTGGTATCAGAGCCTTGGTTGGAAGGCAAGGGAGATGGATAGCGGAAGTTAAAGATGTGGAGACTCTCATGGTGCTCGCGAAGGGTCTGTGGTGGTCCCTTGTATCGAAAGTCTTCCTAGCGGGTGTTGTCAGGCAGCGTGTCCCATTGGTGTTAATGGCAGTTCAAGATGTTCACAGAAAGGTGTATCGCTGGAGCAAAGGACACCGGGTTGGGTGGTCCTTGGTTTGAGGGAGTTGTTGGGATAACAACCCAAGTACCACATCGGCAAACTAGGAGAAGTTTGCCCAGCATAAAAAGAGTCCACCAACTACACTAATATGAGGCCTTTTGGGAAGGAACCCAAGAGCAAATCCGTGCGGGCTTGGCCCAAAGCGGACAATATCATACTAGTGTGGGCCTGTTGGTGGCGGGCGATCCTAACAAAGGAACAAATGATGGAATACAACAATATTATAGTAGTCCGAATGAAAGCACGTCCTAGATTGTTGACACCAAGAAGTGTCCTAGGAAGTTATGTCCAGGTTCAAGGTAAGTGACCTCAAATGTAAAACATTTGGATATTATAGAGTCCAACAATGTTGACTTCTAGTCTGATGATAAACGAATGAACTGAGATATAGGAGTTTTGAAGATTATCGTTGCAACGTTATCGTCGAGGATGAAATTGATGCTCTCAGTTGCATCACTGCATTGAATAGGGACCTGATACCGGATCACTTATGATGACTGCATTATTATGTTGTAAAAAATACTGAACCACTTCCCACCTTTAGATTAAAATTTTGATCTAATGGCCAAGATAAAAATAAGGGTAAATTAGGAATAATGATTATTATTAAATATGTTTAATACAAATCCTAAAAATAGTAAGTTACATTGATAACAAAAATAAAAATAGATTTGCTGCATCAACATCTAGCTCATCCGCTTCTTCCTAGTCAATGTTCACCTCCGTCGAAGATCCAGCGTAACATGCATTAGTACAGAAAAAAATTGTGATAGCACTAGTATAAAAAACAGGAAGAAAGACTAGTGTGCTATTTGGAAGGATAAACTTGCGATCTATCCATACTCGTGCAACATTAAAACACACTAGTGCAAAATTAACATGCACTAGTATCATTAAAACATACTAGTGCAAAATTAACATGCACTAGTATCGTTAAAACGTACACTAGTGCAAATTAAAAAAATACTTGACGTACACTAGTGCAAATTAAGAAAATACTTGACGTACACTAGTGCAAATTAACAAAATACTTTTAAATCGTAGAGCATATTAACAAAGTACTTTTTAATAGCAGATCTGAGGAAGAAGGTGTCAAATCTATGAAAAGTATTAAGGTAAACCTTAGATCTATAGATGCACTCACCTTCTTTCGATATGGATCAAATAAGAAGACGTCGGCAGTAGGGACAATGACTGGATCTGGGAAACTTGGCGGGAACGCACCAAAGCTTAGCAGCGTTCAGATCAAACAAAAGAACCTTCCTACAATGGTGATTGAGAGGGAATCGGGGACGTAGGTACTTGTGGAAGAGATGGATCTCAGGCGCTGCTCTGGATTTGATGCCGCAACAACAGATCAGAACGGTGGCGGTGGAAATTTTGAGGAGGCAAGTACCTCCAAGAAGCGGTGCTCTTGAAGGAATCGTGAGTCGATCAGATAGAAAGGAAAAAGATGATCATCAGATGATGAATGGAGGAAGAAATTTCCGACGGCGACAAAATAAGGTGAAATAGAAGAAAGAGAAGAGATAGAAGATTCAAAGAAAAGGGGTCACAGATTTCTCGAGGGAATAGATTAAACCCTAAATAAAAAATGTGAAGATAAGGGAAGCTGCTTTAATTAAGGGAAGAGAATCATTCCCTTTATTTTATCCGAAATTGCCCCCCAATAATTAAAATAATTAATTTAAATATTTTTATTAGGTGTATAAATGATTGGTGGTAATTCATCCCTTCAAAAATACTGCATAAGTTTGCAGTCACCACAAAAACTGCCTACCTGATACCTAGTGGAATGAAAGAACAAGGTGACGTGAGACAAAGAAACCAATGCGTAGAACAGCTAATCTGAAATTGGAAAAAAAAAACAAATTGGTTATCCTAGGATACCTGTGCGCGACACCATCACCAACGTAAAGTGGCATGTCACGATAGACACTTAATACTCTCGCCATGCACCAATAGGGTTGCTGAAGAATAGCATTGATGGAAAAAAAAATTTAGCTAAATACAATGACAGGCTCTACAGTAAATGCTAGCGAAAACATAGGATTAGTACATTGTAAGGTAGAGCATCGTCTGCAACAGCTCCCAAAAAAACCGAAATTCGAATACCTGTTGGCAGGATACCACGTGCAAAAGCATGGTGATGCTCGTACATGGTAAGATTGATGCGGACTGGCAGGTTCTCATGGAGAAGTCGTTTCCTTCTTCTTCACTGAGATTGCACCAGGTTCCACTTCTTCATGTATGCTCTTCTCACCAGGTTCCAACATTAGCGACAGGGATTTTGATTTTCTCTGTATTCTTAAACATGGCAGTGTTGTGGCTAATGAGAGAGAGTATTTGGCAAGAGAAGAATGTGTGTCAGAGTGTGTGAGGAAGAAGAAGAAGAAGAAGAACTGCTTCAGGGTATTTTATATTCTGGAAAACTCAGGAAAGTATCATAGGTGTTTTGAAATTTGAACTCTATGCACTGCTTACCATTCTTCATGTTTTCCAATGCAAAGCTGTTTGATCTTCCCAATGTTGAAATTCTCCTACGAACTTGCCACCGATTGTTCACTGCTTGATCGATCGGCTGCAACGTCTGATCGACGAGAGGTAAGATTACTTCTAATCTTGATCTTCGACTTCCTTAGTAACTGCGTCAATTGGTTGGGCTTGGTAGATGGGCTGAGTGAATAACACACTAAAGCCCACCTTGACAACCCGAACTCCTTCTGTATTCGAAAGTAGAGCTGAAGCTCTGTTCTTACTGCTGAACAGGTTTATCAGCTGCTGCTGTTTACAAAACTTGGAAGGCTGTGATTTTGCTGGCTGGATGGAAGTAAAGAGCAGAGCAAAGACAATGACACCGGAGTTTTTAACGTGGTTCGGTCAGTGTGACCTACTCCACGTCTCAAGGGATAACCCTTGAGATTTGTGATTCGAAACTTCGAATCGATGAAGATGAGACTTGCTTGAGTTACACCCGGACTTCTCCCCGAAGTCCTATGCTGTTCTAGCTACCCAGTTCCCCACTAGATATGAACGATTACAACTCAAGGCACTCTCACAATTTGATCTCTATCACTCTAATTCCCCGATATTAGACTCTGTGAATTGATGAAGATGAGAGTGTTTAAAGTACTCTTTAAGTACTGCTTGTGAAAGAGCCGTTGTAAACCAATCTTTTCTTGATTGATTTTGTCGATCATTAGGCAGCGAACTTCTGCATGATTTCTCCATGATCAATGTCTGTATAAGGAAGAGATATTCCTTCCTTTTGTGTCTTCTTTCCATTTAATGGTTTCTGCAGAGCTGTATTGTTTGATTCTTCTCCATGATCAATGTCTGTATAAGGAAGATGATCTTCCTTTTGTGTCTCCTTTCCATTTAAGGATTTCTGCAGAGCTGTATTGTTTTAGCTGGCAATCCTACACACATGAAGCACACCCGATCAAGTGTAGTATGGCCTTATCAATTTTTAAACCAATAAGACTAGACTGCAATGTTAATGTCATCAATCTCTCCCTTAGTCAGTTGGTATAAAACAGGAAGCAAGAAAAGCAAAGAGGGAGTACTTTTATTTTAATCGGAAGGAAGCAGACATTGATTTAAGATCAGAAACATTTAAAAACAGAAGGAAAGACAACCCAAGGAACACCCGAGGGACACACTCATACTTAATGAACACAAAAATAATTCGAAGGATGACAAGGAGAAGCAACTCCTCTCCCTCAATTAAACACTAAACACTAGGTTGTTTCTGATTCTTCCCCCCTCAATTAATGACAGCTTCTAGAAGTCCAGGTCAGGATCCGATGCATACTCAGAGGCTCCAGGATGAGGACACCACGGTGTTCCAGGTACACCAGTGTTTGGTGGGATATTCTCGCCATCAGAATCGGATTCATCTTCAGAGTCAATCCCAGAGGTGAACACCCATGTTGCTGGTGTCCACCGAATGTGTCGAAGAACATGCTGAGCCCGAAATTGTACAGCAGTTTGCTCCTCTGTATACCTATGCCGGAAGGATAGACCTAATCGAAGCAGCAGAGTTGTGATGAAGGGTGCAAACGGTAGATCACCTCTTGAGAAGTCATTCGCCGTTCGGACCATGTGTGTGAACATCAGATGAGCATAGCTCACTGGTACACGATCCTCGGCATGCTGCAGAATCCAAGTGTCAAGAGCTGTGACAACCTCCCTGTGTGTTGTCCGAGGGAAGAGGACCCGAGTAATCAAGAAGTGCAACACACGGAGATGAGCTGGCAGCTGGAAGGTGTTTGGAGGCCTATCTTCAGGAAAAGATCACCGGTAGGATTGTTTGTGAGGAGTTGGACAACTGAAATGGGTTCAAAGTTGAAAATGGGGAACTCATCTTCAGAACTCAGTGCTATCCCTTGGATCGGAACATCAAGTACCTGACTTAGTAAATCAGGAGTAATGAACAACAGATACCCGTCGACATATGTCGAGAAGCATCCTGAAGGGAAGGTACTATCGACTTTCAGGTTAGCATAAAATTGAAAAACAGCATCACGATAGACCACTGAGTTCGATGAATACATTGATCGGAACAAGGTAAGCCAACCAATACCTCCTAGATGAGAATTCACAGTGACACCATACTTGTGGAAGTCATCAATCGGCACCAGGAAGGCGGGAATCAGTTCCTTCTTTGCTTCCAGAAATTGGTACCTCCCTCTGCTACAGACATCCCGGTACAGCAAGGTGGAGGCAAAGACATGCCTTGCTATGAAGTTGGAGGTGGAGGGGTCAAAACGAATAAGTGCAGACATGATGCGAGCAAGAAAGAAATGAAACAGAAGGAATTGAAGGTGAGAGATGAAGGAGATGAAAGAACGTTGAAAACGAAGAGGGATTTATATGTAGGAAGACGTGATTAGACTAAGGAAAGTGAATACTTACTTTCCAAAGATGGAAGATTTATGAATAAGGGTTAAGACCTATTTTGCAGATTCTCTGCATCTGAAAGGGTAATTAATCCTAGCTCTCTTCGTAAAAGGGAAAATCGATCAAGACTTAATGCTTTAGTAAATATATCAGCCAGCTGGTGATCTGTTGAGATATACTCAAGAACAATTTCCTTATTCTGAACTAGGTCTCGAATGAAGTGGTGTTTAATGTCGATATGTTTGGTTCGAGAATGCAGAATAGGATTTTTAGTCATGTTAATAGTGCTGGTATTATCACAAAGAAGAGGGATAGTGTCTAATGTAAGCCCGTAGTCTTTTAACTGGGCCTTCATCCAAATTAATTGTGTACATCCACTGCCAACAGCCAAGTATTCAGCCTCGGCAGTGGACAAGGCTACACATGCCTGTTTTTTACTAAACCACGAAATAAGAGAGGCTCCTAAGAACTGACAGGTACCAGAGGTACTTTTTCTGTCTGTAAGACTTCCAGCGAAGTCTGAGTCAGAGTATCCTACCAGAAAGGGAGAAGAGCATGCAGAATACCACAGACCTAATTCTGAAGTTCCTGACAAATATCTAAAGATTCTTTTTACTGCAGTGAGATGACTAGCTTTAGGATTACACTGAAAACGTGCACAAACCCCCACACTAAAGGCTATATCTGGCCGACTTGCAGTAAGATAAAGTAATGAGCCAATCATGCCTCTGTATAACTTTTCATCAACTGCAGTTCCTGAAGGATCCAGGTCAAGCTTTAGTGAAGTACTCATAGGAGTAGAGCTAGATTTAAGAGAAGTGAGTTTAAATTTAGTAAGCATGTTTTTACAGTATTTTGTTTGAGAAATAAACGTTCCTACAGAGAACTGACGAATTTGAAGACCAAGGAAATAATTCAATTCTCCCATCAAACTCATTTCAAACTTTGACTGCATACAAGAGCTGAACTCATCACATAATTGCTTACTTGCAGAACCAAAGATAATGTCGTCAACATAGACTTGCACGAGAAGAATGTCATTACCCTTATTTTTAAAGAACAGCGTTTTATCTACACTGCCTCTGCTAAAATTCTGTTTAATTAAGAAAGAGCTCAGCTTATCATACCAAGCTCTTGGAGCTTGTTTTAACCCGTAAAGTGCTTTGTTCAACAGAAATACGTGATCAGGAAAGAAGGAGTCCTCGAACCCAGGAGGTTGACTTACAAACACTTCCTCCTTAAGATCACCATTCAAAAAAGCACTTTTAACGTCCATTTGGAACAGTTTAAAACCTTTTGAGCAAGCAAATGCACAAAGCATCCTAATAGCTTCAAGTCTAGCAACTGGTGCAAAGGTTTCGTCAAAATCTATTCCTTCCTCTTGACAATACCCTGAGCTACTAACCTAGCTTTATTTCTAGAAATATTTCCATTTTCATCAGTTTTGTTTCTAAAAACCCACTTAGTTCCTATAATGGTTCGATCTGCAGGTCTAGAAACAAGTTTCCAAACATTTGATCGTTCAAATTGACTAAGTTCATCATTCATTGCAAGTAACCAATTCTCATCTTTTAAGGCATCTTTATAGTTCTTAGGTTCAATAATTGAAACAAAGGCATTATGCATAGATTTTGAGCGAGTAACAAGACGAGTATTGAAATCCCCTATTACCTGTGTTGGAGGATGTCGTTTAGTAATATGCTGGGGGCTTGGGGCAGTAGATCAGCCGACTCCACTGTTATTTTGTCATGTTCCTTTTGTTGATCAGTTTCAATTTGCTGTCTGTCTTGCGTAGGAGGTTGATCATTTCTCTCTTCATTCAGATTCTCGAGGTTTGATCAAGATTTTCTTCGAAACTGATTTCATCCTCATCTAAATCCTGCATCTCATTCTCATATACGGATTCATCAAATACCACATTAATGGACTCTTCAACTTTGAAGGTCCTTTTATTATAGATTCTGTAGGCTTTGCTATGAGTAGCATAACCTAAGAAAATTCCCTCATCCGATTTGGCATCAAATTTTCCTAGATTATCCTTCGAATTTAGAATGAAACATTTGCAACCAAAGGGACGAAATAACCAATGTTTGGTTTTCTTCCTTTTAACAATTCATAAGGTGTTTTCTTTAATTTAGACCTAATGAGCGCTCTATTTGTCACATAGCATGCTGTATTAACTGCTTCTCCCCAAAACTTCTTAGGAAGATTGAAGTCATTTAACAAGGTTCTAGCAATTTCAATCAACGTGCGGTTCTTTCTCTCTGCTACTCCGTTCTGCTGAGGAGTCCTAGGTGCAGAGAAGTAGTGAGTTATACCGTTCTCATCACAGAAATCCTTAAATTCATCACCAGTGAATTCACCACCATTGTCACTCCTAATAGACCGAACACTCTAATTAAGTTCATTTTGAATTTTCTTAGTCCAGATTTTAAATTTTGACACAGTCTCGTCCTTAGATTTAAGCAGAAAAATCCAGCAGAATCTTGAGTAGTCATCAACAAGTACAAAACAGTAAAACTTTCCTCCCATGGTGATCACGTTAGCTGGACCGAACAGGTCCATGTGTATAAGTTCAAGAATCCTAGAGCTAGAGATGACTGTTTTGGTTTTGAATGTGCTACGGGAGTGTTTCCCTTTCACACATGCATCACAGAAAAATTCCTTTTTAGACTCTAATTTAGGGAGACCTCTAACTAAGTTCTTTTTACTTAGTTTACTGAGAACACTAATACTAATGTGTCCCAACTTCCTATGCCAGAGAAATTGATTATCTTCTTTGACAGAATGAAGACAAAGTTCTGACGAATTTTTCAAGTTTAGAAAATCAACAAGATAGATGTTTCCTTTTCTAAACCCTGTGAACAAAATCTTGTTGTCTTTAATTCTTTCAATAGAGCAGGTCTCATTTTCAAATATAACTTTGTTCATTTTGTCACACAATTGACTTATTGAGATAAGATTATGTTTAAGACCCTCAACTAGCATCACTTTACTAAGATAAGTCTCACTTTTGTTACCAACACAACCATAACCAATTACTTTGCACGAACTATTATCACCAAGGGAAACAGTACCTTTATTTGTGAAATTTAAATTTAGGAAGAGTTTTTTGTTACCTGTCATATGGTGTGAACATCCACTATCAAGTATCCAGAGATTCTCACCAGTATTCACTTGATAGCACACCTGCACACATACCAGTCATTTTGTCTTTGGCATCCAGATTTTCTGGGATGCCTTTCTTTGCACAGGACAAAATCTGCTAATATGACCTTCACTAGAACAATTAAAACACTTGACTAATCCCTTAGTACTGGTGTTGTAGTTTTTAGGCCTCCTTTGATTTCTGTTAGTGCCTAATACTCTTTTTAACTGTTCACGAAACCTCCAGTTATCAATAACAAGCCTTCTTATTTTGTTATTCTGAATTTCCTTTCTTTCATTTAAATCAGTTATAGTGCACAGAAGATCTCGATTTTCTTTCTTTAAGATTTCACATTCTTCCCTAGCTACTCTCACACTCAATTCAGCAGAAATAACATCCTTTTTCAATCTTAAGTATTTTTTACTCACATTCAAAAATTCATGTTGTATTTCTGTGATAGTATCTTCAATCAAATCAGAATCAGGTTCACTTTCAGTGTCAGAGAAATGGTCAGTGACTGTTACCTGATCAGTTATAAGAGGAATGGTGTCTTCAATCGGTTCTCCTGTAACTGCCATGAGAGCCTTGTTATCGGATTGTTCCTCATCACTGTTGTCTGAGTCATCTTCACTGCAACTCCAGGTTGCTTGAAGAGCTCTTTCTCTCCTCAGTTGAGGGCAATCAGCTTTTATATGACCCTGTTTACCACACTTAAAGCACCCTAGCTGGTTGCTACTACTGCTAATATTTGATTGATCACGTCTGTTTTTGTGAGACCTATTTAAACTTCTATCATGTTCTGAATCCTTATATTTATGTGGTTGATTAGTTCTTTTCTTTTCTTTTCTAAGCTTTAAAAGCTTACTAACATGTTTACTTAACAAAGCTAACTCTGAATCATCATAATCATCTAAGTTTTCTTCTATGCTTTCTACTTCAGATTTTAAGGCAATAGATTTCTGCTTATGATCATCAGAATTTTCTTCCCTTTTAATGTACTCTTCATGAGTGATTAAGGATCCGATTAAGTCATCAATGTTTAGAGTTGCTAAATCCTTAGATTCCTCTATTGCAGTAATTTTAGGTCTCCAAATTTTAGGAAGAGACCACAGAATTTTCCTTATTAAATCCTCATTATCATACTTTCTTCCTAAGCCATCAAGCCTACTGACAATACTCTGAAATCTATTGTACATAGCTGAGATAGATTCATTTTCAAGCATATTAAACATTTCAAATTCATGTTTTAGCTGATTAATCCTAGAGGTTTTAACCAGGGATGTTCCTTCATAAGTAATCTGTAGTTTATCCCATATTTCTTTGGCAGACTTACAGCTTGAAATTCTATTAAATTCCTCATGCCCTAATGCACAATACATTATATTCATGGCTTGTGAGTTCAGTTGTACCTTTTTAAAGTCATCGTCTTCCCATTTATCTTCGTCGGGTTTGACTTCCAATGGTCCTTTCAGCACGATCCTCCACAGCCTAGGATTGATCGTATTGACGAAGAGCTCCATTCGATTCTTCCAATAGCCATAGTGCATTCCTTCGAACTTTGGTGGCCGGTTTTGTGAGAACCCGTCGGCCAGAAAAGCTGTACTCTCTCGACTCATTTCTAGGTAAATCTGTAAAGCAGAAAACGAAAGAGTTTAGGGTTTTGATTAGAGTAATGTAAGGAGAAAAGCTCACCTGAATTCGATACAGAAGATCGTTTGATCCTGTTATCTGAACCCGCTCTGATACCACTTGTTGAAATTCTCCTACGAACTTGCCACCGATTGTTCACTGCTTGATCGATCGGCTGCAACGTCTGATCGACGAGAGGTAAGATTACTTCTAATCTTGATCTTCGACTTCCTTAGTAACTGCGTCAATTGGTTGGGCTTGGTAGATGGGCTGAGTGAATAACACACTAAAGCCCACCTTGACAACCCGAACTCCTTCTGTATTCGAAAGTAGAGCTGAAGCTCTGTTCTTACTGCTGAACAGGTTTATCAGCTGCTGCTGTTTACAAAACTTGGAAGGCTGTGATTTTGCTGGCTGGATGGAAGTAAAGAGCAGAGCAAAGACAATGACACCGGAGTTTTTAACGTGGTTCGGTCAGTGTGACCTACTCCACGTCTCAAGGGATAACCCTTGAGATTTGTGATTCGAAACTTCGAATCGATGAAGATGAGACTTGCTTGAGTTACACCCGGACTTCTCCCCGAAGTCCTATGCTGTTCTAGCTACCCAGTTCCCCACTAGATATGAACGATTACAACTCAAGGCACTCTCACAATTTGATCTCTATCACTCTAATTCTCCCCGATATTAGACTCTGTGAATTGATGAAGATGAGAGTGTTTAAAGTACTCTTTAAGTACTGCTTGTGAAAGAGCCGTTGTAAACCAATCTTTTCTTGATTGATTTTGTCGATCATTAGGCAGCGAACTTCTGCATGATTTCTCCATGATCAATGTCTGTATAAGGAAGAGATATTCCTTCCTTTTGTGTCTTCTTTCCATTTAATGGTTTCTGCAGAGCTGTATTGTTTGATTCTTCTCCATGATCAATGTCTGTATAAGGAAGATGATCTTCCTTTTGTGTCTCCTTTCCATTTAAGGATTTCTGCAGAGCTGTATTGTTTTAGCTGGCAATCCTACACACATGAAGCACACCCGATCAAGTGTAGTATGGCCTTATCAATTTTTAAACCAATAAGACTAGACTGCAATGTTAATGTCATCACCCAAGTGTAGTCTGGATAATAAGCACGCGATAATTAATTTGACATACTTGAAAGGAAGGTGATGTTAATTTTATTAATTACCTCCTTAATGAATGAACGCGTTAGTGTTTGTTTGCCTAATATAAACAATAATTCATGCCACAGCAGTGCGCGTCACGCTAAAAGCTTTAATGCAGCAAGAATTAATACTTCATCAAGCCGGAAGCCTCTACTGCTAAGGTGGCTAAATTGGTTTAACTTTAATAAAATGGAGTTAAATAATTAGAATATATAGGACACGTATACGACATGGGGAAAAATAGTGTACATGTGGTAAATACTAAATAACCTGTTCTAATTCCATTCATAAAAATCGGTGGGAGAATGCTTAATGTAATGGAATCATGTGCAGACTTCCCTAGAAGAGGCCATTGATTAGCAAATTAATGTGCAACCTAATTCGTATTTCCTGTATTCAAGAGAATCATTTAGAATCTCCATAGTGGATCATTTGAAGCTACATTTCCAATCAAAATTCACTCTTCACATCATTCTTGTTGATCTTTGGCATCCTGGAATGTATGTTTAGAAGTCTTGAAGTAAAATCATACACTTTTTTTGTTCTAGAAGATAAGTAAATCACAAGCATTTCCAGTTAGAGGACCCCGCCACATTTAAGAGTAATAAGACCTCTCCACCAAACGTTCCTCTCTCTGGCATACCTCCACACCCACTTGCCCAAGAGGGTAGTATTCAGCAGTTTAAGATCCAACACCCCCAGACCACCTTTACTTAGGGTTTCCTTAGCTAAATCCCAACGGACCAAATGCGGCTTCTTAGTATCTGCTCCTCCTTCTCATAAAAACTTGTTTTGAATCCTCTCCAAATCCTTAATGACCGACATAGGTGCTCTAAGGATTGAGAGATAATAAATCGAAAATTGGGAAAAGACACTCTTGAGGAGGGTTACTTTGCCGCCGAAGGAGAGCATCCTAGCCTTCCAATTTTCCAAGTGAAGACGAGTGCTATGAAGCTATTAGTGTATCATAATCATCCAACAAAGTATTTCAAAGACAAAATGGACTAAATTTGCCGAAACTATTAAATGCTTGAAAAACATCAAATTAAAATGAAAATGTACTAGTTTCTCACGAATAATGAGTTGATGTACAAATTTCAAATTAAAGAACCGCAATAATAAGGGAAATAAAAATGGCCATAAACCCTTGAAGCTTTAAGATCTCATCAATTTTAAGTGCAATGTCAACTTATGCGATGGCTTCCTTCCTTATCCCAAAACAAATATTGAAAAGCTAAAACAACTTATGGCATATTTTTGGTGGGGTCAGGATGATAATAAAAAGAAAATGAAATGGGTTTCCTAGGAAAAACTTTGCCTTCCAAAAAATGAGGGGGGTTTAGGCTTTAGAGATTTTCAAACTTTTAATCGCGCTTTACTGGCCAAGCAAGCTTGGAGAATTCTTCAAGAACCGGACTTGTTAATCTCATAGTTACTTAAAGCTAAATATTTTCCTGACTCATCCCTGCTTAATGCTGAACTAGGCCCTGGAGCTTCTTGGGGTTGGAGAGGAATTTTGGTAGGCAGGGATGTCCTAAAAATTGGATATCGTTGGCAAGTAGGTTCCGGATCGCTTATTGATCCACTTCGAGATCAATGGATTCCTACTCGCCCTCCTTCTATCCCCTTTCTGAATCTGAGACATTTTGGAGTTGAAATACCTAGGAGTGTGTTTGATTTAATTTCGAATCAGCAATGGAATTTAGTAAAATTACGAAATATTTTCTCTGATGAGATTGTAAACTCTATTCTTACCATCCCAATTCCCGTCTGTGAAGTGAGAGATAAAATCATCTGGCAACTTTCTCCGTCAGGAGAGTATATAGTGCAGTCCGGATATGGAATTTCTTGGGAAATCCTCTTAGGGCCCAAAGAATTGGGGCCAACATCGTTAGTGGACAAAAATCTATGGGAAGAAAGTTGGAACCTCCAAATCCAACCGAAGTTTCTCTTCTTCATTTGGAAATTGCTTCGAGGGATTATTCCGGTTAAAGGGGAACTTATTAAAAGAAACATACAACTCCCTTCGGATTGTCCTGTTTGCGGGATGGAAGAAGAAAGAATTGAACATCTCTTCCTAAGGTGCATCCTCGTCTCTAAACTGGGTTTACTTTGCAATCTCTCAATGGCATCTTTCAATGCACCCGCTTTTGTTTACACATGGAGAGAATTTTTAAAAACAACTCCCGCCTTAGCTAATTCTTTCATCATTTTCTGGTGAAGAATATGGAAATCGAGAAATACAGTGGTGTTCGAATTTAAACAAGTAATTCCTGAAATTCTTCGGAATCAGTTTCATTTCCAACTCAATGAACAAAATATATATAAGAAAACCACAAGAAACTCAACCTCCCTAAACATCAACCAAAGCTCCAAAAATAAAATTCTCTTTAAAAAAGGTTATTTTTGTTCAGAAATGATTTGCATTCATGTTGATGGTGCTACTCTTAATAGGAAAGGGGGAGCTATTGGTCTTTTTGTGACTGATAAAAATGGTGCCAAATTTTCGGTGGAGGCAAAAGCTTCGCCTCTATCACTGATCCTTTTACAATAGAAAGTATTGCTGTTAGGGAAGCCTTGTTGTGGACCCTAAAAATGGGTTTTAAATAAATTATTCTGATGGGGGATGCATAATTAGTTAAAAATAAAGTTACCCATTCAAAAACTCTACATCCAAAGGCGGGAGCAATCATTCGAGAAATAAAGGATCTGATTTTCTCTTTCTTAGCTCTGGAATATAGGACAACCCCAAGGATGCAAAACAAGAAAGCCCATTGCTATGCAAGATATCCTCTATCTTTCCTACCAAAATCTTCCGAGCTTGTGAATTTAACACTCTTGTAATTTGGGAATTTATTATGATCAAACCTATTAAAAACCCTAAAACGCCTAAATTTTGGAGATCTTTAGGAGAGATCCAATTGTCATTGGAATGATGTAGCTTGAAAGAATCTAGCTGTTTAGTTTTTGACAATCCTACTAGAGGGACAACTATGTTTACTTCAAATACGAAGATTTGCTTTTATCTAAAATCATCTCACTTTACTTATCACTAAATTAATCTCTCCTATTGTGTCTCCCGGTTGAGGTAATCTGATTTTCCCTCCCCTCTCCCCTTCCCTTGCCTCCCCTCCCCCTCCTCCCTCCTGTCCCTTCTCTTTTTCGTTTTCTTTTTATCTCCTAAAGTTGGTTCACGATCTATAGTTGGTTCACGATCTATAGTTTACTCCTTCCCAAGAGTTGCTACGGCAAAAAAAAAAAAAAAATTCTAGAGGAATGGAACTTCCTCCAACTTGTCATGTGTTCCTATCAGCCAAGGAGTACACCATCAGACATTTTCTATTCTGTTGCAGGCTTCCACATCTCAACCCTCCTAATTTTGCATCGTCACATTTTTTTCTATGAGGGTGACACATCCTCCAAAATCAGGCTCACTTGGCTCCAGTACGAGTCTTGGCTTGATGGAGGGTCTTGAAAAGTCGAAATCATGTTGTTTTCAACTGGACATAATTCACCATTCCAATCATGTTCCGCCAATTCAGCTCACACTTTGTTGAACAATCGAGTGTTAGGAAGGAACAAAGTTTAAGAAGTGAGGAGGAAGAAGATGAAGAAGGTTGAATAGGGTTACATCTGATGCAAAACAATAAACAGGGTCGGTTTTAGGCTTGGAAAATGGGTGGGTTAGGGACGGGTTTGCTATATCCAATACCCGCTCGTTCACTAGGCAGGTTTTACCCGTATCCAGCCGCCCAAGTCAATTGGGTATAATTTTGAAACCGCCCATTCTCTTGTGAACGGGTTTACCAGGTTTGTTGGGTAATACCCGCTCAACCATATTTTTGGACAACAAACTAGTCAAATCAGACACAAGATAGGTAGAAGTTGGAAACGGATCAGCGTACAAACTTTTGGAGGGTTTGAAAAGTTCCAAACCCCCTCCAACCATTAGATCTAGTTTGACCCTTTGACCAATCTAATGGTCCACATTTGTTAGGGGTATTTAGGACTTTAGACAAATAATTAAATTATTATATTTAATTAAAATATTTTGTTATTATATATTTTATTTATATTTTATGTTTTTCTGTGACTGTTGACAGTCGGCCACTTCGCCGGCCACCGTCGCCGGAGACTTTTCCAGCGACTTTTTTTGGTGACTTTTCCAACGACGTCTAGTTAACTAGTTAACCTTATTTTTATTGATAACTAGTTAACTTATCTGTTTATAAGCAAATAACTAGTTAGCTTGTTTAACATCATGATTTATCGAGTTAACTAGTTAACCAGATTTGTTAACTAGTTATCTTGTCAAGTTAACTAGTTATCTTATCGAGTTAACTAGGTAACTCGATAAGTCAACTAGTTAACTGATCATCCAATTTTTACTCAACTTGTTATCAACAATTGATTAAATTTGTTGTTAACTAGTTATGTTGTTTGTAATTAGTTAACTAGTTAACATCATGATTTAGATATCTAATCGAGTTAACTAGTTAACCAATCGAGTTATTCTAGTTAATCAATCGAGCTAACTAGTTAACCAATCGAGTTAACTAGTTACCAAGTTGTTAACTAGTTATCTACTCGAGTTAACTAGTTAACTAGTTAACATCATGATTGGGTAGCTAGTTAACGAGATTATTTAGTGGATAACTAGTAACTAATTATACACGTTATTGACTATCAGATTATATAATTATATGTTATTTCATGTTTATTTAAATATGTTATGTTTTTCTGTTGACTGTCGCCGGTGACTTTTCCGACGATGACAAGTTAACTAGTTAACTTGATTTTTACTAATAACTTGTTAACATGATTTTTAATTGATAACTAGTTAACATGTTATCTAATCGAGTTAACTAGTTAACCAATTGAGTTAACTATTTATCAACAAGATTTTTAATTGATAAAAAGTTATCAAAATTAGTTAACTAGTTAACATCATGATTTAGATAACGGACCAAAGTTCTAGAGACAATGTCTCCGCCCGCTGCATTGGAGACAGCAAGATTTTGGGCCCTTGATCATTCAATGATCCAAGGGCCTAGATTAGTCAGGGGTAAATTTGTCATTTCCTATTCATTTAATTAATTAATTTTATTTTCCAACCATTCAGTTGTTATTGGTCACCGGATCATTGACTCCGATAATCGGACTACCTTCTCCGGTCACCAAAACACCATCTCCCATCACCGAAAAGTTTCTCGATGAATTTCCCAGTGACACAAACATTCATTGACGATAATTTTTTCACCCACGCAATTGTTGTCGTTAGATCTACTAATCCGGAAAAAAATTATTTTTTGGGAAAAAAATATTTTACGTACAATTTTTTTGGCGTTCAGACGTACAAGTTGTATGTAGTATATACAAAGTGTATACATACTATATACACTCTACTTAATGGTGTACATTCCGTATTTTTGTCGTACACATGATGTACAGGTTGTATGCAAACTGTGTATACTGTGTGCGGGGTTGTATACTCAATGTGTATGGTCTATATTTTTTCGTTCACATTGCATTTTATGATGTATAATTTATACGAAAAAAGTATTTTTTCGTACAATTTTTTTGGCGTTTAGACACAGGTTGTATGCAGTCTATACAAAGTGTATACATACAATATACACTATGTATAATGGTGTACAATATATATTTTTGTCGTACATGTTGTATTTTTATGATGTACAGGTTGTATGTAGTTTGTATAAAGTGTATGCAAATTGTATACGCTACACTCAATGTGTACAGTTTGTATTATGATGTATAGTCTATATTATATTGTATGCTTTGTACACAGTTTATACATATTGTATATACTCTGTACGAGAATTATACACGAAAGATCATAAAACTTGTATTATTGAATATACATAACTTTGTATGTAATTTATATACAATTTGTAAACGGTTGCATATCATATAATTTTGATTATATATTGTAATATATAGGAAAAGGCGTAAATAATATTCACTTTACATGAACTGCTACAAAATACAAAAGTTCAATTAAAAAGAATATGAATATCATATATAGCTAATGCTAATGGCCAGTAGTTCAAAAAATTAGAGCAAAAATGATCAGTTGAGAAAATGGAAAAGTGGTTGGGGAAAAGCGTGTACCTTTTCAAGTTGCCAAAAAGAAGGAGACGGGAAAGCCAGCTGTGAGTTATAGCCGTTGTTTACGTGGTGGATGGAGGGAGAAAGCACGGGGTTTCATGAAGGAGATGATGAACAAAATTTATTTCCAAGTTTGCCCCTATAAATATTAAGCGTTAGATCTAGGGTTATAAATTTGAATGGCTGAGATTCATTGCAACGGATGCAACAATTAATTTGCTGTCACTGGAATCGAAGTCTTAGATAACGAGTTAACTAGTAAACATATCGAATTAACTAGTTAACAAGTTGTTAACTAGTTACGTTATCTAATCGAGTTAGCTAGTTAACCAATCGAGTTAACTAGTTAACATGATGATCAGATAACTAGTCAACTAGTTAACCAATCGAGTTAACTAGTTAACATCATGATCAGATAACTAGTTAACAAGGGTTATCGAACTAGTTATGTTGTTCTTATTTAGTTAACTAGTTAACATCATGATTAAGATAACTAGTTAATAATTATTTTAAGATGATAACTACTTTTGAAAATTAGTTAACATGTTGTTTTTAGTTGATAACTAGTTAACGGATTATTTTGCTGATAACTAGTTAACAAATTACCATAATTAGTTAACTATTTTTTTAATGTTTTTAATCAGTTAACTAGTTAACATCATGATTTTTTTTAGATGAATTTAACATCATGATTTAGATAACTAGTTGTCTAATCAAGTTTACTAGTTAACCAATTGATTTAACTAGTTATCTAATTGTGTTAACTATTTAACCAATAGAGTTAACTAGTTAAAAGTTACAAACTTATTTTCTAACAATCTTCATGTACAAAATTTTACAAAATAGCCCAAAAACTGCTAAATTGTCAATAACATGAAATAAGTGACCTAACTAAAACTAATTAAAATTAAGTGACTGAAATTGTGAAATGTCCTTCTTCGACATCATCCCTGAACTCTCCATCGTCTCCCATTCTCTCTCCCCCATCACCACAACCATCATCGTCATTTGAATTCCATCCATTCCTCATCGCCGACCTTATAGCAAATTAACCCCACTTTATTAGACCCTTGATTGCGAACCAACACCACATCAACGAGATCTGACAAACATTGTTGCTTTTCGAAGTTTCCAGTCCACTATAACACCCAGTCGCTCCACATCGGCCACATATTATATCCTCTCCCCGCTACCTCTTATTCCCGATCAAGCGAGCGAGTTCAATTTTTTGACGGCGGCCGATATGACGGTATTCTTTTCGGCGGCCAATTCCAACGTCAAGCAAATCGCCGGTGCGAAAGGGAAAAGGTGGAGGAGGTGCGAGAAGTCAATAGCGGGATGGAGTCAGGAGGAGGATAAATCGGAAGTGAACGGTGGAGGAGAAGGAGGAGGGATGAAGAGCTTGGAGGAACTGGCGGAAGAGGTGGAACTCCCGGCTGGGGGACTGCGGCGACCGTTGATGTTTTAGGTTTAGGTTATGATTTTTTAAATTCCCAACTTTGCCCCTCGGCTTGATGGGTTTGGAACGGTTGAAACCGAAAAGGTTTTGACGTAGATCCTGTGCCTTAGAACTTGAAATTAAAAAAAACTCAAAATAATTATTAAAATGAATTAGGTAGTAGGCCAATGCCCAGTAGTAGCAACAGAAGTAGTAAAAAACATACTAGAAACCCATCTAAGCTAATCTAATGGAAAATGAATTGAGCTGGGAAAATAAAACCTGCCCAACCATCAATAGAAGTACTCTAACGGGTCGTTTGGTTTCTGTGATTTGGAAATAGTGTATTTGAACAATATTGTGGTTTTAGAAAAAGCTGTTTTGTGATTACACTTTTTTACTTAAAACCTTTGTTTGGAAGTTGCTATGAATCAGTTTGGGATTTGGGTGTGGGGTCTTAAAATGAAGCTAAATTACCATTTTATCCTTATTATTATGTTGGCCATATTTGAACTGAAGAGTTTTGGTATTTTTACGATATTTGTATGCAGTAATTTTGTAATAGCAGATTGTGGCCAAGTCATTGTTGTTGTAAGAGACATGTTTGTTTTAATGCAAGTGTTACCAAGGACAACAATTTATGGTTCAATAATCCTTCAAATTACGAGCAAACATCAAACTAGAATAATAATTAATCGAAAGATAACATTTCATGCTTACACAAGCTACACTACTTCTGCATATTCAAATTCCTATCTACGGAATTGTGGAATTCCAAAATATGAGTTGTCTAGCACTACCTGCTCTCAAAAAGATGTTTACAAACAATAATAATATATAATCCTATAACACAAACCCCATTGTTCCTAGGCTTTAAGTTGGTGAGAGTGATTAGAAAGTTGAACTAAAATGTGGATAGATTGTAATTTCTGAATTAGTAGTTGGATAGAAAGGTAATTGTACAAACCCTTCAATTCACTCATTATCAAATCACCCAAAACTCAACTAAAAGCTGAGTTTTGAAATCACTCATTTTTTTGACCCAAAATAAGTTGTTTTGTGCATTTGTATTTCCGAAAAAACGAAGGTTTTGGATGAAATAGTGTATTCATCCAAAACACACCTCAAAATCACAGAAACCAAAACATGGCCTAAATGAATTGAGCTGTAATGAAAAATCAGAAGCTTATCTAACCTAAATAGGTAATACTCAACGTCTCAAACCCGTCTCAAGCCCACTAGAAACTAGAAAGAAAACATTGTAACTAAAATTCAAATGCAGCAGGTAGCAGATAGCAGCTTCTGACACTAGTGATAGTGCATCAGCTCCTCCTAACTCCAGTCAGTGTAGCAGCTCCACAGTCTAGTGTATCAGCAGCTCTGAAACCTCAGTGATAGTGCAGCAGCAACTCTCACACTCCAGTGCTAGTCCAACAACAGAAATCATAAGCTTATCAAAGTTAACTATCATGCTTACAACACAAATCAGAACAAGCTTTGAACTTGAAACCATAACTACACAAATCAGAACAAGCTTTGAACTTCAAACCATACCTATTAACAATGATTTAGTACCAAGAAGATCGTGGCTCCATGGTTGGCCATGATACTCATAAGAAAACATCAAAAACAGAATTCAAATCACAAATTCACAACATTGAGCAGAACTGCATAATGGAAACAATTAATTCAACAATTCTCACAGTCCTTACCATTATCTTCAGGCTCTTCTTCAATGGCCAAAGCGGAGAATAGACCCTCCAAATTGCTAAGTTTGGTCTCAGGCTCTGCATTAACACAACAGTTGCATAAATAATTAGTAAGCGTACAAAAGAATATTAATGATAAATTGGAACAATAACACTACAGTTCACAGAAGAGTAAAAGAAACAATTTTAACTAATACCTCTACTAATTTCGTCCTTCACCCAGCTTCTAGCACACAACATAGCTTCAACAGTTGAATACTGTAATTTGCTCCTGTGGGGATCTAATAGCCTCCACAAGAGCTAAAAGCAGATTCAGATGCGACAGAGGTGATTGGGATGGCCAAAAAATCCCTTGCAATTTGTTGCAAAGTGGGATACTTGACACCATTGAGTTTCCACCACAAAAGTATATCAAAATCAGGAGTTCTAGGAATGATTGCTTGGCCAAGTAATGGTCAAGTTCAGTATTTACTAATGTGGTCGTCGACTTTTTTCTTTGGCTCATAAATAACTCAAAGTCCAAATCAGTAGCAGGAGCAGTTGCAGTAGAAGAACTAGAACCAACTTGAGTACTAGATTTAGTTTGATAAGCCAAAACCAAATCACAAACTATCTTCTTCACCAAATCACCAACCAAATCACCATTAGTAATGCCAGGTTTTGTAGCATAATACTCAATGAGGTGAAGTTTATACCTCGGATCCAACACTACATCTACAACAAGTACTAGATGGATGTCATCCCAATTGTAAACTTAAGCCACATTTTTCCAGCCATTTCAGTAATGATAGGATTGGTATCAACACGCCAATTCATTAATTCCAACCTAAGATCACAAACATTTGAGAAAAACATATTGACAGTTGGGTAGTTGCTACTGGAAAACAACTCAGTGTTTTCAGCAAAGATTTTCAATTTCCCTACAATAGCAGTAGAAAATTCTCATTGATCACTACGAGGGACCGAGTCATATTGATTGTCTCTTTGCCTCAAACGGTAGAACACATCCTTGTACGGAATAGCAACATCAAGCATTTCATACGTGGTGTTCCACCGTGTTGGACAATCTAAAACCAGCTTTCTCTTAACATTAACTTTAACATGCCTAGCTGATTCAATGAAAAATTCGACTCTTCGGTGTGGCAATCCAATAAGCTACTGATTCTCGTATTTCATCAAAACTATCCTTAATCAAATCTAATCCATCCTTAACAATGAAATTAAGAATGTGAGCAGAGCACCTCATGAAATTAAGAACCATTCATTAGCAAATTAGATGGTACGAATTTGTTTCAAAGTAGGGAGACCATGGAGTCATTGGTAGTACATTTTTCGAGCGTAATAGCTAACAACTTACTATCAATGTTCGATTCCACCAAGCTTTTACAAAGGCAGTTAGCCAACCGCGCACTTGTGTGAGGAGCTAGAACATAAAGAAACCTACAAAAAAATTGAGTACAAAGAAATGAAGAGGTTTGATCAAAATTTATATTTACTGAGGATTACCTAACCAAAATGCTTCGAAGATTCCAAGAATTGTCGATATAGTGGGTAGTTATTGTCATATAACCTCTTTTCTGATTAGTGGCAGTCCACATATCAGTTGTCACAACTACTCTTTCCCGATTCCCATTTATTTCCCTTTGAATTTTGATCTTGATCAATTCGTAAAGGGTCAAGATTTCCTTCTTAATGGTGTTGCAGCATGGTACTTTAAACGATGGCTGAAGGGCACAACAAAACCTCTTTACACTTAAGTGGTCAATGATACTAAGAGGGTATTCATGGATTAGGATCATTGAGCACAACATTTTCTTGGCGACCTCGTAGTTATATTTAGTGGCTACTAGTTGTGCTTTACCCTTAGTGATAAAGTTTGGACCGAGGAATTTTTGTTGACTATCATGTATTTTCTTACGAATATAAGTTCGGATATGGTTTTGAATGTGAGAAGTGCCACTATTGGATTCACCACTGAGTAACTTGCGACAATATTTGCACCTAGCCTTCATCACCCCATTCACCTTCACCCTGCTACAATAGGCCCAAACATCAGAGGTTAATCTGCTTTGATCTACATTTTCGTCCCCTACAATAGTATCAGGTTGAGGTTGATTTTTAGGATTGGCAGGTTCAGGTTGGTGTGGAAGTTGGTTATGAGCAGGAGGGGGTTGGGGTTTGTTGTTGATGAGCTGCAGGATAGCGGTCAATCAAATAACTACCAAGCTGTGAAGCTAGGGTAGATCGTATTCCAGGGGTTTCCTCTACTTCCTTACTCAAAGGTGTTGACAGTTTTAATCCAAGGTTAAACACGTGGTGCGTGGTGTGAGTTCCACGACTTCTATTCTAAAAGTTGCAAAGATAAATTGAAATGAAATTAAAACGAAGAAAAAGTAAAGATTGATTGATTGACAAGAAAGATGACAAACATGCTTAGACTTCGAATTCCCCTTAGATTACCAGAGCAGCAGCAGTCATCAGACCAGCGATTTTCGATTCTAGTTCATTCAGTTCACAGACACCATCATAACTCCTGACCCTTAGGTTTAAGACTGGTGAACGTTCGCTCTATCCGATCTAGCTACCACGATTAATTAGCCGCCCAGGTACGGTCGCCTCTCGCAACGACTTAACTTAACTGGTGCAAATTCTAGTGATTAATGAGTTACTCTAGCAATGGATCAACCCTAATCGGTTCCTACGAAAGGCACACTCCAATTATAAGGTTGACTGTTCGATTTGGTGTTTTAAAGTAAGGCGAGCGTTCGCTTCTATCCTTAGCTTAACAAGAATCTAATCTAGGTGGCCAAACCAGACAAGAAACACAGAAAATGAAGAACAATCAAACATGAATGATGAAACTGAATGAATTTCGAATCTAATCACCGCTGATCCGTGACCGCTTTAAGCCCTGGGTCACTTAGGGTTCATCTAATCTAAGCTACACAAGTTTAGCTACTCATATTCAATACAGAAGAATCGAAGACTAACGAAGAATACATCTCAGGTAGGAAGACAGAGAAGAACTGTAAAACCTAATTTCGATGTTTCCTGGCAGCCTCAATCTGCTGGATCTTCAACTCCTAGCGCTGGTTCTCCGAGATGGATGGATGGCGTCACGATCCGTTCCTGGCTCTTTGAACTCTATCTACTCGCCCTGTCTCTCCTCTCTGTTGTGTCTGTCGTAAGTTGTAAGTGATAAAAGTTTGTCCTGCTTTATTAGTCGCCGATTTCTGTACTTATACTGACCCGACAATTTCTTAATTTCCCTTGGAATTTTCGCCAAAAATCTAAGGATATTCGGCGAAAACATCTGTTTAAATGGAGCTTCATTCGTCTGTTTCTTCCGGTTGGTTTTGCTTGGAGTTTTCGCCGAATACAGTAATGTATTTTCGCCGAAAATTTACTCTCAATCGGGTCAGTGAATTCTTCTTCCATTTTCGGCGAAAACCCAAGGGTATTTTCGACTACACTTTTGAACTTTTTTTTTGAACTACACTTTTGAACTTTTCTGACTTTCTTCTTTTCTTCTTTTTTTTTTCGAAATTTTCTCTTTTTCTTACTTTACTTACTTTTTTTCTTTTGTGCCGATTTTTCTTTTAGTTGCTAGAGGGGTTTACACGTCTGGACATATTAGCTAAGACCACCTGTTTAATGGCTATAGGCAGGTTACCACAAACCGACTTCCGGTAGGTCAATCTAGAACTACAACCACAGGGGATCAACGGGGAATGAAAGAAATGGGAAACGACTATAATGTATTATCGAACTGAAAGAACAGGCCAAGCTCAAGGGTCTAATGTATTATAAACCTAGTGGATTGATCGTTTGGTAGGCTATCTGGCTAGTAGCTGAATCTAGGTGCCCCTATCCTTCTAGAACTCATGTCATCGTGTGGTCTCGAGTAGGTCTCATGCAAATTCTAACTCATTCAGGTAAACAGAAAACCACTCAGAAAGAATTTAAATTGCAAGTTACGTGCAATGGATCAAAAGCTCACAATTGGTTTGCTAGTCGGATTTGGTCATTTTCATGCAATCAGGGCTACAAACTACAAGTGTGATTTTAAAATTCTGTTCTGACCAGGCAATTTAGCATCAAAGCATACAAGTTGGTTCTCAAGTTCTAGGTTAAGCAGTCTAAGCATCATTATGAAAGTTTGAACAACAACTTAACATCAAAAATCAAGAACTGAGCCATTCTAATGCTAGAGAGACTGGAATGGAATCACGAGGCACACACAAAGATATAGGCAATCAAGATCATGCACGGTTCTCTAACACCCTACCCCACACTTAGACTGTTCTGTGTCCTCACAGGACCAAACTGAAGGAGAGAGATACGAAGAACCTGGAGGGTGAAGGGCGGTGTAGTGGATGAACGCGGAGACGTCAGAGCGGGGCAGAGTAGCTACTCAAAACCCTATAAAACACAAACAACAAAAAGATCAAAAGGAAACCGGGACAAGTGCCCCGGATCCACACAGAATAAAATTGGATCGAGACCCGAAAAGAAGAAAGAAAAGAAAGGAAAAGGATAGAAACAACCTGATCACTGTTCCGCGGGAGGAGGTGGAGGTGCAGTAGGAATGGAGGAAATGGCGAACCGCTGCTCCATCTGTTGTCGCCAAGCGAGCTCTTCCTCGTGTCTGGCAGACTGGTCGGCCAAGAACTGCTGAAGAATGGTCCATCGCTCGTTCTGGTTCTCCTCATGTGCTACCCGGTCCTTCTGCCATTGAAGCGAACCAGCCGAGTAGTCTATCTGCCACTTCTCAATACGCGCCAGCTTCTAATTCATCTCCGCGGTGATTTGCACTCGCGATGGCGGGCGGTCAGCTGACTGTGGAGTGCGGTGAGGAAGTGGTTCGCAATGCTCGAAATCCAATGACAGGTCGATGCCCCGTGCTATGGGTAGGTCAGCTCCGATATGCTCAATCGGGATACGAGGGATGTCGGGGGCCCACTTGTCACCGAGCTGGAGGTTGTCGATCAGAAGTGAAATGAAAGGCCCCCCTGGAAGCTCAGAAGGAAGCTTCTTGGTGGTAGTGCGCTTATGAAAGAATCGAGCAAGCCACCAATCGGGATGCATATTGGCATCTTCCTCTAAAGCGCGGAATAATATGAGCTCCTCCAAAGAAACGTGGTGATGGCTCGTCTTGCTGCAATAACACAGAGATTGCACCCAAACATAATGCAAGAATTTAAGAATAGGGTGAACGATGTCACCGACCGTGGGGTGTACGATGGGTGAGAGCTCAACTCCGCAGGTAGCCCATCTCCACACGTCTTGGTAAGGGACACTCGTGATGGAGTATGTGTCCGCGAAGCCAAATGATGTTGTATCGGCGTCGACGTGCGGGTCCAGCAAGAGGCCGAACTCGTGGATGGACTTCTCATTGAGAACACCGCCGAGGCGAAAGGAGACAAATTTCTGGCCACGAATGGGCTTCGGGGTGAGGCACCAGAATGAACTCCAGAACTCTTGGAGAGCGACAAGCGGGTAAGGGGAGCCATGAGCAGTCAGCACACGTAAACCGGCTTTATTAAGGACGGTGTCGACGGTCGAGTGCCAAGCCGGATTGTGCGCCTTGAGACTGTCTAGAGAGAGAACTGCCACTTTAGCTGGAGGAATGGCTTTGATCTTCTGAAAAACCTCAAACTGGTGCGGTTCCAGGGCTGCGATGAAGGGGTGCACGGACCCATTGGCAGGTGTAGGAATAGAGGAGATAGGAGTCGCAGGGGTCGGTGCATCCTCGGGGATGATGGCCACAGCCGTCGATGTCTGTGCGGTTGGGGCTAGTGGTCGGTGGTATGGTGTTCGGCTCTGGCGAGCAGAGGATCGCTGCGATCTATCTGCACTGGTAGTCTTAAAACGTTTGGGAGCCCTGTAAAACATAACTCAGAGAAGACCAGCATCAGATGACAAGAATCTTACCCCACACTTAAACTGACAAGGTGGGGTAAACAAAATGGCCGAGAGATCATTGAATCGAGATAAAGCAATAAAGAACAGTCAATTCATTCAGCAAGCATGAGGAACGGAATGATTCGTTAACACGATCTCACAGACAACAAATCACGATTCTGAAAAGGCCACAAAACAATACCAGAACCTAGCCAAGTGATACCGACAAAGCAATCATGAAAAATAAGGGAGAACCAATAGTCAACCCAAGTCAATCATGCCGAAAATCGAAAGTCAAAAAGGCAAAAGATTCAAAATCAAGGGCTGAACAACTAACCGTGAAGACATGATTCGAGAAAACGATTGGAAATCTGAGGAATCAAAGAAAAACTTGAAAGCTAGGTCGGTCGGAACCGGGGCTGCAAGAACTCCGATTCTAGGGTTTTGAAACAGGGGCTAGGGGGAGGAAGACGGGCGGTGGTTACTGTTGATTGAGGTGGCGGCTTGGGAGACGGCGGCGGCTACTGATCGGTGGGCAAGGGGCGGCGGTGGTCGGAGAGAGAGAGAAGGGGTTTGAACAGAGAGAGCGGTGAGAAGAGGGTGTTTTCGGGGGGGGGGGGGTGAACTGTTTTCGCGAAAAAAAATAAAGAACCGAGGGGGGTTTTATATTGACCGAAATCAACAAAATATTCGGCGAATTAATGGAGTTTATTCGGCGAAAATTTCTTTTAAAACGAAAATCGGTTCGGCGAAAAATGTGACGGATTTCGGCGAAGAGTGGCGGCAGAGAGAAACAGGAGAAAACATGTTGATTTGCACTTGAGTTTTCGGCGAAAATGAAGAGATATTTTCGCCAAAAATTTACTTGAAAACGGTCGGCAGCAGTTTTTTATTTTTTTATTTTTTAAAGGGGGTTTAAAACAAAGACGACGCAAAGCGAAAAGTTACTGACTCCAGTCGTGGGTTGCCTCCCACGAAGCGCTCTTGTTTAACGTCCGTGAGCCAGACGATACCTGATTCGTGTCAGGATTCCAAAACAAGGTAGTGCACGTCTATGGAAGAGACAGCTAACCCTTGCAGATACTTCTTAAGCCTATGCCCGTTGACCACAAACGGCTCTTGATCGTGCAATTTAATGTAGACGCTGCCTAAGGGTGTCTGTCGGACCACGGTATAAGGGCCAGACCATCGGGATTTCAACTTACCCGGGAAGAGCTTCAGTCGAGAGTTATATAAGAGTACTTCTTCTCCGGGATAGAACTGTTTGATGGTCTTCAGCTGAGAGTCATGAATTTTCTTCGTGCGCTCTTTGTATAACTTCGTGCTCTCGTATGCGTGAAGTCGGTGCTCCTCAAGCTCCGCGATCTGGTTATGGCGGTTGTTACCTGCTACTGCATAGCTCATGTTCAACTCTTTATTAGCCCAGAATGCCTTGTGCTCAAGCTCAACTGGTAAATGACATGCCTTGCCATAGACCAGCTGATACGGTGAGGTACCGATGGGAGTCTTGTAGGCAGTTCGATAAGCCCATAAGGCATCATTGAGCTTAGATGACCAGTCCTTGCGGGACCGGCCAACTGTCCTGTCAAGAATCCGCTTGAGCTCACGGTTCGTCACTTCCGCCTGACCATTCGCTTGAGGATGGTAAGCCGTGGACATTCGGTGGGTAACGCCAAAACGTTTGCACACACCGGTCGAATTGTCCATGGAAGTGGGTGCCCCTATCGCTTATGATGAAGCGAGGTGAACCAAAACGCGTGAAAAGACGGGTAAGGAACCGTCCCACCACCCTAGAATCATTAGTGGGTAAAGCTTCAGCCTCAGCCCACTTAGAAACATAATCAACGGCTACAAGAATGTACTTGTTTCCGTTGGAGGGTGTGAACGGACTCATAAAATCAATTCCCCAAACATCAAAAATTTCAACAGTTAAAGAAACAATTTGGGGCATCTCATTACGGTTAGAGATGTTACCTGATCGCTGGCACGCATCACAACGTCGAGCAAAAACATCGCAATCACTAAAGATCGAGGGCTAGTAGAAACCTGTTTCGAGTACCTTTCTCGCAGTGCGGTTGCCTCCGAAGTGTCCTCCAAACTGTCCTTCATGGCATTTACGAATGATGTCAGCTGCTTCAGTGTAAGAGACACATCTCCGGATCATTCCGTCAAGACTGATGCGGTATAAGAAAGGCTCATCCCAGAAGTATGACTTGGCTTCTTTAAAGAGCTTATTGCGTGCATTGTAATCCAGTTCAGGAGGTACAATGCCATGAGAGAGGTAATTAGCCAGGGTTGCATACCATGGTTCCTCTGAGTCGGCAACATTACTCAGATCTTGAGCGTGAGGAATCGCCCAGGGCTCGATAGCTATGCTGTTAACCTGTTCATATGTTTCAACACGCAACAGCTCGTCAGGGAAAGAATCATTAATAGGGGTAGTAGATTTACCTGTTTGTGATTCCTCCAATCGGGAAAGATGATCCGCTGCTAAGTTCTCAGCTCTCTTTCTATGTCGAACTCTTGGAGTAGAAGGATCCACCGGATGAGACGTGGCTTTGAATCCTGTTTGGCTAATAGATGGCGCAGAGCGGCATGATCTGTGTAGACAATGGTATGTGAAAGAACCAGATACTGTCTAAACTTATCAAAGGAGAAAACGATAGCCAGAAGCTCTTTCTCCGTAGTAGTGTAGTTCCTCTGAGCATCATTGAGTGTCTTGCTCACAAAGTAGATAGGATGAAATCTCTTCTCCTTTCTCTGACAAAGAACCGCGCCAACGGCGAAATCACTAGCATCGCACATGATCTCGAATGGAAGATTCCAATCTGGTTCTGTAAGAATCGGTGCGGTGGTAAGTTGAGTCTTTAGAGTCTCAAAAGCTTCAAGACAGGCTTTGTCAAAGACGAAAGGAACATCTTTCTCAAGGAGCTTCGTCATTGGAAGGGTGATCTTGGAGAAATCTCTGATGAATCTCCGGTAGAATCCAGCATGACCGAGAAAACTTCGAACTGTCTTGACTGAGGTCGGTGGTGGTAGGCTGGCAGTGGTCTCAAGCTTGGCACGGTCGACTTCTATACCGGTCTTAGATATCCTGTGGCCTAAAACAATGCCTTCTGTAACCATGAAATGACATTTCTCCCAGCTAAGAGCTAGGTTGGTCTCCTCACAACGAGCCAGCACCTTGTCCAGATTAGCCAGACACTTGGAAAATGAATCTCCATAGACGGAGAAGTCGTCCATGAACACCTCCACCACATTCTCTACCAGATCTCCAAATATTGCAAGCATGCATCTCTGAAAGGTAGCAGGTGCGTTACATAAACCAAAAGGAATACGACGATAAGCAAACGTACCGAACGAGCATGTGAAGGTCGTCTTCTCTTGATCAGCAAGCTCGATGGGGATCTGAAAGTAACCGGACATCCCGTCCAAGAAGCAGTAGTATTCATGACCAGACAATCGTTCAAGCATCTGATCAATGAACGGCAGTGGAAAGTGATCCTTCTTGGTGGCATCATTTAATCGTCGATAATCGATATAGACTCTCCATCCGGTAACTGTTCGGGTAGGAATGAGCTCACCCTTTGGATTAGGGATGACTGTAATTCTTCCTTTCTTCGGAACGACTTGAGTCGGACTGACCCAAGGATTGTCGGCAATAGGATAGATGATACCGACATCTAGAAGCTTGAGTACTTCTTTCTTTACAACTTCCTGCATCAGAGGGTTAAGTCGGCGTTGCGGTTGTCTGACTGGTTTGAATTCCTCATCAACGACTATCCGATGTTTGCAAAAGGTTTCAGAGATGCCTCTGATGTCTGCTAACTGCCAGGCAATAGCTCGGACGTGCTTCTTGAGTAGCCCGATCAGTTGCCCTTTCTGCTCGGGTGATAGATTCGCATTGATGATGACAGGTAACTGGCAGTCCTTTCCCAGAAATGCGTATTCTAAGTGGTCAGGCAGCTCCTTCAGAGTGAGTTGCAGGATAGCGGTCAATCAAATAACTACCAAGCTGTGAAGCTAGGGTAGATCGTATTCCAGGGGTTTCCTCTACTTCCTTACTCAAAGGTGTTGACAGTTTTAATCCAAGGTTAAACACGTGGTGCGTGGTGTGAGTTCTGGCGGATTCTCATATGAAGTAGTAATCCGACTCGACGCTGGCTCAATATGGGTAGGCGCAGTGATGGGTGTGAATGTCGCCTTTTGTTCATCTAGCTCATCTTGCCATAAGCACTGCTCTGGGTCTTCTAACGCATTATCAATCCCTGAAATCAAACACAACTCTAGCGGATCACTAGATAAAGCATTAGTAAAGGAGTCGGCCGAGGCCAACTCTAAGGGATCAACAACATAACATTTATCATCTTGAGCAATAGAATATTTCATGCTATCTTTAATGCAGAATGCAACACTCTCTTGACCTACACTTAAAGTTAACAGGCCTTGTTTGCAGTTTATATTCACACCAGCAGTTGCTAAGAAAGGTCGACCTAGGATGAGTGTTCCGTCTAACTCACGAGTATCTAGAACAACAAAATCTGCAATTATAGTAAACGGACCACAACAAACAGTTACATCTTCTATTATACCTCTGGGTCATTTGACAGACCTATCGGCTAAAACGAGATGCAGAGTAATCGGTTTTAATTGCCCTAGATTCAGCTTTTCATATAGATAAACATGCATAACATTAATAGAGGCACCAGAATCAACCAGACTGCGATCAATTTGAATGCCATTAATAACGCACGGTAATGTAAAAGAACCGGGATCAGAACACTTAGCTGGGGGTGGTGGCGGCTGTCGCATGGGAGATGGCACACCGAGAATAGAAGCGCATTCATTAGTGAGTGTAACAGAGTACACCTCTCCGCTCTTCACTTTCTTCACTAGGTCTTTAAAGAACTTCCCAAGTGGTGGTATAATCTCTACAGCTTATGTCACTGGTATTTTGATTTCTGCAGTCTTAAGAACATTGTACCATTTCTTATACTGAGTGTCGTGATCTTTGGCTTTGCTCCTTGCATCTTTTGGGAAAGGAATCCGAGGTACATATGGCGCCAAGACGGGTTCAGGAGCTGTCTTGGGCGGTGGAGGAGGAGCAGCAGGTGCTTCTTCTTCCTCTTCTGTGATTTCTTCTATTTCTGGCATATCCATGGCAGCACTAGTATCTGGTATCATGTCAGGTTCCGGAGCTTTTGGATCAGTTGTTTGCTTGCCGCTCCTTGTGGTAATAGCTTGAGCATGTTCGCTCCTTGTATCGGAATCTGCTTGAAATGCTTCTGGATTAAGGAGAGGATTGCTAGTAAAAAGTTTAGCCATGGTGCTTATAGCGTCCTCTATTCTTTGACTTTGAGCTTTTTGTCCTTGATTAAGTGCCGCTTGAGCTTTTAACTGAATGTCATGGTCGTCAAGTCGGCTCATGATCTGATCAAACTTCCTCTCATAGTCCATGTCCCTATTGTAGTACGGCTTTGCCTGAAACTGGTGTTGTCCTCCAATGAATCCCAGAGGTCTATAATAAGGATCTACTAACTGGTTGCTCTGCTTCCGTGGCACGTAGTTTCTGTAACCGGCGTAGCCTTTCTGATTATTAGCGAAGCCCTGATCGATGAAGTTTACCTCTTCTGTAGACCAGACTTCTGCTGTACCGAAATTGAGGCAGCTTCCACCATTGTGAGCACAGGATCCACACCATCCACAGTCAACCGAAAAGATGGTAGTTGACGGAGATTCAAGAGGAATACCAGCTGCTTGTAGATGCTTCTGAACTTCTGCCTTGATCTGCTCTGCAACACTTATCTGACTCTGGCTCTGACTCTTGGTTCCTTCTATTTGCCTCTCCCAGTTTCTAGATTTTGAAGCACAATCAGCAAAATGCAGAAGAGCATCCTGAGGAGTGAGAGCGGTGCAATCTCCGCCAGATAGGGTGTTGACCCAGTTTGCAGATTCTTTGCGCATACCACGAGCAAAGAATTCAGCCAGCTGTCTTTGTTCATACCCATGGTGAGGGCAGTCGAAGAGAAGAGACTGGAATTCATTCCAAGTGTCGTACAGGCTTGGATCCTCTCTCTGAGTGAATCTGGAAATGCGGTCTTTATAAGCAGTTGTTCTTGCAGGAGGAAAGTATTCCTCAACAAAATCTTGAGCTAATGCTTCCCAGTCAGTGTAGTGACCTGGCGGTTTGCTGCTAAGCCATTGTTTAGCTGCACCTCTGAGAGAAAATGGGAAAACTCGGAGATATAGCACATTCTTGTTGAGATTCCCAGACTTGGAGGTGTCGCAGACAGCCAAAAAGTTGGTTATGTGTGTGCAGGGGTTATCATCTGGTCTTCCCTCGAATTGTATGTCCCTAGATATTAGCTCCAGGAGAGGAATCTGAATCTCATAGTCAGGATCATTGTCATTAGAAAGCACGGTGATGGGTGATCGAAGATTAGATGCACGCGGCTTACTATAGTCTGCAATACTTTTAAGAGTGGCCATTGCGGTAAAGGAAGATGGAACGGAAGTGATCTGCTTCTGTACCTGCTATGATCTGCAAGAGACAAAAACAAAACACAACCGGTGTAAAATCAAAGTGTAATGGAAAATGAAAGATGGAAAGGGTAGAAGAATTAAAATGCCAACTCTTCTTTCAACGAAATAGAAGAGTCCTCGGCAACGGCGCCAATTTGATGAGCTGCAGGATAGCGGTCAATCAAATAAATACCAAGCTGTGAAGCTAGGGTAGATCGTATTCCAGGGGTTTCCTCTACTTCCTTACTCAAAGGTGTTGACAGTTTTAATCCAAGGTTAAACACGTGGTGCATGGTGTGAGTTCCACGACTTCTATTCTAAAAGTTGCAAAGATAAATTGAAATGAAATTAAAACGAAGAAAAAGTAAAGATTGATTGATTGACAAGAAAGATGACAGACATGCTTAGACTTCGAATTCCCCTTAGATTACCAGAGCAGCAGCAGTCAACAGACCAGCGATTTTCGATTCTAGTTCATTCAGTTCACAGACACCATCATAACTCCTGACCCTTAGGTTTAAGACTGGCGAACGTTCGCTCTATCCGATCTAGCTACCACGATTAATTAGCCGCCCGGGTACGGTCGCCTCTCGCAACGACTTAACTTAACTGGTGCAAATTCTAGTGATTAATGAGTTACTCTAGCAATGGATCAACCCTAATCGGTTCCTACGAAAGGCACACTCCAATTATAAGGTTGACTATTCGATTTGGTGTTTTAAAGTAAGGCGAGCGTTCGCTTCTATCCTTAGCTTAACAAGAATCTAATCTAGGTGGCCAAACCAGACAAGAAACACAGAAAACGAAGAACAAATCAAACATGAAAGATGAAACTGAATGAATTTCAAATCTAATCACCGTCGATCCGTGACCGCTTTAAGCCATGGGTCACTTAGGGTTCATCTAATCTAAGCTACACAAGTTTAGCTACTCATATTCAATACAGAAGAATCGAAGACTAACGAAGAATACATCTCAGGTAGGAAGACAGAGAAGAACTGTAAAACCTAATTTCGATGTTTCCTGGCAGCCACAATCTGCTGGATCTTCAACTCCTAGCACTGGTTCTCCGAGATGGATGGATGGCGTCACGATCCATTCCTGGCTCTTTGAACTCTATCTACTCGCCCTGTCTCTCCTCTCTGTTGTGTCCGTCGTAAGTTGTAAGTGATAAAAGTCTGTCCTGCTTTATTAGCCGCCAATTTCTGTACTTATACTGACCCGACAATTTCTTAATTTCCCTTGGAATTTTCGCCGAAAATCTAAGGATATTTTCGGCGAAAACATCTGTTTAAATGGAGCTTCATCCGTCTGTGTTCTTCCGGTTGGTTTTGCTTGGAGTTTTCGCCGAATACAGTAATGTATTTTTGCCGAAAATTTACTCTCAATCGGGTCAGTGAATTCTTCTTCCATTTTCGCCGAAAATATATGTATAAACCGGGCAGGAATTTGTTTGAACTTGAATGGCTCCTTTGATCGGTTCCGGTGCAATCCTCGAGGTTCCAATGCCGTAGACACGTCCTTGGTTACTTATTCGACGGCAAAAACCTGTGCTAACATAAAAACACTAGAAAACCATCAAATAGACCCGAAACGGGCCAAGGTAACACAAATGGCACGAGATAGGGCAATCGATTGAATATTCGTTATTCTACCCTAAAAACCATGTCTTAAGCAAAGAAATGTCGCTTAAATGAGGCTGATAATCACGTCAAATCGAGTGTCATCAGTTGTGCAGATCATTATTAGCTCCTTCCATCTGTTTAAGAGTGATAAAAAAATAATGAATCGAATCGAATGACTAAAGAAGGTTGAACTGATTAGAAATTGATTTGAGAGGAATTGCTTTCAGAAGTGTAGGTTAGTTGCATTGAATAATAGAAATGATTAGGTTGAACTTAGTTACTTTCAGAAGTGTAGGTTAGTTTAAGAACTGATTAGGTTGAACTTCAGAAGTGCAGGTTAGTTTTAGAACTGATGAGGTTGAACTTCAGAAGTGCAGGTTAGTTTTAGAACTGATGAGGTTGAACTTCAGAAGTGCAGGTTAGTTTCAGAACTAATTAGGTTGAACTTCAGAAGTGTAGGTTAGTTTCAGAACTGATTAGGTTGAACTTAGTTACTGTTGAATGAGCAGTATGGGGTTGGTTAAGAGTAAGAAGAGAAGAGGTTGGAAACACTTAGTTACTATTGAGTGAAGATTACACAAGTAAATGAACATTACAAATCAGTTAGGTGTTTAGATTATAGTTGCTGGATATTGGAGATTAAAGAGAAGAGTAAAGAGTTTGAGCTCAATCTTGATTTCAGAAAGAACTGAAGCTAGATATTGAAGATTTGCGGTTTAAGATTTCAGAAACTAGTAGGATAAGATAAGAATAGGTAATAGATATTGAGATTAATAGTTCAATAGGTTCTAATTGTAAAGTACTAACAATTAACATAAACAAGTATTAACAGTATGAACACTGAACAAGTATTATTATTAGGACTATATAAAGCAGGATCAAACTAAAACCTATTTCACTGTTCATTAGCTTCAAATCACCAGTTCCTTCCCAAATGTTTTCAATTGCTTCCTAACTGTTTCAATTGAATTCCAACTCCAATACTGGTGGTTGCAGTCCCCATTTAGCTTCCTTTACTTTATCAATTTATCTCTTCGTCTACCAATTCCATGCTTTTTGTTGGTTTGTTTCCTTCTCTCTCTTCCCCTTTATTTCTCTTCTGCCTGTTCACTACTTTCATTGTTGAGTTCTCAAATGATTTACATCTCAAAAGCTCCCCCTCTGCTATTCCGTGATTGCCCACTTACATCATTTCGTCTATCGATTCATCATTCCTCCTCACTTTCTCTCGGTTTCCTTTTGGTTTGTCCTTCGTTCGTCGTTTGGATTTCCGTTCTCTTTCTTGCCGCCGCAGCAATCCTCTGCTCTCCTCTCCACCTTCCCTCTTTATGCATGCTCCTCTGCCTTCGCAGTACTGGGACATGGAAGAACTGTAGGTTGAAGCTCGATTCCATTCAACACTAAGGCCCCAACGACCTCTCCTTCGACATGGAAACTTACTTATCCTTCTCCCACTGTTAGTTTATGTGTATGTGTGTCTTTCCTTACAAGCTGTTCCTAAATGGGACTCTTAACCCTTAATTTTCTGATTAGGTCTGTGCAATATATGGTTCTCACTTCTCAGTTTGATTGTGTTGCTATTGACAACTAAGGCCTCTTGACCTCTTCCGTGGAGAGACCGGAAATATCCCCAATCAACAGTGAAGTTGTTCTGAAGGTAGTTTCCATGGTTTCACAGTTGGTGCAATTAGCCTAGGACCCAGCTCTGGAGAAGTTTTTGCGTCTTTTCCTCCTAGCGAGCAGCTCAATCACCTGCTGGAAAGGGTGCATTTTTATCCTAATCACTATGCATAGACATTAGAAGTTAGGTTCTGCTCTATACATTGCGCTGTGCACTCACTTGGCTCTTAATTTGTACTATCTGGATTTTATTCATCATATGCGATCACTTGGTATTTTTTGAAGCTACCACAACGTCACTTGGAATTTTATTCATCATCTGCGATCATCTGTCTCACACTACATCTCGGCCAAGGAGTTGGAATCATTTTGACCATCGAGAGCATAAAGACTAAGCATGAGAGGTAATTGAATCTCTAGACTAGATATGTTCACCTGTCTGCAACTGCAGTTCCAAGCATTCTATGAAATCTGAGGTTTGAGTTGAATGTAAAATTTTAATTGATTGTTTTCTGGTTTTGATCGATTGTGCTTTGTGACAGCATTTACTTATGATTCTTCATGTTCTGACAGAAGAAAGTGTAAGTTTTTTGTGAACATGTTAACAGACCACATTCTGACATGTGCTAATTTACCATGCTATGTATGTTGAAATCCTTTTATGTTGTTTACTGCATTTATTTTACACTTTCAAGATGTATAGTCTTTCTAGATAGTTTGAGAACTTTTCGATGACAGGTAAATGAACACTAGACATACTCAAACAACCTACAGTTGCAGCACCAAACAATAGTTATGAATACAGACTCTTCATGATGTTTGGAATAAAGTATATGAGTTCCTTTATCCTTATGAAGGTAGACAGCTTGAGAGGAAAAAGCCAGAATAGTGTGGGTTGCGGATCTTCGGAAGAGGCAGTAGCAACTATTAGAAGAAATCAAAGAGTCACAGAAGAAGGTAAAGCTCAAACTCAGCCTACCAATTGAATCTATGAAGATAATTGGTGAAACAACGTGTTCTAGGTTTTTTAACATATATTTGAATGTGAAAGAGACATATCGAGTTGGAATGAGTACGTTATTTCCTGGCGGGAGAATAGATGCAGATACTTTCCTTTACTATTACATGCTTTGGGAATCGACGTTGACAGTTGGACTATATGCTTTACGTATAAAATATTCACATGTCCATGTAGAGTTTAACAACAAACAAGGTTCCAAGACAAAAAAAATAAAATTGTACACACGAGTCTTTCATTGTTCTCAGGATTTCTGTTTGTAATGCCACTACCTCATATTGAACGCATGTTTGTTCCACAAGACAGGATAATATTGCACTAATACTATACTCTACGGCCATATTTCTTTACTTTATCTGGAGTTTACTTACTGCTGACATATTCGCTTTCTTTTCCTATGTTACGCAAAATAGTGCAAGCCTAAGAGTCATCCCATCTATAACACTGTTTCTGGGTGACAACTTATGGTTATTTTGTCTACAAACACAAAAATTACATTTGTACACTATCTAAACTTTGCACGGTAAAACCTAGGTTGCCAAATCATACGACCATGTTGTTTTTTTACAATGGGTGAGCACACTTATATTATGCATTTACCAAAGGAGAAGCAGCATCGCGCACTACAAAAATCTAGTTAATAATATAAACACTGAACAAGTATGAACACTGAACAAGTATTAACAAGTAGGAAGTAGAGGATTAGTCAACATTGAACAAGTATTAACACTGAACAAGTATATGTACAGAAGTTAACAGAAGTCTAAGCATTATCACATGACAACAAAATTAACAAGTTACCAGCAGGCAGCAACTACCATATTAATGTTCAAGTATTGCATTGCAAGAAGCCAACAAATTAAAACAGAAATCCATGCCTATGTTCAAGTATTGCATTGTAATAAGCCAACAAATTTAAAACAGAAATCCATGCCTTAGTATTAACAGAAGTCTCTGTGCTTTCAGTTTCTTCTTTGCGATGGTAACAAGTTCAACAGTTCCTGCCAGTCAACCTGTCTGTCTGTCCACACAAGTTAACAAAAACAAGTTAATCACAACATGCAATCAATAATTAGTAAGCATAGAAAAAGTGAAGGCACCACAAGAAAAAAGCAAAGAAACAAGTTAACCCTTACTGGGATTATGGGATGAAGGTTGAAGAAGAACAAAAGATTAAGCATAGAAAACCCTAAGACTTGATATTCTATATAAGTATTGGGACTAGAACTACGAATTGGAAAAGAAAAACAGAAAGAATCAAAGAAGGAGAGATGCTTATCTATTATCGAAAAATCCGAGCATGATTTGCGCGACCCAAAACTCTGACGATTCAACTGTTGTCGAAGAATCTGGTTGATTAACATGGTGAAAATCTTGGAAAGATGATTAGAATGAGGATTTTAGATCGAAAAATGAGATCATAGGGCAGATATCTTCGGGAGATAAGGCTGGATTTGCTAGGGTTTCGAAATTAGGTTTATATACCTACTTAATACGACGTCATTTTAAGTTCAGGGTACCCAACGGGCACAAGTCCGGGTCAAGTACTGAAATACCGCAACCCACCCGCGACCCGGAGTCAACGAGTTTTGACCCCTCCCGGGCCCGTCAAAGCGGGCTAAACCCACCCATTCCGGCCGGATAGTGGGCATGTACCCAATTCTGGGCCGGAAATTGCCAAGCCTAGTCGGTTTCACTCTTTAAAAGAAAAAAAAATAGGGATTTACTGTTTCTTGGTTTTGAACCCAGGGCAACTTAGAAAGCAAGTCGAGGTGTTAACTTTTTTGTTACCTTACGTTTGACCGAAATCTCATTATGGTACACTACGTTACAAAAGTTATAATTCAGTCATGATCGTTTCAAGAAATTTTGAAACGATATTTCTATCCAACTCAATTCAAATTTTCCGTTAAATGCTGACGTGACAGCTAAGTCCCACATCTAATCATCTAAGAAGCGAGATCTGTTGCCTAGGCTCTGAAATCGAACTCTCCTCCAGTGGTGGGGTTTTAAACAATGGTAAATAAAGTGAAGTGGAATATTATCTTCAAAAATTCGGATAATAACATAGCTATTTATGTTATCTTCTTTAATTTTTTTTCTTCTTTTTTTCCCATGACTTTGTAATTGTATGTTATAAACTAAGGGGTCGTTTGGTATAGGGGAAATCCAGCTGTGTTTCTTGAAAACTCTGTATTCTGAGATATCATTGTTTGTTTACTGTCTAATGGAGCTGGAGTTTTGTATTTCAGATACCTAGAGCTTTTGATTGTCTCCAGAATGTGTATTCTGACAATTTCTACTTTTATCAGAAATTCTGACTTCCCCCAAATAGAATAATCGGCCCCACTGTCTTCCCCTACTATTTTCTTTACTCAATATACATACCAAACAATGTAATGTAACATCCTCCAACTTTTAACAAACACTTTTTCACCATTCTCCTATTTTCATATTTTCCCTTATTCTCAATCCCTTGTACCAAACAACACCTAAACTTATGGTACATACTATAAAAAGGGGGGAAACGAATTTATAAATATGAAATCTTTAATAGCCAAAAGTTGAGGACTTGTGTTGAAATAAAACGTGAAGACTGAAGAATACAAAAAATCATTTTGATAATAAAAAAAATAGGGAACATACAGCGTGACCAATTTCACTCTTGAGTTACTCATGTGGCCCCACCTCCAGTATCTTATCGTACTTTAACCCGGATCATGACATTAGCGGTGCACCGCTCTCCCGTCCCCACGCACCCATTCCCTTTCCCATCCCACCCACCTACCATTTTCACTACAAACACTAATAATAGCCAAAGAAGACTATAATGATCTCAATATCATATCCACCGCTACATCTGATCTTCTGCTCCACAAGAAATTGAATATCTACTCTTAATTCAACCATAACACAGCTGAGATTTTGAGAATGATTCAGTCCAACATTGTTCTTTCAGAAACAGAGTTTGTGCTACCAATAACAGTATTAATTGTCCCATAATTAACAAAAACTGAGCCAATTACAAACTGTACCTATAATATATAACCATACATAGTAATATACATCTCAAAGATTTGATCTTTCGAGGTTATTAGTGAATAAGGAGGAAGAATTTCATCAACTCATCCTACCCTAACATTCTTCATCTACAGCCACCATCATCAAAGTTAAGGGAATAACTCTGTATATCATAGCTATACTGTGAAGGAGTAGTACTGCTCTTCTTCCAACCAATTGCCTTTTTCCATTGTGCCTTGAACTTGTATACCCACTTCTTCGGTACATAAGATCTGCTACAGCACCAACCCAATGGGCCCTTTCTCTTCATCCCCACACCAATTGCCACAGCAGTAGCTGCAGCAGATGAAGAAGAAGAAGAAGAAGAAGAAGATGAAGCTGTAAAGGAGCTACCAATTCTCTTCCCCCACCTCTGAAACTGGACCCTTTTCATGCTTTGACCGCTCAGCAGAGTCATGGTGTATGTTGATTACTGCCTAAAACAAACCTTCTTAATTGAATTAAGAGAGTATATTGCCTCAAGACAGGAGCTTTCTTATTGTGAAGAATGAATCAGAAGACTATAAGAAAGATAAAGAGAGTGAGAGAGTACTGCACAAGAGAAACTAGAGATTGTGTTTTTCTCCAAGTATGAAATGCCACCATTAAATACAAAGTTTGGCTCCCTAGTGGGAAAGGAAAGGGCCCAAATGAATAGTATCATAGTCTCATATGGCTAAACAGTCAACTTTTTACTTTTGTTTTACCCACTAGGAGAGAAAGAAGGTGTGTGACTTGTCGGGCTAGTAGTCATTCTGGTGTCAAAAGAGGCTACTAATGACTGTGCAGTGCACCCCTTTTTTCAATAGGGCTAACGACCCTATCTATTATGCCAAACTAAAGTAAATTAGTGTCTGATAAGTACTAAGTATGCATCATCTTGCTGATTTCCTTTCTGCTTTATTCAAAAATTGGTGTAACCTTTTAACTGGAAGCAAGTCAGCAATTGGAAAGGCCATAAAGAAAGAAAGAGGTTGGATTTGGCCATTTGGGATTTGCTCACATGTTATTAAAGTTGAGCAAAAGACCTCATCTGTTATCCAGAAGGGACCATTAACATAACATATCCAGAAGAACTAATCTAGGATTAAAGGATAGTGTGTTTATGAATGTATAAAGGTGACAGTTCTTACATGTATCAGCAGCAGCAGCAGCAGCATATGCAAACTAAAGTATGGATAATGTCAGTTACTTACTAATCAAAGTCTGGTGGCAGAAACTACACATGCTAACTCCATTAAAAATTAGAGACCGTTGAAAGAAGAGTTGTCAACGTATAGAAAGGCACATGATGAATCTAATCCTTAAAATTTGGCCCCAGTTCTGAAACTAAAAGATTCATATCTTCTGGATAAGGATAATTCCAGACACCTCTAAAACACATCTGCACATTGGCTTTTCTTTTCGTAGGTGGGGATTGGGAAAGTAGAACATCAAAGGCAGGTTCGAGATATAACTTCAAACACTTACAATAGAACTGCAGTAGAAGCGTAAAAGGGAATTCCTTACTTGTGATGATACGTACAACCTGACTGGGAAAAAATGAACAGATCGGAGATAATATTGCTTTGTGGAAATTGATAGAGAGGGCCATTAAAATCTACAGATCAGTGATCCACTGATTCATCACCGTCTCTGTCCCTAATTCATACGGATATTTGGCTTCTTCTTTCTCTTTGCCGACGTCCTCAGATTGCAGGGACAGAGCTTCTGTGTGTTGCTGGTCTTGTTAGGCTTGGCAATACTGCGGGTCGGGGACGGTTTGTCAGGCCCCGCCACCCGCCCAAATAGCTTTCGGGCTTTCCCCGAATCCGGCCCGACACTCTACACGGGTGTGATTATTAGACCATCACCGTTTGCTGTCGGGGTCCGGGTTGACGGGTTAAACACCGCCAACACTAACTTCTGAAATAGACAAAGCCTTCTAATTAAAAAAATATATTTATTTAGTGTGATTCACATTAAACTGATCATCCATAATTCAGATTCAATAATGATTAAACAAAACATGAAACATCCAACATTCAACATAACAGTACATGAACTGTTTATGATCAACAATTATTCAACTGCAATCTAAAAGAAATCCAGGTGGTTGCAGCAAACATTAAAACAGTAAAACAAAATCCAAAACTTTCAGGCTACAGCAGCTCCATTTCCAGGTGGTTGCAGCAAACATGAAAACAGTAAAGCAAAACAATCCCAAACTTTCAGGCTTCAGCTGCAGCTCCATTTCAATCCTCTCCAGATGACCAATTGTTTGAACTCTGCAGTAGTTCAAATCATGATAGCCCTACAAACTGGAAACAAATGACAAACATATGAAATCAAGTAAAATGTAGGTTGCAGCAGCAGAGTAAAACAAAGAGAAACAAGCACAAAATAGTGGATTAAGGGGTTACCAGCAATGAGCATCAATCAATATCATCGAAGTTATCTTCATTCGGCTGCTTGTCAATGACATTGTTGTCATCTGCCATCTCAACAGATGAGTCCTCCATAGTGAATGCACTGAAAACACCTTCCAATTCTTCCAATTTCGTATCTTTATCTATGAGTAAATAATGAATCAGATAACAAGTCAGGTCAACAATTCCATAGAAGAATTCTATTCAAATTCAGTACGAAAATCAAGTTTGAATAATTAAAATCATACCTTTCTTTTTGTCGTCTTTGATCCAGCTACGAGTGCACATCATAGCCTCAACTGTAGTAGGGTGAAGTCTGCTTCGATGAGGATCCAACAACCTCCCACCAGAACTAAATGCAGACTCAGATGCAACAGATGTTATCGGTATAGCTAGTAAATCTCTAGCTATGTCTTTCAAAGTAGGGTACTTTGCACCATTTAACTTCCACCACATCAAAATATCGAAATCATCAGTTCTAGGGATGACATCTTCAGCTAAATAATGGTCTAGCTCAGTTGTTACCAATGAAGTTTTAGACTTCTTCCTTTGCCTGACATACAAGTCAAAGTCCAGATCCATAACAGAGCTAGTACTACCACTTCCAGCATTCGATCCTGATCCAGGCCTAGTAGTCGATTTACTCTCAGATTTTCGTTGGTATTCAAGCACCAAATCACAAACAACCTGCTTAATATTCTCAACCACAATATCGATGTTCGTACTACCAAATTTAGCAGCATAGTACTCGATAACATCCAACTTATATCGTGGATCCAAAACAACAGCTATAGCCAACACTAAATGAATGTCATCCCAATACTTTGCAAATTTGAACCACATCTTGTTAGCCATGTCGCTAATGAGAGGATTAGGATCATTAAACCATTCTGCTAGTTTCAACCTTAGATCACATACCCTTGGGAAAAACATATTAGCCGTAGGATAGTCAGAACCAGAAAATACATCAGTTATGGTGTTGAATATCTCTAGCTTCTCACAAACAACATATGCAAAATCCCAATCACTGTCACTAGGTAAAGAGGTGTATTGTGTATCAAAAAGCTTCAATCGAACAAAAACATCCTTATACGGAATAGCAACAGCTAGCATTTGGTAAGTAGAATTCCACCTAGTCGGACAATCCAACACCAACTTCCTATCAATAGGTATCTTCAATTGCTTAGCAGTATCATGAAACTTCTCAACTCTTCTAGGTGTGCAAGTCCAATAAACAACACTTCCCCTAATCTTATCAATTCCATCCTTTATGACATCTAATCCATCCTTGACAATTAAATTAAGAACATGAGCAGAACAGCGCATGTGAACTAGTGTCCCATCCTTAATCAAATCGGACAAAACCAGCTTCTTCTTAACAAATTCTATCATGGCATCATTAGTTGTACAATTGTCAAGAGTGATTGTAGACAACTTACTATCAACGTTCCAATGAAGAAGACATAAGGAGAGCCTACTTGCCAATCTCTCGGCTGTATGTGGGGCAGGCACATAAACAAACCTTCAAGAACAAGAAAAACATAGACATACAAAATAAAAGTTAGCACGGGGTTTGGAAGCAAAAGTAATCATTACTTAGCATGTATAGTAAATACCTTAGCAAGTGGCTTCTGAGATTCCAAGCATTGTCAATATAATGAGCAGTTACGGCCATGTAACCTCTTTTCTGATTAGTTGCAGTCCACATATCAGTTGTCACAGCAATTCTGCCTATGTTATCATTCAGCTCCTTACATATTCTACTCCTCTCAACCCCAAACATAGTTAAAATGTGTTTCTTCATAGTATTCCTTGATGGAACCTTAAACAAAGGTTGCAACGAACATCAAAATCGTTTGAAAAATAGGTGGTCAACCATAGAAAGGGGATACTCATGCATCAGAATCATAATGGCCAGTTCCTTCTTAGACACCTCACTATTATACTGACCCATTGACAAATCCGGTTTACTCTTACCAAGAAAATTTGGACCAAGTACTTTCTGGGTCCTATCATGAATCTTCTTTTGAATACAGCTATCCCTATGGTTCCTAAGGTGTGTAGTACCATTATTAGAATGACCACCTAGCAGCTTACGACAGTAGTTGCACTTAGCTTTCAATTCACCATGGACATAAACCCTTTCGAAATAAGGCCAGACATCAGACGTCCTTCTCCTACCCGTCGGTGGAGTTGGGGTTTCTTGTTCCTGTAATTCTCCTTGAGGAACAACATGGCCAGCAACAGTGTTTGGGGATCCTTCAATGATAGCTTCGGTGGAAGGTTGCCCAACAGGAGCAACGACAACGTTAGGTACTACTGGTGTTAGGCTAGGATTGGCATCCTCCATCTGGTAAAACAATATAAAAAACTTTATGAACATAATGCAAGTCTGTAATGCGCTTCACTCAGATGTATTGACCAACTGAACTGCCCATATTAAACAAAACTTTGACAATGAGAAAAAAGAACTCACCGTAGACAGCAACAAGATTCTGGAACAAGTGAATGGTGATAATAAACTCTTCGTATAATATGCACACCCACTGCAAAGAGTGAAAGAGGTAAATCAAACTCACGGCATCCGGACATAGTGACATCCACCACTTAACAGAAACTAGTATAATGAGAATCGATAAAAAACTCGTATGAATCAACGTAGGAAATAGGATTAACTTACAGGCTGCAATCGACAATGGCTGCAATCGGCGAGGCGGCTGCAATCGGCGAGGTGGCTGCAATCGGCGAGGCGACTTGAACTGAGAATTGGATGGTGGAGGAAACAAGTGATTAGTACTACTGCTCTTATAGTGATAAACATCGTGAGGAGGAGAGACTGTATAGGAAGAGATACGCGACTAATCCGAGGATTAATCGAGATTGATAGAGGATTTTTCGTATGGGATTGAAGATTTTTCTAGGGTTTCCGACTCTGGATTCCCTTCTGAGAGAGAGAGACGTATCTGATTTGAATAGGAAGAAATAATGGCTGAATGGGAAAGGATGATGAAAGGGAAGTAGCATGGATTGGGCTTAACGGGTCGGTGACGGGGCGGATATCACTACATCCGTCCCCGTCCGTTAACATAATTACACGGGTCTCGGTTCAACCCGACCCCGTTTACCCCCCCGATTACAGATTGTTAATCGGCCTGCTGCCGGGTCGGGTTCGGCCGGGCACCCGATTATCCGATCAATATTGCCAAGCCTAGGTCTTGTCAACTTATTGTTTTTACTTTTTAAATCCACAATTTCTTAGAGCATCTACAATGGTGGTGTAATTTAAAGTTTTAACTAGTATGTCACATCACTTTTTTTAGTACACTTTAATTTATAAAGCTATTCCTACAATTGCATTAAACTTATAAGCTTTACAACCTTTTAAATATTAATAAATAATATAATATGATTAAAATATTTAAGGAAAATAGCACTTTGCCCCCTTATATTTTGCCAATATTACAAATAGCCCCCTATATAAATACAACCACCTAATTTGATCACTTTACATTTTGGTTCTTTCCATACCACTTATCATTTTCATTACGTCAATTGGTACGCATTCAGTACACCACACTAGCTCCAAGACCATGTATCATCTGACTAAGTATTTTATGATTGAGAATATACGAATATATAATTACAAATTATGAAATCGACAAATAAATCGCCTAAAAATGAATAATATAATAAAAATTAAAATATTATTAAAATAATACATCACTTTGATGATAAATAGGTCAAACTCAATTTACATTAGAAATTTGATGGAATACTATGAAAAATGCAATCAATTAGTCCAAGCCTAAAAATGTATATCTTCAATATAGGGGTGTGGTTACTGAAACAGAAATATATTATTTGTTGGAGGTAACCCATATATTTCGCCAAAATCTAAGCTGATAAGATTGAAAACCCTCTATAAATTGAATAATATTAAACTTTAACATTACTAACTTTTCCACATGGAGCCAAATTATTTCACGAGGTTATTGGGTAGTCATTATAATGGTGAATCACTTCATCCTCAATACACGACTCCACCACCTCAGGTGCAAGGTTCTTCACAGTTTCAAGAACGCCAAGGTATCCCGAATTTTCCATATTATTCAAACCCTCATATCCCCATGTATCCACACTATGAGTATTTCAATCCAGCAATGCAACAACAATATCCACCGCAAAGTATGCCAACACCGCCTGCCGATACAAGACCTGATGATATGGCACACCTGCTGACCATTATGACGAGTACCTACGCATCGGAGAGAGCACTGCAATTGAGTGTCTAATGAAATTTTGTCGATGTATTATTGAGGTATTTGGAAGTGAATATTTGAGGAAGCCTAATAGTAATGATGTCCAACGATTGCTTCAATTACATTCAGAAGTCCATGGATTTCCGAGCATGCTGGGGAGTATTGATTGCATGCATTGGCCATGGAAAAATTGCCCGGTGGCCTAGAAAAGACAATTTACTAGAGGTGATCAAGGCGTTCCAACAATAATGTTAGAAGCGGTATGATGCGCAAATTAATGCACACAAAGTTTTACTCACTAGATCGCTCTAGTGAGATCGTTATTCCCTAGGGTCTTTCTGTTTCTATTACTCAACGATTGTGAGATAAGCTATTCGAGGTTTTTGTCGTTGGTTTGAGATGGTTTAAAAATGAGCTAAGTAAACTAAAATGCAATTAAAACAAGTAAACAGTTAAAGCAGATTGGGGTTTCAGAGATAGACTAAGGCGGTTGTTCAGACTCGAATCCACGCTAGTTCGGTTAAGATGGATGAAACTATGCAATCGACGAAATTCAACAGACTAGACGACTCGGCAAATCCTTTTGTAATCTCTACTCCATGGTCAGACCGTAGAGATTCAATTCTATCAAACCTACAAGCTCCTATGGTCAAGCTAACTTGCAAGAATTCAAGAACGATCAAGAACAGTGAAATGCCACAAAATCATGCAAAGAGATTAGGTTCTGACAATCCTATGGTCAAGCTATTGGAGAACCTAACGACCTCCTAAACTCTAGAATGAAGTGCGTTCATGGTCAGACCCGCAATTCAAAGATAAATTCAGAAACTAACAATTGATCAAGTTGCCAGAATCAAAAAGCTTAAATTAGGGTTTATGAGAAATCGCATCTATGTCTGAAAGATCATCGATTAACATAAACGGGTTAGAAACCCGAAATCATCCATACAAAATCCTATCTAACGCTTCATCTAATCTAAACAACCCTAGAGGTTTAGCCAGACATCGTTACAGAAGAAATCTCAGAAACAAAGAAGAAAAAAACCGGAGAAGAAGACATCTTACTCCGAGTAGACCTAATCTCGATTAATCTCGAAACTCCTGAGTTAATCCTCGCTAATCCTCGCTCAATCGCGTCTCCAAAGCTCCGTCTTCACCTCCGAGAGTGTCTGGTTCGTCAGAGAAAAAGTAGAGAATTGCAGAAAATGAAGTCTCTTTCCTCTCTCCTCGAAATTGGGTTAAAAACCCAATTTTCGTCAAAATCCGGAATTAAAGCAAAAAGTGCGGGAAGGGGGTCAAAAAGTGCGCAGGCGCACTTTTCTCTCCAAAACGCCCACTTTTACGGCTGTGTTCGGGCAATTTTCTTCGGTCATTTCCCACTCCGTTTGAACTCCGAATTGGTCCCCGTTTGAAGCGTCGAGCTCGTAGAAAGGTTCTCCACAATATGGAAACCTGAAATCTCATCAAAACAACTCGAAAACACATCAAATGACCCAAAAGAGGGCAAACGGGGAATAAAACACATTCTTATCAAAAATCACTCGAATACATCACAATTCGGTGTCAAACAAGGGAAATGTAGCTCAAATGTGGTGAGATAAACGCGATAAATCTTACGTCATCAAATCACCCCACACTTAAACGTTTGTTTGTCCTCAAACAAGAACTTTACCACAACAATGCACCAACTTGAATGAGCAAACCGAAACCCTTTTGGTTCCTAGAAAGATGTATACGGTGCTTCTACCAAACAAGAGGATTACCTGACTGACCACACAATTAAAACCAAACCTTAGCTGGAGTAAAAGAGGAACATGTCTTTATCGAGCTAGTGAACAATATGACTTGGTAAAGGCAAGACAATACTTACTTCCGCTACACTTACTCTAGGACGTAACCCGACACTTGCTAAATAAGGGGACACGACTCGAACAAAATGAAAGAACCTTTTTTTTTCTTTTCTTTTCTTTTCTTTTTGCTACTTCTTTCTCTTTTTTTATGTTTTTTTTTTACTTTCGAATGGTCGGTACAGTGTGAATACCACCGGGTATGGAGCAGCCGGAAACCTTTGGAATTCCGCGTTATCCTAGACCCCAGCCACGATCGGGAGTAGGTTAGAAGAAGAACGCCACATTGAGACTTCCCTTTGGGACTACAGCAATGGGCAGGCACGTATGCCAGCTCGTGAATCGACCCACAACTTCAATACCGAACCACTCACTAATCAGAATTTCTCTGATTAGGGACATCAACAATAATTTAGAGCATGAAATTAAAACATCCCTTATTTAGACTCGATCATGGCATTGAACTAGAGAATTCGAGCATCCGACAGACCAGGCCTTGCACAACACCAAGTCACATGTTCACTAATCCAATAAGGACAAGTTCCTAAACTACTACAAGCAAGAAGAGTGGGAGATGGTCATAAAATGGGTTCTCACACAATAATTTGGACAAAGCCAAAACACCACATCAATCTCACCATATGGAAAACAGTATGCAATCCAAGAAGTTATTAAGCAATGTGGAAAATTACTTGCTACCGAGAATGGGAAGCTGTGAAAGAGTGACAAAACAAGGCACAATCACCGCCCATTACTTAGCAAAACTTGCAAATAAACATCCCACCCCACACTTAATTTTGAACATTGTCCTCAATGTTCCACACCAAACAATTAGCATGAAAAACAAAAGTGTTTAGGGGTACCAGGAAATAGATCATAAGGTTGCCAGAGAAGGCATCAGTGAAGTACCGGCGGACAGTCATGGCGGGAGCTGAGGATAGCCTCACAACACGATTAGAGCATTCATAGTAATAGACCACTGACTCAAGAACAGGATAGACTGACTCAATAAAATAAAATAAAAGTGTGTGCGATCAGCCAAGAGTGCACTTTTAAAATTTCCAAATTTTTTGAATTTTTTTTTTAGGTCTCAAAAGTGCGCCGGCGCACTTTTACCCCCAAAAACATCACTTTTTGATTTTTTCGCCGAGAGTTTGGAAATTTAATTCAAAAGTGCGCCCGGAGCCTTCAAAAAGTGCGCCGGCGCACGCCCCCAAAACATCACTTTTTGACCTGCTACGTCGAATTTCAATTAATTCATGAAAAATAAGCTTTAAATCCGAAGCTTGAAAACGACCAACGACCATGAAAATTGACTCTCAGGGACTGACACACACACAAAATTGACACCACGACTCTACCACGGACTCGACTTGGTAATTTTAAAGACTCTAGACTCGGGTTGCCTCCCGAGAAGCGCTCTTTATTTTACGTCTTTGAGCTAGACGATACCTGATTATGGACCCCAACTCAAGAGTTCTTTAAAGTCAAACAACTTCTTCAGGGCTAGCAGTTGAGTTCCAAATAGCACGCCAGAAGGAGCAAGATGTAGTCGGTGGTGCTCAAGTAGATCTTGGTTATGCTCGGATGACATTTTCTTCGCAAATTTTCCTACTAGGGGAGGAAAGAGATAGTATGGTGTGTTATACTCGATGATTGCAATCTGCTCCACACCAATGTCATCCAAGTTTCTCTTGTAGTTGAGCTCATACACCTCAGAATCATTGCCCTCCTCAGTTTCAGTTGCCTGAATTACCAATGAAGGTGACTCCTCAATATCCATGTGCTCATCTCTATCTGGAACTACAGGCTGGCTCGACGGAAGCATAAATGAGGATAACTCCTCATTATCCAGATGCTCATCTTCAGCTTCAATCAAGAGATGGATAAGCTCCACATCTTCATCTACCACCATTGTCAAAGATTCTTCATCAGATACCTCTAGCTCACAATAGTCATGGGCTAGGTTATCATTTTCTTCTTCGACCAGCTCTCGAGAATCTTCTTCCATCAGTTGATACTGTTGCTCAATCTCGACGTTCACAACATTAGGAGCTCGTAGAGTCGAGAGGATCTTATTCAACATAAAATCTGTATAAGACTCCTGTTGTTGGTACTGGTGCGAATGTAGATATTCCTCTTCGTAATCTCGGTAGTAGTGTGTAGCTTGTGGCTCTGGCCAAGAAGGCAAGGGTGGTGGTTCCTCATTCCAGTTTGGCATACATGGTTGCCATGATGTACTCCACTCTTGGTTGTAATCATTAAGTGACATTCCATTGTTGTACCATCCTTGGTTGCTATCGAACTTGTAGTCCTGCATCTCAAAACACAAGAAAACTACCCAGGTAAATCATGAAACAGATGGGGAGAAAAGAGATGATAAAAGAGTGAATGAAAAGCTTAAAACGCACAATGCCTTTCCTAGAAAAAGAAAAGTCCCCGGCAACGGCGCCAAAAACTTGATGCGCAAATTAATGCACACAAAGTTTTACTCGCTAGATCGCTCTAGTGAGATCGTTATTCCCTAGGGTCTTTCTATTTCTATTACTCAACGATTGTGAGATAAGCTATTCGGGGTTTTTGTCGTTGGTTTGAGATGGTTTAAAAATGAGCTAAGTAAACTAAAATGCAATTAAAACAAGTAAACAGTTAAAGCAGATTGGGGTTTCAGAGATAGACTAAGGCGGTTGTTCAGACTCGAATCCACGCTAGTTCGGTTAAGATGGATGAAACTATGCAATCGACGAAATTCAACAGACTAGACGACTCGGCAAATCCTTTTGTAATCTCTACTCCATGGTCAGACCGTAGAGATTCAATTCTATCAAACCTACAAGCTCCTATGGTCAAGCTAACTTGCAAGAATTCAAAAATGATCAAGAACAGTGAAATGCCACAAAATCATGCAAAGAGATTAGGTTCTGACAATCCTATGGTCAAGCTATTGGAGAACCTAACGACCTCCTAAACTCTAGAATGAAGTGCGTTCATGGTCAGACCCGCAATTTAAAGATAAACTCAGAAACTAACAATTGATCAATTTGTCAGGATCAAAACGCTTAAATTAGGGTTTAGGAGAAATCGCATCTAAGTCTGAAAGATCATCGATTAACATAAACGGGTTAGAAACCCGAAATCATCCATACAAAATCCTATCTAACGCTTCATCTAATCTAAACAACCCTAGAGGTTTAGCCAGACATCGTTACAGAAGAAATCTCAGAAACAAAGAAGAAGAAAACCGGAGAAGAAGACATCTTACTCCGAGTAGACCTAATCTCGATTAATCCTCGAAACTCCTGAGTTAATCCTCGCTCAATCGCGTCTCCAAAGCTCCGTCTTCACCTCCGAGAGTGTCTGGTTCGTCAGAGAAAAAGTAGAGAATTGCAGAAAATGAAGTCTCTTTCCTCTCTCCTCGAAATTGGGTTAAAAACCCAATTTTCGTCAAAATCCAGAATTAAAGCAAAAAGTGCGGGAAGGGGGTCGAAAAGTGCGCATGAGCACTTTTCTCTCCAAAACGCGCACTTTTACGGCTGTGTTCGGGCAATTTTCTTCGGTCATTTCCCACTCCGTTTGAACTCCGAATTGGTCCCCGTTTGAAGCGTTGAGCTCGTAGAAAGGTTCTCCACAATATGGAAACCTGAAATCTCATCAAAACAACTTGAAAACACATCAAATGACCCAAAAGAGGGCAAACGGGAATAAAACACATTCTTATCAAAAATCACTCGAATACATCACAATTCTGTGTCAAACAAGGGAAATGTAGCTCAAATGTGGCGAGATAAACGCGATAAATCTTACGTCATCACGGTAGCATCACAAGACCTTTGGATATGGCATGCATTTTTTGGTGTCGCAGGATCTAACAATGACATCAACGTACTCAACCAATCCCCATTGTTCAATGACGTATTGGGGGGTACTCACCAGATATTCAATTTACAGTTAATGGCACAACGTACACGAAAGGTTATTATCTTGCTGATGGAATATATCCAGAATGGGCTACAATGGTGAAGAGCTTTGCATACCCAGAAGATCCGAAGAGGAAGAAATTCAAGAAAATGCAAGAAGCTGCAAGAAAGGATGTGGAACGAGCATTTGGAGTTCTCCAAGCACGGTGGGCAATTGTACGTGGCAATATCTCCGCAGGCATGCAGAATTACGTGACCGTGAAGTACATCAACAACTGAGAGCATATTTGGTGGAGCATATTTGGCAACGTTTTGGAGATGACACTGAACATTGAACCCATGTTGCAATTTTTTTAATAAATGTGTCACTGCAATCTTTATATTATTTGTGTTTTTATTGCATTTTAAATTAGTTGTACCAATTTTACTGGAATATTGATGTTTTAGTCATTCATGTTAATGTACATTCGTAGTGATACATTTTTATGTCATTTTGATTAATTGAAATTGGTAGGATCACGTTCATAAAAAAAAAAAATTAGTAGGAAAATATTAAATAAATGAGTGATTTAAATAAAAATTTGAAAAAATGTAAAAAAAAATAAGAGAGAGAAATGGGTTGAGTGGTGAATTTCATAAAGCCTTTTGCAAAAACTTTGAATCTACAAAGCTTTTGCATTCTCTCTATTCCAAAATTGTCACCTCATATTATTTTATAGAATATAATATTTACACTTAAAACTTTAAACTTTTAAACCCTACCATTGTAGTCCCTAAAGCTTTATGTGTATAAAGCTTTTAGTGCCACCTCAACCTATTCTATGGTTATAAAGCTTTTTGTAAAAGCTTTAAACCTTTTAAATAAGACCATTGTAGATGCTCTTAGGAAAAATAAACTCATTTTTTATAAATAATATTTTATTATAAATTATTATCTAATGATACTAATTTGTATCATTATTTTTTTTAGGAAAATTTTTATCATTCATATTTTATTTACACATCTTACATTTATTAATGAAGCTCATTTTTTACTAAAGTGGTCAGGATTTTAGTAACACAATTTTTTATTTTACTAATGTTATTTTTTTTAACTATATAATTTTTTACTCATACAATCCATTTTTTATTAATGTGATTCATATTTTTAAGTTTTCAAATAAAAGTATTTAAACAAATTAATAATTATTTGTTTTTAAATATTGATAAATTACATATTCACTACTACAATATATTATACATTTTTTTAAATATATTAATAAAATAAAGAGTAATGTATAAAAAAACAACTCAATAACTATAAATCACTATATATTTTTGAAAATATTTGAATAAACATAAATGTCATTGTATACGTTTAGTTCCATCTCCCAAATTTTATTTCTCATACAAGAAGAATGTGTGTATAATATATGCAAATTGAGTCATTGTTTCGACCTTGTTAGTACGCCAAAGGATTAACGAGAGACATCTAACAACAGTCCCGACTCCCGAACATATCCACATAAAGTGGTTTCTCATATGTAAGCTTCATAGGAAGTCGTGAGGTGCATGAATACCATGAATAACATGTAATGGAAGGTTGATACTTGAAACATCTCACACTCTCTTTTCCCCTGATATACGGGTTTGTTATCCAAATCATCCCTAGACTTTTGGCAAATAACCCGCCAGTCACTAAACTTAGAAAAATTACCTAGCAATCACTGAACTACCCTATACGGATATCCAAAATTTTGTTAGTCAGCTTACGTAGAGCTGCCACTTACGCCGTATGTCATCTAAAATCCACATCAGCTAAACTTAAACCCAAACCCAAACCCAACCCAACCCAATTATCCAATCCTCCACCCTCCTTCGCACCGTACTGCATTTCCAATATGTTTTAGAATAGGCCCTTCAAATCGGTTTCCGGCGAGAAGAATTGATGTGATTGAATTCCATTTTCCGATCCAGGAAGGTAATTGACTGGAGAAATGATTCTTCTCGGCAGAGAAGGTCAGCAACGGTAGATTTGAAAGCTCTTCAAGCTCTTGCAGTGCCCTAACTCTCGAGGAATTGTTCCGTTCATCTCGAAGGAAAATAGATTCATTTTAATGAGATTCTTCAATTTGCCGATTGATTTAGGGATCTTGCAGCGGAGTGGATTTTGCGAAAGGTCGAGCTACGTGAGAGAGATGACATTTTCGATTGAGTTCGGTAACGGGTCGGAGATTGAGCATGAAGGGGAGATGAAGTTCTGGAGGCGAGTTAATGGGCCGATCTCCGACGGGAGTCTACCGGAGAAGGAGTTGGTGCATGTAGAGAATCTGGTGGATGTGATCTCGGCTTCATCGGCAGTGTTGGATGGCGACAGATCTAGTGAACTTGACGGCTGCGACGTGTCTGGCAGAGTTTTACCCTTGCAACTCTCTCTCTCTCCTTTCCTCGATCCGATCGAAGTTCCCTTCCCACGATCCTCTGTTGAATCAGAAACAGAGGATCAAGGGGAAAGGAGCTCCGATCTAATCGAGGAAAGGAGAGAGAGTTGTAGAGGAGAGGATTGTTCGGGTTCGGTTGGAAGAGGGCATTCGTTGGAGATGAGGATGAAGGAGGAGGGGAGAAGCTCGCCGTCGACTTTTTCCCTTCACGGATATGGATCTGAAAGGAGGAAGGTGGCAGAGGGAGAAGGAGGAGGTGAAGAGTGGAAGAAGGAGGTGGACGATTGGGTTCGAGTTTCAGAATCGGTTGGTTGGTTAATCAACCTCCTTAGCGACCTCATAGAGAATCTGTCGTTCTTCTCCAACAGCCATACCACCGACACCGAACCTGCTTTCAAGAAGTCAACAGGCAAGTCCTTCCGCCAATCTATGAAAAGATTCCATTCTCGAAGGGCTCCTCCCCTGGGAGTCGTGGACAATGGGATGTTCCAACTCCATCCTGTATCAAAAGAGCAACGATCATAGACACAAGAATTTGGAACAACTCACACAACCTCACTTCCCGAACCCAAAAATCGAACCAAAAGTCACACGTCCCACCCCCCGGATCAAGAAATCCGTGCGTCCAAAAAAGAGAACTAAACGGAACAATCCAACGCCAGATCGAACAGCCGACTGAGCCTTCATTACAACACGCCTGCCACTCCAACCTACCCACACCACACTTGTCCGCAAGAAAGGCACCTCCACCAAGCATTTCTTTCCATCGCAATTTTTCACACCCACTTAACCAACAAAGCTGCATTGAAAATCCTTAAATCTTGAATACCAAGCCCTACCACATTCCTCAGAGACTTTACGATCTCCCAAGCAATCCAGTGAATCTTATCTTTCTGAAGGTCGCCAACCCACACAAACCGGTTTTGCATGGATTCCAACCTCTTAATCAATTGGGATTGGGCATTAAACATGGACATATAATAGATTGGTAAGCCCGCCAACACGCTCTTGAGGAGGGCAATGCGACCTCCAAACAACAGGAATCTCGCTTTCCAAGAGTAAACCTTCTCTTTCCATGTTAGTGAAGACCAAATCCCAAATGGCTTTAGAGTAGCTTCTTGCCCCTAACGGAAGCCCAAGATAAGAAGTAGGCAAACTCGTATTCTAGCAACCCACAACTTCTGCCAGATCCACCAAGTCAAGAATAGAACCTATCGGAAAAAGAGAAAACTCATGCAGATTTACTCTCAGACCAGTGATACACTCAAAACAGATCAGAGAGGCCACGACATTTCGCTGTTGTTCGGCCGACGCATCGTAGAACACCATAGCATCATCCGCATACAAAATATGATTTACTTTTCCTAACTATAGCTCCTCATTCATATAGAAACCTGCAAACATACCCGCCTCCTACATGAGTGTGACATCCTATACAAATCCCACATGGACAAAGAACAGGAGAGATTCATGGGGCTATATGGAATAGTTCAACCTTAACTGGCATGAAGCGTTTTGGGGTGTAGTGGTGGGGGTTTGATCTTGAGAGGAGGAGGTCATGTGTTCAAATCCCACCAACACCCAAAAAACAAATCCATGAGGGCTTAGTCCCAAAGCGGACAATATATTGTCAGAAAAGGTAGGGATGTTACAATGAGGTTGAGGATTCCATATAAAACCTCCATCACCACAATGAATAAATAAGGGGACAAAGAGTCCCCCTGTTTGAGACCCCAACTACTTCTCAAGTACCCAGACGCTTCACCATTTACTAACACCGAGAAAGAGGCCGTAAACACACATCATCTAATACGATAAACCCACCTCTCAATAAAACCCATTTGCTTTAGGACCCTGAACAAACACTCCCAATTAACATGGTCGTATGCTTTCTCAATATTCTAATGAAAGAAAGTGTTATATAAATGTGGGTTATGGGCTTCCATACATATTTCTAAACACCCTAGATGAGATTCAAAAACACTAATGACAAAAAATGAAGGGGTCGTTCATTTGGGTGATTTGGGTTTAGGTGATTTGAAATGTCTAGATATTTAAAATAGCTAAAGATGGGTTCCCTGGCTATTTGAAAAAAGAGCAATGTTCACTTGTGTGATTTGCAGAAATTTTGAGTAGAGCTTTCTGAAACCTAAAAAAATAAGGGGTCGTTCACTTGAGAGATTTTGGGTGAGTTAAGGCTCAAATCTCTGTCCTAGAGATTTTTTTGGACAAAATCTCATGTTTACTTCACAATTAGAGATAGAGATTTGGGGAGGATTGGAGATTTTGAGGTGGGCCCTAGAGATTTGGGGGCTTTCTGAAATCTCTGCCAAGACCAGAGATTTGAGAGATTTAGAGGTCACTTTAAGAAAATAACCTTACCTAACTTGTCTAATATCAAAGGTGCCAAAGCTATTTTGATCTTTCATAATATGCATATTTATTATTATTTTTTATATTTTTAGAATTCTCTACCCCAAATCACCCAAGTGAACATAACTTTTTGAAATAGCTAGAGAATCTCAAATCTCTGAACGACCCATAAATTAAAATATGCATATTGTCAAAGACCGACATACCCTCATTCATCATCTCCCCCAATTAATTTGGGGACATTTATGTAAAATTGTAACACAAACCCCCAAATCTCTAGTCTTATGAGAGATTTCAGAATCTCCCCCAAATCTCCAGCTACAATTGTAAAGTAAACGAGTGATTTCGGCTAAATCTCTAGGGCAGGGATTTGAGTCCCAAATTACCCACATTCCCCACCCCAAATCACCTAAGTGAACCACCCCGAAAACACGATAATTTTTTTTTTTTCTTTAGGAAAGAATTTTATAGAGTTTCGTTGCTCTAAGACTAGGTGGCCAATGTTATCCCACCCTTAATTATTCGATTGTACCTATTGTCATGTGTCCTCTTTCGATTGGTGGGTTTTCTTGTGAGAAACCATGGTTGATGATTTTTGTGTTGCTGGGTTCTAACCTTTCAAACATTTATTTGCTTATATAATTTACATGACATTTCTTACTACTCAACCCCATATTCAAACAACCATAACAGTCCATAGAATGTAAAGATATCTGCGTTCCCAGTACATTAGAAAGCTTTTTAATCTTTAGCAATAACAGACAGACTTGTCCCACATAAACAGGGATCCCAACCGTAATCTTTACAGGCCTCTGAGTAACTTGATACCCAGAAACATTTTACATTAATCTCACTGTTAGAAACCAGAAAGAAGAATACCGTGGTGATCCTATTCTAAGATCTACAGCCACCATCATCAAAGTTAAGGGAATAGCTCTGTATATCATAGCTATACTGTGAAGGATAGTAGTGCTGCTCTTCTTCCAACCAATTGCCTTTTCCATTGTGCCTTGAACTTGTATACCCACTTCTTTGGTACATAAGATCTGCTGCAACACCAACCCAATGGGCCCTTTCTCTTCATCCCCACACCAATGGCCACAGAAGCAGCTGCAGCAGATGATGAAGAAGAAGATGAAGCTGTAAACGAGCTACCAATTCTCTTCCCCCACCTCTGGAACTGTACCCTTTTCATGCTTTGACCACTCAGCAGAGTCATATGTGCTGATTAATGCCTAAAACAAACCTTCCTTCTTTTTACAGAAAGCTACTAGAGAATTAAGAGTGTATATGTTTACTTCAAGACAAGAGCTTCTTAATGTTAATAATGAATCAGAAGACTGAGAAAGAGAAAGTGCACAAGAGAAACTAGAGGTTGTGTTATTTTTCAGAGTATGAAATGCACCCATTAAATAGAAGTTGACTCCAATGGTAGGAAAGGGCCTAAATGAAACAAATCAATAACACTGTTTAGTATCACAGTCAACTTTGCCTTTTACCCACTTGGAGAGAGGAGCCAAGGGTGTGTGTGAGTTGTCGGACCTTTGTAGTCATTTTGGTGTCAAAAGAGGTTACTGATGACACTGCCAACTGCCATTCCTCCCTTTTTTCAATTGGGCCAACAACCCTATTATGCCAAACTAAAGTTAAGTAGTGTCTAATAAGTATGTATCATCTTCCTGATTTCCTTTCTGCTTTATTCAAAAACTAGTATGGGTGGCCGCGCGATGCCGCGGAGCACTAAATTGATTATGATTAGACAGTGCATACCCGTAGGTTATAAATTGGATGTTAATTGAAAATGTGTTAGTAAAAGTATTACGATTAGCTACACCTAATTTCATTAAAACTGAAGACGTACAACTTATAATACAAAACGAAAGGCCGTAGATTACAAAATTACAAAACGCAGTGCACAAATGAAAAGTCATGGAACATGAGTCGAGTCCTGCAAGTCTTCAAAAATTTCCTTGTAGACAATGTTGCGTGTGCTTGTTTCAGGTATGTTGGCATCATTTTGAATGCTGATATGTACACCTTGAACGGATCTTGCACGGGATAGTGCAACATATAGTTGACCATGAGAAAAGACTGGGTTTGGCAAGTAGATTCCAATGTGCTCAAGAGTTTGACCTTGACTCTTGTTTATTGTCATTGCATAACATAGGCGCACTGGATATTGGCGTCTCTTCAGAGTGAAAGGCCAATTTGGGTCGGTTTTATCAAGCACTATTCGTGGAATAATTGCTATTGTTCCTTCAAAAGACCCGCCTATGATTAAGCCTCGGAGGGTATGCTCGCCCAAGTGAGTAAGCAGAATTCGTGTTCCATTGCATAAACCAGCTGATGGGTTGAGGTTGCGAAGGAGCATGACAATTGCATATGGTTTAAGGCGTAATTGATGTTCTGGCATGCCGTTGAAAGTTAATGCATTTAAGAACTCGACAGGATATTCAGCTTCAAGTCGTGTCTGATTCGGGCCAGGAGTTGTCAATGTGTCTGAACTAAGGTAAATTCTTTCATCTCCAGGAATTTGTGTCAACACATAGTCATTAATACTTGAAACAACCTGATTTGTCGGTGTGACAATCGCTCTTGTTCTAATATATGCAACAGACTGATGATTTTCTGCCAAGTCAGGATAAACACGGGCAACCAAGTCTATAATTGGGTTTATAGATTTGGGGATTAGGAATTGTTCTGGAATACTGATCCAATCCATTGTTGAATGGTTTATATGGGCTATTGGCAAATTTTTCCATCACCAACAGCCAAAACCCATTCTGGAAAATTTAGACCTTCAGAGATTGGCACCATATTAATACTTGAGCTGTTGACACGCATGTTTGTTCTTAACTCTAAGAGTGTGCAGTGATTCCATAAATAAGAATGTGTCAAGCTTGCATTAAGATTATCTTCTCGGCCACCGTTTGGAACTATTGGTAATGTTTGACGAAAGTCTCCACCGAGTATAACAGTCTTTCCACCAAAAGGTTTGTAGCATGGGCCTTCAGAAGGTATATTCATGATATCGCAAAGTGTTCTATCTACAGCTTCAAAAGATAGGCGATGCACCATTGGGGCTTCATCCCAAACAATCAAAGAAGCACTTTCCATCAACCTTGCTAGTGATGTACCCTTTTTAATGGCACATGTTGAGGTCGCGTCAACTTCAAGCGGAATCTTAAATCGCGAGTGAGCAGTGACGCCGCCCGGAAGTAGTGTAGCTGCAATTCCAGATGAGGCAACAACCAATGCAATTTTTCCTTGGCTTCGAACCTTTGAAAGCAAACAATTGTATAGATATGTTTTTCCTGTGCCACCATGTCCATAGAGGAAAAAAAGTTTCCCGGTTGTAGAAGCTAGTGCACTTAAAACTGCATCATGGGCGAACTGTTGGCAAGAGTTAAGTGAGACTCGATAAGAATTGTATAAGTTATCTTCATGTGATGCATCATACTGAAGTTGTTGGGAAATTAAATCATCAGTCTGAAGGTGTGTATCCCATATTGTAGGCAGAGGTAGGCCAAAATGGGATAGACTGCTTGAATAGTTTTGGAGCAGTCCTTGCAAATTTTGGAGAACTTCATCACGTAGGAGTTCAGGCGGAGGTTCTGAAACTAGATTATTTGAAAGACGTTGAATCCTTCGCTTGAAATCCTCTGCCATTGACATCCACCATGATGCAAATAAAGCAGTTGGTGATGTCACTTCACAAAACACAAGAAGAGCAACAAAAGTAGTACGAATCAATGGAGGCATTGCCCAGTGAGTAACTTCGGCCATCACAGAGTGCCATTCATCATCATTAGATAATAATCCAAGAGCCTGACATGCAGTCTGATAATCTTTACATAGTATCCCGTTTACTGTTCGAAGATGTTCAAAGCTTAGAGCACCTGGAATTTTACAGAGTAGCATTCGTAAGTAGAAGACATCTCCTCCACGGGGTGGGATAGATCTGACCCTTCCAATTGCAAATCCTTTTTTTCTAGGAACCCAATAAGAAGCTTGTTTGTCCCAAGTAAATGCATGAGTTATCTCAGAATAAGTGTATTGTCTTGCAGATGGGCATGTTCTGTTCAATGTAAACCATTCAGTTAACATTGTTTTTCTAATATCTGGTCTGTTAAGAATCCCATTGACTGGTTGACCTTCATGCCATGTTATCATCTGTTGACCAGGTAGATGAACCGCTAAACGAAATACTGAAGGTGTTCGCTCATGAATTTTATACTGGAAAAGACGCCATACAGCTTCGTAAGAAGAGATTGATCTACAATCAAGATAGTTTGCAATCTCATCTCTTGGCTCTTGTGGATTCTGACTTGAGGAAGCTTGTGTCTTTGATGCATTTTCAGCACAAATATTTGATCTGTCTGGACCTTTCAAAATGTATTTGAAAAGATATTTAATCAGTTGACCTTTGTGGCACACCTCGACATTCATATGTGCTTGATATTTAATAAGCAATTCCCTGTGGTATGGAACAACATATCTATTATCTAGAATTGTTCCTGCTTTCACAGATGTTATGCCAGTTTGGCGTCGACGGTACGTGACATAACCATTATCATCAAAGGTTGTTTCAGTAGCATATGACTTTGGGAAAAATTTTGAGCAGTGCCCTTCTTTCATGCATGGAGAAGAAGGATGTTCATGACCACACGGTCCATGTATCATAAATTTAGTGACTGCAGCATAACCATTAGGGTCAAGTTCTGGATCAGGCAACTCCGCTGAAATGATTTTATCAACTTTTGTCGCAGTTGTTAGTTTATCTGCCCTTGCTAACCAAAGTACAATATGTGCATGTGGAAGTCCTCTTTTTGAAATTCTACGGTGTGCATACCTGTGAAAGTACAAATAAGTTATGTTCATAAGGGAGAAAGTGTTGACAGTTATAGTGAAACTTGTAAAAGACTAATTATTTCTAACCTGCCACATAATGACCAAAATATTGTTTTTTCTTAAAATCTTCTCGTAATAATGAAAGCCGCATTTTGAAAACACGAGCAACTAACATAGGCTTATCTTCACTCCGTGAGCCAACAATATCTTTGAAAGCATTCACAAGTTCAGGCCACTGAGCATTGCATGTGAATGTGATAAATAGGTCTGGATTCCCATGAAATTGACAAATAGATATAGCGTCTTGATAGAGTTGCATCATATAACAAACTCCACCTGTCAACACATGCACTCATGAGAATGAATTATAATTATGCAAACATATTGAAAACATGATCAGAGTAATAAAGAAAGGGTACCTGTAAAGGTTGCAGGTAAAATGATGTTGCCTAAATTTTGAGAGTTAAGATCTCCTCGATTGAGAGCATCTTGCAGTCCATTATATAAGTCTGCACGTAATTTTTTTTGGTTCAATCGAAGATATATTAAGCGATTATGTTCAATTGTTGTGAAGGCATCAATACAAAAATGTTGAAGTGCTTTTCCCGATCTAATCAGCGTCTTGCCCTCGACTCTTCTGTACTGTAGACGGAAATTGTAGTACTCGTTTTGGGAAACGAATCCCCTTTTCCGATTTGGATCAACGTATAAAGGATTGTATCGAATCATTTCATGATACCCATCATTACCATAAGGGAATAAGAGAGGAAAATGAAGCGAGTCAAAAAGTGGGTTTAAACTCGTAATCCGTGTTAGTCCAGTAGATTTGTTGCTAACAATGATATCACGATCACCATGATCCGGTTCAAAGTCTCCAGGAATCAGGCCAGCCAAATCAGTCCCAGTTGGTAATTCATATCTTCTATCATTTTCAACTCGGGTTCCAGAGATGCGCAAGCGTAAATTTTCATTTTCTAGCAGTTGGAGTGCATCACGAACTTGTCGAAAGCTTTGTGTCAGGACATTGTATTCATCAAGCATGTCTTTGAGGTCAGACATAAGTTGTGCATTTAATGTTCTCGTGCTAGAAGAAACATTTGATAACCTATCATCAACTTCAGAAGCAGGGTCAAAGACGTAGAGTTGGGAATATCTAGGTCGTTCTCCATCAACAGGAAGTATAGAGCCCATGAAGTGGTAGTTTTCGCCACACAAAACTAATGAGTATGGGCCTCTAGAGTTCAGTATATGCTGACTGAATTTTGCTCCAAAAGACGTCCATGAAAATGCAGCATTGTAGGAGCGTATGTGTTTTTGGTAATGGCGCGATAGCTCGTTTCCATCTTGTGATAAGAGACCATCAAGTAAAGCTGGTGTCTCTTGTAGTAATGGCAGCTCAACTTTTCCGTCTTGGCAGCATAAAGAGTAGGCAGGGTTTGTTTTTCGACGGGCACGATGTAATGCTTCTTGATGCCAAAAAAAAGCACCGCAATATTTGCATTCGAGAGTAGGGAGGCCAAGATCAAGTATATCAACATGCAAGGGGCGAGTTGTTGACAGAGTAGCATTTGCATTGGAAGTTGTAGGGTCTAAAGTTTCAACACAGTTTGATGTGATATCCTTGTCTGGTTCAATTTCTCCAAGCAAAGAGAATAGCCTAGAACGATGGTCAACGCGTGATTGATGTTGATTGGTCCGCCGTGGAACATAGTTATTCGAGGCATTTTGAGGTTCCATATGAGGCATAGTTGTGGCCGGATGTATGTCACACTGCCAAGAAGAACACAAAGGTTAAGTGTGAATCATAAATGAAATATTATGTTGTTCAATGTATTTGCACATTTGAGAAATGGCGTGTGGAGAAACCTGTGATTCCACGTGAAAGTTGGGCTCAGTGAATTCGGGAGTGTTTATTCGGATGGGTTGTGTTGTTTGAGTCGTGTGAGATCCATCATGGTGTACCGTGGTACTCGAGATAACATGAGAGGCAATTTTATTTCTTTTTACCGAAATGGGTTCGTCTTGCAAGGAAAAAAATCTAGAACGTCGACCAGTGCTTGAAGTACTTCTAATTGGCTGGATAGGTGTTCTGCTTGGTGTAGGTGGTGAAGTGTCTCTGACGGAAACAATAGCTTTTCCTTTGTCAACCATGATATGAGTCCACCTTATATAGTCCTGCATAGATAAGAATAAATGTAAGTGCATAACAAAGCATCTTGTTACTGTGATAAAGAATGCACCGTGAACGTGTATGTGCATAATGAATGCCTTGCTTATTTGTAAGGACAAAGTGCATAAGGAGTTAAATGTTTAAGGTTCAAAATAGCACTTTGAATTGGCAAACCAAGGAAAATGACAAAGATTCATTTCTGGTGCCTCCAATAACTAATAAGAATCCATTTAACTTGACCAAAGGCGAAAAGGCTATACAATCTAAAATTTCATTATAGAAATGAGCTCGTATTAATTGGAAGCAAACATGATCATATATAAAACCTATTTTTAACATATGGTAAGACATATGAAACATTGTAGAATATAATAATAAGTGAATGGGCCACTGGTCGGTGGCTTAAAGCATCGAATTCTATGTCACATGATGAGTTTCGATTTGGATGGTGGTTTGGAGCACGTATCATGATCCGGGTTTTGCTCTCCATGGAGATTACGAATGATATTCGGTCTCTTGGGTACCCAGTGCCAAGCTCAATAAATGACCATGTTAATAAATAAAATAACTTGTAAAAATGTATACAGGCAAATAAATGTGAACACACGAAAACATGATAAGTGATGAGAGATGCATGGTGTACAAACCGTTGAGGTCTTGCGTCTTGGCAATTGGCACTTAGCAGTGATGGAGTGAAAGCAAGGATGAAATGTAAGCTATGTCAATGGCGTTTTCTTTTTTGCAAGCAAGGATTAAATGTAAGTGGGAGAAGAATATAGTTTATATTGATGGAAAGTGAAGAAGAGATATTATATGCATTCATCATCATTATTTTGTGGACCAAATGATAAAGAAACTTCATGGATAGGATGGATGTTGACATGATTAAAGTAATGATATTACATGCATTTATGAGGGGTTTTGTAAAGTATAAAAAATGACCACATGTTAAGAGTAGAATGGATCTCATATAATTCCTTTTCGAATATTACGTAATCGAGTTTCGAGTGGAGTATCACGTAATCGGTTTTGAGTGGCGGAGTGTTGACATTATATACAAATGAGAATGGGATCGGTTTAGTTGGAATTTTACATGATAATTTTTTGTTCACCGTAACAACAATGATTAAAATTAAATTATAGTAAAATTGGTATATTTAAATTCAAAGTAGTACCAAAGAGCACTAAATTGTGTACCTATTATGATTTTTTGGCACAATTGGCACTTGAAAATTCAAATCATTTTCCTATTATGAAAAGTTCAGGAGCTAAATAAAAAAATCGGTTTCATATATTGTTGTCAAGTAACACCACTAATGAGTGTTGTCGCCATAGTCTATCCAGGTTCAAACTGGGTTTGAGGACAATACAGTCATAGAAAGCTCGAGCATGTATAACCAGATGAAATAGGATTGTGTGGCAAAGTGCATTACGAACTTGTACTGGGAGAGATAGCAATATAATTATGGTTTTAGGGTAAAATTGAATAATCGAGTAAATTAGTTTAGTTAAGGGCTAGCTTTAAAATAAGTTAGAAGGATTATTAGATAAGAACTTGTTTTTTGAAGTGCGTAATATTTTGTTCATGTTCGAGTTTGGTGAATTGTCGATATCACAAACATATTTTGTTCATGTTCATGATCGATATCAATATAATTGGCCGACAATGGTGAATGAGTCCATGTCTTGATACTATATCTACTCCTGCTATTATTAATCATCAGACTCTCTTCAGCTAGGTGCATCTCATTATTTATCCGAGTCAGTAATGATGCATTTTGTTAGGTGAAATATACTACAGAGGAAACTACTGCATTTATGTGGCAATGACATTTTTCAAAACTTCAACATAGAATAGAAGTAAAAGTAAACCATTTCCCAAATTTGTTTACTCAACATGTATTCCTTTGGTCGGGTCAGCATTTGCGGTAGCTTGTATGATGGGTTTGTGGATCTGATTTTCATTGGTGGAAAAGAGTATACACCCTGTCAAGTGTCAAAGTATACTTGAGCGGGGAAACGGGACGTCGTGACTACATCTTGTCGTGGAAATGAAATCAATGATTCCCCAATTTAAAATGATAGAAATAATAATAAGGCACAAACAACAGCAATTACACAAGGCACAAACAGTGATAGAATAAGCATATGTAGTCGCATCAATACATTTAAGGCACAAAATAAGCTTACGAAGAAGCCATAGTGGAAATGAAAACCTGGAGATGCTAGGTATGTACATCAACAAAAGTGCAAAACAGCATAGTTGGCCACAACAGAAGGTGGTACGATCATTCGTTTAAAAGTTGTGCATGAACAAAAGGGTGAAAACGGCACAACTAGGCACAATAGAAGCTGGCACGATCACTCGCCAAAAAGGCGTTTCCGTGTTTGTTTGCGCTTGCCGTGACCAAGATCTAGCTGGATTCCATCTCCAAGTGCTGATTGTGGAGTCGCAGGAATAGCAGTAGAAGATGACTGGAGCTTTTCAAGTTTAACTTTTGCCAAAGGAATAATTAACCTAATAAGTTTGAGCAATTAGTATGGGAGGGAAACAATTTAAGGTGGCAAGGAGCAAAGTACATAATGAAGGAGTTAAAAGCTAACTTGGATTTAGAAGAGATGTCTACTGAAGATGGGACATGTTGAAGCACAGGTGGAACTTGCAACTGGCTGGGAGAATTAGGGTGATAAAAAGGAAGATGTTAATTGGCATTAAAAGTGATAAACACCTATGGAAAAGGAACGTAAACCATATAAGTATAATGTTTACCCTACAGTAGCCTTTAATTGTCGCGCATATTCAGTGCTAGCATGGAGGGCAGGATATTTTTTGGCGAAACTATGGTCCTGTGTTGGCAGAGTAAAGGCTTCTGCAGAAAGATTCCTGTATATAGAGTAAGTGAATGTAAAAAGTGTGTAAGAAAATGAAACATTGAACAAAAAAAGCGAAAGATAATGCTATGACCATTAAAAAATTCTGGCGACCAACCTTGATATTTGGGATGGAGGAGGTGTAGCAGAAGCACCAGACAAATGCACCTGGTTTGTTTTTGAGGCAATAGGCGAGCGCTTGGTGAGGAATACATGTGAGAGGGGTTGGTCATCATCAGAAATCGGAAGCAATGCAGGCGAAGCGAGATTCATTTGTTTAGTTGAGCTATGTGGGAAAAGAGGGAAATAACAAAGTTAGATTCGAACTTGTACTGTCAAAATGCAGATTGTATTTGTCTATGCAACTGGTGAGAAAAATCTGAACCTCCCAGGCTTTTTGGAAATTGGTTTGTCAGCAGGCTTTGTAGATGGGGTTCCTTTGGCTTTGACAGGGGCTTCTTTGGTTTTGCTTGTTAGCTTGCCAGGGGTTTCTTTGGCCTTGCTTGTCAACTTGACAGGAGTTTCTTTGGCTTTGCTTGTCAGCATGACAGGGGTTTCTTTTGGAGACCTAGACCTACAAAGGCAGCAAAACAATGAAAAATGAACAAAGCCGTAAAATAGAAACATGGAGGAGACTAACTTAGTTCCTGGTAGGTGCAATGACTTGTCAGACTTGGACGAAGGCGACAGTTTCTGATGTGCAGGTTCAACAACAGATGAGGTACTGCACATGGAAAGTGGAAACACACAAAAATTCAATAAGCATAGCAGCTAGAAGTTTGAAAAGGAAACATAAAGGTTAAGAAAGTGGACAACAAACAATAAAATAAATCAAACCCTTCGGAAGCATGGGACGGTGATGCAGGCGGTGAGACGTAAGTTGGCACAGGAGCTACATATGCCGGATCACCAGGCATAGGTGTGTTATGTGTAGTTGGAGGGCTGTAAGAAAAATGAGCAACATGATCACGACAAAAGTACTCAGAAAATATATTAAGAGTGGAAGTATATACAAACCTTAGTGGTCTAGGTGCAATTGGAACTGGGAGATTGTCGATTATCTCAGCACGGGGAATAGCTAAGCCCGAGATATTGCAATTTTAAAATCCCCGAAAGGGTTTGAGTGGCTAAACTTTGGTAATTGGACTTCAAACTCAACACGTTGGCCTATCATAAATTTAATCGCTGGTGGGAAGCTTCCAAAATCATGTGGGTATGCACGGACCAATTCAGCAGCAGAAATCGGGAGGAGTTTTTCTGCTGTCATGCCAAGCAAAATAAACGACGCCTCGGTAGTTGAATCAGACACAATAAGCTTCAAGCGATACCTAAGAAATGTATAGTCCAAGTCACAACACAAAGTAAATGCAAAAAAGTAATAGATGAAACCCGACATAGTTTGAATAAGATGTGGAAGAAGCATATAATTACAAAATGAACCAAGACAAATAGGTAAGTGGTCGAAGAAAATATGTAGATAATCTGAGAGGTAAGCACACTCACTTATACTGAACATCTGCAGCAAGAACTGATTAATGGACAGTGCACCAAAAATTGTCATGATTAGGAGCAACAGCCTTGAAGCAGTGTGGGCAAGCTTGGTACCACCATTTCGTATGATTTTCAAAATTCTTGATAAGTGCAGTGCAACGATAGCGTGGCTCCTACAGGAAAAGGCATAGTAAGTAATAATAAAGTCATTAAAGGAAGGTAAAATCAAGGACGATGAAGGAATATACTCACTGAATCGCCACCAGCTGCATAAAGATCCACAAGGTCCTGAAGCGATCGATAGGATTCACGAACATGGTGTTGTAGTTTTTCTGGGGTGTCAAACTTGGGTGGAACATAGTTTATCGCGCGAGGAGAAGCTATAAAACTGAGAGATTTTGAGGTTTGGCATGAGACAGAATTCACAGAAGCAACAACGCTAATCATGAAATAAAAATGAGGACCATACAATGCACGAAGTTGCTCTGAGCGATGGTCAGTAGGACGGAGGGAAATCCTGCTCGCTGTGCAACTCCTCGCTTCAATCTGACCTAAAAGAACGACAAAAGAAAAGTGATGGTTGGGTTTGAGTAAGTTAAACATAATTATGACGAATGAGATGGTTGGGTTCCTTGGAAAAAAGATGACAAACCTGAAAAGGAAGTGATTCGGAGAGCACCAAATGCGATTATAAGTGGGTTTGATTCGTCTTCAAGAGCAAACACAGTAGCATCAACAACGCGAGAGAGGTCAGCCCAAAGGGACACCTTAACCTCAAACCCCCTACGAATAAAACACAGCCATGAGACGTAAAAGGGTTGAAAGGCATATAAACCAGCATGGAACAAATATTTATATGATGAATAAATAATGGCATTAAGGCTGTGTATTTTATTTGAAATTCAGAACAAAAGTAGTTGGATTTAAGGACATAATGGCATTAAGCACATAATGACAAACATGAATTTGGAATGGGAAATGAACAGAGCTTTCTAGCTTTCTTGAACACTAACTATAAAGTAGTTGGCATTTGACTTCCACTAACTACAGATTTACCGATGACAATCAATCCAAACAAAGATGAACAACTGAAAGCACCAAAAAATTAGAGGGTAGAGGAAACAAAGTAAATGTGGAATGGGAAAAGAGCAAACCTCTCATTAGTCACAATTAGATTCTGGACGGAGGCAACAAAGATAGGACGCTGGACATGATTTGGCTGACCGCCACCAATTACCTTCCCCACGAAGTCTACATGATGGAAATTCAAAATGAGGGAAATTGTAAATTCTGTGATACAAAGGAGGAAGAGGGCGGGAAATGTAACCTGTGAGGTATGCAGATGGTGGGTGAACTCGGGCTGAGAGCTCCTCAGATTCAATATAACCCAACGAATCAACACAAAATGGATGTGTTGTTGGCGGCTGTAGATGGAACTGGGTAGTCGGAGTAAGATTTAGGCAGTGAGGGAACGTACTGGTGCGAAAGCTCTTCCGAGGGGGACAAAGATCAAACCCTGTTATTTTGTAGACGGACCCGACCTCGATTCGAGACTGGAGGATTACAATAAAGTTTTTGTGAGACTCTCCTTGAACTGTAGTGCCCTGTGACAGTGGAAGAGGGACGTATGAACAAACTGACAAAGTTCAAATAAGCAAGAGGCAAGATAAAACACAAAGCAAATCAGAAATAGAATTAAGTTGAAGGGGAAAGAGAAACCCTGCATCTGCTGCACGTATCATTAAGAGAAAGAGGTAAAATGGTGTTCCACTAAGCAAGTGGCAAGCACAAAGCAATCAACACCAACAAACAAACAAATAAACAACAATGAACACCCTCGAAACAAACAACAATCGACATGAGGCAGCTAAAAACCAAAAGGGGGAAGTTAAAAGCAAATGAAACCGACATCAGGCTAATTAAACATGCAACTATAATTAAACGAAAGAGAAACCCTACAAACCTCATCATCGACCCAGTGCGTACCGAACCCGAAACAACTACCAGGTTTCGAAGGATCTTCTAACTTCCAAGCATGAAGCAAGCGCAAGTGAAGCTGAACGGAAAGATTATCCGGGGCCAATGCTCGCAGAAGTGTGGAAGCCATGGCAGATCTGGACGAAGCTTGTGCAGAACAACTGAAGCTTTTGGAGAAGAAGAAAAGGCAAACTGGAAAGAAGGAGAAAGCTCGAAAGGAAGGCAGGAAATAGGGGGGAGGGACGACCTGCCGGCTCTGCACGCCATCGGGAACTGGGAATGAGATGACGCTTGAGGCAGGGATAAGAATTGGAGAACGATTGAAGGGACAACCTCGCCGGAAAGAAACTGAAGAGAGCTTAAACAAATTAGATAGGTTGAAAACAAACTATAAGATCCTAAGATTAATTACAGAGAAGCTGAAACGGTGGCGTAAAGGGGAAGGGTGTACTGTTCCTAAGGAATAGTAAGGAACAGTAAATTTCCCCCTGGCTTTTTTGGTTTAATTGGTGTAAAACAAGTCGGCAACTGGAAAGGCTAAAAAGAAAGATAAAGAGGTTGGATTGGGTCAATTGGGATTTGTTCACATGTTATAAAGTTGGGCAAAAGACCTCATCTCTTATCCTGAAGGGATTTCATTGACATATCCAAATGTACTAATCCAGGATTAAAAGAGAGTGATTTGTTGAATGTATAAAGGTGACAATTCTTGCATGTATCAGCAGCATCATATGCAAAACTAAAGTATGGATAATGTCAGCTAATTACTAACCAAATTCTGTAAGCAGCAACCTGTCTTTAGTAAAGTGGTAGAAAGAGGAGGAGAAACTACACATGCAAACTCCATAAAGACTGTTAAAGGCACATGAAGATGAATCTATTCCTTCAAACATGGCTCCAATTCCGGATCTTTCAGAAGGAGCTGCCAGGAAACATCTCTTCTGGATATGGATAATTCCACTGACACCTCTTTGTTTCTTTTCTCTTTTCTTTTTTTTACTGCTAGTGCTGGTTGGGGCTGTTGTTGTTGTAGTTGTAGTATAAAAGGAGAACAATAAAGCAATGTTCATAACTCTCAAGACTTTGAATCTTCCTAGAAACTCAAAAGAGATGTTCTTCCAAAACTATGAGAACCTAATCCATAAATCTATGATCTGGTTAGTTGGTTTAGTAGTCCAGTCTATCAACCTATCTGGTTCCTGTTTTGGGCAACAACACAAAAGCCACTCACCAATGTTGATGATATCCATGCGGGTAACAACAAGATATATAGATACGAATGTGCCAATTAAAGGAAGAAGCTAGGAAGACAGATTACAACCAAAAAATACAGATTAGGAAAGGGATCAATATGGCCATCAACAATCAAATATTAGAAAATTGACCCCAATTTGCTAAAATCCTCAATGGATAGAAGCCCAACTGATAAATTCCTAATATTTCATATTTTTTTATCTAGTATCTAATTACTATATTAGGTATCAAATTTTCTATATTTGGAGGGGTTTACTTAAGGTGTGGCCGTCTGTGGTTAATAGCCTATATTGGAGCATTGGAGCATTGGCAATGGCCGAAATACTCATTTCTGGACGGATCGATGGGTGGACAGCGGTGTTATTCTCGTGGACCACGCTATCAATATTCAGGGAGTTAACTCTTCACTTCTTGTTTCTGATATTTGTTCTGTGGAGGGTGCTTGGAATTCTGATTTTATTTTCTCGGCCCTCCCTAGGGATATTGCATTGCAGGTCCTCAGAATGTCTCCGCCTAGAAATGAGCTCAGCTGTGATACTTTGGTGTGGGGCTGGAGCCAAATAGAGTGTTCTCGGTCCGATCAACCTTTCATTTGCTCAATGATTTCTCGTCTAACTCGGCTGAGCCGGTGTGGGATCATAGTTGGCGTTGGGATGACCCAAACAAGATCAAGCATTTCCTTTGGATCACATCTCATAATCGGCTTATGACAAATGAAGAAAGAGGGAGGCGTCACCTAACTAATCAGGTGGTCTGCCCAAGATGTGCCTCATCCTCTGAATCAGTCTCGCATGTCTTACTTGAGTGTCCGTTTGCTTTGCAGATTTGGGAGAATTCGCTTCTGTGGGTGCTTGCTGAGAGAGGAAAGTTTAATGATTTTTGGACTTGGTGGACGGCGAATGCTTTGGTGGAGGAGCAATGTAAGTTTTGGACCAGCTTTGTACTTTCGAGCTAGAAGACTAATCAGTTGGGCCGAGAAGCGCCGAGTTGAGCTCGGCAGACCCAACTGATTGCATGGCGACCGGGAGATGAAGGCTGGTCAACCCTTAATACGGACGGCTCTCGCCGTAACCATAGCTGCCAAACTGCTATCGGAGGTCTTCTCCGTGATGAAAGGGTGGCCTTTGTCCATGCCTTCTGCGCCAACATTGGTGATTGTTCAATCACGAGAGCTGAATTGAGAGCCATTGTGGAGGGCATAAAGCTTGCTTGGAATCTTGGGGGTCCGACGTGTGGCTGTCCAAAGTGACTCTCGGACGGCGTTGGACATCTTACAGAGTCTGATATAATTCGATTATGAGTTGTGGTGGTCACCATGTTTACTAGTCTTAAAATATACTATGGGTGTTCTTGAGTTTGAGTTTGTCACATAAGCTAGAACTCTTCTCACAATTTTCCACATCATCAACAATTTTTAAATTAAAATATAATTATTTTCTCTCATCTATTAAATGTTTTAATATTAAATACCTCTCCTTTAATCCACATTTAATGTGTATATATACTCATACATTCATTTAAAATAATTCTACTAATGTTATGTAATTTTTTGTATAATAAGTTTCATTCTTCATAAACACATGTTATAATAAGAATTTAATATATATTCTCAAAGTAAAAGTTATGGTATTATAATTTTTACATTACTCTAAATTTAAATTATAATTCCCTATTGGTTTGCTTTTTAAAGTTTATACTTGAATCAAGTTAATAGTTAAAACTTACAAACTGTAAATAATTCATAAAAACATTAGGTGGTTAAAATGGGTACATTTTATACGAATAACACTACAAGAAAATAACAATTTAACATCGAAATTCTAACGGCGGACAGGAAACCGCTGTTAGATTATACTGTCTAACAGCGGATATATATCAAATTGCAGCCACACTTACGAAGTCACTCCCAGCTCCTCGGTTCACCCAACTCAGACTCAAGCTCAACGTGATACCTCCCATTGGCTTGCGGGAGGGTGATAAGGATAAATCTCAGCAAGATAATATTAGTTACTTATTTTCTCTGATTCTGTATATTTGTATTTATCATATTTCCCTTTTGTACTCAACTACTTCAAATATAAATATACCTAATAGAGCACACAATTGGGTATGGGTAAACAATTCCAACCAGATCTCTACATGTGTGACCCATTGAAGTTGAATGGTACAACTTTTGGTAGTGGCACATTTGCTTTGATAATACTATTATTATTATCAGCGGTGCACCAATTCCTTCACTCATAACAACAATTCCCTCAATCTATTCAACGTATACATCTAATAGAACATTGTGATCTGACTGGTCGGTCCCCTTCATTTCCAACTCTTGTCACTACAAAAAATTTCACTTTTAGTGACGGGAAAAACCATCGCAGAAAACTATTGGTGACGGAAATTATCCGTCGCAGGGACCATCGCGTATACTGCGTCGCATAAAGTGTGACGCGACGAATTATTTTTCCGTCGCAGAAGGTCTTATCTACTGCAACGGTTCTAACCGTCGCCAATGGGTTAACTTTTTGCGACGGTTCTCGCCGTCGCTCTTGGTTATGTCTTTCTGTGACGGTTTTTCTGCGACAGTCATTTTCGTCGCCAAAAGCTATGGTTTTCTGCGACAGTGATTTCCGTCGCCAATAGTCAATTTTCTCCAAAAAAAAAAGCTCATTGGTGATCATTTCACAATAACAACTCAGCAGTATCAACAACTAAAACACTTTAGATTATAAAAATATACATATCATGTTTTCTCTCTTAACAAATGTATGGTTATGTTTACATGTTCATTAACTGCCGATATAATATAAGCCTAAAATTCGCTTCGCTTCTCGCTGTCCTCGAATCTCCGATCTCTAGCAATCACATGGCCGACGACTTGCACGAGAATCGAAGCGAACAGATAGAGATGACTGCACATCGATCTGGTACCTTGACGATGAACGACGAACTGCGGAGTTGGAGAATGGAGCGGCCGAGGCTTTCTTCCTACGCATCCTCTAAACTTCGCTCTTCACCGTTTGATTCATCAGAAAAATCTTGTAGTGAGGTAGTTTCCTTCGGACTTGAATTGCCAAACGGGAAAGGGGGAAATATGGTGGGCTTTGCGGAGTCGCAGGTGAAGAGAAGAGGACTCGATGGGAAGGAAAGATGAAGACCAGAGAAGAGGAGTTATTTCTGGGGGTGAGACTACGATCTGGGGTTGAATTGAAAGAAAGCAGAGGTTTTCGTTTAGGGTTAGATCTAAAATTTTGTGGTTGATGAAATTACTGAGTTTAAGTCAGATACGGAAAAGAGATGAACACAAAATGTGAAATGGTTTGGTGGTAATGAAGGGAACCCCTGTTCCGCAGACGCGGGTTCGAACCTTGTAAATAGCAATTTTATAAAATTTAAATTTTGACCAAATGCGACGGAATCGTCCGTAGCTGCAAGTCCCGAGGTATGGACGACGGATATCATTGGTTGCTGAAGGTCAGGTGCTAAAGCGACGGAATACGTTCGTCGCTGAAGGTAAGGTGCTATTAGGCGACGGAATATGTCCGTCGCTGAAGCTAAGGTGCTATAAGGCAACGAAATGCGTCCGTCGTTGAAGATGAGGTGCTATAAGGCGACGGGATACATTCGTTCGAACCTTGTAAATAGCAATTTTATAAAATTTAAATTTTGACCAAATGCGACGGAATCGTCCGTAGCTGCAAGTCCCGAGGTATGGACGACGGATATCATTGGTTGCTGAAGGTCAGGTGCTAAAGGCGACGGAATACGTTCGTCGCTGAAGGTAAGGTGCTATTAGGCGACGGAATATGTCCGTCGCTGAAGCTAAGGTGCTATAAGGCAACAGAATGCGTCTGTCGTTGAAGATGAGGTGCTATAAGGCGACGGGATACATTCGTTGATGAAGGTAAGGGTACTCTAAGGCGACGGAAAGTGTCCGTTGCTGAAGACTTTTACGCTTTCTGTGACGGTAAAAGAATACTTCAACTTTAGCGACGGTTGATCCGTTGCCAAATTTTCGTCACTAAAAACCTATTTTCTTGTAGTGTGTGTTGCTGGGTTCTAACCTTTCAAGTTTCAAACTTTGGTTATGTGTAATTTACATGACTTTATACTACTGAACCCATATTGAAACAACCATTACAGTCCATAGAATGCAAAGATATATGCGTTCTCAGTACATTAGAAAGCTTTTTAATCTTCAGCAATAACAGACTTGTCCCACATAAACAGGGAGCCCAACCGTAATCTGTACATATATCAGTACATAACTAACATAATCTTTACAGGCCTCTGAGTAACTTGATACCCAGAAACATTTTACATTAATCTCACTGTTAGAAACCAGAAAGAAGAATGCCGTGGTGATCCTATTCTAAGATCTACAGCCACCATCATCAAAGTTAAGGGAATAGCTCTGTATATCATAGCTATACTGTGAAGGAATAGTAGTGCTGCTCTTCTTCCAACCAATTGCCTTTTTCCATTGTGCCTTGAACTTGTATACCCACTTCTTTGGTACATAAGATCTGCTACAACACCAACCCAATGGGCCCTTTCTCTTCATCCCCACACCAATTGCCACAGCAGCAGATGATGAAGAAGATGAAGCTGTAAAGGAGTTACCAATTCTCTTACCAAACCTCTGGAACTGGATTCTTTTCATGTTTTGACTGCTCAACAGAGTCATGGTTATTTCAAATGGTAGCTAGTAGAGAAATAAGAGAGAGTTGAAATGAAGGAATGATAAGACCAATTGAGAAAGATAAGAGAGAGATGAGAGTAAAATGAAAGATGAGGGGTGGTTGTGCTTACAGAATTCCAGATACATCCCATTATATAGATGACTGCCATTGGCTTTCCTAATTAGTGAGAGTGGGAAGGATAATGTTCAACATTGCTTTTCAACCACTTGGATATAAAAGGGAATGTGAGACTACTTCTACTAGTGATGTTTAGTACTGTCAAAAGAGGGCTGTGATGACTCTGCCACTTTTTCCACAGCACTCAGCAGGAGGATCTACAGAGATATCCAAAAGTGGTAATATTAGATTAGTGAGGAACTTGCTTTCTTCAATCACAAAACTCCAAATTGCTAAGCATGGTCAGTCAGGTCGGCAAACTGCATTAATAGTAGTATAGCTGGAATATAATAATGTCACATAAATACAAACTACAGTAAAAGATTAAAGAGGGACCCTATTGTGGCTTTATGGTGATCAAAACTGGACCCCCTTTAACAGTTAAAATCTTTTACAGAGAACTTGAAAGAAAATGCTGCTATATAATATATTGCTTAATATGAACCATGTCCAGCATAAGTGCAGGTCCAATGATGTAGTCCATCATCAGCTTATCTGGTTCCTTATCAGAACAGTCCAAAACTATGATACAGAGTAATCTAAGGATAGGGTAGAGTTGCTTCATGAAATCTGAAGTCATACCTAATGGATAAAAATTGCCAGGGGAGGAAAACAACTTACAGAGAAACAGATTAGAAAAAGGGACCAATACGATATGGTTAAGAATACTAATTGCTATAAAGAGCAGGAACGTATGGCCAACTTGCTAAATGCTTCAACATTTTGGCACTGATTTCAAATATCTCAGCAAGCGGACAACCCAGAAGAATATCTACTGGATCAGGGTATTCCAATTTTGCAACATATAACCCACGAACATGAACATCTTTATGTTGTTTTCTTTCCTTTTTCCTCTTGTGGGTAGGGTTGGAATATCAAAGAAGAAAGAACAAGAAAGCAAGGATTAACAGATCATTTCCAACATTTTATCTTCCTAGCTAGCATGTTTCAGTACGTGGAAAGGAAGATGATATTATAATGGAGAAACTGAGGAAAAGATTGAAGGAAATGGACACAAGTAATCAAGTAAAGTAGCCAATTTACTTGGTGCGCCAAGTCATCCAATTCTCCGTCTCTTGTCGTAACTTCATTGTTTTCCATATTCGTTGTCGTTCTCGTCTTCTTCTTCTTCTACCTCTTTCGGCGTCTATGACAGAATGACCGTTAAGGCGTTAATCAGATGTATAGAGCTTCAGGAGGCGGAGTCTACTCATAGATTGGTTTGGATTGGTTAGTTGGGTCGAGTCTAGGTTCAATTAAGTGACATGACAAAGAGTGACATGGAAAAAATGCGGAGGTGGCTTGTTGTTATCAACATTTAACATAAAAATTAGATGGAGACTTAACGGATTGACGAAATTATTACGAACCCTATAGGTTAATGACAAGTAGGTTACAAATTTAACGTTAATGACCAGTTTGTTAAAAATTTCATATGTTAATGACCAAAATGGATAATAAGCCCATAATTCCCAAAAGGAATAATATGCGGAGAGGCGGGTTGGTTACATAAATGGTCACTGACCTTTGACCAAATAACCCGGCACTCACCGTCCTTTAAAAAATTTCTCATCCATTACTGACCTTTGACCAATTATCCTAGAGGTCACTACCGTCTACGGACATCCAATTTTCCATCCATCCGCATACGTGGCAATGCCATCAAGGCAGCCACATCATCTAAATTGCCACATCAACTAATCCAAACCCAAATCCTAAACCCATACCCAAACCCATACACCCACCCTAATAATCCTAAACCAAATCTAACTATTCTTCTCTTTCCTCATCCTTTCTTTCTTCTCTTTCTTCCTCCTTTCTCTCTTCTCTTAATCTCCAGAGCACCATTGCCGCCGCCGGAGATCGGAGATGGAGATCGGAGACGGAGAAACCTCCACGGCGGAGATCGGAGACGGAGAAACAGCCACGACGGTGGCCGACGATGATGCATCTCTCTTCTTCGTTCTGCAGCGGCAAGGTTTGGAATCAAGCATCAATCGGAGAAACCCACGGATGTCCGTACGCCCACTTCCCAACCCACGGATGTCCGACGCCGTACAACAGCCGGAGATCCATCGTCTTCTTCCTCGACGGAGAAAGCAGAACCAGGCATGTCATTGGCGTACTCGACGGAGAAAGGTTTGTCGACAGTCGCTTTCCAGTAGAGGGTTTCGATCTCCAGAGGAGACAGAGTGGTGCCCTTCTTGGCATACTTTTTAAAATAGGTCTTTTCGAAAGACTTGGCCTTAGACTCGAACTCTTGGAAAGTGTAGTTCTCCCCGCTCTGCCAGACGGGCTTCTGAACAGGCCTTGGTCTCCTCGGGCAGAAGCCGATCTGCTGCTGTCGGGTAGTGAATGTAGGAGGGGAGGAGGAAGCCCCAACTCTAGCCGCAAGAGAGCGGTTGAGGTTCGCAATTGCAATCTTCTTGGGGGACTGTAGCACAGGAGGCACGATTTTGCAGATACCATACTTGGAAGCCTCCTTCTCGATTCTGAAAATGTAGGCAATTGGATCTTGGAATTCAGAGAGAGTTGGGTGGTACTCTGGAGCTAGGGGTAGATTTCTCAGCCACTGAAGCACATCTTCCCTCTGAGACTCTGCTGCAGCTAAACCACCCGAAGCTGCCATCGAAAAACAAACCCACTAAGAAGAAGCAAGTTTCGTCGTCCGCCATTGTTGAGAGCTTGGAGCTCTGAATAAGCTTGCTCTGGACGCTTTCTTTTGTAACAAAGTTTCTCCGTCTCCGATCTCCGTGACGGCGACGGCGGCGGTGGCGATGGCGGCGGCGGCAATAGTGCTCTGGAGATTAAGAGAAGAGAGAAAGGAGGAAGAAAGAGAAGAGAGAAAGGAGGAGGAAAGAGAAGGGGAGTAGAAGAGTTAGATTTGTTTTAGGGTTATTAGTGTATGGGTTTGGGTATGGGTTTAGGATTAGGTTTGGGTTAGTTGATGTGTCAATTCAGATGATGTGGCTGCCTTGATGGCATTGCCACGTATGCGGATGGATGGAAAATTGGATGTCCGTAGATGGTAGTGACCTCTAGGATAATTGGTCAAAGGTCAGTAATGGATGGGAAATTTTTTAAAAGACGGTGAGTGTCGGGTTATTTGGCCAAAGGTCAGTGACCATTTGTGTAACCAACCCGCGGAGAGGCTCTTGTACTATTTACGGATAACAAACAAGTTCTTTTACAATTATTTGCGCGAAATACACTCCTATATTTAGAATGCTTAACAAAGAAATCCTTCCATTAGAATTTTGATAAACCATGTTATGATTTTGCTAACACGTTATGCTTACTCAACTCATAGGTTGTCAGATTTGACATGTCAGCAAACCGAAATGACGTCATTTTTCCATGGTTGATTTTTACTAAGAAATGAATTTTCATCCCCTTGTCCTTTCTCTAGTAATCACCCAACCTTCACCTCAGGTAGGGATGAGAAACCCGGCAAGGCCCGACCGAGTTTTGCCTAGTCCAGACCGGTCAAACCGAGCCTCGAGTAGCCTGAAACCCGGTCATAATTATAACAGGCCGGGCCCGGGTTGTGTTTATAGCTTCTGACTGGGCTTCGGGTTTCAAGGTAAAGCCCAGAAAAACCTGACCCAAACCAAAATCGGCCCGATAATATATTTTAATAATTAATCCTAAAATAGGCCCATATTTGTACACAGCCCAATAACTCATCTTCATGAACCCTAATATACCTTCTAGATTTCCCCTCTTTTCAGTGCCGCCTCCACTTCTAATGTACATCCACAATCTCATATTCTTCTATTTCTCTTTCATAATCTACAAAATAATCTAAAATTATTCACTTGACATATCTCCACGCCGACATCATCTTCATTCTTCACGCCAACATCATCTCCACTTCCATCTTCTTGCAGGTAAAAACAAATCCAGATGGCTCTGATAACTCTATCTTCCTCTTCAAATCCAAATCGACGAATCTTTGTAGATCGTTGGGTCGTGGCTCGGAGCTCCGATAGGGGACTGATTAGCGGTTGATTATTGGCGTCCCAACAAATTGTAAATCGGTTGGGACGCCGATGGAGCTCAATGTGAAGCTTCATCATGATTTGGGTGATCCGGAGCCGAACCCATCCTTGTATCGCCGACTTGTGGGTAGCTTGATATACTTACAAGCTACTCGACTAGATATTTCCTACGCGGTTCAGGTATCAGTCAATATATGTGTACTCCTCGTACTGCACATATGGTTGCGGTTTATCGCATCCTTCGATATCTTCAGGGTACACACATTGTGGGTGTTCTCTTTCCTTCTACAGGTATATCTTCGTTAAAGGCTTACGCAAATGCTAACTTCGCTGGTTGTCTCGATACTCGCCGTTCTACTTCTGGCTGGTGTAACATGTTTAGTAATTCATGCATCTTGGCGGTGCAAGAAACAAGACCGGGTTGTGAAGTCGTCCAGAGAGGCAGAATATCGGTCTATGTCTGATGTGTGCTCTGAGATTGTTTGGATTACTCCGTTGCTCTCTGAGCTTGGTTGTACGATCTCTTTACCTGTCTCTGTTCATGCGAACAATACGAGTGAGATTCAGATTGCTACGAATCTAGTGTTTCGTGACTGGACGAAACAAATAGAGACCCAAATTCACTATATTCGGGATCTTCTTGCTAAGGGTGTTATTCAATTACATTATCTTAGTACGGAGGATCAATTTGCGGATTTGCTCACTAAGTTTGTAATAACTAGTCGCCATTGGTATCTCGCTAGCAAATTGATGTGTCATACTGACCATCAATTTGAGGGGGTCGTTAACGTGTGGGCTTTCTGATTGGTCATGCATGGGGTTGGACCACTCCTATTGGCCCATTCTCTTTCTTTTCCTTGTCCAATTAGTGTTTGGTTTATGGTGTTAGGGTTGAGACTGAGCTTCCTATTTAAGGAGCTCTTGTATAGCGAGTAGGGTAATTCGGTTGTGTGCAGCATTGGTACTACCTAATAAGATTGGAGTTTGGTTGGTCTATGGATGTACTCAACACACTGTTGGGAAATCACGTTAAATCTTGTTTTCGTTTCGTTTTCGCACCTCGTTTAGATTGTTATCAAGCAGTATTAAGCAAGCTCACAAGGAAGGAGGAATTGGGGTTTCCAGTACTTATATACAATTGAACACCAAAATGTGTTAATGCTGAAGAAGAAGGAAGGAGATCATGAGATATGGATCATGAATAATAATAATCCTGCCTACCCTAATAACATTCAGCCATAAAATATGTACAATAGTTATTGGAAGAGACCACCATCATCAAAGTTGAGTGAATAGCTGTGTATGTCGTAGCTGTGCTTATGATTAATACTACTGATGTCCTTGTTGTGCCAACCAATGGCTGCTTGCTTCCATTGTGCTTTGAACTTGTAAACCCACTTCTTTGGTACATTATAACCCATGAATGAAACCTTATTTGATCTCTTCCTCCCAACAACATTAAAAATGGCGGCAACTGATGATGATGTGGAAGAAGAAGATCCTGTGGTGGATGAACTCCCAATCCTCTTACCAAAACTCAACATTATCTGATTTCTTTTCATGTTTTGACCATTCAGCAGCTTCATTATTGATCAAACAAACGGCTAATTTATATTGAGAAAAAGGGTTGTTTGTAAATTTGCTTGAGAAATGAAACCAGGAGATTGAACTTAATTTCAAAATTATCAAATGCATCTCCATTAAATAGAATAGAATAGAATGTCTCGGGTGAAAAAGATCTCATTTGTTGAATGTAATGGTCAAACTTCTGCTTTTACAAAAGTAGTACGCAGTAGTGAATAGTGATCCATTTTAGTGTCAAAAGTGGTGAGTGATGACTCTGCGGCCATCTTTTCCATTGGCCCCCAAAAAAAGAATGAGGTGGAATCTAACATGCATGCAGAGTGGAGACCCACATGGCATGGCATGGATAGTAAAAGTAATATCTATCTATCCCACATGCAGATCCACCAAATATCCTACGTACATTATCTATCATGTCTCTCCCAACCAAAGTACTATAGGTCGGCTAGGGCTGTTAACGAACAGAGCCGCTCGGTGTTCGGTTCGGGAAAAATGCGTTTGTGACTCGATTCGATTCGAAGTGAACATGTTCGCGAACAGGTTCGTTTATAAATGAGCCGAATCCGAGCCCAGTGGGGTTCGGCTCGCCTTGTTCGCGAACAGGTTCGGCTCGGAAGCTCGACGAGCCTTGTTCGCGAACAGGCTCGTTTATTATTCGCGAACAGTTCGTTAATGATATTCGCGAACATATTCGTGTAACAGTTCGTGAACATGTTCGTTTATAGGTTCGTGAAAAAGCTCGTTAATTATATTCGCGAACATGTTCGATAAGAGTTCGCGAACAGGCTCGTTAGTAACATTCGCGAACATGTTTGATAAGAGTTCGTGAAGTGATTCATTTATATAGGTTTGTGAACAAGATTGTACGTATATATGTTCATGAACGCATTGATAAAATTAAGGCTAATTAACATATTTGTAATAATATCCTTTAACTACTATAAAGGTTAATTGAACGAATCACACTTTTACCACTAAATTTGGATTATGTGTAGAAAATAACTTTTTGTCGAGCAAGTCAATTAGACGTGATCAATATATAGTTGGGCTTTTGGTTTGTTGATATATTTAAATTATCTATTGCATATTTGGCATGCTAACATATCATAAAGTTCAATGAATTAGGGTTCATAACAAATGACAGAGTTTAGTGAAATGAGTTTTACGATAATACTTTATATAGTATAGTGAATTAGGGTTTAACAATAACACGTTATAGACTTAGTGTTATGAACTTAGTATTATGTAGATCTGAATTAACATTATATCTTACTAATTTAGGGTTTAGGGTGTAGGGTTTAGGGGTTAGGGTTTAGTGTTTAGGGTTTAGGATTATATCACAAAAATACGTTATATGGTATAGTGATATAGGGGTTTGACAACAAAATGTTATAGACTTAGTGTATATGAACTTAGTATTATGTTGATATGAATTGACATTACATCTTACTAATCTCAGGGTTCAGGATTTCAGGTTCAGGGTTTAGAGTTTAGGATTATGTGGATATGAATTGGCGTTATAACTTAATAATGTTGAATGTTAGGATGTAAATATCGATTTAGGGTTCATTAACATAGTTCATAAGTTCATAACTATGTTTATTTATCAAACGTTTGACGTGTTATAAATTTTAGTGAATTAGGGTCTCACGATAACATGTTATACAGTTTACTGAATTAGGGTTTGATAATAACACGTTATAGACTTAGTGTATATGAACTTATGGTTATATTGATATGAATTGACATTATAACTTAGGGTTCAGAGTTTAAGATTATGTTGATATGAATTGTCGCTATAGAGTTCAGTAAGTTTTTATTTTAAATAAAGAAGTTAGTAAGTTTATGTGTCATTAATTAAATTTATATTAGACTTTTATATTTAAAATATAATTTTTTGTGAGTTTATGATTTTAATCATAATTTAAGTTTATGTGTCACAAAAAAAAATCATAAACGTATTCCACCTAATTTAATCATAAACGAGCCTAATTTTTGTAAACGAGCTCGAATTAGCACATTAAACGAGCCGGCTCGTTGAAAGGTTTGTTTACAAAGCTTAACGAACGAGCTCTGGCTCGTTTAAAGGTTCGTTTACGAATCTTAACGAACCAGCTCGAATCGAGCTCGAGCTCGGCTCGTTTCACAGTTCGTTTACTAATCTTAACTAACGAGCTCGAATCGAGCTCGAGCCGAGCCCGAATCGATCAAATTTTAAACGAACCGAGCTCGAGCTTGCGTATCGAAGCTCGATTCGAATCCGAGCCGAGCTCGAGCCGGACAAAAATTAATCGAGCCGAACTCAAGCCTGGGAAAGTTCGGCTCGATTCGGCTCGTTTGCAGCCCGGCAATCAGCCTTTACTATATACCTAACCAATATCTGCAGCCTAAAAGATTATCTAGAAAGAGGGACTACTATATATGACTCCTTCAAACAAACAGTTAGGAACTTTATATCCAAAACTATAACTTTGCCGCCAAATTCCTTCATCAATGGATAAACTGGCCGTTGATGATGAATCTAGTCTGTTATGTTTGGCTTTCATTCCAAATGTTTTAGCAGAAAGATTACTACCCGTATGCTTCTTACTATTGCTTCTCGATGAAACATAATGAGGGATCAGATCAGCGTCCAAATCCCAAACTATTCACCCCGAGGAGCAAATCTGGAAATTAAAAAAAAAATTAATTAATCTAAATAATTTCGTTAATTAGTTAACTCCTCGACGACGGCGAGGGATTCAGCTGAGATGAGAGCCGACTCATGGTCACCACCGACAACAACGTTTGGGAACAACACCTCAACAGCATTTGGATTGTGATTTGAAATTGGAAGCTACGAATCAATCACTAATTTCATAAATGTTAATAAATTTCAGTCACTGATTTCCTAATTATTAGAAATTTCAGTCATTACTTTCCCAAGTATTAACAATTTTAGTCATTACTTTACCAAGTATTAACAGATTTAGTCACTAATTTCCTAACTAGTTTTGATAATGTGTTACTAATTAAAGCGTGCATCCGAATAACGTGTTAACTAACAAAATAACTAGTTAACTAAAATTAAAAATTTGTTAACTAGTTATCTAAAGCGGGTTGCTATTTGCAGTCCGTGTTTTGCTGTACGCAGTCCGCATTTTCACATAAATGGACAATTATGTCCTTGTAGTCCATTTTTACTAACGCAGTCCGTTTTTTAATAACGCAGTTCGTTTTTACTAACGCAGTCCGTTTTTACTAACGCAGTCCGTTTTTTACTAACGCAGTTCGTTTTTTACTAACGCAGTCCGTTTTTACCAACACAGTTCGTTTTTACTAACACAACTCATTTTTTACTAACGCTGTCCGTTTTTTACTAACGCAATCCGTTTCTTACTAACACAATCCATTTTTACCAACTCGGTTCGTTTACCAACGAATATCCTTGTTCATAATATATTAGAAAAATATGCATAAAAATACAAATAACACTTTAAACATTTAAATAAATTAATAATATTGATGAAAAATACTGATGGAAAATTATGAATGTTGAAAAATACTTTAGTAAAAAATGGACTGCTTTAGTAAAAAACGAAATGCGTTATTAAAAACGGATTGCGTTAGTAAAAAACGGACTGCGTTAGTAAAAATGGACTGCGTTAGTAAAAAACGGACTGCGTTAGTAAAGAATGGACTGTGTTAGTAAAAACGGACTGTGTTAGTAAAAAATGGGTTGCGTTAGTAAAAATGGACTGCGTTAGTAAAAACGGACTGCGTTAGTAAAAACGGACTGCGTTAGTAAAAAACGGACTGCGTTAGTAAAAACGGATTGCGTTAGTAAAAAACAGACTGCGTTAGTAAAAACGGACTGCGTTAGTAAATACGGATTGCAAGGACATAATTGTCCATTTATGTTAAAAATACGGACTGCGTTAGTAAAACGCGGACTGCAAATAGCAGCACCCTATCTAAATCATGATGTTAACTAGTTAACTAGCTAGATAACCTATTAACAAAAAATTCAGTTAACTGATCATGGTAAATTCGTTAACAAGTTATCAGCGAAATAACATGTTAACTAGTTCAGTTAACTAGCTATCTGCTGATAACTAGTTATCACTAAAAAACCAGGTTAACTAGTTAACTTTTCCTCGCCGGAAAAGTCATTGGAGACAGTGGTTCGTTGCCAGAAAAGTGGTCAGAGGCTCACCGGAAAAAGTCACCAGAGACGGTGATCGGTCGCGGAGCCTCACTGGAAAAGTCAGTGGAGATGGTGATCGGTCACCGGAAAAGTCACCGGAGACAGTAGCCGGTCGCCAGAGTTTCGCCGCCGGTCACTAGAAAATATTAAAATATTTAAATTAATATAATAATTAAATTATCTGTGTAAAATCTTAAATACCCCTAACAAATCTGGATCATTAAATTGGTCAAATGGTCAAACTAGATCTAATGGTTGGAAGAGGGTTTGGAACTTTCCAAACTCGGAAAATGTTTAGACGTTGATCCGACTCCACATAATAAAACCCAAATCCGTCTTGTTCATATTTTAATCAAATTAAATATATTTTAAAAATTCAAATTCAAAGTCGATGCGAGCAAGCAACCATTAATGACCTCTACATGTGTAATTTTGACCTCTACATAAGACCAACGAACTTTTCAATAATCGATCTTGGTCTCACGACCCTTTGTTACCTTGTTTTTCCTCCCTTGCGTGCTTCGCTTCCTTCCCCAAGAATGGTGTCTCGATTGTTATTAAGAATATAAAAGTAGAAAGGAAAGTTACTATTGCATAAGGAGGGTAGAATCCCCTAAAAAAATTCTACACTACTATCATGTGTACTCTTCTTAAGTCTTTTCCACATGTCTTTTATTGAGTCATCTTTCTTTAATAGTGATAGACTATTTATCCACAAGGAGTTACTACTATACAATGATGATGAAATCCCCTAAAACTCCTACACCATTTTCATGTGATTTTTTAAGGTTTTCAATAATTTTTTCTAAGGACTTTGTTTAGTCTTCTCTCTCCAATTGAAAGATTTTTTAATAGTGATAAACATGAACAAATTTTTATCTTATGTTTTCTAAATAGATTATTTTTTAATTTTTTTTCTTGCTAGAATCATGATATAGATGAAGCTTATAATCACATAATTAATCACTCATTTAGTTGAGTACAATAAATATAGATTAATGTAATTAATTAATGAAACTAAATTCAGTTTCACCTTACACTGATACATATATTATCAATCGTCAATTATCGTCTATTCACCATCAACCACTAATGAATCAGAATTCAACGCTTAGTATATTTTCTCATCCTCCCATTTTTCAATCTTACATAAGTCAAACGTATAGAATGTTGTAGTAATGTGTTGGATATACAATTTGGGTTTTGGATTGAACTTTACGTATGTGGCTAACTCTTAACATTACGGCAGTGGGGGCAAGAATCTTATCTCGTCACGATGAAGATTCTACGATCGTTTACTTTTTTTTTTTTTTAATATTTCATGAGGTCATAACCTCACTAAGAAACCACATCTAAAAAGATTCAACAGTTCACCATCGTATTTGAAAAGTACATTTTTTTTGTTTCAAATTTCACCTAAAGTTATGGTTATTAAGTTATAAAAGTGTATATTAAAAACTTGATGATTATCAATTTTACTTGACCAACTATACAAAATTTTTTTTGTTCCGCAGCATAGCGCGGGATAATTTCTAGTTTCAATAAAGATTCTTATCCCTTATTCAATTTTGGTCCGTCAATCTCAGAAAAAACTGCTTTTCTATGAATCGTAAAGTTGCGTTTCCGGTGTCTTTATTTCTCTTTGTACTGGTGAACGACTATGCTGGCCGGCGAGGACAATCTCCGGTGATTAGCTTCATCGGAACCTGGTTTCCTCCTGCAAGTTTCGTGGAAATAATTTCCTTTATTAAAATTCTATTATAATCAAATTAAGGAAAATATGCAAAATTTGCTTCATTTAGATGGCTATAATGACGGACCTTCTTTCTATTCTACTTGTGTTCTGGACAACCGATTCCCGTTGATTTTGGTCATTTGTCTTTCTTGCTAATCTATTAACTAATTGCCTTCCTCAAACAGCTGTTCCTTTCCTTTTCGGAAATCATTTATTTCCCGATTGAAGACTGCCACCTCTTTCCCTTACGAATCCTCTGCTCTTTGGTTAGCTGTCAGAATCAACTCCTAATGGTAAATATGTTTTCAAAAAAGTACACTCTCGTTGGAGGCAATAGTTTCCATTCTCTCAAGTAACAAAGTTAATTCTACTGTCTCAACTCCTGAAGATTATTTGAGGCACCCACGCTTCCAGACTCAATGGAGGCTCAATGGTCCAAAGGTTTGGAATTTGACCCCCTACTAAGTTTTGCTGAAAAAATCCCATGAATGTAACCTTTTAAGGTTTCATGTGATCGTTTTTTTCTCTCAGTCACCCCCACCCCCAACCCCCTCCTTTTCCCCTTCTTTTTTCTTTTGTATTTTTAGCTCCTAGGATGGTTCACGATCTATAGCACGCTCCTGCCCAGGAGTGCTACGCCCAAAAAAAAAAAAACAACCATTAATGACCGGGTAAGAGCTCATCCCCAATAATCTCCCACTAATCCCACTAATGGTAATGGAAAATGCAAAATTTTGAAAATTATGTAGAAAAATTTGTGATTTTCGTAAAGTTAGAATTAGTCACATCTGAATAAATAGGTTATCATTGAATTTCATAGTGAACATACATCAAGTATCTACCAATTAATATAATATATTTGAATCATAAAATTTTGTGTATACTAAGGCAATATATGTTACACGACTAACCATTATCTAATTATTTGCTCTCACTATTGTGTTCATTTTAGCCATGAATATTGTCTGGCATCATGCGTGCTTAGGGAACTTGCTTTCCTTTTTTTCTACTTGAAGCAGCTCACACTTCACATTCACATCTGTGATAAGAATATGTAATTAAGTTATAATTTTTTTTGTTTATTTCCTTTCGTAATTATTATGTATATCTCAGCCTTCCATATATAGTTAGACGAGAATATTTTCCCTTTTTTGTTTGATTTGTGCATGTACATTTTACCATGCCAAGGTTGGCATGTGAATTTTTCATTCTATTATGATATCAAAGCGTAGTTGACAAGTATGTTCACGAAACTATAGTTTGAATCAATTTGGGTCCAATCCAAGTTGTCACGCCCATTCTACAAATTGAACCCATTCAATCCAACGTGGGTTGCTTTTTTACCAAAGCAGTACGTAGTAGTGGTCCATTTTAGTGTCAAAAGTGATGAGTTATGACTCTACCATCTTATCCGTTGGCCCCAAAAAGAGAGTAACTAATTTAATATCCCTCTGTGTATCTAGCTAGCTAATGAGCTTTACTTGTAATTTTGGGATCAACCTTTTGCTATAAAAGGAAAGAGGTGGATCTAACATGCATGCAGACCCACATGGATATCTTAAAGCAGTAAGTAATATCTATCTTACATGTTGAAAGTTCATGATCCATGAAATATCCTACGTACATCTATTGATCATGTCTGCCAACCAAAGTACTTAGGTCGGCAATCAACCTTTACTATATAAAAGATTTGAAAGAGGGACCATTACGACTTCTTCAAACAAACAGTTGCAACTTTATATCCAAAACTAACTTGCTGCCCTCAATGGATAAATTGGCAGTTGACGAATCTAGTTTGTTATATATGTTTGACTTTGATTGCAAATCTTTTGGCAGAAAGATTACCACTTGTCTGCTTTTTACTACTGGTTCTGGATGAAACATAATGAAACTCAAATCGATATCCTGCCATGTACATGGGTATGTATAAGTGTTGCATACTAGACATGACCTGCTTTAGAAAGTAACCCAAGACTTTCTGAAGTTATACACTTCTAGTGGATTCCTCCGACATGAGTATGGTATGACCCATTCAGTGACTGACTCGCCTTTGATTCTGTTAAACGCTCACCTGAATTAGGGAGTTATAAAGGCAATATTTTCGTGGTAGTCATGGTTTGAGTGGGAGCATGATTGATACAAATAACTTGAGAGGTTTAGTTCACTTATGGGGTTTCATGCATCAGCAACTTGTGGTGATGATCCCATTGAACGCTACTCAACTATTGAACATTTTATTCGATTCTAAGCCAAAATCAAATGAGAAGGAAACATATTTCTTTTTGTTGAAACAATAACTCCAATGTCATACATCTCATGCAATAAACTCTATTACATAATGTATACATAAAATCTAAGCAAGGTCTTCCAATTAAGACAATCTCCAACAACTTGTCTCAGTCCTTTTGCCAAGTTGTGCTACGCATGTTTAGCACTGCTTAGAGGCTCAGTCAACAGATTAACCAACTCGTCATCTATTGAATCTTTGCACAATATGATCAAGTGTTTCTTCACATATTCTTCAAGTATATATTACTTTGTATCAATGTGCCTTGACCTAGCCTTGGGGCTTGGTTCCTTCAACTGCGAAATGGCTCCATTGCTGTCACAGTGGAGACCTACTTCCTTTTGGCATGAACGAAACACCTTAAGCTCTGTCAGAAACTTTTTTATCCATATAGGTTACAATATTGTCGCTTTTGTTGCAACAATGTACTATGATTTCGTAGAAGATTGAGCCACCGAAATATATTTGATACTCTTCAAGCATACTACTTCTTTATCACCATGAGGACATATATGGATTATGACTACGTGTCATCACAGTTAGTCAAATGGCTAGCATCATCATTTCATTTAATTGTCAACTCCCTTTTCACCTCCAATCACTTGAGAATAATCTTAAGTCTTTAGCAAGATACCTAAGGATACTCTTGAAAACTTATGACTCATAAAAAACATAATTTAATCCCCCATAATTGACACATATTTCATGAGGTTTGTGCATGTTTACATCGTTTCTAAGTAGTTTTGGTCTAATTCATTATAATTAGTCTTAAATAGCCTCTTAGGACCCTTGAGGTCCATTTTTCATGTTTCTCAAGGTATTTTTTTTATCATTTTTCAGGTCTTGCCATGATTTATCACGAAAACACGAAGCCACGGCTTCGAACGGTGATCAATTCAGAGTCTGTATGCTCAATATCGAAGTTTGATCGAAAGTTGACTGCCCGAGCTCAACGCACTGCGTTAAGAAGTGTGTTGCCCCTATTTCCAGAAGACCCGACGCACAGAGGGCGCATAACCGGAGCGCGTGTCATGGCCTTTGGGCCCACGCGCCGACCACTACACCTTAAATACCCAATTTCGGGTAACTTTTCATAGAGTCACAATTTCGTCCTTAGTTCGATTTTGACAAACAAGAGTGTTCTCCGGCACCTAAAAAACAAATCTCAGAGCCCCCAAATCACCATACCTTTATCATCCATTGATCCTACCTTCATAGAAACTCAAGACGAAGACCGAAGATTATCAAGTCCGATGAATTGTGGAATCAAATCATCTATTGTTTTAGGTCATATTTCTTCATTTCTTTTATGTCTTGCTTTATTTAAACCCCTAGGATTCAGTGAGTGAAACCTTATGGGGAATGGTGATTGATTTACACTCTTAAACCCCCTCAGTTTTGTCGATGAATCTAGTATGTTATATATGTTTGGCTTTGATTGCAAATCTTTTGGCAGAAAGATGATCACTACCGTCTTCTTTTTACTACTGGTTATGGATGAAACATAATGAAAACCAAATCGGTCCTGTTAAAATTTTAATCAAATTGAATAGTGACCTCGGTGAAACCTTAGTATCCAATTAATTCAATTGTATCCGAGCAAAAAATAAGTTAACAAAGTGACTGCTACTAGTACCAATTAAATAGTCTAGTGATATCAGGTGAATTTTACCTCTTATAATTTTTCTGTGCGAATGCAAAGGGGAGATGCTACAATACATGGTTGGTCATTCTGATTGCCAAATCTTGGAATATCCATCTGATTAATGGTACGTAATTCTGTAATGGACGCCGAAAGAGGTAGAAGAAAAAGACGAGGAATATGCAAAACAATGAAGTTACGACAAGAGACAAAGAATCAGATGACTTGATGCACCAAGTAAACTGCCTACTTTACTTGATTACTTGAGTCCATTTCCTTCAATCTTTTCCTCAGTTTCTCCATTACAATATCTTCTTCCTTTCCACGTACTGAAACATGCTAGCTATGAAGATAAAAATGTTGGAAATTATATGTTAATCCTTGCTTTCTTGTTCTTTCTTCTTTCATATTCCAACCCTACCCACAAGAGGGAAAAGGAAAGAAAACAACATAAAGATGTTCATGTTCGTGGGTTATATGTTTCAACTCTTATCCAGTAGATATTCTTCTGGGTTGCCCGCTTTCTGAGATATTTGAAATCAGTGCCAAAATGTTGAAGAATTTAGCAAATAGGCCATAAGTTCCGGCTCTTAATAGCAATTAGTGTTCTTAACCATATCGTATTGGTCCCTTTTTCTAATCTGTTTCTCTGTAAGTTGTTTTCCTCCCCTGGCAATTTTTTTTCCATTAGGTATGACTTCAAATTTCATGAAGCAACTCTCCCCTATACTATACCTAGATTAGTAATTTTGATAATCTTTATGGCTCTGTATCATACTTTTGAACTATTTGTGTTGTGACCTGCATGCACAATCAACACTTGCTACTGCTTTTGTGTGATGGTATCAACTGTTCTGAAAGGGAGCCTGATAGGTTGATAATGGACTACATCACTGGACCTGCACTTATGGTGGACATGGTTCATATTAAGCATCTCTGAAATCTACTAAGATAGCTGTTAAAAGATCTTAACTGTTAATGGGGGTCCAGTTTTGATCATCATAAAGCCATAATGGGGTCCCTCTCTAATGTTTTTGTGTAATTTGTCCTCCTCTTTCTGCAATTTGTATTTATATGACTTTATTATATTCCAGCTATACTACTATTAATGCAGTTTGCCGACCTGACTGACCATGCTTAGCAATTTGGAGTTTTGTGATTGAAGAAAGCAAGTCCCTCACTAATCTAATATTACCACTTTGGATATCTCTGTAGATCCTCCTGCTGAGTGCTGCTGTGGAGGACAACTGATGATGATGCCCGGGCCTGCATCTAATTGTGAATAAATCACATGGGATATCACTATATATCAGTATGATAGGTTTCTTTGGCCCTAGTGGAAAAAGTGGCAGAGTCATCAGTGGCCTCTTTTGACAGTACTAAACATCACTAGTAGTCTCACATTCCCTTTTATATCCAAGTGGTTGAAAAGCAACGTTGAACCTTATCCTTCCCACTCGAAAACACTAATTAGGAAAGCCATTGGCAGTCATCTATATAATGGGATGTATCTGGAATTCTGTAAGCACAACCATCCCTCATCTTTCATTTTACTCTCATCTCTCTCTTATCTTTCTCAATTGGCCTTCTCGTTCCTTCATTTTAACTCTTTTCATTCTCTACTAGCTACCATTTGAGATAACCATGACTCTGTTGAGCAGTCAAAACATGAAAAGAATCCAGTTCCAGAGGTTTGGCAAGAGAATTGGTAGCTCCTTTACAGCTTCATCTTCTTCTTCATCATCTGCTGCAGCTGCTGCTGTGGCAATTGGTGTGGGGATGAAGAGAAAGGGCCCACTGGGTTGGTGTTGTAGCAGGTCTTATGTACCAAAGAAGTGGGTCTACAAGTTCAAGGCACAATGGAAAAAGGCAATTGGTTGGAAGAAGAGCAGCACTACTACTCCTTCACAGTATAGCTATGATATACAGAGCTATTCCCTTAACTTTGATGATGGAAGCTGCAGATAGCCATGATCTTAGAATAGGATCACTACAGCATTCTTCTTCCTTGTTTCCAACAGTGAGATTAATGTAAAATGTTTATGGGTATCAAGTTACTCAGAGGCCTGTAAATATTATGTTAGTTATGTACAGATATATGTACAGATTACGGTTGGGATCCCTGTTTATGTGGGACAAGTATATCTATTATTGCTAAAGATTAAAGCTTTCTAATGTACTGGAACGCAGATATCTTTGCATTCTATGGAGTGTCATGGTTGTTTCAATATGGGTTGAGTAGTAAGAACGGTCACTTAATATATATAAGTAAATGTTTGAAATGTTAGAACCCAGCAACACAAAAATCTTAAAGAGTTGGAAATGAAGGGGACCGACCAGTCAGTTTGAAAGAATTGAATTGATTGAGGGAATTGGTGTTATGAGTGATGGAATTGGTACACAGCTGATAATAATAATAATAATATTATCAAAGCTGGAGATAATGAATAAAATGTGCGACTGTCAAAAGCTGTACCATTCAACTTCAATGGGTCACACACTCACCCTCCCCAAAATTATGGCAAATCTTACCATGAAAATACCTCTTAGTGTTTTGATATCAAAACACTCATCATAATCATTTATTTTTTAAGGGGAGATCTAATGGTCCATGTTCAAAGGGTAGAAGTGTAATTGTATATCTTTAATTTTTTATATTTTTATTTTTCAAGGTCTTTAATTATAATTAAATTAAATTAATTTTAATTTTCCATATCTTCTTATGGTTCTATTTTTCCGCCGCCTGCACGTTATTTTTGCTTCTCCGGCCATATATTTTTCCGATCATCTTCTCCGGCCTTACTTTATAGTCGTTCGTTGTTCCATTTTCATATTTAGGAACAAGCATATAGGCATTTTATAATATCTGTGTACATTGTTCCGTTTTCATATTTATGAACAATCTTCTTAAAATATATCTTTTGTGCATTGTTCCATTTCCATAATTAGGAACAACCATATAGGTAGCTTTTTAATAGTACATTTGTTCATTGTTCCTTTTTCATTTTTAGGAACAATCTTCTTGTAAAAAATAAGAACAGCCTTAGAATTAATTTGGAACATTATTTGAACCTTTGTTCCTAATTAGAAATTCGGAACACAAACCCAAAAGAAGAAGATGATGAAGATGAATACTTTGTTCCTAATTAAAATTTTGGAACAAACATTGTAGAAGAAGATGAAGATCTAGACTCTATTTAGTCAAATCACAAGATTTAGATTTAAAATTCGGTATCAAATTACATGTTCCCAAATCGTCAACCGGAACAACTTTTTATCGAAGTACATCATCTGCCGCTGCTACGTCTCCGTTCCTTGCAATCTCCGCTCCAGCTCCGCCACATATGCTATGGTGCTCTTCTGCTGATCCAGGAACATATTTGTTAAGGCTCCATGGAAAATCATATCTACAAGAACAAGAAAATCATCCTAAATCAATAAAGGGAATGTAACAAAAGATAGATTGCTACAATCGGGAATTTCTACCATTAGGACACCCTTCAGTGTCCTCATTTGAGGACACATCTTATAGCCATAAGATTTAATGTTAGAGATCTAAAGGTCAATATTAAATAGATAAAAAAGTAATTTACTTATTTGCGGCCCCAGATTTTTATATTCTCATTTATTTTTCCTTAATGATAATCATTACATTAATTGTAGCTTTTTAGTTATTATGGTAAATCTTTTATAGTTTCCTTCTTCGATGGTTTCCTTCTTTAATAGTTTCCTTCTTCGGCGGTTTCCGTTTTTAATAGTTTCATTCTTCGACGATTTCCTTCTTTAATAGTTTCCTTCTTCGACGATTATTATGGTTAATCTTTAATCTCTAATTCCATAATGAATCTTTCAGATTTTCAACTTTCCTTCTTCGACGGTGACGGTTTCCCGGACGGCAGAAGTATTCACGGCATGCACGTTCTTCGGCAGCGAAATTCTTATTAGTGGTGGCTTTGTTATTGATTGTTCCTCTTTCATTGTTTCGGAACATTTCCTTTTTTATCATTTCAGAACAATTCCTTTTTTATTATTTCGGAACAATTCCTCGTTTATTGTTCCCATAATAGCGTTTTGGAACAAGTATTATAATCGATTAAAACTCGTTCAATCATACATTTGGTTCCAAAAACCCAAACTTGGAACAACTCTCCTTATGAAAAAATATACACAACCCAAAGAAGAATCAGAGGAAGACTTTGTTCCTATATTGACAACTCGGAAAAAAGAACCTATATTGACAACTCGGAAAAAAGAAGATAACAACGATATTGACAAGCTAACAACGATGCCGCTAATAATCAGATCCCTCTCCAACGGCACCTCCGCGGCGGGGGTGGCGGGGCTGGAGCAAGCGACAACAGCGGCAGGGCCGGGATGGAGTAAGCGGCAGCGGTGTCTGGGGTGGAAAGAGCAAGCGGCAGCGACGGCTGGGGTGGAAAGAGCAAGCGGTGACGACGGCTGGGGCGGAAAGAGCAAGAGGGGGCAGTGGCTGGGGCGTGATGGAGCAAGCGGCAGCGACGGTTGGGGTGGGATGGAGCAAGCGGCGGTTGCGGCTGGGGAGGGATGGAGCAAGCGGCAGCGGCTGGGACAGGATAGAGCAAGCGGCGGCAATTGAGATAGTTTTTTTCTGGCCAATTATAAATAGAATTAGGGTTTATGAGGAAACCCTAATATTATTTACTATATATACTAGTTCCAAATGACTATTTTGTCCATTTTAATTTAGTCTATTAGATCTATTCTATAATCCTACGGTTCTAAAATGTGTCCTGATATGAGGACACTAAAGGGTGTCTTAATGATAGTAGATCCCGTGTTTATAAGGCTGTCTGCCCTCGTACAAAATTGGAAATTCCTATCGTTAGGACACCCCGAGGACACTAATCATCACCATTCATTTTTTTCTTAGAGATCTAAATGGACTACCGGGTCGTTTGTTTTTTTAATTTGAGAGAGATTTGGGAGGTGATTTGGTGGGTCCAGGTGATTTGAACGAAAGCACCTGTTTGGAACAATAAAATGCAAGAGAATTGAAGGTGATTTGAAATCACTTCGTGGCCAAGAAGGGGATTTTGCAGTCCTTTTGAAATCACCTTCATATAGGTGGGATTTCACAAATCTCTAGGGTGATTTGAGTGCAAATACCAAATTGACTTACCTAAAATGTAAAATAAACTAAGTAAGGAAATTAAACTAGGGACATATTTGTCATTTTCTAAATATATTAATTAAATATAATTTTTTCATAAATTAGAATCATTCCCTCGTTTTAAGGTCTATTGCCAACCAAACAAGCTATTTACAAAATAGCTTGCTTATTTCAAATCTCTTCTATTTCAAATCTCTTGCTATTTTAAATCACTTTTGACCAAATCTCAAAATCAAACGACCCGTACAATTCCTATGACAATGATGCAATTTTGTTGCATCCAATGCAACAATTATCATCCACACCATTAGATCTGATTTCTTTAATCATGTGGTCACGATCTTATGTTTATAAACTCAAGTTATTTTAGTTTGTTGGAGTTTCCTCCTATTTTCCATCACCGAAAAGTTTCTTGACGAATTTCCTGATCACAAGAGCCTCCGTTGACGAATTTTTTTTCCACCCACGTGATCGTCGTCATTAGATCTATGATTCTGGAAAAAATTATTTTCCTGAAAAAAAATATTTTCCTTGACAAATTTTTTGTTGGCCCGTCTGTACAGTTTGTATGCGGTCTATACACACTGCATACATCTCGTATTGCTGTTTATACAAGCTGTATACAAACTTTATACACTTTGTACGAGAGTTGTACACTATGTATTTATTATTGTACAATCTGTAGGGGAACTGTATACACTTTGTATGTGAATTATACATTATACATTTATTTTTATACAATTTGTACGAGATTAATATACTAACTATACACACTTTGTACCAGAGTGGTACACTATGTATTTTTTTATACAATTTATTTTTTCGTACATTAGGATTGTAAATAGTTCATACAAATTGTATACATTCTATATGAAATTCGTACACTTTGTATGTCATTGTACAGACTGTAGAGACGAAAAATTTTAGTGTGTCATCATTGGCGCTCCCATATATAAATGATATCCCGAAAATTAGGATCTCTCTCCGGCAAAGTCGTTATTCGACCAGAAAATAGTTTGCCGAAAAGAGATCTCGTTCATATGAGATGAAAAAATTAAAAAGAACAAGTAAAAAATATTGACCGTTAGATTAAATGAAGGGCTGATATTAATGTTGTCTCCCGAACTTTGCTCGATATAAAGGTCTATATTAAATGAGTATAAGGATAATTGTATTTCTTTAATTACAAATTTTTCTTTCCTTATCGATAATTATTGAATTTAATTATTCATTTGCAGTTATTATCTTTAGTCTTTAATTGCAATTTATTACTTTCTATTTTGAATTTCATCTTCCCCAGGGTTTTTCAGTTGACTATGCAATCTTTTACACTCACCGGATCTTGAACTTCTCGACGATGGCTCTTTTCCGATCATCTTCTTCGGCCATTATTTTTCTCTGTCCTCAATTATATCTCCTTCATTGTGGCTCCAACATGTCATGTAACGTTTTTTCAATTCTTGGAACTTCCATTAATGAATCTTAATGTGATTGATTTGACGTTTAGCCCATTAGAGAATCCGGATGTTGATTCTACATGTTTGAGATGATGTTTTTCTTCCGATTCTTAGATTCATTTGTTCATTGTTCTTTTTTCATATTCAAATCATCGCGCGGATTTTCAATCTCGTAATATGGATCTCCCAGCATCTCATCATCGAAATCAACTTGTTCAACCTCGATAATCATGATGTGTAAAATTATGCATGTTAACATTATGTTCCTTAGTGTGAGAACATCTCACGCCCTCCCAAGACCACGAACAATTGTCCATTGGAGGATACCAACTGCCCTCTCCACGTCCTTCATGTATGCTTCTTGGTATTGAGCGAACAAAGCTTATTTAAACTTGGTTGGGTTGCCGAATGTCTTAACCAAAGTAGACCAAGAGGGGTAAATACCATCAGCTAAATAATAAAAGTGACATATACCTAGCCATTTACGGTAAACTGAGCTCTTGGGTTTGCACAATTAACAATGCGATCGAAGACCGGAGACATCCCGAGAACATTAATGTCATTGTTTGATCCAGGACTTCCAAAGAAAGCATGCCATATCCATGTGTTGTATGAAGTGACTGCCTCGAGAATGATAGTAGGTCGATGCATGTGACCTGTGTACGCTCCATCCCAAACAGTCGGGAAATTCCTCCATTCCCAATGCATGTTGTTAATAGATCCTATCATCCCTGGAATACCACGTCTTCAAGCTTTTTGGAGTAGTTTCCTCATGTAGTCGTTGTTTAGCTCACGAAGGTAGGTGGACGAGTATATGTTCTCACCACAATAGTACTTCTTGAAGCATGCCAGTGTAATGCTCTCACCCCAAACGGTAGTACTCATCGACTGAATCGTCCAAACTACCATATGCTAGCATCTGAATAACATTAGTGATATTTTGTTCGGGTGACAAAGATCGTCGACCTAGAGCATCATGTCTTCGGGTGAATGAGGAGTCATATTGCACAACGTCGCCCAAGACACGATTGAACAACCTGATTCACATCCAAAATCGCCTCTTGAGATGCGGTCATTGTATGAGAAGTAATCGCTCATCATATGTGCATGACCGGCCTCTCTCACACGGTCTGTCAGAGTCCTATTTCTTGGCGGGGGTACAACATTTTCTTCTTCCTCGAGCATGCTATCAATCAATTGGAGACGTTGGTAGTTGAACCATTCAATCTCCTCCCACTCTTGCTCGCCAGATGATGAACTATTTGAGGAACTCATGAAGTTGTGTGTTATGAATAGTTAGACATATGACATTGATCATTTATAAAGAGGTATTCGTGCGTTTGCCTTCTTCTAGTGGACGACATAAGCCAGAGGTGATGTGATTCATCACTCACTCATAAAAAAACAAATGTGATTTGATTTATGAATGAAACAATGAAGTGGGATACCCTTCTGCTACAATCAATTCAACCCACATGTGATGTGATTCATCAATGAATCAATGACATAGGTGGGGGATACCCTTCTTCATTACGCAAGTCATGACAAGGGTGATGAGATTGATCAATGTCTCAAAATTATAGTTAATTAGAACCAAAAATATCGGGGAAATGAAGTGTGTCAGAATTGAATAAAATTTTATTAGAAAATGTGTGTATCATAATCATCTATGCTAAAACAAAATTGAAAAAAAAGCATAAATTAATCTTACTATAAATATGTTATACGTGAAGATTAAGTTAATTAATGTGCAAAGGCTGGATTTAGCCTCTTGCTGGGTTGGATCAAAAAGAAGAAATTTGGAAGAATGGAGGCTGAAATTTGCCTTTTGGGGTTCATTCAACCTTATTGAATGATATCAACACTAGGGCTTTGATAAGGATCAATCTTCTATAGATATTTAGTTACCTCTTTTATAGATATGTAATTATTTGTGCTTATCTCTTTCCATGTATTCACAACTAATATAAATACAATACCTAGTGCACACGGTTGGTGTGGGTAAACAATTCCAACCAAATCTCTACATGGTATCAAGAGCCTCCAAATAAATCTCTTTTTTTTTCTCTCTCTCTCTATACGCCGGCCTCCCTTCCAAACCCTAAACACCTTCTTCTCTTACCAATCACCTAGCCGCAACAATGGAAGCCACTCCCAACCATCAATTACCGTCACCTCCAAACCAACTTTCGGTCAAACTAGACTCCACAAACTACATCCTATGGAAACTCCAACTTGAGCCTTTCCTCACCAGGTACGATCTCCTCAAACATGCCGATGCAACCAGCCAAGCACCAGCTCGTGCCGCGACTGACGACGCTGTCAATGCTGAGTATGTGAAATGGTTTCGCCAGGACCAACTAGTCCTCGGTTGGATAATTAACTCACTCTTGCCGTCCGCGATGCATGGACATCGCTCGCTACTGCCTTCGGATCGGGCAGTCCCTCACAGATCAGGTCCCTCAAAAACCAATTACTTGATTTACGTTTAGCTAATGATACTATGGCTGATTATCTACAGAAAGCTAAGTCGATATATGATCGACTTCAAGCTCTTGGGAAATCGGTGCCAGAGGTGGATCTTGTGGATCACATAACCAAAGGCCTTCCCCCGACGTATCATCCCCTGGTGCGATCGATTCATAGCCGGACTGATCCAGTCTCGTACTTAGAGCTACATGGCTTGTTGATCTCGGAAGAGCTCGACTTATCCATGGAGGAAGCGGCGGGGGCGATCACGCCCCATGCAAACTACGTGGGCCGCTCTAACCCTAATCCTCGCGGTCGCGGTCGACAAGATCGTGGTCGTGGCTCCCGTTTTATTGATGCATGTCAAAGGTCATATAGGGGCAGCTACACAGGGCAGCCGACCCGTGGACAGTGGGGTAGCTACACCGGACAGCCGAATCGTGGACAGTACCCCGTCCGCCAATGCAAACCCAAGCCTCACCAAACACCATGGTTTGCTTCAACTGCAAGGGAACTGGACATCACTTTAAGATGTGTCCCTCTCCCTGCCTAATGAACCCGAACCCAGCAGCCCACTACGTCACCTCACCAGCCCATTCGAACCACACCTGGACCATTGACTTCGGAGACACACATCACCTTACCAATGACCTCGAAAACCTGGCGCTTCACTCTGAATATCAAGGCACCGAGCATGTCGAGCTGAGCGACGGTAATATCCTACCTATATCTCATTTTGGTTATGCAACTATGGATATTAATGGCTCACAAGTGACTTTGCATGACATGCTCTACGTACCCCGCTCATGTCAAAATCTACTCTCTATAAGCGCTTTAACATGTGATAACAATATTGTGTCTTGTTTTATCGTGATTGGGTGCATATTCAGGACTTGGGCAGTCGACAGATACTATACAAAGGCCGGAGTAAAGATGGCCTTTACCCGATCCCGTTGGCTTTGTTCGAAGAAAGGAGGAGGATGCCGAAAGTGAATAATGTCACATTGCCCACGTGGCATCGGAGAATGGGTCACGCTAATTTAGATAGCGTCAAGAAACTATTACGTCGTTATGCTCTTCCCTTTTCTAATAAGCGTCTGCCGAATATTTGTCATGATTGTTGTGTTGGCAAGATGCATAAGCTTCCTTTTAATACTTCTTTTTATAAGGCTTCTGGACCATTGGATCTCATTTGCAGTGATGTTTGGGGACCTTCACCTATTGATTCCCTTGATAATCAGCGATATTATATTTTGTTCTTTGATCATTATAGCAAATATAGCTGGATATATTTCGTACGCTATCGATCTGATTTGTTATCTATTTTCAAAGAGTTTCGGCGCATGGTTGAAATTTTTTTTGCTAGGCCGATCAGATCATTCAGGGCAGATTGGGGCGGTGAGTATCAGAAATTAGCTCCATACTTGAAGGAAGAAGGAATTGTCTTCCAAAGCTCGTGTCCTCATACCCCCAAGCAAAATGGGTGTGCCGAGAGGAAACATCATCATGTAACTGAGATGGGGCACACGCATCAAGGGAAACTACCAATGAAGTATTGGAGTTATGCCTTTACCATCATCTTTTCGGCACCCATCCTGACTACTCGTTGCTAAAGACCTTTGGATGTCTTTGCTTCTCGTGGCTAAGGCCGTAGGCAGCCAATAAGCTCGATGTGAAATCATCACCGAGCATCTTCCTTGGATATAGTGTGCAACATAAAGGATGCTTTTACTTGAATTTAAATACCATGAAAATTCAAGTTTCTCGCCACGTGATTTTTGACGAAGCTACCTTTCCATTTCAGGTGTCTCCGATACAGAGTGAAGCGCCACAACCTCCTATCCTACCCACTCCACCGCTGCCCATACCACTCCTTTTGCCTACTCCAATGCCAACACGTCCAACCACACAAATACATCAGCCACCAAACAGCCAACAGCCTCGGCCGCCCCAAGAACAAAACTGACGACAAGACCCTACACGCATGGTCACACGTTCACAAACGGGGAATCTCAAACCTCGTACCTTTCTAGCAACAGCAGGTTCGGATGAGGAAGAACCGACATTCTACACAAAGGCACAACCACATAAACATTGGCGGGTGGCCATGGATAGCGAGTTCAACGCGCTACTTGATAACAACACTTGGACGCTAGAACCATATACACCGGAGAAGAAGCCAATTGGTAATAAATGGGTGTACCGGATCAAAAGAAAAGCGGATGGGACGATAGCTCGTTACAAAGCGAGGCTAGTGGCGAAGGGATTTCACCAAAAAGAAGGCCTAGACTACACCGAGACTTTTAGCCCGGTAATCAAACCGGCATCGATTCGATTAATTCTTTCCATTGCTATTTCGAATAATTGGGTGATTAATCAACTTGACGTTTCAAATGCTTTCTTGCATGGACAACTGGATGAGCTCGTGTATATGGAACAACCATCGGGGTATACGGACCCAATGCGGCCAAATCATGTATGCCGCTTGCACAAGTCACTCTACGGGCTCAAGCAAGCACCACGGGCCTGGTTTGCATGCCTATGGGACGCCTTACTCGCTCTTGGGTTTAGAACATCTAAGACTGACCACTCCTTATTTTATACTACTACAGACTCACCCCTATTTTTTTTAGTCTACGTCGACGATATTATAATCACAAGGGCCTCGACAAAGAGAGTGCAATAAATAATTAAGAAAATGGCTGCCCGTTTTCAGCTCAAGGACTTATGCCCTCTACATTACTTTCTCGATGTCCAGGTCAGCTGCAACTCAGATGGAATGCATCTCTCCCAGCCTAAATGTATAAATGAGCTACTTTCCAAAGCCAATCTCAGCAATGCAAAGCCGGTGGCGACCCCATTGTACAAGCCGACTGACGACAACGCGGAACTGTTTGAGGACCCACAACTTTTTCGCCAACTTCTTGGAGGGTTACAATACTTGCATATGACCCGTCCTGGCATCTCTTACGCAACCAATCGGCTAGCCCAAGCCATGCACAGCCCCACGACGACTCATTGGATGCAACTTAAGCGTGTGTTACGCTATTTAATGTTAGCATATATGGCTCCGCTAATTAAGGAAATTATAATATTCTCTTTTAATTATGTTTCCCCAATTAGTTGGAGTCTTATGTCCTATTGTAATCTATATATATGGCCGCTATGAGCTGATTAGGGTTTCATATGGTTTTCCATCCCTTTCAGTCTCTAATAATATTCCTCTCCTTCTCCCCGTGGATAGTCAACACTCTGTTGATGAACCACGCTAAATCTTGTTGTTCTTTCGTAATTCTCATGGTATCAGAGCCTCTATAATTTGTTCTTCGATTTCGTTCTTTGTCGTCCTTCAAGCAGATTCATCTCGGCGTTCTCGCTTCTCCGTTATCCTCGCCATGGCTTCCGATTCCTCTCCTGATTCAGCTATTATCAAGCTCACTGGCAAGAATTTTTCTCTATGGCAGTACTCCTTCAAGACTGTTATTCAAGGCAAGGGTCTCTTACCGTATCTCGATGGATCCACAGCCTTGCCGACCACAACTGACACCAACGCCAAAGAAGTTGCAGCCTGGCACGTTAATAACGCGAAGGTTACTTCGCTCTTGATTGGCTCCGTCGAACCGAGCATCGCACTGACGTTCCGATCCTTTACTACTGCAGCAGCAATCTGGTCCCATCTTGAGAAAACACACTCCCACGTAAGCACGTCTCGTCTCTTTGATCTCGAGTACGCTCTCTCGAACCTCTCACAAGGTGATATGGATGTTCACCAATACTATCTTGCTGCTTCAACTCTGTGGACTGAGCTAGATCTCATTCCTTCTGTTTCCACTATCTCGGCTACGGCCAGCGTCGAGATTCTACGAGAAAGAAAAAGGACAAGGCTACTTCACTTTCTTATGCGCCTTCGTCCTGAGTTTGAGCAGACTCGTGCTCAGCTTCTCTCCAGTGATACTTTGGATATTGAAACTATCCTTAGTGATCTCTACCGCACCGAGACTAGGCTTCGTACGCAAGCCAAGCTGGATAATGTCTCGGCCGAATAAGGACTTGTTTTCGCAGCTAACGGTGCTAACAATGGCAACCAATCTATGCCTAATTCTACCAGAGCTGAAGCTTATGTAGTCGGCCATTATCGGCCACAATTCCATGGTTCACGATCTCAAAATCAGGTTCAAAGTTCTCAGCATAACAATTATCCTCCTCCTTCTTGTCGATTCTGTAATGAACAGGGACACTCGATGAGTCATTGTCGCAAAAGAAACTTGTGCAACTATTGTAAGAAACCAGGACATATTATTCTTGATTGTCGTCTCCGCAAATCTCGCCACAGTGATCGTGCTCCGTATGATGGTTCCCCGTCTGATCGTGGTCAGTCAAGTGGTAATCGCAGTGGTGCAGCCTACTCTTCTACCATGTCTGAAACTCCAAATCCTACCTCTATTGACCAACTCGTTCAAGAAGCATTACAAAGGATTCTTCCCTCTGCATTGACTATTGCCTTCTCTACTGTTGGAATTTCAGGTACTTCACCCCCTTGGTTTATTGATTCAGCCTCGTTTAATCACATGTCTGGACAGCAGGATATATTTCAAAACTATAAAGCAGTAGAAAATCTTAATGTTGAAGTTGCTAGTGGACACAAGTTACCTGTTGCAGGAGTTGGGACTATTGTCACGCCAACCATTACTCTTCCAAACAGTCTACATGTGCTGAAATTAATCCCTAATCTTGTACCTGTGAGTCAACTAACGGAATCTGGTTGTCATGTGCTGTTTACTTCAAATGGTTGTGTTATTCAGGATCAAGTGACCAGGAACCGGATCGGAACGGGAAGCAAACGGGGACGGACTTTTCTTCTTGATTCATTGGCGTCACATTCATTGACGGATAGCAATTCTCGAGTTTCTTGTTTTTCTGTTCAATCTCCTTCTAATAAATGGGTTTTGTGGCATAATCGGCTATGCCACCCCCATGCAGCTAGATTGTCATTTATGTTTCGGAACAAATTATTACCGGATGATTGTGTTATCAAAGATTCTATAATTCCTTCTTGTGAATCGTGCATTGAGGCCAAGACACATGCTTTGACTTTTGCTTCTAGTACAACTGAGATTTCAGATCCTTTTTCTCTTATTCATACGGATTTGTGGGGACCAGCCCCAGTTACTTCTCGTCTTGGTTTTCGGTATTTTGCACTATTTATAGATCATCATACACGATATACATGGATTTATTTCTTACGACAGAAGTCTGAGCTTATTACCGCAACCAAGGAATTTGTGTCCATGATTCACACTCAATTCGGCCAGACCGTCAAGACCTTCCGTTCCGATCCTGGTGGTGAATTCTCCTCTCACGCCCTACGGGATTTTTATCGTGACAATGGTATTCTGTATCAGCTTTCTTGTCCTGGGGTTCCACAGCAGAATGGTTTAGTGGAAAGAAAACATCGTCATGTTTTAGAGCTTACCCGTGCGCTTCTTTTGCAGACTGTCGTTCCTCCCACTTTTTGGGTTGAGGCTGTTCGGAGCGTGGTCTACTTAATTAATCGTCAACCGAGTCCTGTTTTGCAGAACTCTACTCCTTATACGGTTCTTTATAAACGCAATCCGGATTACTCCCGGCTCCGCACTTTTGGTTGTGTGTGCTTCGTTCTACTTCCTCGTAAGGATCGCACCAAGTTCACATCTAAGACGGCTAGATGTGTATTCTTGGGCTACACCGACCATCATAAGGGGTATGTTTGCTATGATGTTATTAATCGTCGGATTCACATTGGTTATCATGTCGTCTTTCTCGAGCATATCTTCTATTTTCAAGCTGGCATCTCGTCCAAACCTAATACAGGCAGATTGGTGCTTCCTGACTTTGAGGACCTTGATGACACTCTCTTGGATGGTGTGGTTGGAGGCGTACCTGAACCTGAGCTTCAACCGCCCACGCCTCCTGCACCGGTTGAACCTATGTCTCCTCCAACTCCTCCTCCTCCTCGTCGGTCACAACGTACCACGCAAGGTCAACTACCTCCTCGTTATTCTGATTATGTTACTTACTCTACATCTGCTGTTTCTATTCCTTCCACTTACAAGCAGGCCCGAGGTCAGCCGGAATGGGAGGTAGCCATGTCCACAGAACTCCAGGCTCTTCATGAAAACAAAACTTGGGATCTTGTTCCTCGTCCGCTTCAGGCTCCAGTCATTGGTTCTAGATGGGTTTACGCGGCAAAATTTCATCCGGATGGGTCTCTTGATAGATATAAGGCTCGTCTGGTGGCACAAGGTTATCGACAAGAATTTGGCATTGATTATGAAGAGACATTTGCTCCGGTCGCTAAGATGACTACAATTCAGATCCTTATTGCTATCGCCGCTCAACAATCATGGCCCCTCTTTCAGCTTGACATCAAAAATGCCTTCCTTCATGGGACGTTGAAGGAAACTGTCTATATGGAGTGTCCTCCGGGCTATGATACAGGTTCTAAGATGTTGTCTGTCATCTACGTCGCTCACTCTATGGCCTAAAGCAAGCCCCTCGTGCTTGGTTCGATACCTTTCAACACACTATTATCTCTTTGGGTTTTGGTCAAAGCTTGAGCGATCCTTCCCTCTTCACCAAAATTACATCTAACGGGATTGTCGTCCTCCTTCTTTATGTTGATGACATGATTCTAACTGGTACAGATTCATCTGGCATCGAGGAGGTCCGACGTCTTCTTCATGATCGCTTTCATCTGAAGGATCTCGGCCCATTGACTTACTTTCTTGGGTTGGAGATTCACCGCTCCTCTCGTGGTATATTACTCAATCAGAAGAAATACATTATTGATCTCCTTGATTCTGCTCATCTTTCTGAGTGTAAGCCGGTTTCCACTCCTATGGAATCCAATCTCCGAATGAGCAGAGATTCGGGTGATATCTTGGCCGATGCTTCGACATATCGACGCATAGTGGGAAGCCTAATCTACTTGACCTCCACTCGACCGGATATCGCTTATGCAGTTCAGGTTACTAGTCAATTCATGGCAGCCCCTCGACAACCACACATGGATGCTGTCATGCGTATTCTTCGATATCTACGTGGAACTATGGATCTTGGTGTTTACTTTCCTGCCTCTCGATCTTCTGTTTTGGCTGCCTTTGCGGATGCGGATTATGCAGGATGCATTGACACTCGTCGCTCTACTTCAGGATGGTGTGTTCGCCTTGGTGATTCCTTCATCTCTTGGCGTTGCAAGAAACAAGATCGTGTCTCCAAGTCATCCACTGAAGCTGAATATCGGGCGATGTCTGAAGTATGTTCCGAAATTGTTTGGATAACTCGACTTCTTGGTGATCTTGGGGTTCCCGTCGAGTTACCAGTACAGCTCTTTGCAGATAACACTAGCGCTTGTTGTTCTCTCGTAATTCTCATTTAAAAGGTACCACCACCCATGGTATATTACTCAAACCTAGTACGGCTCATACTTTGTCAATATATACAGATGCGGATTGGGCTGGAGATAGTCAGGATCGCAGCTCCACTAGCGCCTACGTTGCGTACCTGGGTTCAAATATAATCTCTTGGTCCATCCGAAAACAACGAACTGTTTCGCGATCCTCCACCGAAGCTGAATACAGGGCACTAGCAATGGCGGCATCCGAAATTTTATGGCTAACGTCGTTACTACGAGAGATAGGCTGCCCGCCACCCACAGCCCCAACGATATGGTGTGACAATGTTGGGGCTACATACTTGACAAAGAATCTGGTATTCCATTCCCGTTCAAAACACTTGGAGATCGACTTTCACTTCATTAGGGAACGGGTCACGGCAAAGCAGCTACACATCGCTTACATATCAACGAAAGATCAGATTGCGGACACCTTGACAAAATCCCTACTGGCTCCTCGATTCACTCAACTACGACTCAAGTTCAATGTGAGGCCTCCCATTGGCTTGCGCGAGGGTGATAAGGATCAATCTTCTATAGATATTTAGTTACCTCTTTTATAGATATGTAAATATTTGTGTTTATCTCTTTCCATGTATTTCTCTCTTTCCATGTATTCACAACTAATATAAATACAATACCTAGTGCACACGGTTGGGTGTGGGTAAACAATTCCAACCAAATCTCTACGGTTTTTGTGTTGTTGCCCAAATTATGTTGATAGACTGGACTATTAAACCAACTGGCATTTTACCAGCTAACCAGATAGATTGATGGATTAGGTTCTCATAGTTTTGGAAGAACATCTCTTTTGAGTTTCTAGGAAGATTCAAAGTCTTGAGAGTTATGAACATTGCTTTATTGTTCTCCTTTCATACAACAACAACAACAGCCCCAACCAGCACTAGCAGTTAAAAAACAAAAGAGGAAATAAATAAAGAGGTGTCAGTGGAATTATCCATATCCAGAAGAGATGTTTCCTGGCAGTTCCTTCTGAAAGATCCGGAATTGGAGCCATGTTTGAAGGAATAGATTCATCTTCATGTGCCTTTAACAGTCTTTATGGAGTTTGCATGTGTAGTTTCTCCTCCTCTTTCTACCACTTTACTAAAGACAGGTTGCTGCTTACAGAATTTGGTTAGTAATTAGCTGACATTATCCATACTTTAGTTTTGCATATGATGCTGCTGATACATGCAAGAATTGTCACCTTTATACATTCAACAAATCACTCTCTTTTAATCCTGGATTAGTACATTTGGATATGTCAATGAAATCCCTTCAGGATAAGAGATTAGGTCTTTTGCCCAACTTTATAACATGTGAACAAATCCCAATTGATCCAATCCAACCTCTTTATCTTTCTTTTTAGCCTTTCCAGTTGCCGACTTGTTTTACACCAATTTTTGAATAAAGCAGAAAGGAAATCAGGAAGATGATACATACTTATTAGACACTACTTAACTTTAGTTTGGCATAATAGGGTTGTTGGCCCAATTGAAAAAAGGGAGGAATGGCAGTTGGCAGTGTCATCAGTAACCTCTTTTGACACCAAAATGACTACAAAGGTCCGACAACTCACACACACCCTTGGCTCCTCTCTCCAAGTGGGTAAAAGGCAAAGTTGACTGTGATACTAAACAGTGTTATTGATTTGTTTCATTTAGGCCCTTTCCTACCATTGGAGTCAACTTCTATTTAATGGGTGCATTTCATACTCTGAAAAATAACACAACCTCTAGTTTCTCTTGTGCACTTTCTCTTTCTCAGTCTTCTGATTCATTATTAACATTAAGAAGCTCTTGTCTTGAAGTAAACATATACACTCTTAATTCTCTAGTAGCTTTCTGTAAAAAGAAGGAAGGTTTGTTTTAGGCATTAATCAGCACATATGACTCTGCTGAGTGGTCAAAGCATGAAAAGGGTACAGTTCCAGAGGTGGGGGAAGAGAATTGGTAGCTCGTTTACAGCTTCATCTTCTTCTTCATCATCTGCTGCAGCTGCTTCTGTGGCCATTGGTGTGGGGATGAAGAGAAAGGGCCCATTGGGTTGGTGTTGTAGCAGATCATATGTACCAAAGAAGTGGGTATACAAGTTCAAGGCACAATGGAAAAAGGCAATTGGTTGGAAGAAGAGCAGCACTACTATTCCTTCACAGTATAGCTATGATATACAGAGCTATTCCCTTAACTTTGATGATGGAAGCTGCAGATAGCCATGATCTTAGAGTAGGATCACCACGGAATTCTTCTTCCTAGTTTCCAGGAGTGAGATTAATGTAAAATGTTTCTGGGTATCAAGTTACTCAGAGGCCTGTAAAGATAATGTTAGTTTTGTACAGATATATGTACAGTTGGGATCCCTATTTACGTGGGACAAGTCTGTCTGTTATTGCTAAAGATTAAAGCTTTCTAATGTACTGAGAACGCATATATCTTTGCATTCTATGGACTGTAATGGTTGTTTCAATATGGGTTCAGTAGTATAAAGTCATGTAAATTACACCTAACCAAAGTTTGAAACTTGAAAGGTTAGAACCCAGCAACACAAGAGTTAGACCAGTCAGATCACAATGTTTTGTCATGACCTATACATTGAATTGATTGAGGGAATTGGTGTTATGAGTGATGGAATTGGTGCACAGCTGATAATAATAATAATATTATCAAAGCTGGAGATAATGAGTAAAAATGTGCGACTCCCAAAAGCTGTACCATTTCAACTTCAATGGGTACCAAAATTATCATGTGGTTGATATAAAATCAGATTTTGTAAAGTGTGATGCTCTTATACAATGTAATTAGTGTGTGGTATAAGTGTACTTATCTGTTAGTTAAGAACACATGAGCAAACAATAAGAAACGACACGATTAACAACCACTTTCTACTACCCCTCCCGTACTTAATAATTATAATCCCATTCCAATCTCCGCCTAAAAACTACCATAAGCTCCTAATCTCACAACTAACTAATCTTTCATTCTCAATTAAAGTAGATTTCACAGGTATGAAGTAGGGAAGAACGTTTGGTTTATACAATAACTAGATTGACCTCGGTCCCTTGGCTTGGCCGACTTGTTATTGTAAATTTGTTCGACATTTTTATTGGTTTTAAAATATTTATAATAATATTTTCATTTTAAACTAAGAGCTAATAAGTTGGTTTAAAATCCTAAGTTAAAATACATTTTTACTCACCATCATATCTTGTAAATACCGGATATACCAAAATCTAACTAATATGTTATTTTTATTTTATTAGATAAATGTTTTTTTTGTGGAAAATTTAAATTTTTATTTTGAGATCTAGCACACTTTCTACAATCCGATAAATCAACATTCATGCTCCTTCAAGATGACTATAAAGTTGATTGACTCTTTTATATATTAAATTTGTTTGGAACAAGATCCGGCTCCAACCCTTTAAGGGTTGGACCGATTCCAACAAAAAATTGGAGGAGCATTTTGGTCATTTAAAAAAATTAAACAAACCCTAACTCACTCCCCTCCCCTTTCCCTACCGCGACGTCAAACAAAATCTTAATAATGTCGCCGTCCTCGTCGGATCCATCAAACAAAACCTTGTGCCGCCTGGGTCAAGGCCTTGTCGGACGGTATCCAATTGTCTTGTGCTAGCGCGGTTGACAGTGGAAGAGAGGTCGGAATCCGACCCGCTATCGGTGGATAAATTGCAACAACGACGATAGAGGGAACAAAGGTGAAGCAGCGGCCGACCTAAATAACGGCCGTCGGGTGTTATGGATCGAGGAAGCGGAGGCGGAGCAACGTCCGGAGTAGCAACGCCGACCAAGTGTTCTGGGCAGATGAAATTGAATTAGAGTAGGGGTGGCATTCGGCCGGGTCGGCCCGGTTATCTGGCGGACCAATAACCGCCCTATAATTTGGCCAGTTTTTTTTAACCGTCCGACCTAGACCCGTCGGTTCTGTTTTCCTTACTGTGACCGTGGCCGACGGGCGGGCGGGCACCAACGGTTATACCCGGCCTAGCGTGAAGTCCAACATTTGCGGCCCAAATTCGAATCCAAATGCAGCCCAACTGCTTCCAAACTCAATTGGGCTGCATAATTATGGGTTTTAGTAGCCCAAATAATTTGTTATTTCAATTGTAGCACTTAATTTGGGATATGTTAATTTCATAATTTAGTTCGTACTTCGTACTAACTTATTAAGTGAGGAACCGGATCAGCGTCCAAGAGAATATGGGTTTGGAAAGTTCCAAACCCATCCTCAACCATTAGATCTAGTTTGACCATTTGACTAATCTAATGGTCCAGATTTGTTAGGAGCATTTAAGACTTTACACAAATAATTAAATTATTATATTTAATTTAAATATTATATTATTATATTATTATATTAAATATTATATTATTATATTAAATATTAAATATTATATGTTTTATGTAAATCGGCAACATACAGTCGCCGACTGCCACCGCCGTCCGCCGGCGACCGGCGACCGGTAACTTTTTCGGCGACCGGCGCCGGTGACTTTTCCGATGACTTTTCGTGAAATTTTTTGGTGTCTTTTTCGACGACCAATCAAACTCCGGTGACTTTTCCGACGACGTCTAGTTAACTAGTTAACTTGAATTTTTACAGTTAACTAGTTAATTAACATGTTTTCCGGTGATTTTTCCGGCGAGACTCCGGAGACCGAACAAACTCCGGTGACTTTTCCAGCAAGGACAAGTTAACTAGTTAACCTGATTTTTACTAATAACTTGTTAATTGATAACTAGTTAACTAGTTAACCTGAGTTTTAACATGTTATCCAATCGAGTTAACTAGTTACCAAGTTGTTAACTAGTTAAGTAGTTAACTTGTTTAACATCATGATTTATCAAGTTAACTAGTTAACCGATCAAATTAATTAGTTATCTTGTCGAGTTAACTAGTTATCTACTCGAGTTAACTAATTAACTTATCGAGTTAACTAGTTAACCAATCGAATTAACCAGTTAATCAATCGAGTTAACTAATTATCTAATCGAGTTAACTAGTTAACTAATCGACTTAACTAGTTAACATCATGATTGATTAACTAGTTAACGAGATTATTAAATAACTAGTTAACCAGATTATTTGACAACTAGATAACGGGTGAATTAGCTGATAACTAGTTAACATCATGATTTAGATAACGAGTTAACTAGTCATATTTGAAAATTAGCTGATAACGAGTTAACATCATAAGATTTTTTTTATTGGTAACTAGTTAACTAGTTAACCTGAGTTTTTACAGTTAACTAATTATCAGCAGATAACTAGTTAACACGTTATCTAATCGAGTTAACTAGTTACCAAGTTGTTAATTAGTTAACCAATTGAGTTAACTAAATCATGATGTTAGTTAACTAGTTATTATGTTATTAACTAGTTATCGAATCGAGTTAACTAGTTAACCAATCGAGTTAACTAGTCATAAAGTTGTTAACTAGTTAACATTTTTTAAGATGATAACTAGTTATAAAATTAGTTAACTAGTTTCCAAAATTAATTAACTAGTTATCATCATCAGATAACTAGTTAACATCATTATCAGATAACTAGTTAACAAATTTGTTAGTTGATAAGTAGTTATTAAATTCAGTTAACTTATCGAGTTAACTAGTTAACATCATGATTAGGTAACTAGTTAATGAGATTATTTGACAACTAGATAACATAATGATTAGATAACTAGTTAACATGTGAATTAGTTGATAACTAGTTAATATCATGATTTAGATAACTCGTTACCAAGATTTTTAGTTGATAACTGGTTAACTTTTCGAATTAACTAGTTAACATCGTGATCATATAACTAGTTAATTAACAGGTTATTTAGCCAATTACTAGTGAACATTTATAATTAGTTAACTAATTATATGAACTAGTTAACACATTATTCAACGACCACATTATATAATTACAAAGTTGTATAATTACAAAATTTTACAAAATAACCAAAAAATTGATAAACTGTCAATTATATAAAATAAGTGATCTAACTAAAAGTAGTTAAAATTACATGACTAAATTGTTAAAGTCCAAAATATCTATCTTCTTCAACCTTTTTTCCGACCTGTTGCCTTTTTCTCATGGATCGATTAGCGGCGGCCGACGAAGCAACGAAGCTCCCCAGCTCAACTCCGATCCACGACCTCCGATCCCCTGCTTCCAGTCATTTCCGGCCACAAATCTCCCTTCCCCTGCATCACTCGTCGCCAATTTTGGCCGACCTGCATGTTGTCTCTGTGAGCTTCGACCGCCACTTCCATTCTTCCATTCGTTGCCGGCAATAAGAAACTCCCTTCTCGATGTCCCACGATGTCGATTTTCCTCTCACCCGCCCCTGTTCATCCAGTCCATTCGAAGCTTTGTCGGCACTGAACTTGGCTCTCGGACGGAAGATGAGCGGATGTGAAATGAAAGGGGAGGGGGATTTAGATTTAGATTTTTTATGCACGGACGAAAATGCCCTGAGGTTTTGGTTGGATCCGGGTCCAAACCGAAAAGGTTTGGACGCAGATCCTGTGCCATTAAGTGACACAATTAATAAAAATTAATTTTAAAATACTAAACAACTAACCAAATAATTAATTCTGAAAACTAAAAATATGAAATCTCAAAATAATAACACAAATACTTCTGTCTAATAATAACTAATTAACATCCGAAATTGCGAATACTAAGAGTTCGAAGAAAATAAATTTAAAACATAACGATGTGATGATCCCAACTCTCGTCAAGTCATCCATATAGGGGTGGCATTCGGCCAGTTCGGTCTGATTATCTGTCGGACCAATAACCGCCCTAATATTTGGCCGGGTTTTTTTAACCGCCCGACCTAGACCCGTTATTTGGTCAGTCCGGTTACAAAACCACGTTGACCGAATCGATTACGGGTAAGTTTTCGGGTTTTAGGTTGGGACTGCCACCCCTAAATTAGAGGCGTAGCGTCGCCGGCAACCGATTTTCCGATCGTTATATTTGGGCCTGGCCCAATATAACTTATCAATTCATTTTACATTTGCAAAAATGGTCACTGTTTTCAAATTTCCTTAACATTAATAGGTTTGTAATGTTAAAAATAACTATTTCAGTCATTAATTTTCATATGTTGATAGTTTGGTGTTTTATGTGGTTGACAATATTGGAATAATCTTTAAACTATATAATTGATTGGTTGACAAGTTAACTGGATTAGATAATTAGTTAAATTATTAAATAACTAGTTAACAACTTGATAACTAGGTAACTAACTTTGATAACTAGTTATCATCTTAAGAAAAATGTTAACTAGTTATCTTATTCGTGATGTTAACTAGTTAACTCGATAAATTATCTAGTTAACTAATTTTGATAACTAGTTATCAACTAAAAATCATGTAAACTAGTTATCAAATAATCTCGTTAACTAGTTACCCAATCACGATGTTAACAAAATAACTAGTTATCAAGTAAAAACATTTGTTAACTAGTTATCTAAATTATGATGTTAACTAGTCAACTCGATTAGTTAACTAGTTACTAATAAAATAACTGATTAACATCAGAATAACTTGTTAACTAATTTTGATAACTAGTTAACTTATGTTGATAACAAGTTATCACCTAAAACTTTTAACTAGTTAACTAGGTAAAAATAACATGACTAGTTAGATAACCTATTAACAAAAAATCTTGTTAAAATTTTGATTATATGATTATTCGTTAACTAGTTATCAGGCTAAAATCTGTTAACAAGTTATCAACAAAAAACATTGTTAACTAGTTGTCAGTTTAAAAATCATGTTAACTAGTTATCAGTAAAAAAACATTGTTAACTAGTTAACAACAAAAAAAGATGTTAACATGCCTTCGTCAGAAAAGTCGCCGAAGTCTCACTAGAAATTGGTCGGTCGACGGAAAAGCGTGGAGTCTCGCCGGAAAAGTTGTCGGCGGCGGCGGCGTATCATTGTCCCCCTATGGGTTTGGAACATGATCGTCAATGGGTTCTCGTGACCTCCTGCTCGCAATAGTGTGGCGCGAGTGACTACTTTGTCCGCTCTCGCTTGTCTGACCGTACGACATGCTTGCACTTTGACCCACGAACGCCTTCTGTCATTGTTGAAGCAGATGTCCATTCTCGAACTCAAAGTACAGCTCAACGATGCGGTAGGTGGGATTCGTGTTCATCATGTCGTACACGACCTCGAATCCCGTGGTGCCCATGATGGGGACTCGAAAGTGAGTCATAAGTTCACCCCCGATATAGAAGGGACACCTCCATGTTAGAGTTCTAACAACCGTGGAGCTCGGCAAACCCATCTTCTTTAGGAACTTCGGGTATGCCTTCCATAGAGGCAGTCTTTCAACGAGATGCCTATCGTCCATGCATAGTCGGATAAGATTGTCCCCATTGTAAGAGAGACCTGAAGTTGTGGTGTGAACTTGTTCCCCACCCCATCAAAGCCAGAATGCAAACCCCATTTGAAAGTAATAGTAAGATGAAACGATTTTTTAGAAGTGACAATGGTCTTGAGGAATGTCTAGTATAAATAAAAAATGTGGTAGTGGGATGCAGCTGTCAAGATTCCCCCATTATGGCAGCATGTGACTTTTAGTCAGTGTGTAGTGGGATGCAGCTGGCAAAATTCCCCCACATGGCATCATGTGACCATCTGATTTTTCGTCAGTGGGTAGTGGGATGCAGCTGTCAAGATTCTCCCACTACGACAGCATGTGACTTTTCGTCAGTGGGTAGTTTGATGCAAAAATACGAATATAAGTATGAAATTATGAGATACATGTCTAAAAATACGAGATACATGTTTGAAAATACGAGATGCATGTCTAAAAATACGAGATACATGTCTGAAAATACAAGATACGTGTCGAAAAATACGAGATACATGTCTAAAAATACAGACTACAAGTCTGAAAATGCGAACTACAAGTCTGAAAATATAAAACTACAATTCCGAATATATAAAACTACAACTCTGAAATATAAAATTAGAAAGTCTCTAGCCACGTCTACGTCCACCCTACGCCCGCCCCTGTCCCTAGCGTGATCCCTAGCCAAATGCCCGCATGTGCCGCACCTAGCTAGTCGAGGATCGATGCGCACTCCGTAGCGTTGTGGCTGGACAAAGTCATCGTCGTAATCATCATATCGGGCATCCATCTGTATCGTCGTTGCGGGAGTGCGCTGAGTCTGTAAACTGCTACCCTCGCCAAATTGTTCATACTGGGTGTGTGGAACGAAGGGCTGACTCTCCAGCTGGGTGGGTGGAACAAAGGACTAACTATATGTCTGCGTGTACGACGTGTACTGTGTCTCCTGGAAGTCATCAAGGGGGTACGAGTCTCGAATCCGTGGCCCTGTGGCTGCATGTTGTCCCACTGTGCTAGGTCTGGCTCCCACAAATCGGGAGCCATTAGAACGCTGTGCCTCTGCCCGACAGTGCGTGTAGGCGGGATCCGCGCCTGTGAGAGCTCCGACACCTGGTACTCATGCGGTGCATGTGTGTGCTGAGCAGGTGTCCTCCTCAGGATCCTCCTTTCGGGCGTCCTCTGTATAGCACCAGATGCATGCATAAGAGATCGGAGGGTAGCATGCATGTCCTGATGGTCCTGCGGTGTGATTTGAGGCTGTGCAGTTGTGACGTACAGACGCTCAATGTCATCGAGCTACAAAAAAAATGACAAATGACGTCAGCAATGAACCTTTAAACGATTCGGTATACAGTCAGTATGCATCCCTAAACCCCACGTACCAAGGTCTCCATGACAACGCCACAACGCGACACACCACGTCGTATGTGGGCGTGGTACCACTGCGAGTACTCACCGTGGAAGCTCCAATCATCAGGGTCAACCATCCATGGTCCTACTGCCAAATGGTTGAAGAGCTTGTCCTAGAACTGAACATATCGAGGGTACCTGGCAACCCAGTCTCCCAGTTGTGTACCCCGTTGTGTGATCTCTAAGTTCATCATGACCTCTAATAACATAAGTCTAACATAACATAATTCTAATAACCTAAGTAATTCAATAATTTCATAATATAATTCTAATAACATAATTGCATACAGAATGTCAATAATTGCATAAATATATAATTGCTTACATATTTGCATACTTATTAGTCAATAATTACATACATATCATGCATATCAAAACTAGTAACGTTTAAATACTAATTATTAATTACATACAACTACTTATATTTTCCTAATATTCTCACATTCACTAAATTCTAGTTATATACTTTTTTTGGTAGAAGGATGGGTGCACGCACCCTTAATTATTAAGTTCAATCATACGGGGAAAAACAATCCCACAAGATTCGTTCCAAATGGCGGAACGGACCTCGGCGGGGTAATTACAATCAGTACGGATACCAAACTGAAGAGAATGCCCACGATGGGCAAGGAGATCAGCAACAACATTGCCTCTCTAAAGATGTGGGAAACTGAAGTCTCCCAATTCCTCTGCTGGAGCTCCCTGATGTTGTGGAGAGTCCTCTCATGTCGTAGGTTCACAACTGTTTCTCTGTTGATCGCTACAGCAGCTGCAAGAGAATCCATTTGGAGCTGAACCTTCCTCAATCCCATATCCCAGGCAATCCTGAAGCCAATTTCGACCGCCCGCAACTCTGCGCGCATAATAGAGCAAACTCCCAAATTAGCGTTGAAGGTGATCACGGAAAATGCCCCCCGCCACTGCCCTGTTAGGATTACCAAGGACCGAAACAACTGTGTTCAACATCACCCAATTAGAGGGCGCTAGATTCCAACCAATCATGGCTTCGCTCTTCTGGTTGGCCTTTCTCAAACTCACCTATGAGTCAGCTTTCATTGTCTCTCGAACCCCGGCGATCCAATGTAGGACTCGTAGGCGGAGCTGATCGCTTGTCACAAGTTTGTTCTCAAAGATGGCCTCATTCTGAGATTTCCACAGAATCCAGATGACAATACCAAAGGTTAAACCAAACTCCTGCTGCTTAAGACCCTTTAACAACCAAGTGTGGAGGTTGTCAGAAATGAAAGAAGAGCAATCAGTTGGTTGAATAAACCCTTGCCAAACAAGTTTAGCAATTCTGTAGTCCCTTAAGACATGCAGCGCGTCCTCTCTCAAACCCGGATAGTGAGCACACTCTACTACAGTCGACATATGCCTTCTAGCTCTCTCTGCATTTGTCAAGATCCTGCTGTGAGCAAGAGTCCACAAGAAATGCTTTATTCTACTAGGGCCTTCCCACCTCCACACTGTCCTCCAAATCGACGAATCAGGATCAGCAGTACCCGCATCTAGAATCTCATAGGTTCAAGGTGAAATTTCCCCTTGGGTCAGGACCCCATATAATCTCTTCATGGGGGTTCCATTCCTGCAATAAAACAAACAATGTTCCGTGGGAGCAAGTTGCAAAGTAGCTACCGATTCCAATTACCATCTTCGTTAGTAGCTTCCGCAACTGACATTGCAAGGTCTTCATCCGTCAAACTCACCGCAACATGTTTCACAAGTCTAATGTCCGAATCAAGCCACCAAGCCGTCCATAATGCTGTGTCCTTCCCGTTGCGGATGCTGATGCGTAAATTAATGCACACGAAGTTTAACTCACTAGATCACTCTAGCGAGATCGTTTTTCACTAGGGTCTCTCTTTCTCAATTACCATCAAAGCTAATCAGGTTTCGAATTGGTTTGAGAATTGGTTTTATGAACTAAGTAACTAAAAATGCAAATGAAACAAATAAGAAATTAAACAAGTTGGGGTTTCGAAGATAGACTAAGGCGGTTGTTCAGACTCGAATCCACGCTAGTTCGGTTAAGATGGATGAAACTATGCAATCGACGAAATTCAACAGACTAGACGACTCGGCAAATCCTTTTGTAATCTCTACTACATGGTCAGGCCGTAGAGATTCTATTCTATCAAACCTACAAGCTCATATGGTCAAGCTAACTTGCAATAAATCAAGAACGATCAAGAACAGTGAAATGCCACAAAATCATGCAAAGAGATTAGGTTTTGACAATCCTATGGTCAAGCTATTGGAGAACCTAACGACCTCCTAAACTCTAGAATGAAATGCGTTCATGGTCAGACCCGCAATTCAAAGATAAACTCAGAAACTAACAATTGATCAAGTTGCCAGAATCAGAAAGCTTAAATTAGGGTTTAGGAGACATCGCATCTAAGTCTGAAAAATCATCCATTAACATAAATGGGTTAGAAACCTGAAATCATCCTTACAAACTGATGGGCCCGGCTCGCCAGAATCCTAAGGGCCCAGACGGCGACCCAGACGGTGGCCCACACGGCGGCCCACATGACGCCCTGCACGCAGCAGATGGCATTAAATGGTTAGACCTAGGCGACGGTTCGGGTGGGCTAAGCAAGCAAGCCCAGGAAGTGTAAAGAAGCCCAAAGCGACGGCCCAGCCCGACAGCTCTTAGGGTTCCAAGACAAGGCGAACACGTGTCAACATCTTACGGAGACTACAAATGAGTGGCCAGGATTCGACCTTGGCGACCAAGACAGGGGTACTATAAATACCCCCGTACACCCCCATAACCGGAGGACAACACTTTGACCCAGCGGACAAACGCTCCGCGGTACGTTACTCGCCTTACTTCCCATTCCTTAAACTGATCGCCTCCCTTTCCTTTGAACTGACTACCCGCACTACTACTTTCGAGGTACATCACTCCCAGAGGACCAACAGGCTTGGGCTTCCGTTATTGGGCTAGGCGACCAGGTTGGAACAATTGGCGCGCTAGATAGGGGCGATCAGGCGACTCTTCAAGGCGAATGGCTTCATCAGCGATTCCTACTCTGATGGGCGAGGGTGGTGAAGAAGGAGACGGAGTAACACCTGTTAAGCACATCAACCCAGGTTCTCGAGCAGACCCAAATCTCACTAGAAATATGGAGCGCGAATTCGAAGGCGACTCGGAATCTCGAAGTACTATTCCGGCCGGCGATGCCTACGAACTATTGGAGCAGCGATTCCGGTCCCTCGAGCAACAAAATGCTGAGCTCACCCAGATGTTGAAGACGGTGATCGCCCAGCAAGCTCAAGCCCTTGGGGCCAACACTCGGGACAGGCAGTCGCCGTAGGACTCTCATCTCGAGGTATTACAGCAATTCCTCCCGGCTACTCAAATCTCACCCGCACAGTTGGCAGTTCGCCAGCCTCTGTCCAGGGCTATACTCGCTGAGCCGCTACCTAAGGGACTGGTACCACCCAACCTAGATAGGTATGTGGGGACAGGCGACCCGGACGAGCACCTACAAGCGTTCCAGATTGCCATGCAAATGCAGCAAGCCGGCGATGCAACATACTGTAGGGCTTTTCCAGCGACGCTTGGGGGGCGAGCTAGGGAGTGGTACATGAATCTACCGGAAGGAATCATAACGTCGTGGGAGGGTTTCGCGAGGATCTTCTCACAGAAGTATGAGTGCAAGAAAACAAGGACGGTCCCGTTGCAAGCACTGGTGAAGAAGGAAGAAAATCCCGTTACAGGGAACAAGCAGGCCAGATGGCTGCCTTCCGAGAAACCGCCATACAGGAGAAGTCATCCTGAAGAACAAAGGGGATACCAGGAGAGGGGATACCAAGAAGATAGGGCGGATTACATGCCTCTCTCTGAGTCGCGAAGGAAGATCCTGCTGTATATGCAGCATAAAGGGCACACTATCAACTGGCCAGGACCAATGTACACCCCTACGGACCAACGAAGTCGCCAGAAGTTCTGCGACTTCCATGACTCTCATGGGCATACCACTGAAGACTGCAGGGAGCTAAAAAATGAGATTGAGAGATGGATAAGCGAAGGGTGACTCAGGGACTTCATCGTGAGCACCAAGCGAAAAAACAAGCCGCAAGAAGATGATCGCCGCGGAAAGGGTGAATCACAAGACAAGAAGGGCGATGTTTTCACCCGACTTAAGGAGCCTCAGGACAGTGAGGATAGCAAAAAGAAGCCCCGTCCTGAAGTGAATCACATTTATCAAACCATCTTCGGCGTAGAAAGCTGCCCAACGAAGAAAGTCAAAAAGGAGGATACACAGGAAGTAATGATGATAGATCAAGTTAGTCGCCCAACTTTGGGGTTCTCAGAGGAGGATATGGCTCGGGTAGGAGGCCCAAGTTTGGAGGCGATGGTGATTCAGGTAATCACACACAATAGCCGAGTGGAGCGATTGATGGTTGATGAAGGGAGCTCGGCAGATATCATTTTTTGGGAGCTGTACAAGAAAATGAACTTGCCAGCTAGCTTGCTCAGGCAGACAAAAACAACCATCTCAGGATTCTCAGGACATACAGTCCCCATCAAGGGAATCGCCACGATGGAGATAACCATCTGGGACGGAGACTTGCAGGTCACCCGATCCATTGACTTCCATGTCATGGATTGTCAATCCACGTACAACATGATCCTCGGGCGACCAGCGCTCGCCGCCTTCCAGGCAATCTCCTCCCCAGTACACCAAGTGTTGAAGTTTGCCACTAAAGAAGGGATAGGTTTTTCCTGGGGACACCTGGACATCGCCAGAAGGTGTTACAGGGCGGCAACTAAGAGCACTTGTCTCACCATAAGCTTGGAGGTGGAAAATGGAGGAGAAAGAGTTGTACCAGCAGAATCGGACGTCCCAATACCGCTCTTTGAAGAGGATGAAAGCAAGACAGTCCGAGTATCATCCTATCTAAGCGACGAAAGGAGGCAGGAGTTGGTTAAGTTGCTCCGAGAGTTTTCACACTTATTCGCATGGTCACCAAGCGACATGCCAGGAATCGCTCCAGACATCATCAAACACTCTCTTGCGATTGAGCCCGGAAGTCGCCCAGTGCAACAAAAACGGCGGAACATCTGCAGAGAAAGGCAGCAGGCGGTGGCGATTGAAGTAGAAAAGCTTCTGAAGGCAGGATTTATCAGGGAAGTGCAGTATCCTGAATGGTTGGCTAATATAGTTCTTGTGAAGAAGTCGTCAGGGGCATGGCGAATGTGTGTCGACTTCACTAGCCTAAATGACGCTTGCCCCAAGGACCCGTACCCGCTGCCCAACATAGAGCAGCTGGTAGATGCAACGGCGAATAACGAAATGCTATCCTTTCTAGATATGTTTTCAGGCTATCATCAGATACCCTTAAATGAGCAAGACCAAGAAAAGACGGCCTTCATGACGCCCACGGCAAACTACTACTACCGAGTAATGCCATTTGGACTCAAGAATGCTGGCGCGACTTACCAAATGATGATCGACTTAGTGTTCGCCAAACAGATTGGCCGAAACTTGGAGGCGTATGTGGATGACCTCTTAGTCAAGAGTGGGAAGTCCGGCGATCACTTGGCTGACTTAAGGGAAACCTTCAATACACTGCAGGAGTATTCGCTCAGATTGAACCCTTTGAAGTGCGTGTTCGGGGCGACATTAGGAAAGTTTCTGGGGTATCTCATAACCAGAAGAGGAATAGAAGCCAATCCGGCACAGATCGCAGCGATTACAGCAATGGCACCTCCAAAGACCGTGAAGGAGGTTCAGGTTTTATCCGGAAGACTGACGGCAATCAACCGATTCATTCCCAGGATCGCCGATCGCTGCGCTCCATTTTTTGCGACCTTGAAGAATGCATTGAAGTTTGCATGGAATGACAAATGTAACAAGGTTTTTGAAGAGCTGAAGCAATTTTTAATTACCCCTCCTGTACTTGCATCCCCAAAGTTAAATGAAGCTCTATTTCTCTATATCGCAATCTCTCCAAAAGCAGTTAGTGAGGTCTTGGTTCGAAGAGAGGACAAAGCTGAACACCCTGTTTTTTACACAAGTAAGACCTTAGTTGACGCCGAAACAAGGTATCCGGCGATAGAAAAAATGGCGTATGCTGTGGTTTGTGCGGCTAGAAAGTTGCGACCATATTTTCAGGCACATACAATACATGTACTCACGAACCTTCCGATTAAAAATGCGTTGAGGTCTATGAGTGTGGCGGGACGATTAGCTAAGTGGGCGATTGAGTTAAGCGAATATGACATTCGATACCAACCACGAACGGCGATCAAAGCCCAAGCTCTTGCAGACTTTGTAGTAGAAGGTGCAGTGCAAGAAGATAATGAAGAAGGCGATGAGTGGACGTTATTTACGGACGGCACCTCGAGTAAAGGAGGATCGGGCACGGGAATAGTCCTAAGGTCGCCTGGTGGGATCCTCCACGAGGTGGCACTGCGATTCGCAACTAATCGAACCAACAACACAGCAGAATATGGGGCATTAGAGGCTGGCCTACGAATCGCTAAGAGTATGGGAGTTACTAACATCAAAGTTTTCTCAGACTCGGCGATAGTAGTCAACCAAGTTAATGGAAGCTTTGAGGTAAAGGAGGAGTCGCTCCTCCCCTATTTTGACGAGGTAAAACTACTTATATCGGAATTCAAAAGGGTAGTCATATCGCAGATCGCTAGGGAGGAAAATGGCCACGCAGACGCATTGTCGAAATTGGCAACGGCGACAGATTTTGAGGAAGGGCGAATGGTCACAGTAGAGAAAGAAACAAGGATGAAGCAGTGTTTCCACATGATCAGCGGAATCGAGAAAAGTGACTGGCGAACACCTATTATCCAGTACTTGGATAACGACACGGTACCAAGCTACCCGCAGGAGGCGACCAAGCTCGGCGAAAAGCAGGGAGATGTATAATAATAGGGGGTGAGTTATACCGGAAATCGGCCATGGGTCCGTACTTGCGATGCTTGGGGGAGGACGATGCAGCATGGGCCCTGGAAGAGGTACATTCAGGAGTGTGTGGAACTCACTTGGGAACAAGAAGTTTGGAAAGAAACTTGATATATCAAGGCTTCTATTGGCCAACAGTGAGAAAGGAGGCAGGCGACCTAGTGAAAAAGTGCCACAAGTGTCAGGAATTCGCAAGCTACCACAAGTTGCCAGCAACCGCACTCCAGGCGAATGTCAGCCCATGGCCATTCGCGAGATGGGGGATGGATATCCTAGGCCCATTTCCGGAAGCCTCAGGAAAAAGGAAATTCCTCATCGTGGCGGTTGATTATTTCACCAAGTGGGTTGAGGCAGAAGCAGTGGCAAGTATCACCGCTAAGCAGATACAAAAGTTCGCGTTTAAAAGTATCGTCACCAGATTCGGCATACCAGAAAGTATTATCTATGATCATGGTACTCAATTCGACTCGCAAGTCTTCAAAGAATTTTGTGATGATTTAAAGATAAATCTACGATTCTCCTCAGTCGCCTACCCACAGGCCAACGGACAAGCGGAGGCGGCCAACAAACTTATTTTACAAGGTTTAAAGAAAAGGGTGGATGGATGTAAGTGTGTATGGGTCGAGGAGCTTGATCACGTACTATGGGCTTACCGTACGGCTTATAAAACGGCGACAGGCGAGACTCCCTATACATTGACATATGGGACTGAAGCGGTCCTCCCGGTGGAGATTTCAATCCCATCTATACGGATACAGGAATACAGGGACGAGGTCAACGAACAAGAATTGATGCTTAACGTGGACATGATTGAGGAAAGAAGAGAGAAGGCTCAGATGCGGCTGATCGCTGAAAAGGAACAGCTAGCCAGGCGGTACAGTCTAAAGCTCCGACCACATCACATCGCGCTCAACGATTTAGTGCTGCGAAAAATCTTCAAGCCGGTGATCGGGGCAGCCAAGCTCAATCCTGGGTGGGAGGGGCCATACAGAGTACGGCGAGTAGTGGGGGCCAATACCTTCAAGCTAGCAGAGTTGAATGGCACAAAGGTTTCAAAAACATGGAATTCCATGCATCTCAGGCGATATTATGATTAAAAAAAAGTACTTGTAACCGATGCTAGTTTTAAAAGTAACCAAGGGCCCTAATGTTTAAATCCAAAATATCTTTGCGTCATCAATATTATCATATAAGACCTAAGGGCATTGAAATCGCTGTGTAAGACCTAAGGGCATCAATATTATCATATAAGACCTAAGGGCATTGAAATCGCTATGTAAGACCTACGGGCATTAACAAATCGCCTTGTAAGACCTAAGGGCATCAATATTATCATATAAGACCTAAGGGCATTGAAATCGCTATGTAAGACCTACGTGCATTAACAAATCGCCGTGTAAGACCTAAGGGCATCAATATTATCATATAAGACCTAAGGGCAGTGAAATCACTATGTAAGACCTACGGGCATTAACAAATCACCGTGTAAGACCTAAGGGCATCAAAATTATCATATAAGACCTAAGGGCATTGAAATCGCTATGGAAGACCTACTGGCATTAACAAATCGCTGTGTAAGACCTAAGGGCATCAATATTATCATATAAGACATAAGGGCATTGAGATAACTATGAAAGACCTACGGGCATTAACAAATCGCCGTGTAAGACCTAAGGGTAGCGAAATTATTAACATGACGTGTGCTGATAATGAAAAAACGCTGAGCAGTAGGGAAGGGCGTCAAATATATCAAACAGAAGCTAAAAAACACAAGTAGCAATTAAGTGGCAAATATTATAAAAAAAAAACAACAGCATCAACAAGTAGAATCAATTGTCTGTGCTTCAGATAAAGAAAATCAGGGGCGGGTTCCTTGGCCTTTGTTGCTGGAGTCTTTGCCGCCGGACTTCGATGGATCAGTGGCGGAGTCGAGGTCTTTGCCGCTGGTCGAGGGAGCGAGTGCAGAGGATGGCGGCTGAACCTCCGAGCCGTCGGGGTTCAAATCAGGCAAGCCGCGACTGCGGCGAGTGGCCATCACATACTCAGAGTCGGCCGCCACCACCTCACGCTCCAGGCAATCAGCGTCTCGAAAGTAGGCCTCTTCCTCGGAGTCGACTGGGTCGGGAACCCCGCAGCTGTGGCGGTGAAGGCCACGAAGGACAGCCCGAACCATCTTTCGACCAGGCCAGCCCTTGCTGGGAAAATGCTCGTAGAACTCATTACGACAGCTACGCATTACAACACGCATACTCTCGCCGAGAGCATGAGTATAGTAAGCCACAGCCTCATCGTATTGAGCCTTGGCAGCCGCAAGGTCGCGATCCGCCGTCGATTGTGCCTCCAGGGATCAATGAGCAGCTCTTTAGCGTTGTCCCTTTCAGCGGTTATCTCCTCCACCTGGGCGACTTTGTCACGTGCTTCCCCCAGTTCGACTTCAAGAGCGGCGATGCGCTCGGTCACGGCTTGTAAGTCCTCCTGGACACCCTCCATTTGGGCAACTCGTGCAGTCGCCTCGGCCAAACTCTCCTTCAAAGACTCAACGGCAGAGGTCGCTGCATCCGCCCGCCGCTAGAATAGGCAGATAGTGAACAAGTTTAGTAAGGATCGCGAGGCAGTAAGCCGGAGAGATAATAAAATATATATATAAACAAGGGAGGGAGGAGAAGAGGTAAACAAATAAATACCTTCTCCTCGTTATGATAACGAGTGAGATCCATGTGCAAGGAGCGTAAGTTCTCTACCTCCTCCTTCAGCTTCAAATTCTCCTCTTGCATGTGTTTGCATGCAAAAGAGAGATCGCCGAGCTCGGCAAGGGCCTACATGACGAAGCAACCATGAGAAGGGTAAGAGCAAAAGGGCTGTGGCAGCAAAGTGAAATGAACATACAGACGAGCGAAGGCGTTCCACAATACCTGAAAAAGCCGGCAGGAGGTCGCCCCGTGCAGATCCGGAATCTCCGAGCCTTCTCCAGGGGCAGTCACCCCCGCGTAAATTCCGCGGGAAAACTCCTCTGCAATGTCGCTTGCCATCCGGGGGGGTATGTGGGATGCAACAGGATGGACAACAGCGAAGTACTGTAGGCGAAAGCGCCCTTCACCCTCCCGACCGGCAGGAGCAGAACGGTCGAAAATAGTATTTGCCCGCTCGGACCAGTTAGTTTGGCGGGCGCGATCGATGTTGACCGCTGGTGGGCGAGAATGGTCGCGAGGAGGCTCCGTGGGGCGGGGGTCAAGCTCCGTGGCGGGCTCTGATTCAGGATCGGCCGGGTCTGAAGGAGGAAGGATAGGCTCGGTGGGAAGATAGGAATCGTCATATGAAGGGACGTCCTCATCAGCAGGCTGGTCAAGGGGATCCCTCGCATGAGGATTATTATCTGCCCGGGGTGATTGGCGGCGAGAGCGGCGGAGGGGAGTTTCAGTTTCAGCATCATCATCCTCGACTTCTACCACCGGTTGGAGTGGCGGCTGCAGACGACTGGAGCTCTCGCCCGTCTTCTTCCTCGGCTTGGAAGCCCTGACCTTTTTCTTCCTTTTTGAGGAAGTAAGACCTTCGTCTGTCTCGGTCGCTTTCCTCTTCCCATTAGATTTTTCAAGAGGAGGTTGGGTAGGGGCAGGGACGGCGGCAGCAGACTCTGAACGTCCAGGGCGAGTCTCACCAACAGGCCCGCGCGCGGCGGTGGTGAGGAGGCATCCAGCGAGGCTTACAGCGCCTGAAAAGAGACAACCCAAGGGTTAATAAAAAAAACACAACAAAGAGGGTATAAGTATATGTAAGTGGCAGGAAAAGGTAGGCGGTAATGTGAAGGCCGTATATTCCTAAGGATTTAGCCTCGGCGATTCAATTACACAAGACAGACAACACTAGCTAAAAGGGGAGGCGACCAACGTCGCCCGTACATAAAATTTACCTCCTCGTATTCCCGCCTGAGCGGTCCATAGTCTAGAGGTAGTCGACAGGTGATGACAGTCGAGAAGGATTGGCGTCGCAGGAGTGTCTCCTCAGGAGTAGGATCGAGTTCGATGTTGAAGCGACTCACGTCACCGGGGGACCATGAGGGTGGAAGCAGCGAGGCCCAGTGGCGATCCGTGTCGCTGGGCTGGAAATAGAAAAAAGAATGGTACCAGGTAGGACGAGGCTTATGAGATGAATAGGTACCCTTTGGGGAGAGATCAGGACGACGAACAAAACTTATGCCATTTGATGTGTGTTTGGCATGGTGAATCAGCTGGAACAATCGAAGAGTGGGGGCGATCTTTTTAGCCAGACAACTGCATTCGAAAGCAGAGGTCGAGGCCCAACATCCGACATTAAAGGCACCAAGGGAAGCGCCAAAACTCCCAAGCAAATCGACCGTGAATGACGATGGCGGAAGGTGAAGTCCATTGGTGAAGGCCTCGGTCCAGATGCCGTGCCACCCAGGCGGGCAATTGCCAATGGTAGAAAGTCGGGAGGCCACGGCGAACCCCCAGGAGGATGGCAGCATGGCGAATGGAAGAACGCGGGCGATTCTCTCTACTGACCCTGAGGGAAAGTAGCCTAGGCCAATGACCGTGCGCTCGTCACAGGTAGATCCTTGCCACATAGACCGCCAGCTGACAATGGAATAGGACCCGGTGACCTTGTTCGCCTCAGGGTCAATCTCGACGCCATTGCGGGCCCGTTCAAATCCTATTTGATGGTGACCCCAGAAAGGAAGGGCGGGAGATTCATCAAGAGTTTCCTCCGCCACGTCGGAGACCAAGGCAGAAGAGTTTTCGGCCAAGGGTGGAGGATTTAAGGGCACCCGTTCAGGGGATTGACTAGAAGATGAGGGAGAGGGTGAAGGAGAAGGTGAAGGATCAGTGCCCGCGGAATAAGTGTGGCTTTGGTTCTGGCTATCAGTGTCGGAATCCATGGTTCAAGAAAGACGGCAAGAAGCGGGAAAGAAAGAGGAATACACGACAGAGAGCAGAACTACAATGAGAGCAAGAGAGAAAGGTTGAGGCACGTACCAGGTGGGCGTCGGGGAGCTCCGGACATCGGAAAAGGAGTAGGAAGGAGGAAAGGTTGTTTTTTCCGATCGACGGAGGAAAGGAGGAAGCAGTTGGAACAAAGAGACAGTAAAAACAGAAAAGTGAAGCAGCGGAGAAAGCGTAAAAAAGAAAGAAAGACGGTAAGAGTGAGGTTTATAAAGGAAGTCCAGTAGGCGGGAAATGGAACCGTCGCGGTGGATGAGTGGGGAGCACGCGCGGCTGATGGGATGTGCTGGCAGGAAACGGAACCGTCGCGACGGCTCATTGGTGGCACCTGCGGTTGAGAAGACGTTTGGAAGGACAAAGTAATGATGACTTTTGGGCAGTTACCAAAATACCCCGATTTCCCCAGCTTCTCTAGCAAGTTAGAGAGTAAAAGACCATAGTACCCTGAGCGATAGAGGGGCACGTGGGAAATGAAAAACAGGCGTGACTGGCAGTAGCGATAAAGGATCTAAGGTGATATAAGACACGAAGCAAGAGTGATCTAATAAAAGGTCAGGGGCCGAGAAACCAAAGCAATGAAGGAAAGCAGGGGTGACAAAGCGACATGGCGTAAGCAGGGCCAAGAAGCCCTCAACAAAGCAAAGCTCGGCTAAAGGCTTGGGGGCAATTGATGGGTCCTCTTGCGGCGATGACAAGACAAACGATCCGAGCTATCAGAAAGCCCTCAACCAAGCAAAGCTCGGCTAAGGGCCTGGGGGCAATTGATGGGTCCGGCTCGCCAGAATCCTAAGGGCCTAGACGGCGGCCCACACGACGCCCTTCACGCAGCAGATGGCATTAAGTGGTTAGACCTAGGCGACGGTTCGGGTCGGCTAAGCAAGCAAGCCCAGGAAGTGGAAAGAGGCCCAAAGCGACGGCCCAGCCCGGCAGCTCTTAGGGTTCCAAGACAAGGCGAACACGTGTCAACATCTTACGGAGACTACAAATGAGTGGCCAGGATTCGACCTTGGCGACCAAGACAGGGGTACTATAAATACCCCCCGTACACCCCATTAACCGGAGGACAACACTTTGACCCTACGAACAAACGCTCCGCGGTACGTTACTCGCCTTACTTCCCATTCCTTAAACTGATCGCCCCCCTTTCCTTTGAACAGACTACCTGCACTACTACTTTCGAGGTACATCACTCCCAGAGGACCAACAGGCTTGGGCTTCCGTTATTGGGCCAGGTGACCAGGTTGGAACACAAACCTAGCTAACGCTTCATCTAATCTAAACAACCCTAAAGAGTTTAGCCAGACATAGCATGAGAAGAAATCAGAAAAGTATGAGAAAAGAAAACTGAAGAAGAAAGCATCTTACTCCGAGAAATCCTAATCCTGACAAATCTAGAAATCTACCGAACTAATCCTCGCTTCTTCTTACCCAATCGGGTCTTCAAAGCTCCGTCTTCACCTCCGAGAGTGTCTGATTCGTCAGAGAGAAAGTGGAGAATTGCAGAATATCAAGTCTGTTTTCTCCCTCCTCGACCCAATTTCCGTAAAAAATTTGGAAAATAGCCAAAAGTGCGCCTGGCGGGGTCGAAAAGTGCGCCGGTGCACATTGGCCCCTAAAAGGCGCACTTTTCAGCAGTCCGCCAAGAGTTTTGAGAAATTAAATGTTAAGTGCGCCTGGCACTTCGAAAAGTGCGCCGGCACACATTTGGCCTCAGAATGCGCACTTTTGATGCTGCTTCTTGCTCCGAACTTCTTTCGGCAAGTCCAACCTCATTTGTGCTCCGAATTGATCCCCGTTTGAATCGTCAAGCTCATAGAAAAGTCCTCCACAATGTGGTAACCTGAAATCTCAGCAAAAATAACTCGATAATCTCAACAAAAATTACTCGAAACAACATCAAATTGCCCGAAAGAGGTCCAATGGGGGATAAAACATATTTTTTCTTAAAAAATCATTCAAGTTCATCACAATTCAGAGTCAAACAAGGGGAATGTCGTTCAAATGTGGCGAGATAAATGCGGTAAATCTTACGTCATCAAATCACCCCCACACTTAAACTTTTGTTTGTCCTCAAACAAATAGAATTTCTGAATCTCGCCCAAATTCACAAATGACAAGATCAAGTATACCGAAGTTCAATCTCTAACAATTTAACCTTAACTGTATCATTTAGAAAACGCAACCCACGCATGAAAGAAAATCTACCAAACAAATCCAAGTCTCACTATCATCTGCACACATCAAGTAACAAGCACCAATCAAAGACGAATCCGACCTAACCGACCAAACTTCCTTACACAGAAAATATAGTAATAGGGAACTCTCACACTCTGTGTTTAGGGACGTGTTTAAGCTCTCAATCACTTTCTTGACCAAATTATGTCATAGGTTTGCATTTCGACCACCATCTCAATCACTTTGACAACACGAGTAACTAGTCAAGAAGGTCTTCCCTGCTAGGGACTGTAATGACTCTATACTACAAGGGCTTATGATGAATGGATGTAGGGATGTATGATGATGTAAGGTAAGGTGCGGTGTAGCAATCGACTAACCTCCCTCGAATCAAAATCTAAGGATTCCTACCGTCTAACCAGATATGGGTGGAATAATGTACGCCTGTCCTACGATACCCTCAAGCAACTTAGCACTTTATTTGTTTATTTATGTTTTTCTGATTTTTTTTCTTCGTTCTTCCATATGTAGGGAGAAGAACATTTAAAACTATCGAACTACTACTTTGACTTGAACTTTATTTGGACTTTTGATTTTTTTTTCTTTTCTTCTTTTTTTTTCAAATTTTTAGTGCTAAATTTTTTAGTTGCTAGAGGGGTTTACACGTCTGGACATACTAGCTAAGACCACTGGTTTACTGACTAGAGGCAAGTCACCACAGACCGACTTCCGGTTAGCTAATCTCAGGCCACTACCACAAGGATCAACGGGGAAAACAAAATGGGGGACTAAGCTGTAAAGTAATATCGAACCGAAAGAATAGGCCAACCTCAAGGGTTTACACCTAAAGGAATTAATATCGGGATGGCTTCTGGCTTAGGTAGCAATTCTAGGTGCCCCTATCATCCTAGTACTCGTGTTATCGTGTGGTTTCTAATAGGTCTCATGCAAATTCTAACGCATTCAAGTACAAGAAAACCACTCAAAAAGAAACAAGTTGCACGTTTACGCGCAACGGATCAAAAGCTCACCAATAGCTGCTAGTCGGGTTCGAATCATTTTCGTGCAATTCAAAGTGAAGCTACAAGAGTGATTCTAAAATCTGTTCTGACCGGATTCATTTAATTTCAATTCAAACATGTTGGTTATAGGTTCTAGATAAGACAGTCTAAGCATCATTGCGGAAGATCTTAAATCAGTTAAGCATAGCAAGTCAAGAACGGAACAAGATTCAATCATGGAGAACATACCGAAATCGCAGCAAAGCAACCCTAAAAAATAAACATCCCACCCCACACTTAATGTTGGACATTGTCCTCAATGTTCCACACCAAACAATTAGCATGAAAAAAAAAGTGTTTAGGGGTACCAGGAAATAGATCATAAGGTTGCCAGAGAAGGAATCAGTGAAGTACCGGCGGACAGTCATGGCAGGAGCTGAGGATAGCCTGAAACTGGAGAGAACCTCACAACACGATTAGAACATTCAAAGTTCAGAATAGACCACTGACTCAAGAACAAGATAGACTGACTCAATAAAATAAAATAAAAGTGTGTGCGATCAACCAAGAGTGCACTTTTAAAATTTCCAATTTTCTGAATTTTTTTTTAGTGCCCAAAAGTGCGCCCGGAGCCTTTGAAAAGTGCGCTGGAGCACTTTTACCCCAAAAACAGAATTTTTTAATTTTTCGACGAGAGTTTTGACAATTTAAATGCAAAGTGTGTTGGCGCACATTTGCCTCTGAAAACTGCAATTTTTGACCTGCTACTCGGAAAAATTAATTAAATCATGAAAAATTAGCCTAAAATCTGAGGTTAGAAAACGACCAAATCACGAAATTTGACTCTCAGGGACTGACACACACACGAAACTGACACCACGACTCTACCATGGACTCGACTCAATAATTTAAAAGATTCCAGACTCGGGTTGCCTCCCGAGAAGCGCTCTTTATTTTACTTCTTTGAGCTAGACGGTACCTGATGACACTCGATTTGACGTGATTATCAGCCTCATTTAAGCGACATTTCTTTGCTTAAGACATGGTTTTTAGGGTAGAATAACGAATATTCAATCGATTGCCCTATCTCGTGCCATTTGTGTTACCTTGGCCCGTTTCGGGTCTATTTGATGGTTTTCTAGTGTTTTTATGTTAGCACAGGTTTTTGTCGTCGAATAAGTAACCAAGGACGTGTCTAAGGCATTGGAACATCGAGGAACTGAACCGGAATCGATCAAAGGAGCCAATCAAGTTCAAGAAAATTTCTGCCCGGATTACAAAGGAATTTTCGCCGAAAATACCCTTGTATTTTCGGCGAAAATATCATCACAAATTGACTGTTGGCAACTGAAGGAATTTTCGGCGAAACCGTTGAGTTTTCGAACCGAGAATGAAGTCCAGGAGAATCAGCCGGCGGAACCCCTCATTTGCAAAGGAATTTTTGCCGAAAATTCCTCAATATTTTCTGCGAAAATATTAGAAGAAATCCGGCTGATTAGGGTTAAGTATAAATACTTGACCCGGCGGCCCAAAGAAGAAAAAACATAATTTTACATCATAATATACTTTTCGAATCAGAATCCTAGGATATTCTCTGAAGTTCTGGAGCGAAGAGTTAGAGTTCGAAGAGCCAGAAAGAGATCGTGACGCCATCCCTTTCATCTCAGAGAACCGGAGCTAGGAGTGTAGTTTACCGAAGATCGAAGTCTGTCAGAGTCGTCTAAATTAGGTTTTTCAGATTCTTTTCAGTTCTTCCTCTGAATGATGAACTCTTTCTTTGTCTTTGATTCTTTTGTGATAAACATGAGTAGCTAAACTCGTTAGAGCTTAGAGTAGATGAACCCTAAGTGACCCAGGGCTTTAAAGCGGTCACGGATCGGCGGTGATTAGATTCGAAATTCAATCAGTTTCTCTTTCATGTTTGATTTGTTCTTCATTGTTCATGTTTCTTGTCTGGATTGATCACCTAGATTAGATTCTGGTTAAGCTAAGGATGGAAGCGAAAGCTCGCCTTACTTTAGAACATCGAATTGAACAATTAACCTTATAATTGGAGTGTGCCTTTCGTAGGAACCGGTTAGGGTTAATCCACTGCAAGAGTAACTCATTAATCATTAGTAATTGCACCAGTTAATTAAGTCGTTGCGAGAGGCGACCGTACCCGGGCGGCTAGTTAATCTTGGTAGTTAGAACGGATAGAGCGAACGTTCGCCAGTCTTAAACCTAAGGGTAAGGAGTTATGGTGGTGTCTTAGAATTGATTGAATGAGAATCGAAATCCGCTGATCTGTTGATTGCCAATGCTCTGGGGAACGAAGGGGATTCAAAGTCTAAGTTCGTTTGTCATCTCTGTTTTCAAACCCTAATTTCCAATCTGCTTTAGTTTAATTTGTTTTAATTTCTCTGCATTTCTTAGAATTAGAAGTCGTGGAACTCACACCACGCACAACTTGTCTGCATTCGAGTATTTTGCCAGTTTTGAAGAAGTCAGTCTTAGAAGACCCTTGGAATATGATCTACCCTAGCTTTTGTTAGCTTTGTTAGTTATTTGTGTGAAACGCATCACAACGACTGCGCGTTCACCAAATTGGCGCCATTGTCGGGGACTTCTTTTGATTGTTCGAAAGAAGAACTGGCAATTTATTCTTCTATTTTCTGATGTAACTCTCTTTGAACAGCAAACACTCTTCACAGTAGAGATTAGGAACTCTATGTGACTTAGAGTAAGGCTGAATTGTGAATGAAACTTAAGAAACTTCAAATAAAAGAACAACAGAAATTTTAACGTGGTTCGGCAAATAAAGCCTACTCCACATCCCAAGGGAAGTGATCCCTTGAGAGTACTTTGATTCGAATCCACGAATCTGAGAGCCTTGAGCTTGAGAGTTACACCTTTTAGATTTATCCCCGAAATCTACCCGCTATACTAAATCAGTTCCCCACTGATTAACAAGCTAAGTAACTACTCACAACTCTCTCTTGTAACACACTCATCCTCACAGACTACAAGTGTTCGTTACAAATCTCTACATTTCAACAGCCAGGACAGATGGCTTTTATAATCCTCAGTACAGAATCTCAACTGATATTCTTGATGCTAAAATGATCTGTCTTTCCATAAAACTCAGAGGATAATTGCAGCTGTAGCATGATCTTTAGCAATCGCCCAGCTGTAGCATGATCCTCAGTACAGTTCAGCTGTAAGAAGGAGAGTCCAGCTCAAGCTTGATCTCCAGTTGGCAGGAAATCTTCAAGCTTTCCTTTTCTGGTTGGAATATCCTTGTAATTCAGATCAGCCCGAATCAAAACCTGCACACAGAGTCATACTAACAAAACAACTGTAGTGTGTCATGATCAGTCTAAATAAAAGAGATCACAACATTCTCCCCCTTAGTCTGATAATGACACACTTTAGCAACCTGTGATGAGAGTCAAGAGACCAGAATAACCAACACACAGATCATCCAAAACCAGAGAAAAACAATGTTCGGAGGATAGTTCAAAAAACAGAAAGACAACACTCAGTGTTCAGAAAAAGTAGATTGTTCTGAAATAGTCCCAAAAAAATTAACTCCCCCTGCAATGATGCACTCAAACCCAGAAAACTCTAGAATCCTGTGTCAGGATCTGCTTCAAAGGATGATGCAGCATGATGAGTACAACAGGGCGTTCCGGGCACTCCATGAGTTGCAGGACCAATGCTGTTGGAACTTGAAACCTCCTCATCAGCAGCATCTCCCCCTGTGTCATTGGCAGACGTGCAAAACCACTCGCTGGGACGCCAGTGGATAGCCCTTAGAACATGTTGAGCACGGAGAGACCAAGGAGGATCAGAGGAAACCAATTTGAGCCTGAAGCTTATGCCTAGTCGTTGTAGCAGGGTAGTAATCTGAGCAGCAAAGGGAAGATCTCCGAGAGCAAAGTCAGTGGCAGCATCAACCATATGGGCAGACATAAGATGAGCATAACTGAGAGGAGTCCTTGATGCACCATGATGTAGAATCCATGTATCCAATGGTGAGACAACAGTTTTGAACCTGGACCTGGGAAACAGAACACGGGTAATAGCAAAGTGAAGAAGCTTAGACCTGTCAGGAAGTTGCCATATGTTGGGAGTGGTCTGAGGATTCCATGCTCCGCAGGACAAGGCAGTCAAGGCGACGACTGGATCAAAACGGTATCGGTGAAATTCTGACTCAGTGCTGAGAGGCCATCCTCGGTCCGGAACACCAAGAATGAGATTGAGCATCTCAATGGTCACAAAGATGAGCGAGCCATTCACATAAGTTGAAAAGCATCCAGGAGGAAAGTGCTTTTCAACCTTCAGATTTGCATAGAACTGATATGCGCCATCAGGATAAATAGAGGTACCTTGAGGAGTTATGAGAGAGTCCCATCCAAGCCCCTGAAGCATGGAGTACAGGTTAAGCCCATACTTAGTAAATTCTTCAACGGGCAGAGTCATGGGAGGGATGAGCTCCTTGGAGCCCAGCATGAAGTCGTATTTCGCCTTGCACCCCATATCCCTCATGCAGAGGTTTGTTTCATACACATGATGGGACAAAAAGCTGTGGCGAGAGGCATCAAAGAGCACAGGAAGAGCCATAGAATGAGAAGCAAGGACGAAAAGAGAGAGAGTTTACCAGAGGAGGATGCAGAAATCGGAGGCCAATCACCTGTGTTAAATAAGCCCTGTCTATATTGGAAGATGAACCAACAAGGTAAGTAATGATTATAGGAAGATCAGTGCATGCACGCAAAGGAAAGCAAATATCCAATGAATGAGGAAGCCCACTGACACAAGGAGGCGGGAAAAACTGTTTAGGAAGAATATGAAGAGACAAATCAGGAGCCTAGGAGGAGATCCCTAGACTTTCTGCATCAGTGGAGGAAAGAAGCCCAATTTCCCTTCGTAGCATTGAAAAACGATCCGCGTGCAAGGGTTTGGTAAGAATATCTGCCAACTGATCTTCTATGGGAACATATTGAAGTGTAATCTCACCTCTCTGGATTAAATCCCGAATAAAGTGATGTCTTATATCAATATGCTTAGTCCTTGAGTGTAAAATTGGATTTTTGGTCATATTGATAGCACTGGTGTTATCACAGTAGAGTTTAATCCCATCTAGATCAAGTCCGTAGTCCTTAAGCTGAGCCTTCATCCAAATTAATTCAGTACAAGCACTACCAGTAGATAAATATTCTGCTTCTGCTGTAGAAAGAGCAATACACGCCTGTTTCTTACTAAACCAAGAGACAAGTGCAGAACCGATAAACTGACAAGTACCAGAGGTACTCTTTCTATCTGTAAGGCTGCCTGCAAAATCTGAATCAGAGAAACCACACAATTTTGCATCCGAGAACTTCGAGTACCATAATCCAAAGTTACTAGTTCCACTAAGATACCGAAAAATCCTTTTAACAGCAGTGAAGTGACTGTCTTTAGGAGAGCATTGAAATCGAGCACACACACCAACACTGTAAGAGATATCTGGACGACTAGCAGTGAGATAAAGTAATGAACCGATCATACCTCTATATCGTTTAATATCAATATCTGCACCTGTAGGATCAACATCAAGTTTGCAGGTAGTGCTCATAGGCGTAGGACTCGATTTTAAATCTTCCAATTTAAACTTTTTCAACATGGTCCTGCAATATTTGGCTTGACAAATGAAAGTACCTGTAGAATACTGTTTAATCTGTAGTCCAAGAAAGTAGGTCAGCTCCCCCATGAGGCTCATTTCAAAATTAGCCTGCATTCGTGAACTAAAGTCTGCACAAAGCTTAGCATTTCTGGATCCAAAAATAATGTCATCAACATATACTTGAACTAGAACAAGATCAGAGTTCTCAGTTTTACAGAAAAGGGTTTTATCAACACTTCCCCTGGTGAAACCTTGATCAATCAGAAAAGAACTCAGCTTATCATACCATGCCCTCGGGGCTTGTTTTAAACCATATAAGGCTTTGTGTAGCTTGCAGACATAGGAAGGGTGCTCACAGTCCTCAAAACCAGGAGGCTGAGCAACGAAAACCTCTTCCTTCAACTCACCATTAAGAAAGGCACTCTTGACGTCCATCTGATAGAGTTTAAATCCATTTATACTGGCAAATGCACAGAGCATTCTAATGGCTTCAAGTCTAGAAACTGGAGCAAAAGTCTCATCAAAATCAATACCTTCTTCCTGACAGTACCCCTGAGCAACAAGTCTTGCCTTATTCCTTGTAATATTCCCAAGTTCATCAGTTTTGTTTCTGAAAACCCACTTGGTACCAATTATAGATCGATTTGTAGGAGCAGGAACAAGTGTCCAGACATTTGTTCTCTCAAACTGATTCAGTTCCTCATTCATGGCAAGCACCCAGTTTTCATCTTGAAGGGCTTCCTTGACATTTTTGGGCTCAGTAAGAGAGACAAAAGCGTTTTGAGAAGATCTAGAATGGGTGACTAGTCGAGAGTTTGGATCTTCTATTACTTGATTTGGAGGATGCCTCCAGATAATGTGTTGAGGAGCCTGACTTTCAGAAGTGGCCTCTGTGAGATCAGTACTCTCCAGAGTTTCTTCATCAGATTTTTCTTCAGTTCCAGTTTCTTGATCAGGAAGAAACATAAGATCAGGTTCATCATCTTCATCCTTGTCAGCTTCCTTGGCTTGAGATGTTGATTCATCGAAAATGACATTTATTGACTCTTCAATCTTGAGAGTCCTTTTATTAAATATTCTGTAGGCCTTGCTGTTGCTAGCATAACCAACAAAGATTCCTTCGTCCGACTTAGCATCAAATTTTCCCAACTGATCCTTAGAATTAAGTATGAAGCACTTACACCCAAAAGTCCTGAAATAACCAATATTTGGAGCCCTTTTCTTAAGAAGCTCGTAGGGAGTCTTCTTTAATCCAGAACGAATGAGAGCTCTATTGGTCACATAACAAGCTGTGTTTACAGCTTCTCCCCAGAACTTCTTAGGAATGTTGTAGTCATTAAGCATAGTTCTGGCAATCTCAATAAGTGTACGATTCTTTCTCTCTGCAACTCCATTTTGCTGTGGAGTTCGTGCAGCCGAGAAGGTATGAGATATTCCTTCTGCATCAGTAAAGGTCCGAAATTTCTCATTAACAAATTCACCACCATTGTCACTTCTGATGACTTTGATCTTTGAATTGAGTTCTCTTTGAATTTTGGTAACAAAGAGAATAAATTTTTCAGCAGCTTCATCTTTAGACGCAAGGAGGAATATCCAGCAGAACCTGGAGAAATCATCTACAAGGACAAAACAATAGTATTTTCCTCCAATGGTCCGAACGTTCACAGGACCAAAAAGATCCATGTGAATTAGCTCAAGAGGTTCAGAAGTAGACAGAACAGATTTAGCTTTGAAAGAAGTTCTGGTTTGCTTCCCTTGAGCACAAGCATCACAGAAAAATTCTTTGGTAGAATTGATTTTTGGTATACCACGTACCAAATTTTTGCTGCTTAACTTGCTCAGGACACTAATACTCACATGTCCAAGCTTCCTGTGCCATGTCATCTGACTATCTTCTTTTACAGAATGAAGACACATTTTAGTAACATTAGAAATCGTGTTGAAAATTATGAGATAAATGTTACCTTTTCGATAACCCATGAAGAGTACTTCTTTCGAACTTATATTTTCAATATAGCAGACAGAACCTTCAATCACAACCCGATTCACATCTCCACAGAGCTGACTTATAGAGATGAGATTGTGTTTGAGCCCTTTAACCAGCATAACTTTTCTGAGGAAGACTTTTTCTTTAACTCCAATATTTCCAATTCCAAGAATGTCACAAGTACTATTATCACCAAGAGAGACAGATCCTTGAGTGCAGGTAGTTAAGTTTGTGAAGAGAGATTGATTACCTGACATGTGATGGGAGCATCCACTGTCAAGAACCCATTCTTCTTCAGAAATGTCAGCTTGATAACATACCTGCAGACATAATTGCTATTTATTTTTCTTAACCCATACCTTGGTAGAACGGGTAGTAATAGCAGTTATTCTGTCTGTTGTTGGCCTTCTTCTACAAAACTTGCTTAGATGACCAATCTGATGACAATTGAAGCAGGTTGGAACTGAAGGTTTATGAGGTCTCTGCCAGTAATCTTTTTGTATTACCATTTTGTTCTTATAAAGAAACTTAAGTCGCTCCCTGAACCTCCAGTTATCAATGACCAGATTTCTGATTTTTCTGGTCTGAATATCCCTTCCTTCTTTCAGTTCCTTGATTTCATCAGCCAGCTTCTCCTTTTCAGCTCTAATCTTATCATATTCTTGATTGAGAAGATGATACTTGGTATTTATTCTGGAGAATTCCAGTTGTATTCCTTGAATAGTAGCATCTAGCTCCTCATCAATACTTTCATTGATTGTTCTTTCTTCAAGGTCTGTTTCATACTCAGAATCAGAATAATAGTTTTTAACAATTACCTGGTCTGCTTCTGGCATGGTGCTGGAAGTTTTACTTATGGCCATGAAAGCTCTGACTTCTTCATCACTATCATCACTCTCGTCATCACTACCACTCCAAGTAGCTTGCATTGCTTTTTCTCTTCTTAATTGTGGACACTCAGCCTTGACATGTCCCTGTTTTCCGCATTTAAAACATCCAAGCTGACTCACAGTATTATTGCTGCTGCTAGTGCTTCCTTGATCTTTCTTTGATTTTAAGGACTTGTAAGATCCTTTATCAGAATTTCTTTCATTTTCTGAATCCCTTGACTTGCTTTGAATGCTGGACTTCTTCTTTTCCCTTCTTAGTCTGAGAAGACGACTTACTTGTTTACTCAAAAGAGCAAGCTCGGACTCTTCATAATTCTGAAGATCTTCTTCAACTAGTTCAGATTCAACTTTTAGAGCAATAGACTTGGTTCTTGCATCATCTGCTTCATCTTCTCTTCTCATAACCTCTTCATGAGTGATGAGAGATTCGATCAGATCATCAATATTGATGGTGGCAAGATTTTTTGATTCTTCCATGGCAGTGATCTTAGGTCTCCACTGCTTTGGTAAAGACCATAAGAGTTTCCTTATGAGGTCTTCATTCTCATAGTTCCTACCAAGACCATCCAATTTGTTTACAATATTCTGGAATCGATTGTACATGGCAGAAATAGTTTCACCTTGATTCATTTGAAAGAGCTCAAACTCATGTTTGAGCATATTGATTCTTGAGGTCTTGACTAGTGAAGTTCCTTCGTAGGTAACTTGAATCTTATCCCATATTTCTTTAGCAGACTTGCATCCAGAGACTCTGCTGAATTCTTCTTGGCCAAGAGCACAGAACATGATGTTCATAGCTTGTGAATCCAGTTGATTTTTTTAACATCTTCATCAGTCCACTTATCTTCTTCAGTCTTCACCTCAATAGGTCCTTTGGTGACAATTCTCCACAGCCTAGGATTGATTGTCTTGATAAACAGTTCCATTCGATTTTTCCAATACCCATAATGAGTTCCTTCAAACCTGGGAGGTCGGTTTTGAGAAAAACCATCAGCAAGAAAGACAAAGTTTTCTTGACTAGTACTCATGATAAAGGGTCCTGAAAGACTAAATGATTGAGGGTTAACTCCTAAATCCAGTCACTAACAATCGTGTGATTTACTAAACTTAGTGCCTGGCTCTGATACCACGTGATGTAACCCTCTTTGAACAGAAAGCACTCTTCACAGTAGAGATTAGGAACTCTATGTGACTTAGAGTAAGGCTGAATTGTGAATGAAACTTAAGAAACTTCAAATAAAAGAACAACAGAAATTTTAACGTGGTTCGGCTAATAAAGCCTACTCCACATCCCAAGGGAAGTGATCCCTTGAGAGTACTTTGATTCGAATCCACGAATCTGAGAGCCTTGAGCTTGAGAGTTACACCTTTTAGATTTCTCCCCGAAATCTACCTGCTATACTAAATCAGTTCCCCACTGATTAACAAGCTAAGTAACTACTCACAACTCTCTCTTGTAACACACTCTTCCTCACAGACTACAAGTGTTCGTTACAAATCTCTACATTTCAACAGCCAGGACTGATGGCTTTTATAATCCTCAGTACAGAATCTCAACTGATATTCTTGATGCTAAAATGATCTGTCTTTCCATAAAACTCAGAGGATAATTGCAGCTGTAGCATGATCTTTAGCAATCGCCCAGCTGTAGCATGATCCTCAGTACAGTTCAGCTGTAAGAAGGAGAGTCCAGCTCAAGCTTGATCTCTAGTTGGCAGGAAATCTTCAAGCTTTCCTTTTCTGGTTGGAATATCCTTCTAATTCAGATCAGCCCGAATCAAAACCTGCACACAGAGTCATACTAACAAAACAACTGTAGTGTGTCATGATCAGTCTAAATAAAAGAGATCACAACATTATCCCCCTTAGTCTGATAATGACACACTTTAGCAACCTGTGATGAGAGTCAAGAGACCAGAATAACCAACACACAGATCATCCAAAACCAGAGAAAAACAATGTTCGGAGGATAGTTCAAAAAACAGAAAGACAGCACTCAGTGTTCAGAAAAAGTAGATTGTTCTGAAATAGTCCCAAAAAAATTAACTCCCCCTGCAATGATGCACTCAAACCCAGAAAACTCTAGAATCCTGTGTCAGGATCTGCTTCAAAGGATGATGCAGCATGATGAGTACAACAGGGCGTTCCGGGCACTCCATGAGTTGCAGGACCAATGCTGTTGGAACTTGAAACCTCCTCATCAGCAGCATCTCCCCCTGTGTCATTGGCAGACGTGCAAAACCACTCGCTGGGACGCCAGTGGATAGCCCTTAGAACATGTTGAGCACGGAGAGACCGAGGAGGATCAGAGGAAACCAATTTGAGCCTGAAGCTTATGCCTAGTCGTTGCAGCAGGGTAGTAATCTGAGCAGCAAAGGGAAGATCTCCGAGAGCAAAGTCAGTGGCAGCATCAACCATATGGGCAGACATAAGATGAGCATAACTGAGAGGAGTCCTTGATGCACCATGATGTAGAATCCATGTATCCAATGGTGAGACAACAGTTTTGAACCTGGACCTGGGAAACAGAACACGGGTAATAGCAAAGTGAAGAAGCTTAGACCTATCAGGAAGTTGCCAGATGTTGGGAGTGGTCTGAGGATTCCATGCTCCACAGGACAAGGCAGTCAAGGCGACGACTGGATCAAAACGGTATCGGTGAAATTCTGACTCAGTGTTGAGAGGGCCATCCTCGGTCCGGAACACCAAGAATGAGATTGAGCATCTCAATGGTCACAAAGATGAGCGAGCCATTCACATAAGTTGAAAAGCATCCAGGAGGAAAGTGCTTTTCAACCTTCAGATTTGCATAGAACTGATATACGCCATCAGGATAAATAGAGGTACCTTGAGGAGTTATGAGAGAGTCCCATCCAAGCCCCTGAAGCATGGAGTACAGGTTAAGCCCATACTTAGTAAATTCTTCAACGGGCAGAGTCATGGGAGGGATGAGCTCCTTGGAGCCCAGCATGAAGTCGTATTTCGCCTTGCACCCCATATCCCTCATGCAGAGGTTTGTTTCATACACATGATGGGACAAAAAGCTGTGGCGAGAGGCATCAAAGAGCACAGGAAGAGCCATAGAATGAGAAGCAAGGACGAAAAGAGAGAGAGTTTACCAGAGGAGGATGCAGAAATCGGAGGCCAATCACCTGTGTTAAATAAGCCCTGTCTATATTGGAAGATGAACCAACAAGGTAAGTAATGATTATAGGAAGATCAGTGCATGCACGCAAAGGAAAGCAAATGTCCAATGAATGAGGAAGCCCACTGACACAAGGAGGCGGGAAAAACTGTTTAGGAAGAATATGAAGAGACAAATCAGGAGCCTAGGAGGAGATCCCTAGACTTTCTGCATCAGTGGAGGAAAGAAGCCCAATTTCCCTTCGTAGCATTGAAAAATGATCCGCGTGCAAGGGTTTGGTAAGAATATCTGCCAACTGATCTTCTATGGGAACATATTGAAGTGTAATCTCACCTCTCTGGATTAAATCCCGAATAAAGTGATGTCTTATATCAATATGCTTAGTCCTTGAGTGTAAAATTGGATTTTTGGTCATATTGATAGCACTGGTGTTATCACAGTAGAGATTAATCCCATCTAGATCAAGTCCGTAGTCCTTAAGCTGAGCCTTCATCCAAATTAATTGAGTATAAGCACTACCAGTAGATAAATATTCTGCTTCTGCTGTAGAAAGAGCAATACACGCCTGTTTCTTACTAAACCAAGAGACAAGTGCAGAACCGATAAACTGACAAGTACCAGAGGTACTCTTTCTATCTGTAAGGCTGCCTGCAAAATCTGAATCAGAGAAACCACACAATTTTGCATCCGAGAACTTCGAGTACCATAATCCAAAGTTACTAGTTCCACTAAGATACCGAAAAATCCTTTTAACAGCAGTGAAGTGACTGTCTTTAGGAGAGCATTGAAATCGAGCACACACACCAACACTATAAGAGATATCTGGACGACTAGCAGTGAGATAAAGTAATGAACCGATCATACCTCTATATCGTTTAATATCAATATCTGCACCTGTAGGATCAACATCAAGTTTGCAGGTAGTGCTCATAGGCGTAGGACTCGATTTTAAATCTTCCAATTTAAACTTTTTCAACATGGTCCTGCAATATTTGGCTTGACAAATGAAAGTACCTGTAGAATACTGTTTAATCTGTAGTCCAAGAAAGTAGGTCAGCTCCCCCATGAGGCTCATTTCAAAATTAGCCTGCATTCGTGAACTAAAGTCTGCACAAAGCTTAGCATTTCTGGATCCAAAAATAATGTCATCAACATATACTTGAACTAGAATAAGATCAGAGTTCTCAGTTTTACAGAAAAGGGTTTTATCAACACTTCCCCTGGTGAAACCTTGATCAATCAGAAAAGAACTCAGCTTATCATACCATGCCCTCGGGGCTTGTTTTAAACCATATAAGGCTTTGTGTAGCTTGCAGACATAGGAAGGGTGCTCACAGTCCTCAAAACCAGGAGGCTGAGCAACGAAAACCTCTTCCTTCAACTCACCATTAAGAAAGGCACTCTTGACGTCCATCTGATAGAGTTTAAATCCATTTATACTGGCAAATGCACAGAGCATTCTAATGGCTTCAAGTCTAGAAACTGGAGCAAAAGTCTCATCAAAATCAATACCTTCTTCCTGACAGTACCCCTGAGCAACAAGTCTTGCCTTATTCCTTGTAATATTCCCAAGTTCATCAGTTTTGTTTCTGAAAACCCACTTGGTACCAATTATAGATCGATTTGTAGGAGCAGGAACAAGTGTCCAGACATTTGTTCTCTCAAACTGATTCAGTTCCTCATTCATGGCAAGCACCCAGTTTTCATCTTGAAGGGCTTCCTTGACTTTTTTGGGCTCAGTAAGAGAGACAAAAGCGTTTTGAGAAGATCTAGAACGGGTGACTAGTCGAGAGTTTGGATCTCCTATTACTTGATTTGGAGGATGCCTCCTGATAATGTGTTGAGGAGCCTGACTTTCAGAAGTAGGCTCTGTGAGATCAGTACTCTCCTGAGTTTCTTCATCAGATTTTTCTTCAGTTCCAGTTTATTGATCAGGAAGAAACATAAGATCAGGTTCATCATCTTCATCCTTGTCAGCTTCCTTGGCTTGAGATGTTGATTCATCGAAAATGACATTTATTGACTCTTCAATCTTGAGAGTCCTTTTATTAAATATTCTGTAGGCCTTGCTGTTGCTAGCATAACCAACAAAGATTCCTTCGTCCGACTTAGCATCAAATTTTCCCAACTGATCCTTAGAATTAAATATGAAGCACTTACACCCAAAAGTCCTGAAATAACCAATATTTGGAGCCCTTTTCTTAAGAAGCTCATAGGGAGTCTTCTTTAATCCAGAACGAATGAGAGCTCTATTGGTCACATAACAAGCTGTGTTTGCAGCTTCTCCCCAGAACTTCTTAGGAATGTTGTAGTCATTAAGCATAGTTCTGGCAATCTCAATAAGTGTACGATTCTTTCTCTCTGCAACTCCATTTTGCTGTGGAGTTCGTGCAGCCGAGAAGGTATGAGATATTCCTTCTGCATCAGTAAAGGTCCGAAATTTCTCATTAACAAATTCACCACCATTGTCACTTCTGATGACTTTGATCTTTGAATTGAGTTCTCTTTGAATTTTGGTAACAAAGAGAATAAATTTTTCAGCAGCTTCATCTTTAGACGCAAGGAGGAATATCCAGCAGAACCTGGAGAAATCATCTACAAGGACAAAACAATAGTATTTTCCTCCAATGGTCCGAACGTTCACAGGACCAAAAAGATCCATGTGAATTAGCTCAAGAGGTTCAGAAGTAGACAGAACAGATTTAGCTTTGAAAGAAGTTCTGGTTTGCTTCCCTTGAGCACAAGCATCACAGAAAAATTCTTTGGTAGAATTGATTTTTGGTATACCACGTACCAAATTTTTGCTGCTTAACTTGCTCAGGACACTAATACTCACATGTCCAAGCTTCCTGTGCCATGTCATCTGACTATCTTCTTTTACAGAATGAAGACACATTTCAGTAACATTAGAAATCGTGTTGAAATTTATGAGATAAATGTTACCTTTTCGATAACCCATGAAGAGTACTTCCTTCGTACTTATATTTTCAATATAGCAGACAGAACCTTCAATCACAACCCGATTCACATCTCCACAGAGCTGACTTATAGAGATGAGATTGTGTTTGAGCCCTTTAACCAGCATAACTTTTCTGAGGAAGACTTTTTCTTTAACTCCAATATTTCCAATTCCAAGAATGTCACAAGTACTATTATCACCAAGAGAGACAGATCCTTGAGTGCAGGTAGTTAAGTTTGTGAAGAGAGATTGATTACCTGACATGTGATGGGAGCATCCACTGTCAAGAACCCATTCTTCTTCAGAAATGTCAGCTTGATAACATACCTGCAGACATAATTGCTATTTGTTTTTCTTAACCCATACCTTGGTAGAACGGGCAATAATAGCAGTTCTTCTGTCTGTTGTTGGCCTTCTTCTACAAAACTTGCTTAGATGACCAATCTGATGACAATTGAAGCAGGTTGGAATTGAAGGTTTATGAGGTCTCTGCCAGTAATCTTTTTGTATTACCATTTTGTTCTTATAAAGAAACTTAAGTCGCTCCCTGAACCTCCAGTTATCAATGACCAGATTTCTGATTTTTCTGGTCTGAATATCCCTTCCTTCTTTCAGTTCCTTAATTTCATCAGCCAGCTTCTCCTTTTCAGCTCTAATCTTATCATATTCTTGATTGAGAAGATGATACTTGGTATTTATTCTGGAGAATTCCAGTTGTATTCCTTGAATAGTAGCATCTAGCTCCTCATCAATACTTTCATTGATTGTTCTTTCTTCAAGGTCTGTTTCATACTCAGAATCAGAATAATAGTTTTTAACAATTACCTGGTCTGCTTCTGGCATGGTGCTGGAAGTTTTACTTATGGCCATGAAAGCTCTGACTTCTTCATCACTATCATCACTCTCGTCATCACTACCACTCCAAGTAGCTTGCATTGCTTTTTCTCTTCTTAATTATGGACACTCAGCCTTGACATGTCCCTGTTTTCCACATTTAAAACATCCAAGTTGACTCACAGTATTATTGTTGCTGCTAGTGCTTCCTTGATCTTTCTTTGATTTTAAGGACTTGTACGATCCTTTATCAGAATTTCTTTCATTTTCTGAATCCCTTGACTTGCTTTGAATGCTGGACTTCTTCTTTTCCCTTCTTAGTCTGAGAAGACGACTTACTTGTTTACTCAAAAGAGCAAGCTCGGACTCTTCATAATTCTGAAGATCTTCTTCAACTAGTTCAGATTCAACTTTTAGAGCAATAGACTTGGTTCTTGCATCATCTGCTTCATCTTCTCTTCTCATAACCTCTTCATGAGTGATGAGAGATTTGATCAGATCATCAATATTGATGGTGGCAAGATTTTTTGATTCTTCAATGGCAGTGATCTTAGGTCTCCATTGCTTTGGTAAAGACCATAAGAGTTTCCTGATGAGGTCTTCATTCTCATAGTTCCTACCAAGACCATCCAATTTGTTTACAATATTCTGGAATCGATTGTACATGGCAGAAATAGTATCACCTTGATTCATTTGAAAGAGCTCAAACTCATGTTTGAGCATATTGATTCTTGAGGTCTTGACTAGTGAAGTTCCTTCGTAGGTAACTTGAAGCTTATCCCATATTTCTTTAGCAGACTTGCATCCAGAGACTCTGCTGAATTCTTCTTGGCCAAGAGCACAGAACATGATGTTCATAGCTTGTGAATTCAGTTGAATTTTTTTAACATCTTCATCAGTCCACTTATCTTCTTCAGTCTTCACCTCAAGAGGTCCTTTGGTGACAATTCTCCACAGCCTAGGATTGATTGTCTTGATAAACAGTTCCATTCGATTTTTCCAATAACCATAATGAGTTCCTTCAAACCTGGGAGGTCGGTTTTGAGAAAAACCATCAGCAAGAAAGACAGAGTTTTCTTGACTAGTACTCATGATAAAGGGTCCTGAAAGACTAAATGATTGAGGGTTAACTCCTGAATCCAATCACTAACAATCGTGTGATTTACTAAACTTAGTGCCTGGCTCTGATACCACGTGATGTAACCCTCTTTGAACAGCAAGCACTCTTCACAGTAGAGATTAGGAACTCTATGTGAGTTAGAGTAAGGCTGAATTGTGAATGAAACTTAAGAAACTTGAAATAAAAGAACAACAGAAATTTTAACGTGGTTCGGCAAATAAAGCCTACTCCACGTCCCAAGGGAAGTGATCCCTTAAGAGTACTTTGATTTGAATCCACGAATCTGAGAGCCTTGAGCTTGAGAGTTACACCTTTTAGATTTCTCCCGAAATCTACCCGCTATACTAAATCAGTTCCCCACTGATTAACAAGCTAAGTAACTACTCACAACTCTCTCTTGTAACACACTCTTCCTCACAGACTACAAGTGTTCGTTACAAATCTCTACATTTCAACAGCCAGGACAGATGGCTTTTATAATCCTCAGTACAGAATTTCAACTGATATTCTTGATGCTAAAATGATCTGTCTTTCCATAAAACTCAGAGGATAATTGCAGCTGTAGCATGATCTTTAGCAATCGTCCAGCTGTAGCATGATCCTCAGTACAATTCAGCTATAAGAAGGAGAGTCCAACTCAAGCTTGATCTCCAGTTGGTAGGAAATCTTCAAGCTTTCCTTTTCTGGTTGGAATATCCTTCTAATTCAGATCAGCCCGAATCAAAACCTGCACACAGAGTCATACTAACAAAACAACTGTAGTGTGTCATGATCAGTCTAAATAAAAGAGATCATAACATTTTCCATCTTTCACCTTTCCACCCACTTCGATTTTACGCCGGTATGTTTGCTTTTGTTGCTTGTAGGTTGTTCTACAGGTTTATGAACCGCTCGATCGCTCATTCTCAGTTTAAGCCGGGTAATTCTACTCCGCCAAAGAAACCGCAAGCTCAGAAGCAAGTCATAATCATTCCGCCTACACCACCTATCCCTAATGAGATTGAGGAGTTGAAGAAGAACTCCTCATCTTCATCCGTCTCATCCACTACTTCAGATTCACCACCACCTTCTCCTCCCGTACTAGTTGCTCAGCGCACCATGGCAGATTACTGTAGACCAATTGCGACTAACTTTCGAGCTAGCGACGTTGTGCCGCACAACGATGACGACCCTGACTATGAGATCACAATTTCCTTCCTGACCATGGTCTCTAAGAATCTTCGATTCGAAGGGAAGCCGCAAGAAAACCCCTGCACACATTTGGCGAACTTCCTAGACATGTGCGAGACGTTTAAGAGCGGGAATCTCGGTAAGAACAATCTTTGCTTGCGAGTATTCCCATTCTCTCTTAAAGGCAACGCCAAGGTATGGCTCGGCTCGAAACCACCTGGCTACTACACTGACTTGGATAATCTAGCTCAGAACTTCATAGAGGAATACCACCCCCCTTCAAGAACGACATTCTACAAGGATAGCATCGCTAGTTTCTCTCAGAAGAAAGGAGTAAGCTTATACGATGCTTGGAACGAATTTCAAGAGCTTCTCTCTGAATGCCCTCATCATGGATTCAACCAGAGTCAGCTAGCCGAAATCTTTGCCCAAGGTATGAATGAGGAAACGGCTGAATGGGTCAACATTTTAGCTAAGGGAAACTGCACAACACTTGAACCAGAAGCTGCTCTACTTCACTTTGCGGACTGCGCATCTAAGTCCAGAAATAGGGAGAGACAGTTGGGAGCAGTTAAGAGCCAACCGAGCTGTGAAGAGCAGATCAAGATCGAAGTGCAGAAACACATGGAAGAGATCTTCGGAACATCTAATAACTGGTCTAAAGAGGAAGTTAATTTCATTGATCAAGGCTTCACCAAGGATCAAAGAGGCTACCCCGACTACCATCAGTTCAGAACACCTCCTCAACAATAGGGAAGCTTCCTTGAGCGTTCTCCTCACAACTTTGGGCTCTACCAGAGTCAGAATCAACGCTGGAACAATAGTTATCAAGATCCTCCCAGATTCACCAGTGCACAACATCCTCAGAATTTTACGTCTGAAGACATGTGGGAGAGGAAACTAGCTCAGAAGTTTGATCTGATTGCACCATGGCTTAAGGATCACGAAGAAAAGTTTAAAGCCCAAGATGCTTTTAACCAAGGGAAGATAGCACAAGGACAGAGAATAGAGAGCATGATAAATAAAGTTGCTAGCTTGTTAGCCAACCTTCCTCTCTTCAACCAGGCGCCGTCTCAAAATGACTCCTCCATGAAGAACGAGCAAGCTAAAGTCATCACAACTAGGAGCAGTGAGCAGAACAGCCTGGAGAAGAAGAAGGGAGCACTATCCGTTCTCTCTACGGGAGAGTGTTCAACTATCGTCTCTCAATCACCACCCATACCTATCCCAGCTAAGTGCTCTGATCCTGGTCCTTTTACTTTACCTTTAATCATTAATGGTATTGAAATTGAGCGTAGTTTGGTTGACCTAGGTGCGTCTATAAATGTCATGCCTATGTGTTTATATAAGAAACTGAGCCTAGGTGAATTACAACCTGCTAGCATGCATGTAGTGTTCGCCGACAGAACTCTAAAAGAACCTAGAGGAATAATCAAGGATGTAATCACTTGTTGTGGCCCTTTCCGATTTTTTGCTGATTACGTAGTAATGGATACTCAAGAGACATATTCTACCCTTCTCTTAGGCCGGCCATTTATGGCGACAGCCGGCATTAACATTAATGTTCCAAATGGTTCGTTAACATTAAGGGTTGGGAAGGATACTGCAACATTCCGTCTCAAGGATGGCATGAAATACATTCCTAAGGGAGAAGCACATTGTTTATCCATTGAAACTGTGGAGTTGGCCTCGGTCAACTTCATTACTGACGTCTCTTCCAGTGTCTCTAGATCAGTTGTCACTGCAGATATTGAACAGGTTATTAAGAAGAAGCCAGAAACTTCGGTTCAGAAGCTGCCCAATAAGAAGAAGGAACTGCAAGCCTCTTCTAAGCCACTACAAGAGTAACTCATTAATCATTAGTAATTGCACCAGTTAATTAAGTCGTTGCGAGAGGCGACCGTACCCGGGCGGCTAGTTAATCTTGGTAGTTAGAACGGATAGAGAGAACGTTCGCCAGTCTTAAACCTAAGGGTAAGGAGTTATGGTGGTGTCTTAGAATTGATTGAATGAGAATCGAAATCCGCTGATCTGTTGATTGCCAATGCTCTGGGGAACGAAGGGGGATTCAAAGTCTAAGTTCGTTTGTCATCTCTGTTTTCAAACTCTAATTTCCAATCTGCTTTAGTTTAATTTGTTTTAATTTCTCTGCATTTCTTAGAATTAGAAGTCGTGGAACTCACACCACGCACAACTTGTCTGCATTCGAGTATTTTGCCAGTTTTGAAGTAGTCAGTCTTAGAAGACCCTTGGAATACGATCTACCCTAGCTTTTGTTAGCATTGTTAGTTATTTGTGTGAAACGCATCACAACGACTGCGCGTTCACCAGTACCTGGTCTAACGTGCGGCATCCCAGCTCAGAACTTCTTTCAGACTAGCATCCGTGTCCTGAAAAAATACCTTCATCGCTCCACTCTGAAGCACAAATTTCTTCCCGCTAGCATGGTAAAGCTCCAATGAATCGTCGCCACGCAATCCAGCTACCTCAAAGGGTCCAAATAGCTCCACTCTGTCTATAACCACATCTGGGGGTTTAGTAGGAGTACTTTCATGGGGCGGCGCCTTAGCTTTCTCAGGAGGCTTGTTCTTCTTCTTCTTAACTCCACCTGCATCTTGGGTAGATACTATCGCCGCTACCTGATCCTGCAAATGTGAAGATGAATAAGGAGTATCCATGTCGGTAAATGCAGTATAAACTGAAGCATTCTCAAACACTAACGACATGGGTTTCTTAGCGGAAGAGTGCACATTAGGACCAGGTGGAGGAATTTCAAATGTAATAACTTTTTCATTATTCCGAAAGGTTAACCTCCCAGCCTTTGCATCTATGAGTGCACCAGAAGTGGCTAGGAAGGGTCGTCCCAAGATAAGGGGAATGTTAACACTTTCCATGCAATCAATAACCACAAAATCAGTCATGAAGTAGCTATCATGCACCCTAACTACAACATTTTCAGCAATACCCCTAGGATGTCTAACAGTTTGATCAGCTAGGTTGATATTCATGGTGGTAGGGGTTAACTTAGGCAGTCCTAGACAGTCAAAACAACCAGTAAGGCATAACACTGATGCTAGCCCCTAAATCTGTAAGAGCTCTATCAATCAAATAAGTGCCAATAGAACAAGGGAAAGAAAAACTCACTGGATCAGGTTGCTTTGGCACCACGTGGCTCTGCTTCTTAGCAGACTCGCCAGCTTCATGGAGGGTAACTGAGGCTATCTCCTCTATCTCGTCTGCTCTCGTCTTTTGAGAGGAGTTCTTTGGAAGAGGATTGACAGCTTTGTCTTTCTTCTTGTCAGGAACCACGCTTCTCAGCTCCTCCACCACAGCAGCAGCTTCTGCATTTTTCAGCTTCTTCTTCTTGGAGAAAATTTCTTTCATATGCCTTGCATAATCCGGGTTTGCAAGAAGTTCTTCCACTAAAGCAACTCCCATATTCTGGTTATTAATTGTCACCAGAGTCTTCCCCAAACTCTCCTTGTTTAGCACAGGTCTGTTCAAGGCTGCAGGATAAGGTGCTTTTGGTCGGTAAGGAGCGACTAGTGGAGTAGCTTCTTTTCTTTGCTGCTCCTTCTGACACAACTGCTCCATTGGCTTCTCCAATTCCTCCATGCCATCCTGAAGAGAAACTGCTCCACAGAATTCTTCCTTAGTTTTGCTTCCTCCGGCATTGCTGGATGAAGAGGAGGGAGCTATGTTAGGTAGAAGACCAACTCTCTTCTCCTTCAGAAAGTTGGTTATTGCTGTCACCCGATCGTCTAGCTTCTTGATAGAGGTCTCGGTGAGTGAGATGTCCTTCTTATTGGATTGAGTTTCAGCAAGAATCTTTTCCAACATGATATCAGAATAGGACTTAGGCGCAGAAGAGCTCGAACCACCGTTGTTGTTCTGATTTTGGTTCTGGTTCTGATTGTTATTCCAGCCTCCTATGTTCTGCCATTGGGAATTCTGATTCTGATTCCCTTTATTCCTCTGATAACGTCCTTGGTTCTGGTTATTGCTCTAGTTCTCTCTGTTCTGCCATTGGGAGTTCTGATTTTGATATCCTCCCTGGTTCTGGTTATTCCCTTGGTTTGGGCCACCAACATAAGCAATCTCCTCTTGTTGCTGGTCTTGGTTACTCTCAAACTTCCAAGTAAAACCCTCTATTGAATGACCTGCACCACCGCAATTCAAACAGGGAGTAGATACAACTGATACATTCTCTGTCTGAGTAAGCACCTTGAACCTTGGCGGTGGAGCTGTAGGAACACCCGATGAAGGAGCTATCTTAGCCCTTTCCAACTCATGCTTTAATCTCTACACTTCCATCTCCAAGTTCGAGTTATCCAACTCCAACTGACTTCTAACAGTATCCACTGGTGCAGGAACTGTGGGAACAGGGAATGATGAATCAATAGAGAACCTCTTAATCTCTGAATGTCTGCTGTTCATCTTCAATGGGTTAGCTTGCATGAGAGATTTGATTTTCATGGCAAAACTCTTGCAAGCATCCAAGGCCGCGGTCGTGGTCATGTCGTTTAAGTTCATACTCAGCTGCAAAGAGAAATCCTTTCTCTTCTCATAGTCCAGGCCTCGGAGGAATGCAGAGACCTTGTTGTAGTCATCCCATCCATGGTGAGGACAAGCCTGGAGAATCCCTTGAAATCTCTGCCAATCCTCATAGAATTTCTCTTCCGAAACACTCTCGAAACCTGCTATCTGTGCTATGAGTGCATCTGTCCTAGAAGAGGAGAAGAACTCTTCCAGGAATGCATTAGCCAGACCATCCCAAGTAGTGAAGTGATTCGCCGGGTGATCATACAGCCACAATTCTGCTTGACCCTTCAGAGTAAAAGGAAAAAGCTGAAGCTTGACTGTACTATGGTCCGCTTCATTTTTTGAGACTGTATGAGCTAGCCTTAAGAAGTTTCTCACATGAGCATTTGGGTCCTCATTGACACCGCCATAGAAAGTGTTCCTGTTTGTTTGAATCATGTTGATCAAGTGAGACGGGATGTGCAGATTCTGAGTTCCCGTGTTGGGAATATGAATGCACGAAGCTGTCCCATCTATGGTCGGTCGATCATAATCCTCCAATGTCCTCTCCGCCATAATTTCTATCTCAGGAGGAACAGGAGGATCTGTGGGAGGGTCTATAGTAGCAATGGTGGATGGTGAAGGTGAAAATGTAGATGAAGATGTGAAGAGGTTCTTCCTTGGTTTAGGTGTTTTGGCGGGAGGAGCAGGTACCGGAGTAGTGCCAAAGTGAGTGTAGAAGACTCTACCCTTTTCAGCTATGCGCTTACTAGCCCGCTTTTCCTCTGAACCTGCAATCTTGCCTGAAACAACAAAAATAAGAAATACCAAGTAGTATAAAAATGTGGAAGATAAGAAATGATAAAAGAGTGAATGAAAAGTTTAAAACGCACAATGCCTTTCCTAGAAAAAGAAAAGGTCCCCGGCAACGGCGCCAAAAACTTGATGCGCAAATTAATGCACACGAAGTTTAACTCACTAGATTGCTCTAGCGAGATCGTTTTTCCCTAGGGTCTCTCTTTCTCTATTACTCAGAAATGTGAATCAAAGCTAATCAGGTTTCGAATTGGTTTTATGAACTAAGTAACTAAAAATGCAAATGAAACAAATAAGCAATTAAACAAGTTGGGATTTCGAAGATAGACTAAGGCGGTTGTTCAGACTCGAATCCACGCTAGTTCGGTTAAGATGGATGAAACTATGCAATCGACGAAATTCAATAGACTAGATGACTCGACAAATCCTTTTGTAATCTCTACTACATGGACAGGCCGTAGAGATTCTATTCTATCAAACCTACAAGCTCCTATGGTCAAGCTAACTTGCAAGAATTCAAGAACGATCAAGAACAGTGAAATGCCACAAAATCATGCAAAGAGATTAGGTTCTGACAATCCTATGGTCAAGCTATTGGAGAACCTAACGACCTCCTAAACTCTAGAATGAAATGCGTTCATGGTCAGACCTGCAATTCAAAGATAAACTCAGAAACTAACAATTGATCAAGTTGCCAAAATCAGAAAGCTTAAATTAAGGTTTAGGAGAAATTGCATCTAAGTCTGAAAAATCTTCGATTAACATAAACGGGCTAGAAACTCGAAATCATCCATACAAACCTAGCTAACGCTTCATCTAATCTAAACAACCCTAAAGAGTTTAGCCAGACATAGCATGAGAAGAAATCAGAAAAGTATGAGAAAAGAAAACTGGAGAAGAAAGCATCTTACTCCGAGAAATCCTAATCCTGACAAATCTAGAAATGTACCAAACTAATCATTGCTTCTTCTTGCCCAATCGGGTCTTCAAAGATCCGTCTTCACCTCCGAGAGTGTCTGGTTTGTCAGAGTGAAAGTGGAGAATTGCAGAATATCAAGTCTGTTTTCTCCGTCCTTGAAATTGGGTTAAATACCCAATTTCCGTCGAAAATCTGGAAAATAGCCAAAAGTGCGCCTGGCGGGGTCGAAAAGTGCGCCGGTGCACATTGGCCCCTAAAAGGCGCACTTTTCAACAGTCCGCCGAGATTTTTGAGAAATTAAATGCAAAGTCGAAAAGTGCGCCGACGCACATTTGGCCTCAGAATGCACACTTTTGATGCTGCTTCTTGCTCTGAACTTCTTTCGGCTATTCCAACCTCATTTGTGCTCCAAATTGATCCCCGTTTGAATCGTCAAGCTCGTAGAAAATTCCTCCACAATGTGGTAACCTGAAATTTCAACAAAAACAACTTGAAACAACATCAAATTGCCCGAAAGAGGGCCAACGGGGGATAACACATATTTTTTCATAAAAAATCATTCAAGTTCATCACAATTCAGAGTCAAACAAGGGGAATGTCGTTCAAATGTGGTGAGATAAACGCGGTAAATATTACGTCATCAGATGCTATGCTGGCAGGCAATGCTCATCTCATGCCAGACGCTGCGAATTCCTCCCTAAAGGGGCGAGCCCCTTGTCTTGCGACGAAGAACTGGCCCATCCATAGTTTCTCTCAGGTACTTGTTCGTGACGATCCTAACCCACAACTTGTTTGGCTCCTTCAGGATCGCCCATCCAAGCTTCATGATATACGCCTGGTTGAGCTCTTTTGCCTTCCGGAGTTTGAGACCTCCTTGGGCTTTTGACCTGCAGACAACATCCCAAGAGAGAAGATGAGTTTTCCTCTTAGTATCCAATGCTCTCCAAATGAAATTACGCATAATAGCATCAAATGAGATTAGTAATTGAATTAGGTAGGAAAGCAATTTGCATAGCATAAGATGGGATAGAATTAAGGGCGAAAATAGCTAGAGTAACGCGCCCTGCCAGAGAAAGCGTGTTACATTTCCACCCATCTAATTTCTTTCTCATCCTATCAAGGATAAAACCATAGGTGTCTTTTGTAATCCTCCCATGAATGATGGGAACGCCAAGATATCGCCCAAGGTCCGTCGTTTCTCGGAACCCCAGCACATTGCAAGCGCGCCGCTTAGCCTCCGTGGTAGCATTCTTAGAAAAGAACACACAAGATTTATCCGAGCTGACCAGCTGGCCCGAGGCCCCACAAAACATTTGCAAACATTTCTTAACAACCTTACAGTTACCAATGTTAGAGTCACCAAAAAGCATGAGATCGTTAGCAAAGAACATATGGGAGAGTTGAGGCTCGTCCTTAGCAAGCTGAACAGGTTTCCACTGTCCCGCGCAAACTGCATTGTTAATGAGAATACTCAGACGTTTAATGCATAAAGTAAAAAGGAAGGGAGAGAGGGGACATCCCTAACGTAATCCGCGTCCAGGTCGAAAGTTGGGCATTAGACCACTGTTCTACAAAATCTAGGTAGAGGCTGTAGAGGTGCATTTCATAATGAGGGCAATGATGTTTCTCGGGATATTGATCAGTTGTAGAGTTTCTTCCACAAAGCTCCATTCCAAGCGGTCATAGGCCTTAGCCAGGTCAATCTTGATAGTCATCGATCCCTTCTTGCCAGACTGTTGCCTCAGAGTGTGGATAACCTCCTGCACAATGATAATGTTCTCCGATATCTGACGATCGGGCACGAAGCTTGATTGATTCTCCTTGAATAGTCGCTTCATAAACATCCTCATTCTATCCGCGATGCACTTAGTCACAATCTTGAACACCACGTTGCACAAGCTAATAGGGCGAAACTGAGAAAGAGACTCTGGCTTTGGGACATTCGGTATGAGAACGATGATAGTCTCAATGACAAACTCAATAAGATCAGAGTTCCTGAAACATGAAGAGACAAAATCAGTAGTATCTTTGCCCACAACATTCCAACATTTCTAATAAAATATGGGGTGAAAACCATCCTTGCCTGGCGCCTTAAGACCTCCCATAGCTTTGACGGCCTCGACAACTTTTTCAACTGACGGGGCAACGCAAAGGCGGCGGCTCTCAACGTCAACAATTGGCTGGGAAAAGTGTGAGTTGGTTCTCCCCCCGAGAAGAGCTCCTTGAAATGGGTCACAGCAGCCTCCTGCATTTTAGCATCACCATAGATCCACGTCCCATCGCTAAGTTTGAGGCGTTTGATCTGATTCGACTTCCTTCTCATGATGGTGGAGAGATTTTAGCCATTGAATTCTAGATTTTTTCATCCAAAGCATGTGCTCCTGCCAAAGGGTTTTCTCCAGCTCAACCCGAACCGACTCCTCCTCCTTAGCCAGACGCCCATCAACATCCAAATGCGATCTCAACTCCAACCATTTAAGGCGTTTTTCAAGGAATCTCTTTCGCTTGAAAATATGCCCGAACACATCTTTATTCCAGGAAAGGAAGCAGACTGTAAACATCTGCAGAGACAAAACAAAATCCCTTCCTCAGTCCCAAATTTGATCAAGGAAAGAAGGGAACTTATCGTGGCCCAACCAGGCAACATTAAAGCGATTGGGCCGATCGGGCCGAGTTAAATTGCCAGAGTTCAAGGTGCGTACTAGAATTGGCTGATGATCAGATTTTATTCTTTCAAGGTGGTAGGTCTGAGCATCCTGAAACGTTCTCAGCCAATCCGCATTGCATAGCGCCCGATCGATTCGTTCCTTTAGCTTCCCTCTGAACCAAGTGAATTTGGCCTTGGCAAAACCTGTATAAAAAAGATACTAATTGTGAATGCAGTTTCTGAACTCCATAGCTGGAACATGATTAAAACGAGCTCCACCTGATTTTTCAGAAGGGTCAGTCATGGCGTTGAAGTCGGCAAGAATTAGCCAGGGCTCCAAAATAGAATCAAACAGCTTCTTCAAATCTTGCCACAACACCCGTCTTCCAAGGAGCGATGATGCTGCATAAACAATTGTGTGAGGCAGGTCGTTCTCGAATCGTTATGAATCCTGACGTGCAAAAACTGAGCCGACGAAGAGAGTAAATCAACATCAATATTGGATGCATTCCAAAGCAGCCAGATTCCGCCCCGGAAGCCGCGGGCTTCCACAAATCATGGAGAACTGAAATCCCAACTTCTTGCAAACTTTACTTCCCACATTCCCACTGACTCTTGGCTCAAGGATTGCCACCAACTGTGGATTATGAACTTGAAGGTAATGCCTAATAGCAACGAGAAACGAGTTACTTTCGGCTCCCGACAGTTCCAAATGACAACATTATCCATAAAAACATTAGGAAAAGGAACAAGCACACGCGTGAGAAGTCATGGAGATAGCGGCCAATTAAGGTCCAAGCCATCCATTTTATCTGCCCTGATGGCCGTTGCATTGGCTTCCTCCAACAGCGCCACCCCAGGAGCATTTTCCAGAGGGGAATCAAGGGCCATCAAGATAACATCAACCTCAGTTAGACAGCACGTCTCCGGCGGTTCCGAACGGCTCCCTCCAAACACTGATCCATGCTTGGTGATCGCTGCTTCCTTCTCCACCAAAGCTTTAACATCCTTCAGAAGAAGCACTTTGGTAGCCTTCTTGGAAAAACCAGAATTTGAACTACGATCGACGACGGAAGAAGCCTTGAGCTTATGCTTTCTCATCTTATCTTTTTTGGGAGCAGTAGATTTAGCTCTGGAGAAAGAGAGATTAGACTCCAATACGGTGGCATTGATAGAGTTCGGAACAGGTGTAAGGCTAGCAAAGAGTGGGACGCTGCCGCTAGCGTTAGAAATGGGCTCAGTTGGAACTGACTGGCCCACCGTTGACCCACCATGCTCTTTATCACCCGAAGGCTCCTCAATCTTCTTATCCTTGTGAGAGGAAGTCTGTTGGCCTGAAGATGGGCCAGCGGCTTGGGGAGTGGCCTTTTTCTTCTTATTATTTCTCCTTCTCTTAGTAGCCTTACTTGAAGCAATGTGGGTATCCCCACTTCCAATCAAAATGGAATCTCTGTCCTTGTGGGAAGTTAAAGCAAGATCAATGTCAATCTCCTGGATCTTAGGAGGCGTCTCCCCCGCTTCTGTAACAGCTAGGATATCCAATTGATTTCCCTTGCTTGACTTAAGCGAGTCTCCTTCCTTAACTTGCTCCTTACCATTCTGGCGGATGCTTCTTTCCTTTCTCGTCAGAATTTCCTTACTCGGGCATCGGGATTGGTGAGAAGCGATCATCCAGGGGCAGTAGGTATCAGTCGGCGGCGGTATGTTGGAATCATCGTTACCTCCGTTCGGAGGCAAGGCACGCGGTTGTTGATCATGGTCGGAACAGGTAGCACGACTCGGGCAGCCGATAGCCTCGTGTCCCACACGTCCACATTCGAAGCACAGGTTCGACATATTCTCGTACTCAACTTGTTGGATAACTCCGTCCAACAACACACATGGTGGGAGAGGCTCGTTCAAATTGATTTCGATTACAATGCAGGCAAACTTCCCTCTCTCAGTTGTTTGGGTGTTGAAATTGACTTTTATCATCCTACCGACAAGATTCCCAAGAGAGGTAAGAACTTGTCCATGGTAGAAATGGATAGGAAGATGTGGAAACCGCCACGCCACCATTTTCTTTGGTAGAAAATTTGAAACTCGGAAGGAGGGGTCCCATTGATGAACCACCAGGTAATGATCAAGAAGGATCCATGGACCCCCCGTGAGCGCTTTGAAATAGTCTTGCTCGGCCGAGAACTTTACAAGAAAGCAACTCTTGTCAAGATCAACAATATGCATGTGACCCGCTGACCTCCACAGCATGAAGTCTGTGGCAGAGATACGTGTAGCCGATGGTTTTCCATAAGTGCGACCATGGTTTGCAAAGCTTGTCTTTGAAGCCTTGGGAGAAGGACAAAGCTTTGATTCCATTCGAGCAAGACGAAACAATATCAGAAACACCAACCGAAATCCAAGGTTGACTCGGCGAAGAAGTGGTCCCGGCAGACCTTCTGAGCGCGTTGAGATACGACAGGTTCGAGCTAGGACCATCTGAGCCATTCGTCATGTCGTGAGATGAAGATTCTAGAGTAGCAGCAGATGAGGTACCATCCGGTGGCCGACCTTTTGGGTTAACCTCGGGCCAACAGATACGCCCTGGAACATCTCCAAACATGAAGTCCATCTACGTTCAAACATGCATACGTCACAAACCCATAAACAATAATCAACTCATAGCACTTAAGATTATAAGAGTGTTACCTAAGCACAAATGAGGAGCAAAAGTTGAAGGTTTGCTTTGGATCGATCATTTTGGTCACAATAGCTACAAAAGCAATAACAAGATCAAATTAGTAATCAAGTTAATAAAAAAACACACTAAATTCGGATTGGTAGAGAGAATATCTTGAGAGGATTGAGAGAGAATGAGTGAGGTGTGAAGAATGATGAACCAAGTGAGGGTTTATATAGCAATTGGAGGGGGGAAACAACCAGCACGACGCTCATTGGTGAGTGTGGCGCCCACTGGTTCTCCAAACCCTAACGGTCGGCAACGGCTATATTGGTAACGGTCATATTTCCAAGTGGCGTGGTGTTGACAACGGTAATATTTACAAAATGCAGCCAGAGCCGCGCTGGCTAGTGGGCGCAGCGCTCACTAGCCAGCTTGACGTTGGCTGTCCTTCGCATTTGCCCCTATCCGGACATATTTTGTGAAAGTGCCACTGAGGCTACATATTTCTCCAGAACTGCCCCCAAAACTACAAAACCTAGGGGGCAGGGGGTTGGGGGAGGAAATTTATCCATCAACTATTTGATTAACCAAGTGGCCTTAAGTTAATTAGACCGAAAGAATTTGGGAGATAACCAAGGCCTCTTTGGCAAGATTGTGTGCAATATTATTTTGAGCCCTTGAAATAGTTATGTATTCTACATCATCTAACTCATTAATCAACTGTCTGATTTCATTAACAATTGCTCCAGCTGAGGAGTGTAGAGCTTTGCCATGTGCTATTTTATTTTTAACCTGTTGTGCATCCCCTTCTATCACTACGCTTTTAAGGTTTGTTTCTAAACACCAGAACAGGGATTTTGTAACCGCGAGACATTCAATGGTAAAGGGGTCTGTGATTCCAACAAAACACCGACCTAGAAAAGATGTGTAACCCATTTAGACTTAATGAAACCAATTGCTCCTCCTACATTCTGAGCAGTAGCTCCATCCACTTGAACCCAAATAGCATTGACGGTCATCACACCTTTACATAGAGGTCTATTCATGTGCTTTATAGTTATGGTTTGATCCACCTATATTTTATTGGGTTGAGGGAAGTTATCAAGTTGTTATTTCAACATAAAAAAAACTGATCAGAAATTTTTTCCGGGAATCCTGGGTAAATTTGAACACTACCAAATTCCTTGATTTCCATATCCTCCACCAGAAGATTATGAAAGACACTCTTAAACTCATATGTTCCTTAGAAATTTTCCTTCATGCATACAAAAAGGAAGGACCTTTAAATCCCTAAATTGGCAAGAATACAGTAGAAAAACAAGTGCTCAATTGTTTCTTCCTCATCCCAACAAACCTGACAAAAGTTTGGTATTTCAAGCCCTCTATAATTAAGTTCCGCTCTTACCGGAAGAGACCTCTATAAAATTCTCCAGAAGAAAAATTGAAACTTAGGTTGAATTTCAATATTTCAAATGTCTTTCCAAACTTTCGAATCAACAACATCAGCTGGTTCATATTGTGGAGGTCCTACCTTAATTTCTTTCGCAACCTCATACCCAGATTGGACGGAATATTCCTCAGAGGCCGCAAACTGCCAAATTATTTTATCCATTACTTATCTCCTAGGGATCGGGATAGAAAGGATTTGATTGATCGAATCCTCCATGAAGATACTTCTAAGTTTTTTCATCCCAACAGCCATTAGAAATGAGTCCAACCACTGAAAAATGGATATCAATAATTGTATCCCTTAGGTTTAAAATAGGGGCGACAAGAAGAAAGGAGAGGATCCAATGATCGAGAAAAGGATCAATGTGGATTCCATCTCCGACCTGCCACCTATGTGCAACTTTAATAATTTACCTTCCTTTGACAATGCCTATCCATCCCCATGAAGGGTTCGAGCCTTTCCCAGCTTGCATTAAGGAAGAATTAGGATAATATTTTGCTTTATAAATTTGTGCTAATAACAATTCAGGATCTTGCAAGAGTCTCCATGTTTGTTTAGCCAACATTGCATGTTAAAAGTTTCTAACTCCTTAAATCCTAATCCTCCTTCCTCTTTGGGAAGACATAATTTCTCCCAAGAGACCCAATGCATTTTTTTCTTGTCATCCACCTTACCCCACCAAAAGTCTCCAATAATCTTGTTTAGCTTCTCGATAATTTGCTTAGGGATTAGGAAAGAAGGCATTGCATACATTGAAAGAGCAATGAGGACAGAAGAGATGAGTACTTCCATAGTAGTAGGAGATAACCATTTCCCCTTATAGGAGTTAATTCTTTTAACTAAGATATCTTCAACAAATCTGAAAGTTTCAATTTTGGACCATTTTAACATAGAAGGGAGTCCAAGGTAGATATCTTGGTTATTTGAAATTGATATACATAACATATTACTCCATCGAGATCTAGAATCATCAGGTGTACCTTTGCTAAACGTGACAGCTGATTTAGCTAAGTTTATCTTTTGGCCACTATAAAGCTGAGACATCTTAAACATATCAATGAGATTAGTTATATAATCATCTGATACCACGAGAAACAAATATGTATCATCTGCGAACATAAGGTGAGTGAGTGTCAGACTTATATTATTGAATTTTAGGCCTACCAATTTTTTTATCTAGAATTGCTTTATGGATAATAAAGGTTAGCCCTTCCGAGCAAATAGCAAAAAGAAGCAGGGAGAGAGGATCCCCTTGTCTAAGACCCCCTGAGGATGAGAAATAGTCAAAGGGTTGACCATTTAAGATGATTGTTAATTTATCTTTCACTAAACATTCCGAAATCCATCCAATGCACCTTTCCCTGAACATGAATCTTCGCATCAGAGCAAAAAGAAAAGACTATTCAACTCTGACATATGCTTTTTCCATGTTTACTTTGAGGGCCATGAAACTTAAAAGATGTGTAGTCCTATTTGCCATATAGTGCATAACCTCGTGAGCAATGAGGGTGTTATCTAAAATCGCTCTCCCTAGTACAAATCCATTTTGGTTCATACTAATAATGTTCGATAGTATTCTTCCAAGTCTAGTTGCTAAAAAATTTGTTATCAATTTATACAGAACTGCGCAAAGTCCAATTGGTCGTAAATTTTTCATACCTTTAACATCCTCTTTCTTAGGCAACAAAGAAACCCAAGTATAGTTTATTTCTCCTAGCATTATCCCTGGTCTGAAGAACAGAGCAATCGCATTAGTGACTTCGCAACCAATAATATCCCAGTATGCTTGAAAAAAGGCTCCAGTGAAACCGTCAGGTCTAGGTGCTTTGTCTTTTCCTATTGAGAAAACTGCATCTTTGATATCTTTATCTGACACCCATTCTGTAATTTGGTTGTTCCTTTTGCTTGAAACCTGTATATCATCTGGAATCGCATTCATTATAGTAGAAAGATTAGATGGAGGTAAGGAGGTAGCAAAAAGATCATATAAATTTCTGACGCAATTTGGCCCAGTTTCTGTTGGTTACTTTGGTTCACCTCATTCTTGTCCTCCTCTAAGGTTGTAACAAAATTCCTCCTTCTTTGTTGTGATACCGACCGATGAAAGAATTTTGTATTTTTGTCACCCAATTCTAACAATTTGTTTCTATTTAGTTGTTTCCAATAACATATTTCCTGGTGAATTTCAATTGATAAATCATTTTCTAGAGACGAAACTCGTTCCCAGTTAATAGTTTTGGCTTGTTTCTCCAAGTCTATTTCTTTTCAATCTCCTCAATTCTTTTTTCCGAGTTCGTGACACCTTATCTCATTCATTCAAAAAATATTTATATTATTTCCTTTAACTTTTTTGTAACTTTATACATCTGTAATCTAGCAGTTGGTCTATTTCATTCAGTCTCAACCACACCTCTTACTTCTGGAAGACCAATCCATCTACTGTCAAATCTGAATAATTTTTTTGATGGAGATTTTGTTGGAACCCTTTCAAGAAAAATTGACAGATGATCTGAACCATTTATTTTGATATTAGAACAACACGTTTCTAGCCAATAGTTTAACCATTCCAAAGAGATAAGGAACCTATCCAATCTTGACTTTATTTCCTTCGACCCATTTCTTTTATTCGACCAAGTAAACAATGGTCCAGTGAAATCTACATCAATAAGTAGTAGATTAATAATGAAAGCATTAAAATCTGCTAATGCTCTAAGACTCGGTAGATTGCCACCTTGCTTTTCTGAAATTTTAGATACAACATTGAAATTCCCAAAAATAATTTTAGGCCCACGAAGATCTCAAATTGTGCATGTCTAACAACTGGAAAAGTTTAAAGATAAACACCAATAAGAAAAAAAACTTGTTCGGCGATTCCACCCATTCAATACAAATCGAATATACATTTGCAAAAAGTACATTAATTATTAGCTTATCCTTCCATGCCATTACAATTTCACCTTTCGTATTCTCACCAAAATGTTTAAAATTTCTATATTGTCTCGAGAATAACTTGTCTCTTATATCATTGTCTTATGCATGTGTTTCACAAAGAAAGAGAAATTTGGGTTTAAAACAACCCACTAGTTTTTGGATTTTGGAATTTTATAGCACATTATTTGTTACTATGTACCGTCAGTGGAAAAACACATGAAAATGTCCAAAAATAGACAAATGTAACCATCATTGTTGAAAATGTCCAAAAATAGACAACCCATGTAACCGAACCTCTTTTCTTTTGTCACAAAGTTGAATTGCTTGAAATCAGATTTCTCTGAATCCATCCTTTTTGCTTTGATCTGGTTTTGCATGTATTTCTTGAGGCTATTTTCCACTATTTAGAACCCCACACGGCCAATGCTCATCCACGATCCCCTAGCTTCATGGTCCAACGGAATATGTGTGGGGGGCACCTCGAAGACGAATGACCTCGATGACCGCACCGATAACAAATGGAGGAAATGTTTTCATAGTGAAGCCTGACCCAAAATGGAATGTTATCTAGGCCACACGCTTGCCTTCGCCCCAAAAAGAAGGCCAACAAGCCAATCTTGACCAAACCTTTGATGAAGATAGTGTCTCTCCCTCTTGAGCCAAATAGAGAGATATCTAGTACCTCTCCAAAAAAAGGAAGAAACCCCCCGAATCGGGTAGGGATACAATGAGATGGAACCCGAGAGAGTTTAATCCACACCGCCATGAACTGTAAATCATTAAAGATTTTTTTTTTTGTCGAATCAATCATTAAAGATTTCCATCGAATGAGGGGAGAACGGAATCATATTTATGACATTCATGTTTAAGGACCAAAGCCTCCTCTATAGCACCCAATTCACCGTATTCATAGAGTGAAAAAACACTTGGAGTAAGCAAAACCCCACTTCGAGCACCAAGATTGAACTGTCATAATGTCATAGCTAATTTAGTGAATTATGAAAGAACATTCGACTTCTTGGTTGATCCCAAAAAATACGAATCAGCACACTCCTGTCAGATCTTTGAAGGCCATCTTGAATCACTTCATTGTCGAACCTAAAATTTCTTCTTGCCCGTTATTTTTTGAGTTTTTCTGTGAGACCTTGATTGAGCAAATGGAAGCAATAGGCAGAAGAAGGAGGATTCAAATTGTTTTAAGTATACTGGACGTACGAAAAAAATAGCATAATATAGGTGTTTCCATGGCTGAAACTTACCCAAATTATCTAATTTTTAATTACTATTAATTCCGTTGATTAATTAATTTTAAATTACAATCAAATGTCGTTGATTACCCACAATTAATACAGTTTTACCAAACTTAGAATTCCAATGACATGTCAAGCGTCAATTATTTTGGTGAGATAAAATATGGTAATAGAAAAGATGACTCCTCAAGAAGAAAAGGGATATAAAAACTACTGGGTCTATCTAGATAGAACAAATCACGGATTCAATTAAGAAAATGGAAATTTGTCAGAAGACCCAAAAATAAGACTAATAATACGAACGAACAAATAACACTATTTATTTTGACAGCTCATCTGATAAATGAGGATAAGAATGAATCCTTGGAAGCCTAAAATTACGCCATCCAATAATCATTCATTAATTCTAAACAAAATCTCGGTTCTACAATAATGACGGCCTCACCAGAGTTTTGAGAATGACGTTGGTGAGATAACAAAGTAATGGAAGTGTTACAAGAGAAGGTGTATGGACAATTAAAGTGTTAAGACCCCCTACAACTTTGCAGACAAGGCAAACTCAACCTTTGAACTATAGAAAAGTTCCACCAGTCCGACACTGTTCTCAATCCAAAAGTCGCAATGAATGAGTTTCGACTCCTAGACCGGATCTACCAACAGTCGAATGGATGGAGAAGATTCGAAGAAGGTATTATATAGATCAAATTTTATTATCTTGTTCTACGAACCAAAAGTAAGAAAGTGAGAGATCTCTTGTCGAGAATATTAACGCAAAATGCAATCTGATGCGAGTTCTTCAGAACAACAATGAATAAGATTTTCCCAATTACTATCATTCACCCAACAATAAACCCGAGAAGAATCTTCCTCTAGAATGAATCAAGGATTATGATCCTTTGTTTAGCAACGTCGAAGACGAGTCTAGAATTCTCAGATCAGGAAAATCCACAATTTCTAGAATAATTTCTCAGGAAGTAAACTTCCTCTATTTTTTGATTCGGGATTAAGATCCCTTGAAAGCTCCGTCTAGCTGACAGGTTGGAAAACTCAGATTGGGACGAGTCCCAACCTCTAGAATAAAGAACTTCAAAGGATGAAAACGTCTGAGGAAGACAAGCCACTGAGGCCGCCCACCTCAACTTCAATCGCCCACCCTCAGCTCCAAGCTAGTTGAATTGTTTACTATATTGTTTTTAATTTATTTGATCTTAAATTTCACCAATGATTTTTTTGGTCGTAGAAACTCCGTGGCGGGAGTGAGATATAGATCGTGAACCAACCTAGAAGATACATGATGGGGACATCCTTGGGTCATCAACTGGTCCAATCACTAGGAGTCAAACCAAGGCCTTAAGGAACAAGGTGGCAACATTCATGGAGGCTTGGAGTATGCCAAAGCATGAAGAATTGGAGCAAGGATGCTGGACATTACTTAGGATGGTTGACGAGACTGAATGATTATCCAACGGCAAGATTCAAACGTTTTGTGATCTCCAATGACCATTCTGCCATTTAAGAAAGTGGAGGGGCCTTCATGAACGAATTTCATCCCCATTCATGCATTTGTTTTCATGTTCATTCACTTCCACATTGGAACCATGCACTTGCATTAATGTTCATTCACTTCCACTTTGGAACAAGGGAATGTACTTAGTTAAGTGTGAACAATTAATTTTGTAGTTTTTCTAGATGACTAGATTCATCGAATCTGGTGTAGGACACATTTTCTCCTACCCTATTTAAAGGGTTCTTTGTAGTTTGATTCAGATCAGCTTGTTTGCTCACAATTAAAGAATTAAGACTTCGGTTTACCGTATTTGTTCCTTTAAGTTTTTGCTCGTTGTTGCTTGGCTTAGGGAGTTTGGTTTATCGAGATAAGGGTATTCACCCCTTAGTTCGTGGTACCGCACACACTTGATACCTCAAGTTCTTAGCTCTATAGCTAAGGGTTCTGGTCCGATTTCCATCTTCTATCCTGATTGTGTTTTCGTTTGCAAATTGTTCAAACCGAGTTGTGTGGATTGAGCCAACCTTGGCTTTGGTTCATATCAGTTTGGTATCAGAGCTCTGTTCAACTCTTGGATCAAAGCTTCTGTTGTTTTTCTTTCGATTATAAAAAAAAACCTCAAAAAAAATAGTAGCATTTTTCGGCTGAATCGTGATTTGTGTGATTTCAGATTTATAGTTTTGTACTAACCATTTCTTGGTGGTAAAAGCTGGTGTGCAGGTTAAAAAGAAACAAAATTTAAAAATCAAGAGGTCCAAAAGAATAATTTCGACCCAATCAAAGCAAAGCCACCTTACCAAGATTGTGTCTAGAAGTTATAGCGGAAATCTAAGAAAGGGGGGTAAACAATTTCTGTTCTTTCAAAGTCAAATTCGTTTTGAATAGTTTGTTTTTCGAAAACCCAGCAAAGAAATCTGACTAGGCTTAGAGTGAACTCAGCTAGGGTTGTGTTTACTTGAATTTCGAATTACTTGACTTCTAAAGCTTTGAAGAAACTTGCAACTGCTCATAACGAACTTCCTTATTGCCGATTTCTGTTTCATCTTTTTCTCACCAAAAGCTTGTGTGAAACACGAGAGGCAAAAGAAAGAGTGTGTGAGGTTCATTAGAGAGAGTTGGTGAGGCCATTGTGACTAATCATTGTTCAAGATGACAGATCCAGCAGGGTTCGAAGCAGCAATGAATGCAATGAGGACTGAGTTCCATGAAGCACTCAACACTATGGCTCAAACCCTCACCGCGGCAATCCAGAATAATCAGCCAAGGATAGATGATTCTGATGTGGAGGATGATGCACCTCCACGAGGTGGAGCAAGGCCACATAGAGAAGCTTTAAGAGGAGTGATGTTGGACGATGATATCCGAGGGGTAAAAATTTGGTTCCCAAATTCCAAGGGAAATCAGACCCGGATGCATATCTCGATTGGGAGAGGGCAATGGAATTCTTCTTCCAATGCCATCAATTTTCTGATCGCAAGAAGGTAACCCTTGCTGTTGTAGAATTTACTGACTACGCTTCTGTTTGGTGGAGTCAGCAAGTTAGACAAAGGGAGCGCGAAGGGAAGAGGCCTATTGGAACATGGGAGGATGTGAAACGTGTCATGAGAAGGAAGTATGTTCCAGCTTCTTATTGTCGAGATTTACACACTAAGTTACAAGCTTTAAAGCAAGGTGGTATGACTGTTGAAGACTACCATAAGGAGATCGAGATGATACTGTCTCGATTGGATCTAGCTGAAGATGAGGATGCCAAGATTGCACGTTTCCTAGGAGGCTTACAGAGGGAAATCGCCTATCAAGTCAACTTACAGAATTTCATCGACTATGATGAATTGGTGCGACTAGCAATACGAGTGGAGAAGCAACTCAAACTTGGCACTGGACGGAGATTCAATACGCCAACCACTACCACACCATCATGGAAGACGAATACCATGAAGAAAGAGGAAGGCACCTCGGGAGGCTTTAACAAACCTAAAACCACTCAAGGTACCTCAAATCCTAAATCTGGTTCTTCAAATACTACTAATCGGCCGAGTGGAATTCTTTGTTTCAAATGTCAAGGGCATGGACATATGGCTAGGGACTGCCCTAATAAAGCCACTATGGTGATCCAAAATGGAGAGGTGTTCACGGATGATGAGGACGACAATGAGGAGTTCCAAGAAGGTGAAGTCCAAAAGGAGGAATCGGAGGAAGAGGAAGAAATGGTTCCAGAAGGGTGGTGAAGTTCAATAGAGTGGCCATTCGAGCATTGAGCACTCTAGTTAAAGACGAGTTGGATCAGCGGGAGAACCTATTCCATGTTCGTTGTGTCATCCACAACAAACTTTGTAATCTGGTTATCGATGGAGGAAGTTGCATGAATGTAACAAGTCAAGATCTGGTAGAAGGCATGAAGCTCACCACCATTCGACATCCTAAGCCATACAGACTTCAATGGCTTAGCAAAGCAGGAGAGCTAAAAGTGACAAGGCAGGTATACGTCCCTTTCAGTATTGGTCGATATACTGACGAAATTCTTTGTGACGTAGTACCTATGGAGGCTGCTCATATTCTGCTTGGGAGGCCATGACAATTTGATCGATTTTCTCTTCATGATGGGAGGGCTAATCGATATTCCTTAACTCATAAGGGGCAAACCTACAAGCTCAAGCCTTTGTCACCAACCGAATTGTACCAAGATCAATTGGAGAAGCAACAATTTCGTGAGGCTAGAGAGAAGAAAGAGATGGAGCTCAAAATAAGAGAGAAGAGTGAAAAGAAACAGAGTGACACCCCTTCGAGTGCAAAAACAGAAATGGTATGTAATAGAGCTCGAAAAGGTGAGGCCGAGAGGAGAGAAAACCTTTTAGCTACACGTGGTGAGATCAAACAAACCTTAACTTCTAGGATGCCACTCGTGGTTATCGTATACAAGGAGTGTTTGAATTCTGATTATGCTAATGTAACCGATTCTCTTCCTAGTGTTATCTCTTCATTATTACAGGAATTTGAAGATATCTTTCCAGGGGAGACTCCTAAAGGACTACCACCGATTAGGGGAATAGGAGCTGTGCTCATGCAAGAAAAAAAACCGATTGCATACTTCAGTGAAAAGTTGCATGGAGCTACTCTGAATTACCCAACTTACGATAAGGAATTATATGCACTTGTTCGAGCATTAGAGACTTGGAAACACTACCTATGGCCAAAGGAGTTTGTCATCCATTCTGATCACGAGTCATTGAAATATCTCAAAGCTCAACACAAGCTGAATAAGAGGCATGCACGATGGGTTGAGTTCATCGAGTCTTTTCCCTATGTTATCCGTTACAAGCAAGGTAAGGAGAACGTCGTGGCTGATGCCCTATCTCGAAGGTACACTCTTATCTATACTCTTGGTGTTAAGTTCATTGGTTTTGAATACATTAAAGACTTATATGACACCGATACTGATTTTGGAGATGTGTACAAGGCGTGTGAACATTCGGCACATGATAAATTTTATAGGTTAGATGGATACTTGTTTCGAGAGAACAAGTTATGTTTGCCTAAGTCTTCGTGTCGAGATGTTTTAGTCAGGGAAGCACATGGAGGCGGGTTAATGGGGCACTTTGGAATTGCCAAAACGATGGCATGTCTTCAAGAGCACTTCTACTGGCCTAGAATGAGGCGTGATGTGGAGAAACATCTAGCCAGATGTGTGGCTTGTCACCAAGCCAAGTCTAAATCACAACCACACGGGTTATACACTCCTCTCCCTATTCCTACTGCACCTTGGATTGATATATCTATGGACTTTGTGTTAGGCTTGCCTAGGACTAGGGGTGGTAGAGATTCAATTTTTGTGGTGGTCGATAAATTCTCAAAAATGGCACATTTCATTCCATGTCATAAAACTGATGATGCATCTCATATTGCTAACTTGTTCTTTAGGGAAGTTGTTAGATTGCATGGAATGCCTCGTACTATTGTGTCGGATCGTGACTCTAAGTTTCTTAGTTATTTCTGGAAAACACTTTGGGGTAAACTAGGAACGAAGCTACTATTCTCTACTACTTGTCATCCACAAACTGATGGTCAAACTGAAGTAGTCAATAGGTCGTTATCACAATTGCTTAGAGCCATAATCAAGTCCAACATTAAAACTTGGGAAGAGTGTTTGCCACATGTTGAGTTTGCATATAATAGGGCTGTGCATTCGGCTACTAAGTATACACCATTCGAACTTGTGTATGGATTTAATCCATTGACTCCCTTGGATTTATCACCTTTGCCTTTGCATGAGTTATCTAATACAGATGGGGAAGCAAAAGCAAAGTATGTAAAAGAGATGCACGAGAAAGCTAGACTCAACATTGAGCGTAGGACAAAGCAGTACGTTCAAAATGCCAACAAAGGACGCAAGGAAAAGGTGTATGAACCAGGAGATCTCGTTTGGATACATTTCAGAAAGGAGCGGTTTCCAGAACAGAGAAAGTCAAAGCTGCTACCTAGAGGGGAGGGTCCTTTTAAAGTTTTGCAACGCATAAATAACAATGCATATCGCATAGACTTACCAGGAGACTATAGCGTTAGTGCTACTTTTAATGTTGCCGACTTAACCCCTTTTTATGATGATTTTGCAGATTCAAATTCGAGGACGGATCCTTTTCAAGAAGGGGGCAATGATGGGGACATCCTTGGGTCATCAACTGGTCCAATCACTAGGAGTCAAACCAAGGCCTTAAGGAACAAGGTGGCAACATTCATGAAGGCTTGGAGTATGCCAAAGCATGAAGAATTGGAGCAAGGATGCTGGACATTACTTAGGATGGTTGATGAGACTGAATGATTATCCAACGGCAAGATTCAAACGTTTTGTGATCTTCAATGACCATTCTGCCATTTAAGAAAGTGGAGGGGCCTTCATGAACGAATTTCATCCCCATTCATGCATTTGTTTTCATGTTCATTCACTTCCACATTGGAACCATGCACTTGCATTAATGTTCATTCACTTCCACTTTGGAACAAGGGAATGTACTTAGTTAAGTGTGAACAATTAATTTTGTAGTTTTTCTAGATGACTAGATTCATCGAATCTGGTGTAGGACACATTTTCTCCTACCCTATTTAAAGGGTTCTTTGTAGTTTGATTCAGATCAGCTTGTTTGCTCACAATTAAAGAATTCAGACTTCGGTTTACCGTATTTGTTCCTTTAAGTTTTTGCTCGTTGTTGCTTGGCTTAGGGAGTTTGGTTTATCGAGATAAGGGTATTCACCCCTTAGTTCGTGGTACCGCACACACTTGATACCTCGAGTTCTTAGCTCTATAGCTAAGGGTTCTAGTCCGATTTCCATCTTCTATCCTGATTGTGTTTTCGTTTGCAAATTGTTCAAACCGAGTTGTGTGGATTGAGCCAACCTTGGCTTTGGTTCATATCAATACAAAAAAGGGAAAATAGGAAAGAGGGAGAGGCTTGGAAGGGGAGGTTAGGGATGCAATTGTGTTCTTAAAGATAAGTCTCCTTGAAGAGTGTTGAAATCTTGGGAGTTAATAAGAAAATCTTGATAACCAGTGGAAATCTGATTGACTGAAATCACCCGCCATGTTCCAAATAGAATGGAAAATCGATTGTTTGAAACCACACGACAGACGTAAACGTCTAACTCAAAACAAAAAAAAAAAGTTTTGATTTTCAATTTTTTAGTGCAAATTGACATTGTGCCCAATTGGCAATGAAAGGCTTGTCCGCAAAAGAGGATAGCTAAACTGACTCACTGGCAAGTAACGGCTTGTCCTCAAAAGAGGATAGCTAAAATGTGCCCCATTGGCAAGGAAAAGCTTGTCCTCAAAAGAGGATAGCTAAATTGCCCAAATGATAAGTAACGACTTGTCCTCAAAAGAATATAGCTAAAATGTTCCCCATTGGCAAGGAACGACTTGTCCTCAAAAGAGGATAGCTAAATTATGCCCATTGGCAAGGAATGCTTGTCCTCAAGAAAAGAATAGCTAAATTGTGCCCCATTGGCAAGGAACGACTCGTTCTCGAAAAGAGGATAGCTAGTAAATAGCCATAAGGAAAATTGATTATTTGGATCCAAATACACATGAAATAAAATTAAATAATTAGCAACTCTTCAATATCTTTACTGTATAAATTTCAGCAATGATTAATTAATATTTTTATTGATATTAATGAGTAATAATACTGACTGAAAATATTCATAAAAATATAGTGACTTACAATATTCATTATTGAGTTCACATTATAAATTAATATCACATTTTTAAAAATAATCTTTCTCCCATTGCCCGATATGTGTTGAATTGGCAATGGATCAGCATCCAAGAGAATGCTGGTTTGGAAAGTTCCAAACCCATTCTCAACCATTAGATCTAGTTTGACCCTTTGACCAATCTAATGGTCCAGATTTGTTAGGGGCATTTAGGACTTTACACAAATAATTAAATCATTATATTTAATTTAAATATTTTATTATTATTTGTTATTTAAATATTTTATTTTTTATTACAGTGGGCTGTCGCCGTCCAATGTTGCCGGTTGCCGGCCGCCGGTCGCCGGTGACTTTTCCGGCGACTTTTTCCGGGGACTTTTTTCGGTGACTTTTCTAATCACATTTCCGTCGACTTTTCTCCGGTGACTTTTTCCGGCGACTTTTCCAACGAGGACAAGTTAACTAGTTAACCTGATTTTTACTATTAACTTATTACCATGATTTTTTTATTTGTAACTAGTTAACTTGGATTTTTATAGTTAACTAGTTAGTTAACATGTTTTCCGTGAGGCTCCAGAGACCGACCAAACTCCGGTGACTTTTCCGGCGAGGACAAGTTAACATCATGATTTAGATAACGAGTTAACTAGTTATCTAATCGAGTTAACTAGTTAATCTTGGTGACTTTTCCAATGACTTTTTCTGACGACTTTTCTGGCGAGTACAAGTTAACTAGTTAACCTGATTTTTTACTTTTAACTTATTAGAATGATTTTTTTATTCATAACTAGTTAACTTGGATTGTTACAGTTAACTAGTTAGTTAACATGTTTTCTAGTGACTTTTCCGGCGAGGCTCCGGAGACCGATCAAACGTCAGTCGCCGGTCGCCGACGACTTTTTCGGTGATTTTTCCGACGAATTTTTTTGCGACTTTTCCGGTGAGGACAAGTTAACTAGTTAACCTGATTTTTATTATTAACTTGTTAGCATGTTTTTTTTTATTGATAACTAGTTAACTAGTTAACTTGGGTTTTTACAGTTAACTAGTTAGTTAACATGTTATCATAAGATTTTTTTTATTATTATCTAGTTATGTTGTTTGTAATTAGTTAACTAGTTAACTCGATTAGATTATGATTTATCGATTTAATTAGTCATTAAGTTTTTAACTAGTTATCAACTCGAGTTAACTCGTTAACTATTTAATGTCATGATTTAGATAACGAGTTAACTAGTTAACCAATCAAGTTAACTAGTTATCAAGTTATTGACTAGTTATCTACTCGAGTTAACTAATTAACCTATCGAATTAACTAGTTAACCAATCGAGTTAACTAGTTAACCAATCGAGTTAACTAGTTAACCAATCGAGTTAACTAGTTAACCAGTCGAGTTATCATCATGATTGTTAACTAGTTAACCAGTCGAGTTATCATCATGATTGTTAATTAGTTAACCAGTCGAGTTATCATCATGATTGATAACTAGTTAACGTGGTAATTTAATTGATAACTAGTTAACTAATTATACAAACTAGTTAACTAATTAGCTTATCAAATTAACTAATTACCATCATGATCAAATAACTAGTTAAGAGTTATTTAGCCGATAACTAATTAAGAAGAACAAACTATATAATTACATTATTATTCTGAATTATTTCAAAATGTTCAAATATTTACAAAATGTCTCAAAACACCAAAATACCAAATCTCAGTAACTAAAATAACATTTACCATACACCGCAACAAAAATCAACCCAGCAGCCGATTATTAACTATCATCATATTTTTTATAAATGCAAATAAGTCACTCAAGTTATCTAACTTACAAACTAGTCAATCTTCTTCAACCTATTCTACTGTTTATGTTTTGTTATTGCTTCCACACAGCCACAGTCGCTGACATCAATTAATAACCCGGAAACTCTTATTTTCCCTTCAAACTCAGAACATGTTCTCTGTAATTTGGCTTCGAGAGAGAGAGCTGCTGAGGGAAGAAGATGATGACTAAATTTCGAATCTCTATTTGATTGGCCGGCGACTAGGTCCATGACAGGGGTAGGAGGCGGAGGGAACTCGAGGTGGCGGTGGGAGCTCCGTTCGGCAGCAGGGGAAGAAGATGATGACGAAATCCGATCTCCCTATTTGACTGGCCGGCGACAAGGGGGAGGGAGGCGGCGTGAGGTACGACAACGGGGAAGGAGATGGCGATAGCTCCAGTTCGGCGTTCGGCGACAGGGGAGGTGACAGTAGGAGCTCCGTTCGGCAGCAGTGGAAGGAGGGGACGATTCTAGGGATTATTAATTAGGTTTAATATTTTTCCAAATTTCCGATTTTACCCTTCTGGTTTTGGGTTTGGAATCGGTCCAAACTTAAAAGTTTGGACGCAGATCCTGTGCCGTGTTGAATTCACTTGATTTAAATATTTAAAATTAAAGAAGATAGTTATAATGTTAAAAGCGTATAACAGACATCTATAAAACACTTTAAACAAACATATTATTTTGATTTAAGTTAATAATTTTATATCAATAATTAGATTTTAAATATATAAAAAGGAGGACTCATTAAACTCATCAAACCTCTAATTCGCATGGAAAAACCCAAATCATGGCACAGGATCTGCGTCCTTTTCAGTTTGGAACCAGTTCCAAACCAAAACCGGAGGGGCAAAATTGTCAATTCATTAAAAATTAAATAAAACCCTAATTTTCCTTAAGTGTCCCCTACCTTCCTTTCACCTCCTTCTTTCCCCTTCTATTCCTTTTTCTCCACCTCCTTCTTCCCCCTTCTACGCCGACGAGAGCCTGGACGAGAGGAGAGGCCGGATGAGTCATCATCACCTTCGACCGACTCCACCACCGCCTCCAGCCTTCGCTTCACTAGCTGAACAAGCTCATCCAGATCTCATGCCATCAGATCTTGATGGGATCTCCGCAGCAGTCAATGTACGCCATCTCCTGCTGAGAGCGTGACGACGGCGGCTGCAACTGACTAATCGTAATAGTTTAAAGTTTCCGGTGAGATTTCCCAGACAAGGCTGCCTACCTCGCCAAGGATCGCGACAGAGGAAGGTTTGGTGCAGGGGCCTGTAGGGGGGGCGGGGGTGGGTGTGCTACTGATTTTCGTTGGAGAGTTATTATTGGGAGGTTTTTTTTAGATTGATTGCTCCTGTCTGGGTTTTTATTTTCAGGTGGGGATGGGTGGAAGTTGAGAGAGGGAAGATCTGAAAAGTGATTAAAGGAGAAGATTGAGGAGGTGATGAATGGAGATGAGAAATGGATTGAGATGAGGAGGAAGGCTTTGGAGGTGAAGGAGATGATGAGAAACGCCATAGGTGATGATGATGATAGTGGAAGGAGGAGGGGTTCATCGTTGATTGAGTTGGCCAAGGTTGAAGAAGAGTGAGGGTTTTGTGATTCATTTAAGTTGAGTGATGATTTGTAGTTACTAAAAACTATGATATTTATTTAGTAAAAATGAAAGTTACAATTGATACGGTTGGTTAACATTTAAGTTTAGTGATGATTCGCAGTTACAAAAAACTATGATGATTATTTAGTAAAAATTAAAGTTATAATTAAAATGGTTGGTTAACTAGTTAACTCGATTTGATAACTAGTTAACTCGATTGGTTAACTAGTTAACTCGAATGGTTAACTAGCTAACTCGATAAGTTAATTAGTTAACTCGAGTAGATAACTAGTTAACTTATCAGGTAACTCAAGAAGATAACTAGTTAACTTGATCGGTTAACTAGTTAACTCGATAAATCATGATGTTAAACAAGTTAACTAGTTATCTGCTTATAAGTAGATAAGTTAACTAGTTAACAACTTGGTAACTAGTTAACTCGATTGGATAACATGTTAACTAGTTATCTGTTGATAACTAGTTAACTGTAAAAACTCAGGTTAACTAGTTAACTAGTTATTAATAAAAAAATCTTGTTAACAAGTTGTTAGTAAAAATCAGGTTAACTAATTAATTTGTCCTCACCGGAAAAGTCACCGAAGTTTGGTTGGTCTCCGGAGTCTCGCCGAAAAAGTCACCGGAAAACATGTTAACTAACTAGTTAACTGTACAAACCCAAATTAACTAGTTCACTAGTTATAAATAAAAAAATCGTGCTAATAAGTAAATAGTAAAAATCAGGTTAACTAGTTAACTTGTTCTCATCCGAAAGTCGCACAAAAAGTTACCAGAAAGTTGCCGGAAAAGTCGCCAGAAAGTGGCCGGCGACGGTGGCCGGCGGGTGGCCGGCGACTAAGTGGACGCTGTAAACAGAAAATATAAAAATAAATAATAAAATATAATTATAAAATATTTAAATTAAATATAATAATTAAATTATTTGTGTAAAGTCCTAAATGCCCCTATCAAATCTGGACCATTAGATTGGTCAAAGGGTCAAACTAGATCTAATGATTGGAAATGGGTTTGGAACTTTTCAAACCCAAAAATTCTTGGACGCTGATCTCATTCCCCAAATCATATCTCTAAACAAACCGTTGAATTTGAAGCTTTGATTTTCAACCAATTTCAGGAAACTGTTTTTTTATGAGAAGATTATAAGTAACAAAAGGAGTGTGGGTGTGAATAGAGTTATGAGTTTTAAATTGAGACTCCATAAGTTAATGAGGAGGAATACCCGGAACAAGTTAGCTGACATAAGTTTATGTCATCTATACATAATTCATATCAGTCCTTGGATTCAAGCCTTTATGTTATGCGGATTAGATTATGTATTTAATTTGCATTTATAAGATTTGATTTATTTAGTGTAATACTCATGGTAAGATATGATATTTATTCTCTGCAATCAATCTTTTATAACACTTACCAAATTATGCCTAATATTTGCTGATTCCAAATCCGAAATATAACCTCCCTCTGCCTTCATCATTTTTTTATTATTCAGTCCAATCATTTCTCCAGCCGGTTTGTTTGTCTCATGGAGCCTCCAGAAGTTATCGATAAAGCCAACAAGCCTCCAATGAGCGGATATATTGACCTTAATCTCATTCCCGATGATCCAATCGAAGAAAATCATTCCCCAACAAATGAGAATACTGCACCATCTTCTGCCAATCTTAAAATTTTGCAAGGCCAACGTATTTTTTCTATTCATACTTTTATGTATTACGAAGAATTCATCATGTAAATTCCGCTAAATAATAGTCTTGCACGTATTGTCCATGATAAGAATGGCTGATATATATACATCAACTTTGACTAAACTTATTTCGGTAGTTACTTCATTAGTCATGATAATATTAGGTTCTAGTTACTCTTTCGCCAATCTGATTTTGGGTTGGACAAAATACTCTTATTAGGATAATACTATTATTAATTATGATTTGGATTTTCGTGGCTCTGATTTTGGTGAATCAATTGGTATTCCTAGACTCTCTATAGATTGAATCTGTTGAAATCGTATTTATGGAATACTGCTACTTGTATGTGTCGTTTGGGTATATAGCTTGACTCTGATTTGTGTTCTTAGAGGCGTTGATTAATTTTGTATTATGTGTTATTTATGTGTTTTTCCATAAGATAATAAAAGATTTACTTTTTAGGTGTTTTTTTTTGCAATCATCTTTAGGTGATATTTCATTCCCTTTTCTTTGTTGTAGGTATAAATATCAGATACATTATCTAGCTAATATTAGTATTCTACTATCTAAATTTTATGTAACCTTTTTATGAACTCTAATATTTCGTTATTCCTATAGTACTGATATTTATATTTTTTTTGGTGTGTCTTTTACGTGTATTACATAAAATACTATTATATTTAGCCGGAGTCTTTGTCGGTCAACGATGTTGGAATGAGATAAAAATACTATTATATTAACTTTAATATTTTCTCAATTTCTAGATGTGCCCGAGGTAGATTTTGATTGGGAGGCATTGGAGTTCAAAACTGTCAAGGATGCCGAATTTTTTTATAAGTACTATACTCATAGTCTTGGATTTGAGATCAAAAGAAGATCCACAAACAAGTATGACAGTAAAGGTCTGAAGACAAACAAGGTCCAATATATTTACCTTACATGCACCAAGGAAGCATTTAAGGATAACAGCGATTTGGATCCGAATAACCAAGATGCTCCTCCGGTCCTTGTTGAATCCGAACCTGTGTTTAAAAAAAGTGAGATTAGTTGTGCATAGCATTGATGTCACTGAAGCTGGATAGTGAGAAAGATGTGTACCAGATATACCATTGGATTTTCAATCACAATCATGTGCTTATTATTGGAACCGTAAACTGCAAAATAAGAAATCAACAAACAAGCATGCATAAACAGAAGGACATATCCGAGTCGATCGACTTCACGATCTGTCCTTAAGAATTGTTATTCCCCTCTACGTCACCCAAGGTTAACAGAATCAATTCTCCCAGGATAAAACAAATATACTCACAAGCGTAGTGGTGCTACAAAAGCTGGTGATCGGCGAACACAACGAACGGCGCAATCACACGACTTGATTTCTTTGAAAGAATGAATGCAGAAAGCCTTTTCGTGCAGAGAAGAAGTTTAGAGAGGGGAAAAGTCTGTAGGAGAAAGTGCAGGGACTGATTTGCTATTTATAGTAAATGAAGGGGTGCCTTCTGGCAGTTGGGCAGTTGGCCGGTTTGACTAGTGTCGGTTCGCGACTGAACTGGTTTAAAAACTAGGTTACGGTTTGGATTTTGAACCACAGATTCTGGGTGACTTATCCGGTCAAACCAAATCGGTCGGGTAGCAAAAGAATTGAATCAAATCAAATCAAATCCGAATCCGAGGCCGAGGCGAGGCGACGACGACGGCGCGAGGGCCCATCACCATCTCAAGCCTTTTACCAACCTAAGTGGACTTGATTTTTTATATCTAGCTCCACGTTCCCATCAATTAGCAATGTGGTATTCATCACCACTTAGCTCATTCCTTCATTCACACATCAAATCCCCAACAATCCCCCACATGAATGGAGAATGCTAAGTTTTGAAAACTATGCAAAAACTCAAAAACTGTGTGATTTGCTCGCAAGAATTAGCTGCATCTGAATAAGTAGGTTTCCCTTTGAACTTTCCGTAGTGAACATACATCGAGTATACTCGTCCATCGATAGATTTCATATCTTTGAACCGTAGACTTTTTGTGTATACTAAGACAACATATGCCACACAGCTAACCCTTAATCGTTCATTGGTTCTCACTGTTATGTTCATTTTAGCCCTGAACACCGCCTGGTCTCATGAATGCGTAGAGAACTTGGCCTACGCTAGTTCTCCTTAAAGCAGCTCTACTTCACACTCACATAGGTGATTTCTAAACGTGTATTTGTAAATACATCATTTGACCAACTTGAGGTCAAACTTAGAAACCATTAAAAGCCTTGCGTTTATAGGCTTACCCTTATTGTTAAACATTGTCTCATCATGAGAATGGGTTTGAGAAATTTTGACAATGTCGAACCATCAAACACAACTTTGTTTTCTCCTTGAACCTAGATCTTGGGATCTCCAGTCAACTAGGTAGAGTTTCTGTCAAGTTGATTATGTCCTTGGCCATAATCCCATTCCCCTCGATGATTTCTCAACTACATCTCTAGTTAGGCCTTTTGTAAGTGGATCCGACACGTTATCCTTTGATTTCACATAATCAATTGAGATAACACCACTAGAGATTAGTTGTCTAACCGTGTTATGTCGTCGACGAATGTGACGAGATTTACCATTGTACATAACACTTTCTGCCCTTCCAATCGCCGCTTGACTATCACAATGTATACTTATTGGTGATAACGGCTTGGGCCAAAATGGAATATCTTCCAAGAAATTCCGAAGCCATTCAGCTTCCTCACCAGCTTTGTCCAATGCAATGAATTCAGATTCCATTGTTGAACGGGCTATGCAGGTTTGCTAGGAGGATTTCCAAGATACTGCTCCCCCACCAACTGTAAACACATATCCACTTGTGGACTTGCTTTCGGTTGAACCGGTGATCCAGTTCGCATCACAATATCCTTCAAGCACAGCCGGATACCTAGAGTAATGCAAAGCAAAGTTCTGGGTGAACTTCAAGTACCCCAAAACACGTCTCATTGCCATCCAACGAGTTGCATTCGGATTGCTCGTGTTTCGACTCAACTTACTTATTGCCAATGCAATATCTGGTCTAGTACAATTCATGATGTACATCAGACAGCCTAACACTTGAGCATAATCCGTTTGCGCTTCACTTGCACCTTTGTTATTAGCAAGAGCAAGGTTCATGTCTATCGGCGTCTTCACTGTTTTGAACTCCAGATACTTGAACTTATCAAGTACCTTGTCAATATAGTGAGACTGAGATAGAGCTAGTCCTTGAGGAGTCTTATAGATTTTAATTCCTAGAATAAAATCAGCCACCCCCAAGTCTTTCATATCAAATGCCTTTGAAAGCATACGTTTTGTAGACTTAATGTCAGCAATGTCTTTACTCATTATCAACATGTCATCTATATACAAACAAACGATGACTTCATGATAAGGAGTGTCTTTAATGTAAACACATTTATCGCACTCATTAATCTTGAATCCATTTGACAATAATACTGTGTCAAATTTCGCGTGCCATTGCTTAGGAGCTTGTTTAAGTCCATACAAAGACTTGACCAAGCGACACACTTTGTGTTCTTGTCCTGGAACAACAAACCCTTCTGGTTGTTCCATGTATATCTCTTCCTCCAGGTCACCGTTAAGAAAGGCAGTTTTTACATCCATTTGATGGATTTGAAGACCATACACAGCAGCCAAAGCAATTAACAATCGAATCGATGTAATTCTTGTGACTGGTGAATAAGTGTAAAAAAAGTCAAGACCTTCTTTTTGTCTAAAACCTTTGACCACTAGTCTCGCTTTATACTTGTCAATAGTACCATCATCTTTCAATTTCCGTTTGAATATCCATTTATAACCAAGGGTTTTGTTTCCTGGAGGAAGATCTACCAACTCCCACGTATGGTTATGCAAAATGGACTCAATTTCACTATTGACCACCTCTTTCCAATAATGAGATTCAGAAGAGCTCATCGCGTCCTTATATGTTTGAGGCTCATTTTCTAACAAGAATGTCAGAAAATCAGGACCAAAAGATGTAGGGACCCTTTGACGTTTACTCCGTTGTGGATCGTCTACATGAGGTACAACATCCATAGTGTCCTCCACTGCACGTACAACATCCATAGTCGTATCTCGAGATCTCTTGGAGCTCTCACCAACACTTTCGCTTAAAGTTTTGTAAGGAAAGATGTTCTCAAAGAACTCCGCATTATCCGATTCTAATATCATATTAGAATTGATGTCGGGAACATCCGACTTGTGAACCATAAACCGATACGCTTTACTCATATTAGCATACCCAATAAAGATACAATCAATAGTTTTTTTTTGTCCTATCCTAACCTGTTTCGGTTTAGGAAATTGCACTTTAGCTAGACACCCCCACACTTTGAAATATTTCAAGCTAGGTTTACGCCCTTTCCATTTTTCGTATGGAATGGTATGTGTCGTGCTAGAAGACACCCTATTGAGTATCTGGGTGGCTATCAAACTAGCCTCCCCCCACAAATTCTGTGAAAGACCAGAATTAATGAGCTACGCACACATCATTTCTTTTAATGTGCGATTTTTCCTTTCGGCAACTCCATTTTTGTTGTGGAGTATAAGAAGCCGTCATCTAGTGAATTATGCCACTCCCTTGGCACAATTCTCGAAATGGGATTTCATATTCACCACCTCGATCACTTTAGATCATTTCGATCTCTTTAAGTTGATTCTCAACTTCCGAGTTGTACTGTTTAAAAGCATCAATCGCCTCATATTTGCTGTTAAGCAAGTACACATAACAAAATCATGTTCTATCATGGATAAAAGTTATGAAATACTTTTCCCACCACAAGAAGGTGTAGAAGTCATGTCACAAAAGACATTATTGATTTTTAAGTCTACTGAAGTTATCCAAGTTGATCGTAGAAGATCAAATGATAACAACAGTAGAGATTAATCATAAAAAATTGACACATCTATGACACATGCAATACATGAGACGTGATGTTCCACAGTACGCATGTGACGAGACTTCAATAATTTATTCCAAACTAAACAGCTTAGAAAACTTTCAAGTACTTCCAGTACTTCTTCTCCCACTACCAATCATAAACACACATGCACACGTGGAATTGTGTGATGATTGAACCGCGGGTTTGTGAAACTCGCCACATTGCTAGCCAATACACACTATGTGTACTTGCCTTGGTTATACTTATTGTCATTATCTATGAACAATAAGATTTTCAAGTATACCCCCACATTTCGACTATTGTCATAGTCCTTATGCCATACAGAGTGACTTTACGATATGGGAAACATGTATATACGTTCTCCACCAGTATATGACCTATCGGTGCTCCCATCAAAGAAGAAAGAACAAACATCATCTGTTCACGAGAGACTACATGCTTGTTTCCCAATCATATTGTTTCTTAAGCAAAGTACCATTACGTAGGTGGTTAACACAATCACTAATCAACAAAGTGATTTTACTTAGCTTTTATGAAATTATACAAGTGAATACAAAAACCCACAAAATTTCATAAAACTAAAGTACATATATTTTTAATATTTATACACACATATCAACTCCTAAAAGGAGGATATATATCAAACATCGGGATCCTCATTATCATCCCCCGGTACATTAACATCTGAACCATTTTGATCATTACCATGATCATCACCCTCGTGAAACTCATTAGAATCCACGAAATACCAGGCGTCGTCATCCAACCAGGCATAAGGTGGAGAATCTCCACCAAGATCCGATACAGACCTCTCGCCAAGAGCTTCGAAGTTCTCCATAAAGGGAGACCACTCCCAATGCATAGGAGCATCTTCGTTGGGAAGTTCGAGTGGTGTGGATGGGTCGAGATCAATGACCTCCACATCAAATTCGATGTTGATAACCTCGATGACCTCATCTCGTCATCCGAGTCAATATATATGATCTCTTCATCAGACGAAATGTCGATGACTTCCCGAGCGTCATCATCGTCTTCATTCCACATATGCGGAACCACATGGTCACCGTCTATTGACATCTTCAATCACTGGTCATAACACACAACCAAAGATTTATTAGAACCTAAATCGAGATGTGTTAACTTTTCCAATGAAAGTACTTGATCAGTCACCCACAGACTCAAGATGTGATTTATACACCAAACCACATGACCAATGTGTCAAACCAATGTTTATAAACACTGTTTCGATCTGATTTAACCCTGTTAAACCAACAACTATTAATACTGTGTACTAATACTGGAAAACCACACAGGTTTTAACAACAACCATCTATTAGTAACAAATACCAATAATTCGAGTAGACAACTACAAAAGCTGTAATCTCGACGGAGTAGAAAATCCCAAGATTTTAGTCTCCACGGGTTGAGTAGAGAGTCACAAAGACTCTAATCTCAGTGAGTAGAGAGTCACGAAGACTCTAATCTCAGGGTGAGTAGAGAGTACGAAGACTCTAATCTCGGTGAGTAGAGAGTACGAAGACTCTAATCTCGGGTAGGAGTAGAAATTCGAAGATTTAGTCTCCAACAGTTATGTATCACAAAAAATTAGTAATACGCAGAAACTTTATAAATCGTAAGAAATTTAATTCGCGTATAAAGGAAACGTAAAACGATCCTGAAGGATCAAACAACCTGTAAACTAAAACTACTAACTCAAAAAAGAACAGAATCGTTAGTAACAGACTAAACAAAGACATGCAAAACACGCCACACAGCAAACATAAAGCCAATCTTATGCAAACTGAACATGAACATGCAAACTGAAAAAACATGCAAGATAACAAATCATGCAAATTAAATAGCATGCATGACATCAGTTCATGCAAAATAGATACAAACAGAAGCAGTGCAATTCATGCAACCAGTACGAAAACATAACAGTGTTATGCAAACAGTTCACAAACAATCGGAACAGATCATGCACTGGACGAAAAAAAACAAAAGTCAACAGTAGCAACAACCACAGGCATAAACGATAATACACTAGCCATACCGCCAATCAATACTCATGCAGTACATGCAAAAGAAGAAACCAAAAAACATGCCACTGGAAGAATATCAACAGAACGCAAATAAATCAAACCCACATGCAACAGCAGTCAACGGCAGAAAGTAACAATTCTTAAGATTATTGGAACCGTAAACTGCAAAATAAGAAATCAACAAACAAGCATGCATAAACAGAAGAACATATCCGAGTCGATCGACTTCACGATCTGTCCTTAAGAATTGTTATTCCCCTCTACGTCACCCAAGGTTAACGGAATCAATTCTCCCAGGATAAAACGAATATACTCACAAGCGTAGTGGTGCTACAAACGCTGGTGATCGGCGAACACAACGAACGGCGCAATCACACGACTCGATTTCTTTGAAAGAATGAATGCAGAAAGCCTTTTTCGTGCAGAGAATAAGTTTAGAGAGGGGAAAAGTCTGTAGGAGAAAGTGCAGGGACTGATTTGCTATTTATAGTAAATGAAGGGGTGCCTTCTGGCAGTTGGCCGGTTTGACTCGTGTCGGTTCGCGACTGAACTGGTTTAAAAACTAGGTTACGGTTTGGATTTTGAACCACAGATTCTGGGTGACTTATCCGGTCAAACCAAATCGGTCGGGTAGCAAAAGAATTGAATTGAATCAAATCCGAATCCGAATCCGAATCCGAGGCCGAGGCGAGGCGACGACGACGGCGCGAGGGCCCATCACCATCTCAAGCCTTTTACCAACCTAAGTGGACTTGATTTTTTATATCTAGCTCCACGTTCCCATCAATTAGCAATGTGGTATTCATCACCACTTAGCTCATTCCTTCATTCACACATCAAATCCCCAACATTTATGCCTCCGCATTTGAGGTAATTATTTAGATCTAAGCGCAAGATTTCGGAAACCCATCAACAGCTGCCTAAAATGCATGATTCTGTTGGTATTCGTGGTTGAGATTCGTACGATTTTGATGGCCAAGTGCAGTGGTGGGATTGAATCACTTGGATTTGTCATTTCAGTTCATTATGAAGAAGAGAGATTGATCGACCACACACAATGAGTGATATTTTGAATTCAAGTGCAAGTAATACCTCAGTAGTTCCATCTACAAATTTGGCACGTCGATCGCGCACAATGAGTGATATCTTGAAGTTAAGTTCAAGTAGTACCTCAGTATTTCCATATATAAATTCGGCACCACCACCTCCATGTTTGCGTCCCCGTCTGACTTCGCCGCCACCTCCACTTCCACTTTTGCGTCCTCGTCCGACTTCGTCACCACCTCCACTTCTACGTTTGCGTCCTCGTCCGACTTCACCTCCATCATCACCCTCTTCATCAACAGGTATGTTTATATGAATCTTCGTTTACATAATTCACCATATTCTCAATATTTACCCTATAGTACACTCAAAATCTTTTTCAGAATTAACCACCTCTAAGGACAAGGTAAAACTGGTATTCCATAATGAAATTCCGGAGTCAAAGTTGAAGTTCAATTTAATGAGTTCTTTCATCCTGTGGGACAAGTATTGTTAAGGCTCTGATTATTGGAGTGTGTGTTTAGACTGTAAGTAGTTCTTCATAGTAATAATTAATATGTATTTATTGGCTTGGTTTTCTCTTATTTGTTTGCTGGTAGATATGCAGTGTATAATTAGTTGTATGTTGTATGTTTGCATTGTGGAATTGTTCTTCGTTTCAATGTTTTATTGTGGATGTCAATTCTTAATAACAAATAAAGTCTTAACATATAATTTTTTTTGTGTTTTTTCTGTAGGCAAATGGGTGTCCAGACATCGGTCAACTATATTTTGAATCTCCATCAAATATGTTTCTCCCACATGGTTGAAGCTAGAAGGGTCAACTTTTGTTATTGGTGGGGAGTGAACACAGTACTTTTTATATTTTGTTAGGTATTGCTATTGGTGGGGAGTGAACAAAGTACTACTTATGTTTTTTGTTGATTCGATATTTCCCAAGAATGTGGATTTCTTGGATGAAGTTGAATTATATATATTGGTCATATATCTAACCATTACTATTCTTCAATTTATATTCATTATATATATAAAATCATTACCCCATATATATATATATATATGGAAAACACTCCGGTGCACCCGGTGCACCGAGTGCACCCGCTTGCGTTTTGATAGATAAATATATTTTTAAAATCTTGTTTTTCGAGGATAAGTATCTACATGTCGTTAAAAGATACATAGAGCGATTTGAACGAAAAACTAATTTGGTAGACCTGAGGATCTATCAAATTGGGAAAAAATACCGCTATAGAAGGAAACCTAAAGAACATTAGGTATAATCTTATTTTATGATGACTAAAAATTTCAACTAAGCTTAATTTAGACTTATTAAGATTAAATCTATTGATTTAAAAGTTCAATTCAATGAAAATACGACTCTAGATAGCATAAACGCAAGCGGGTGCACTCGGTGCACCGGGTGCACCGGGGTGTTCACCATATATATATATTCAATGAAACTATGCAACCGTGGCCGAATTATAGCTAAAATGAACACCACAAAATTTTGCTACGACAGCCAAATAGTAGCTAAATCATGCGTCATGAAACTATGCTATTGCATACAATTGCAGTAGCCAAAGATATTGCATTGGCTACGGTAGACATTTGCAGTAGCCAAAGACACTGAGTCGGTAGCCAAGCCGTAGCAAAAGGCGTGGGAAATACTATTGGCTACGACAGATATGATATTGGCTACGGCAATCGAGCCGTGACAAAAAAGATGTTTTTTGGTAGTGTTTCCACTTTGATTACTTCCAAAATGAGCTAGTTCTCGACAAGCATACCCAATTGGAAAGCAGTATAGCGTTGGAATGCCCAACCGTGAGCATGGAAAAGTCAAACTCCTCCTGAGGGAGAACCCGAAATCCTTCTTCGATAAGATGCATATGGAGGATCTGTTAGTTCTATGGGCCAAAGGCCCAATCACTTCCTGATTAGGGTTACCGTCTCATCTCTTCCTATATATATAATATATATATATATATATATATATATATATTATTATTGTAACAACTACAACAGCTTCTTTAAGAAGCTTTTCTTTCATTTTTCTCTTCTTCTTCTCTATTCTTCTCTGAAACATAATACAAATACTCTCCTCCATTCCGTGGATTAGCTAACACTACGTTAGTGAACCACGTTATATCTATGTCTTGTCTCTACCTTCTTCTCGATAGTTGCTCAGTTTTCATCGTTTAACATAGTATCAGAGCTTCACAATCAATCATATTCTGAATCTATCAATGTTCGTTTTGATGGCAACAACTATGCTTATTGAGCATACTCTTTCCGTACCTTCATCAAAGGCAAAGGACTTATGGGTTATCTTGATGGATCAAGTCCTCTTCCTACTGCGTCTTCTTTGAGTGACGCGTTTCCGAAATTAGCAGATTCTGAATCTGATCTAGGGAAGTCGGCGACCTCTGCTAGCATTAACGAGTTTGGGAAATGGCTGATGCTCGAGTCCTCTCATATATCCTCGGTTATGTCGATTCATCTATTGCGCTGTCTCTACGTTCCTTTCCCACATCAGCAGCTGTTTGGTTGCATCTACAAGCTACTTATTCTCACGTAAGTGCTTCAAGACTCTTTGATCTTGAGTTTGCGTTGGCCAATCTCTCTCAAGGTGAGCTAGACATCTATCGTTACTACCTGGCAGCGGACAATCTCTGGACTGAAATTGATTTGCTCTCTACATCTATGCTATCCACTGCTGCCAATCTTGAGATTCAAGTCGAGCGCCGTCGTGCTGGCTCATTCCAATTCCTAATGAAGCTAAGCCTAGAATTTGAACAGGCTAGATCAGAGTTAATATCAGCAAATAAGATTGAGATGTCAGAGATTACTGGCGAATGTATTCGTGTAGAGACACACCTGCAGACACAAGCTCAACTAGATAACTCTTCGATTCCAGCTGCTCCTAGTACTGTGTTTGCAGCTGGAAAGTCTCGGCCACAGTTTTTCTTTTCCAACTCGAAGTGTCACAACACTAGCAATGGGCATAATCTTCATCACTCACCTTGAGTAAAAGCCCAAGTGAGGTTCGTTGTCACCATTGTGGCATAATTCTTCATCACTCACCTTGAGTAAAAGCCCAAGTGAGGTTCGTTGTCACCATTGTCAGGAGCTTGTACATTACATTTCGCAATGCCGCAAACGCAATATCTGTACTTACTACAAAAAATCTTGTCATCTCATACCCGATTTTCGACTCTGTATCCGAAATAATGCTGGTACGGGTCATGGTTCGTCAGGTTCTGGTTATATGGTTCATGAATCAGCAACAAGTTCTAATGCAACGTTAGACGTGGGTTCTTTCTCGTCTTTGAACTTCCCGAATGAAGGCTCACTTGACTCCATGGTTCAAGCAGCTCTTACTCGGGTGTCCTTCCTCAGGCTCTGAATTCAGCCTTTTCCTCCGTTGGCATCTTAGGTAATGACCATCAGTGGTTTCTCGACTCTGCATCGTTTAATCACATGACTAGAAATTTGGACCTCTTTTACTCTGATTATAAACCTGTCATGGACCAACAAGTTGAAGTAGCGAGTGGTAAAAAATTATCTATTCATGGAGTTGGCACGGTTGCGACCCCTCACCCTAATACTCTACATGTTCCTGATTTAGTTCCCAATATGATTTTGTTGGTCAACTAACGGATAATGGTTGTCTTGTCTCATTTGGCACTGATGGTTGTGTGATACAGGATCGTCAGACAAAGAGGAAGATCGGAACAGGAAGTAAACAAGGACGTACCTTTCTCTTGGATCGATTGATGACACCATCCATGAAAAATGTTAATGCTTCTCCTTTTTTGTGTTGCTCTATTGTTCCTAGCTCTAATAGTTTGTGGTTATTGTGGCACTCTTGGTTAGGCCTTCCTCATTCAGCTAGACTTTTGGATATGTTTCGGAAAAATAGGTTGCCAGTTCGGTTTCAAACTAAGGATTTTGTGGTTCCAGAGTGTGTGGATTGTATTGAAGCTAAAACTATTACTCATACCTTCCATTCTAGTACTACTACTGTCTCTGAGATGTTTTATCTTGTGCATACCGACTTATGGGGACCTTGTTCAACCACATCTCGGCTAGGCTTTCGCTATTTTGCCCTATTTGTTGATCACAAGGCTTAGTTTGTTTGGGTGTATTTTTTGCGGCTGAAATCTGAACTTACTAATGCTCTTCAGGAATTTGTTGCAATGTCAGTTTCATAAAACCATTAAGATGGTTAGATCTGATCCGGGTGGTGAGTTCACGTCTACAGTTCTTCATGATTTCTATCGTCATCATGGAATTCTATTTCAGCAATCTTGTCCAGGGGTTTCAGAACAGAATGGTTTGGTTGAACGTAAACATTGCCATATTCTTGATCTCGCTCGAGCTCTACTTATACAATATCATGTTCCGGGTCAATTCTGGGTTGAAGCCATACGCACGGTGGTCTATTTGGTGAATCGGCATCCTACCTTGATTCTTGGAAATTTATCTCCCTTCGAGGTATTATATTCTCATACTCCTGACTATTCCCAACTTCGGGTTTTTGGTTGCACGTGCTTTGTCCACTTACCCAAGAAAAATCGCACTAAATTATCTCCTAAGACCGTTCGATGTGTTTTTCTGGGGTATACCGATCATCATAAACTCTATCTATGTTATGATCCGCAACAACGACGAATATACACTGCAACTCATGTAGTGTTCCAGGAATCAGTGTTTCACTTTCATACTACTGCATCCTCACATCATCCTCCCATTACAATTCTCCAATTACCTCACTTTGATAATATCCACCCAACATATATTAATCTCTCCACCAATCCTAACTTCATTCCTACACCTTCCTCCCACCAATCTCCATCCACTCCATTCCCATCTTCCCATGCATACACTCCCACATCTCATCCAACCACTCCAATACCGTACATTGACTCCTCTGCCTCCTCCCTCCACACACAGTCCCCAACACAAACTCCTGTCCCAAACCAACCCATAACACGTCGATCCACTCGTATAACCCAAGGCAACCTCCCTCCTCGTTATACTGATTATATCACCTACGCTACCTCCGGGATTCCTATTCCACAAACTTACCGCCATGCTAAGGATGATCCCCATTGGCAACAAGCCATGCAAGTGGAACTCGACGCTCTCCATGATAACCACATGTGGGATTTAGTTCCACGTCCTACGACGGCTCCAGTTATTGGCTCTCGTTGGGTGTTTACCGCGAAATTTCATCCCGATGGTTCTCTAGAATGGTACAAAGCCAGACTTGTTGCTCAAGGGTTTCGTCAAGAATATGGAATCGATTACGATGAAACGTTTGCACCGGTGGCCAAAATGCAAACAGTTTGGGTTTTATTGGCCCAAGCCGCGCAAGGGGTGTGGCCTCTCTATCAACTCGATGTCCAAAATGCTTTTCTCCATGGAACTTTGAAGAAAACGGTTTACATGGAGTGCCCTCCCGGTTATTCTAAGTCCACTTCTGATCAGGTTTGTCTTCTCCGACGCTCTCTTTACGGGTTGAAACAAGCCCCTCGTGCTTGGTTTGAAACCTTTCAGTCTCTAATTCTGCGTTCGGGGTTTAGTCAAAGTCGAATGATCCCTCTCTTTTCACTAAGCATACCGCGGTTGGGATAACAGTTCTCCTTATTTATGTTGACGACATGATTCTTACGGGTAGTGATGCGTCTGGGATTGAGGATATCCGTGGGATAATGCGTGATCATTTCAAACTCAAAGAACTTGGTGCACTATCGTATTTTTTGGGTATACAGGTCTGTCGCTCCTCTACGGGCATATTTATTAATCAAGAAAAGTATGTGGCTGACCTGTTGAAGTCGGCCAAGACGGACACTTGTCGCCCGTATCCTACACCTATGGAAGCCAACTTAAAGCTTCGACGGGATGAGGGTGAATTGGTTTCTGACCCTACTATTTTTCGTAAAATTGTTGGCAGTTTGATTTATCTGGCAGCCACTCGTCTGGATATTGCTTATTCAGTTCAAGTTGTCAGCCAGTACATGACGACTCCACGGATACCTCATCTCGATGCTGTCTTGTGGATCCTTCGATATTTGGATGGTACTCGTTACTCTGGTATGTTTTTCCCTTCCACTGGGTCAAAACAACTCTCATCATTTGCAAATGTGGATTATGCAGGGTGCATGGATACCCGTTGATCCACATCTGGTTGGTGTGTTAAGTTTGGTTATTCCTTTATTTCTTGGCGCTGTAAGAAACAAGATAAAGTGTCTAAGTCATCCACAGAAGTGGAGTACCGGTCCATGTCTGAAGTCTGTTCTGAGGTAGTCTGGTTGAGACGTCTTCTTCTTGACCTTGGTGTATAGGTTCAAGAGCCGGTTCCCCGTATAATCTGAATTCCATTTTACCTTTCTTTCTTTTACATAAAAAAACAAAAGGATCCCATTTTTTAATTCCCAAATAAGATTTCTGAAGTTTGAATTGTAGTAATTTGGTTATATACACATACACTGCAATGCTAACTGCATTATTGTGTATTAATGAAGCAGCTTCCATATGATCAAACCACTCCCATCCTCACCAAAGCATTGCTCTTCCCTTCCTTCCCTACCAGAAGAACCACTGCTCTATAATTTTGCCTACTTTTGGGTCTTTATGATTCAGAATTCAAAATACAGATAATAAGCATTGTCCTCTAATTTGCCTTTGTTTTCCTTCTTCCTCAGTTCCTTCCCACACTCACTCTCTTCCCCTAAATCATGGCCTTGCTGTCACTACTGCTGCTGTTGTTCGGCCTCTACTTCATACTAACACACAACCTAGAAGAAGTTAAAACAACCATTTTTATAACTTTCCTTTTCACCTTTTCAAGAGGGTGTTTCCTCAGATTTGGTAATTATCCACACTTGGCAGAATGGCGTAGTTGTACTGTCGTAATCTTTTCTCCATTATGGGGATTCTGATGCTTGAAGCTTCAATTCATTAGTTTCTATGCATCATATATTATCTTTATATAACAAAACAAAAGTTTGATCCCATTTTTTTATTCCCAACTAAGATGTTCAAGTTTGAATTGCACTGATAATTGGTTATATACACTGCAAAGCTACCTGCATTTTTGTCCATATGATCAAACAGTTTTCATATAAACTGCAGACATCAATTAATTAACAGTAACACTTAACTTGAACTTCAGAATTAATCTTGAATTATAGATTTTAGTTTTGCATCAAGCAATTTTGTTTGAACCGGAGAATGCTCTGCAGACTGCATTCTTGTGCAAAGCTGATTAGTTTCTATTTAAGTTGCATCATAATAGTTGGGTATATCAAGTAAGAAGGGGAGAGATATGGTGAGTCATTATCCTAGTCATTACAAATGTTGAGTTGGCAGTTGATTGATTAAAGAAGATGGATGTCCGTTAGTTTTTATCACACTAAAATACTGTCATATTAGTGTTTTGTGTGGACAGGAATCAGGAGGATCCTAACGCAATTCCTCATGTCTCTAATTATCCCTCGACTACCTCGGGCAATTAGGTTAAGATTACTACTATATCTACGACCGTGAAAGGGAAATCCTCCTTAAAGGTATCAAAAGCAAGGGTATTTTGGTTAAGAAATTAACCCAAATCCCGAGAGCTCGGCCGACCACTCAATGATGGAGTTGTTGTTGCCTTGATAGTGGGCTTAGTGAAAAAAAGATTGAGATTCCCCAAAAATTGAGCCAAATTCTTGAATTCAAATAATGTTGTTGCCTAATACCATTGTACAGCATAAACTATTGGCTTATTACGAGTCTATACGTAACCTTTTCATAATTTCAATTATGTCACGAAAATGGCATGCCGTCAGTTTTCGCTGAAAATCATCATACGTGGCTTGACAGAGTTAGCTGACTATGTCTAAAATCTTATGTGGCGTGTGACATAGATGCCACATCATTTTAATTGATTTAAAAAATAATAATATTCTCTCCTCCTTCCCCAACCACCACCACACCACACCAGCCTTCTCTCTCTTTCCCGTACCATCGCGGATGTCGCCTCTCTTTCTCTCTCTCCTCCTTCCGTCCACCGGCCAAGGTCACCAATCTAGCGGCCATCGAGCTGCTAAGATGCGATTCGTCGTGCTTCAGATCGCGGCTGTCGTCTCTCTTTCTCTCTCTCCTCCTTTCCTTCCCAATCTAGCGGCCATGGAGCTGCTAAGATGCGATTCGTTGTGCTTCAGATCCGGCGTCCGTCTGAGCTCTCCGCTTCGGGATTCGAAATCAACGGCCTATTAGACGCCACCGCCGCTACTGCGGGGAAGAATCTGGAGGAGAAGACGGCTAAGCTTCGTCGTACGAAGAGTGACCACACAGATATGACATCTACTGATAATGAAAAGGCCTCTACGAGGAGAGACGCCGGGATTTTGATCTGAATTGGAGGAGGAGGTGGTGGAGGATCACTCGTGAGCTCGTCTGTTGTCCCTGGGAAGAAACAGAATACCAAATCGAGAGATCACGACGATGCGATGGGCGGAAATGGCAGTATGGTGAACGGTGGATCTGAGTGCTCCGATGTTGGGCCATCTGCTTCGGTGGTGGTCGCGACGATTGCGAAGGGGCTGATTAAGACATCTGGAGGAGGAAACCATACGGATGGTGGGAGCTCGATGCTGGAGGATTGGACGGAGAACGACAGCGTTGAAGGGCTGAGGACGAAGCTTGAGAGGTGGAGGACGGAGTTGCCGCCGATCTACGATACGGATGTTAAGAAGATGCACCAGAGGAGGAAATCGGAAGGGACGGGGTTGTTCTCTTGCTTTGGAAACGCTTGCGGTTGCGAGATTACGATCACCTGCAGAGGAGGGAAGAAGAAGAACGCCAACGAGATTATAGTCAGGACGTCGACGGCTAGTGTGGTGGCTGCTGGGGAACATGGGAAAGGAGAGAGAATTTTTTTTTAAAAAAATTCAGTTAGAATGATGTGGCATCCATGTCACACACCACATAAGATTTTGGACACAGTCAGCTAACTCCGTCAAGCCACGTAGGATGATTTTCAGCGAAAACTGACGGCATGCCATTTTCGTAAATGGGTTCAGAAGGTCGTGACATAATTGAAATTATGAAAAGGTTATGTATAGACTCGTAATAAGCCAATAGTTTATGATGTACAATGGTATTAGGCCTAATATATAACATGACATTCTTTCTCTTGTACATCAAAACAAGGAAATTGAGATTTATAGAAATTGAGCCAAATTTCGTAATCCAAAACGACATTGACATCACATTATCGGGCAAAAAGGGAACGTAAACCATAAAATATAAAAATATTAACACTAGCATTTTTCGACCTGTTGGCCGATTTGTGATATTTTCATTATTTATTTAGTATAATTAGTAAATGAGTAACGATCTTGTTGTATAATGATAGATTCAAGATTATGTTTAAAAAGTTATAAATCAACTAAAATTTTGAATTGAATGATTAAACTTAATAGGTCAAAATAATTAACATATCACTTAATTGAGAACTTAAATATTTTAAAGTAGAAAATATAATTATAGCCAAATAATTGTTTATATAGTACCCAAATACACATATTATTTAAATTGAGTATTGCAATTAATTTTAGAATATTTTGAAAATTAATTAAGCTCAAATTACATACTAAAATGAAATAGATCCATTTATGGTCATTGCAAAGAAGAAAAAAAATAATCAATTATACGTTTTGTCCAAACAAACTTTTCAAATAAATGATGTCTTCTAAATCAATATGACTTCAAAAGAATTGACTTATCAACAAAACTAAGTTCAAGACAATCAGAAAAAAAAACTTCATCGAAACATTTGCAAACAAATAAAGTCGAGACTTAAAAAATTAACACTAAAAAAATTATTTTGAGGAATAAAACCTCAAATGGCCCGTCATAACTTAGAACTCTTAAATCAAATTTTGATAAAAAAAAACTTATAACTCGCCTTACTTATATAGGTTTGATGAATATGCTCAATTCAATCTCAACCCGATCAATACTTTGAATTTGTTAATAGTAAATAACTTGTAACTCGCTTTACATACGGTCTCATGACTCATACTATTACACACTTGTGACCTCACTGGTCATTGCTCATACTAAGGTACAATCTTATTTCTCCAATTTTCCCTAGCTCAATGGATATAATATATTAATTGACAAATACTTCTCTTAAATTTTTATAATTTATGTAACTCAATTTCTTTTTAATTTATACTTCTCTTAAACAATCTTATCAAACGGGTGCTGTTTTCTAAACTAATATGACTTCAAAATTTTTGTAACAAATTTGTAATTTACCAACAAAAGTAAATTCAAGACAAACAGAAAACGATTGCAAATCTCGAAAAATTTGCAAACACATTAAATTGTGACTAAAAAAGCTAACACTATAAAAAAAATTATTTTGAGGAATGAAATCTTAATTGGCCCGTTAAAACTTAGAAAAATATGAAAATAAGGATCATTATATGAATATATTTAGGTTTGATGAATATACCCAATTCAATAAGAATTAACCCGATTAATACTCTGGATTTGTTAATAGTAAATGACTTGAAACCTTATTTACTTACGATCTCATGACTCATACTATTACACACTCATGACCTCATTGATCATTGCTCTTATTAAGGCACAACTTTATCTCTCTAATTTCGTCTAGCTCAATAGATATATTAACTAACAAATACTTCTTTTAAATATTCATAACTCAGTTAGATTGAATGTCTTCAACACATATAAATAAACTAAAATTTAATTTTTTAAATAATCTATGACTTAGTAGTTAGCTTAAATATATTTCAAGAATTCATTTGAGCAAATACATTATCTAATATAATGATTTAATTATTCTATAAAAATATCATGATTCAATCAATATCAAGTTTATATGTCTCATTCCCACTATTATCATCATGTGTGTACACATAATAGTCTTGTATATACATTCCAGAGTGATAGTAAAGTGTTCGAGTATATGATGCAAGAAATTATATGTGGCAATGAAATAAATTATCTCATTTTAATCTCAAATTAATTAAACATCAACACAAAACTCGATTTAAAAGTATCATCATCTCACAATAAACTGTATGAATGAATTTTTACCTATTTTCATTCACTCTACTCTCTGTTCAATTTTTTACTTCCATTCTACAATAAACTATGGTTATCATAAAATAAATGAATGTGAAAAATCATTAACGGTGAAATATGCTTCAATTTGTACAATAAAATGTCGAGGAACAATGTACTTTCATGTTTTTATATACATATAAATTAGCTTAGCTAGTAATTCACAATAATTTTATCCTTGAGGTTGTGGGATCGAGTCTTATAATTGCTGAAAATGGATCATTTTTAGAGAAAAAGCATTTTATATAGGTCCATTTATGATCATTGCAAATGAGAAAATACATAAACAATTATATTGTTTTCAAACAAACTTTCAAATGAGTGAAGTCCACTAAATCAATATGAATAGAAATAATTTACCAACAATAATAAAAGCATCTCCAATGGTCATTTTTTTAAAAGCTTTATACTAAAAGCTCTAATTTGATTAGTTGAAACTAAAACTTAATACATTAAACAAATAAATAAATGAAATTATGAGAGAAAAGAATGATTTGATTGGTTTATTTTATAAAGTTTTATGCAAAAGATTTATGTAAGAGAGAGAAACTATTTGATTGGTTGAAGAATGATTTGGTTGGTTTACACATAAAGCGTTTATGCAAAAGCTTTATAAAATAAACCAACCAAATCATTCCTAAACCAATCAAATAGTTTATCTCTCTTATAATTTCTTTTTTTTTAGTTATTTAATATTATTAATTTTTAATTTCAAGTAATCAAATTAGAGGACTTTATGATCAAAGTGTGGATTTCAAGTAATTTCTTCGTTGTCAATGAAATATATGATTGCATGTGTTTGGAAAATTTTAGGGTGCTGCTATATACAGTCCGTATTTTACTTCGTGCAGTACGTATTTTTCCAGAAACGGACCATTATACTCTTATAGTATTTTACTTCGTGCAGTCCAGGTTTTACTTCGCGCAGTCCGTTTTTACTTTATACAGTCCGTGTTTTACTTCGCACGGTCCATTTTTGTTTTGCGCAGTCCAAGTTTTAAATTGCGCAGTCCATTTTTACTTCGTGCAGTCAAGGTTTTACTTCGCGCAGTCCGTTTTTACTTTATACAGTCCATGTTTTACTTCGCACGGTCCATTTTTGTTTTGCGCAGTCCAAGTTTTACATTGCGCAGTCCATTTTTACTTCGCGCAGTCCAAGTTTTATGTTGCGCAATCCAGATTTAACTAACACAGTCCATTTTTACTTCGTGCAGCCTAAATTTACTAACATAGTTCATATTTGAATAAATTATTTTTTCAAAGTAAACTAAAATTCATATTAAAAAAAACTACACATTTTCAAATATAAAATTAATTTTCTAATAAAATAAAAATAATTAAATTTCCCAAAAAAAATGAATAAGTATAAACCATTACATATATTCGAAAATATCCAACCAAAAAAATTAAGGTTTATAGTTATTCAAGTTATTAAAATCTGGACTGCGTTAAAATTTGGACTGCCCGAAGTAAAAATGGACTACGCGAAGTAAAACCTGGACTGCACAAAGTAAAAATGGACTGCACGAAGTAAAAACCTGGACTGCGCGAAGTAAAAACGGACTGTCTGAAGTAAAAATGGACTGCACAAATTAATAAGGGTATAATGGTAAGTTTTTGGAAAAATATGGACTGCGCGAAGTAAAACATGGACTGTATATAGCAAATCGCAAATTTTAATGTATTCTAGATTTTAAGTTAGCCAAAGTGTGGATGAGAGTTGAACAGTTTTAGCCTTTATGACCACTTATTGTGTCACTTGAACCATATATTAGATTGATTTAAGATGTCTTTATATATATACACTTTGGTACCCCTGAGTATTGATACCGTAGCTAGCATTAAATGTCCACATTTCTAAAATTTCAAACACAAATAATGAGTCCTAAACCTATTGCCATAAATCTTGAGCACTAATGAATAATATTAACTCCCTAAACACTAAATCTTAACCCGCAAACACTACATCATAGACTCAAACTCTCAATCTTAACCCAAACTCTAAAATTTTGACGATAAGTCCAATTTAAAAAATCATGAACATTTGGGCTGGCACGGTTGTAATGACTAAGGTGAAGAGATTGAAGATAATCTTGATTCTTAACAGTATTTGGAGGACTCGATGTGCCGTTTTTTATGGAGGCGCGACTATGAATATGGAGGGTTGCATCGCTCAAATAGATATAGATTTGAGGCATTTTGTGAATGGTAGAAAAGAGGAACCAAAATTCCTGAGATGTTTATAGTAGTTTTAGTTGTTGTGTAGCTATAGTTTTGAAGTTTTCCTCCCTTGTTTGTACTTAACTGTTTTTGATGAAATGAAACCGCTAATTCATCAAAAAAAAATCATGAACGCCAAAATTTATTAAACTCGAAACCCCTAACATTGTATCCTTAGATTAATCATTTACTAAAATATATTAAGATTGATGTCGTTGGATTCAAAAAATTAAAACGAACAACATTTGTGAAGGAAACAATATGTTTGAAGTAGCATATAAAATGTTATGAAAAGATAACTAATTAAAAGGGAAAAGAAATAGGGGAGAGAGAGTTTGAAAAATTGAATAAAATTTTTGGGTAAGATTGTAGTTTGTGTGCACAAAAAAAAAGAGTGTGAGGAGAGAGAAACCTAAACTCAATGAGAGGAGGCCAAATGCTGATGCGGCGATAGCTTTTTATCCAATATGCTTATATATGTTTGTTGATTTGGGTTAGCCAAGGATGGTCCAACGGGGGACAAGAGTCATGTGTCCACCCATGACTCAATCCATATCCAACCCAACCTAACCCATCATACCCAACCCCATTACCCAACTCAACCTTTCTTCTTCGGCTTGTGATGATTACCCACATGATGATGATGAATTTGAACAGTCTTCTTCTTCTTCTGCATTTCCCTTCTCGTTAAAGCACTGGCCATTCCCACAACTAAAGTAGTATCCTGGGAGAAAAACTTCCTTGTGTAGGGCGAATCTATCTTAAGGAAACTATGACAACACAAGCTTCAATTATAGTTTTTTTTTTTCGAATTCTATTTCGTTGAGTTGTCTAACAATTGTGACATAAGTTTTGGACAACTTGACATGCAACATATCCCTGAGTTCACTTTTAGATGGCACGAAAAAATGCTGAAACGAGATGGCAGAGTGTACTCCATGTAGTACACCGATGGATATGACTGTGAAACTAAAATGAGATGAGGGTGAATTGGAGTTTGATGCATATCTTTACAAACGCCTGGTAGGTAGTTTAGTTTACTTGACTTTTACTCAGCCGGATATAGCTTATGCAGTTTAGGTTGTAAGTCATTTTATCGCCCAACCTCACAAACCTCATTTAGTTGTTATTTTCTGTATACTGCGATATTTACAGAGTACTTCATGAACGTTGTAGGACGTGGTATCAAATAACTACCAAGCTGGAAGCTAGGGTAGATCGTATTCCACGGGTCTTCTAATGATTGATTACTCAAATATAAAGGCAAATTACTCAGATTAAACACTTTGTGCGTGGTGTGAGTTCCACGACTTCTAATTCTAAGAAATGCATGGAAATTAAAGATTAAAACTGAAAACAGATTGAAAGATTGGTTGAAAACAGAGATGACAGACAAGCTTAGACTTTGAATCCCCCTTCGTTCACCAGAGCATTGGCAATCAACAGATCAGCAGATTTCGATTCTCGTTCAATCAATTCTAAGACACCACCATAACTCCTTACCCTTAGGTTTAACACTGGCGAACGTTCGCTATATCCGATCTAGCTACCAAGATTAATTAGCCGCCCGGGTACGGTCGCCTCTCGTAACGACTTAACTTAACTGGTGCAATTACTAATGATTTATGAGTTACTCTTGCAGTGGAATAACCCTAACTGGTTCCTAAGAAAGGCACACTCCAATGATTAGGTTAATTTTTTGATTTGATGTTTTAAAGTAAGGAGAGCGTTCGCTTCTATCCTTAGCTTAACAAGAATCTAATCTAGGTGATCAATCCAGACAAGAAACATGAACAATGAAAAACAAATCAAACATGAAAGAGAAACTGATTGAACTTTGAATCTAATCACCGCTGATCCGTGACCGCTTTAAAGCCCTGGGTCACTTAGGGTTCATCTAGTCTAAGCTCTACGAGTTTAGCTACTCATGTTTTTCACAAAAGAATCAAAGACAAAGATAGAGTTCATCTTGAACAGAGGAAGAACAGAAAAGGATCTGAAAAACCTAATTAAGACGACTCCCGCAGAACTTCGATCTCCGGTAAGCTGCAATCCTAGCTCTGAATCTTCGAGATGAAAGGGATGGCGTCACGATCTCTTCCTGGCTCTTCGAACTCTAACTCTCCTTCAGAACTCTTGAGAATTCTCCAAGTCTTACGTATTCTCAGATATCAAATTGTATATCTGAATTATGGCCGCCGGTTAAGTATTTATACTTAACCCTAATACTGCCGGTTTTTGCTAGGAATTTTCGCCGAAAATGTGCTTGGGTTTTCGCCGAAAATTCCTTTGTAAAATGATTGATCGCCGGCTGAATTCTCCTGTGCTTTTCGGACGCCGGGGTTCTTGACGAAAACTTGGAGTTTTCGCCAAAAACTTCTTCTTGTCTACACTGCCGATTCCTTCATGAGTTTTCGCCGAAAACCTTGGGGGATTTCGCCGAAAACTTCAGTGTAAAACGGGGCAGGGTTTGGTTCGACTTGATTGACTCCTTGGATCGATTCCGGTGTGATTCCTCGAGGTTCCAACGCCTTAGACACGTCCTTGGCTACTTATTTGACGGCAAAAACCTGTGCTAACATAGAAACACTAGAAAACCATCAAATAGACCCGAAACGGGCCAAAGTAACACAAATGGCACGAGATAGAGCAATTGATTGAATATTCGCTATTCTACCCTAAAAACCATGTCTTAAGCAAGGAAATGTCGCTTAAATGAGGCTGATAATCACGTCAAATCGAGTGTCATCAAAATACCCCACACTTAAGCTTTTGCTTTACCTCAAGCAAACTGAATAGAAACGCTCATGTTCACAAATGATAAGATTTATTAAATTGGAGTTCAATCAAACACAATGAATTATGAGACAGATAATTCCTAGAACAAGAAACCTAACATGCATACTGATCAGCCAAACAACCTGGTCTCACTAATAAACTGCACACGATGAGTAATCGCAACCAATTATGCACGAATTTGACCTGACCGACCAGACTCCTCACACAGGAAATATTTAGTAAACGGGGAACTCTCACTCTCTGTGTTTAAGGACGTGTTTCTGCTCTCAATCATTTTCTATTACTGAATTCTGTCATAAGTTTGCAATTCGACCACATCTCCACCACTATGACAACAAGAGTAACTAGTCAAGAAGGACTTCCCTGCTAGGGCTGTAATGAATTCTACACTACAAGGGTTTATGATGAGATGGATGATGGGAATGTATGATGATGGCTTTGGTGCGGTGTAGCGTTCGACTAACTTCCCTCGAATCTAGCCTATGGTTTCCTACCGTCTAACCAGACACGGGTGGAATAGTGAACGCTCGTCCTATGATACCCTCAAGCAACCTAGCACTTTATTTCTTTACATACATTTTTTCTTTGAGTTTTCTTTTGAGTTCGTTCTTCCATTTGTAGGGAGAAGAACGTTTTATTGAATTAAACTTGAAACTTTTCTGATTTTTCTGCTTTTCTTCTTTTATTTTTTTTATTTTTTTTTCGACATTTTCTTTTATTTTTTGTTGTGCCAATTCTTTCTTTTAGTTGCTAAAGGGGTTTACACGTTCGGACATAATAGCTAAGACCACATGTTTAATGGCTATAGGCAGGTTACCACAAACCGACTTCCGGTAGGTCAATCTAGAACTACAACCACAGGGGATCGACGGGGAATGAAAGAATGGGAAATGGCCGTAATGTATTATCGAACCGAAAGAACAGGCCAAGTTCAAGGGTTTAAACCTAATGGATTTATCGTTTGGTAGGCTATCTGGCTTAGTAGCTGAATCTAGGTGCCCCTATTATTCTAGAACTCGTGTCATCGTGTGGTCTCGAGTAGGTCTTATGCAAATTCTAACTCATTCAAGTAAACAGAAAATCACTCAAAAAGAATTGAAATTGCAAGTTACGTGCAATGGATCAAAAGCTCACAGTTGGGTTGCTAGTCGGATTCGGTCATTTTCATGCAATCAAGGCTACAAACTACAAGTGTGATTTCAAAAATTCTGTTCTGACCAGGCAATTTAGCATCAAAGTAAACACATTGGTTCTCAAGTTCTAGGTTAAGCAGTCTAAGCATCATTATGAAACATTGAACAACAACTTAACATCAAAAATCAAGAACTGAGCCATTCTAATGCTAGAGAGACTGGACAGGAATCACGAGGCACACAAAAACACAATCGGGTAATCAAGTTCATGCAAGGTTCTCTAGCATCCTACCCCACACTTAAATCGGTCTCTGTCCTCACAGGACTAAATCTAGAGTTCAGAGTAAAGTAGAAGAACCTGGACCGAGATGGTTGGCATAGGGGATGAGCACGGATCCTCGGAGTAGAGGCAATCTACCAAAGCAAAGCAAAGGGAATCTACCGATTGCCTGCAAAACAAAAACAAATGAAAGATAAAAAGGAAACCGGGACAAGTGTCCCGGATCCACACAGAAAAAAGTTGGAACGAGATCCGAAAAGAAGAAATAAAAAGAAAGGACAAGGAAAAGGACACCATCCGATCATGGCTGGTCAGGGGCGTCGGGAGGTGGAAGGTGTAGGGCATCGCCGACCCGACGTTGCCACGCCAGCTGTGCCTCATACCGCTCGTCAGAGCGGTGCATGTGTTGTTGCATAATAATCCATCTCGCCTCCTGAGCGGCGTTGTCAGTGATGCGTCACTTCTGGAGTCGCTCATACAGCTCTCCAACATCAGCTGGGTGCGGTCGGTGCTGAGGGTGAGGCGCCTGATATGGATCTGGAATGGGCACCTGAGGCTGGCGTGCATACCCTGCCTGATGTTGTGGCGAGGGTATATGATCATGGTATCTCGCCTCTGGCTGGGGCTGCTGCTCATCAGCATCATCTTCTTCCTCCGACTCTTCCATATGCTGGAGGGGAGGATCTGCTGCTACCTGGGGACTGAGGTCCAGCTCGAGGTCGTACTCGACCGCCAAATCACCTCCGACGGTGTGTACTCTGCGTCATGGGACGTCCGGGCCATATTCTTGGCTAAGACCGAAGGAGATGATGAGTCGGCCGACAAAGTTGCCTCCCAGGAGTGAGCGAGGTGGCCTCGAACTCTGAGTCTTCTGGCGGAGTAAGCGTGCAAGCACCCATCCGAGATGAAGAGGATAACTCTCCCGGATAGCGCGATGAAGAAGAAGCTCCTCTCGGCTGATATGGTGGCGGTCCTTCTCTGGAGCAAACAAAAGAGAACGACGCCAAACCATGTGAATGAATTTATAGAGAGGGTGAGAGAGCGACTTAACTGAATTATGCTTCGTGGTACGATCGCCGGGCACTCCCGTCATGTGGCTCCAGAGCGCGTCGTACTCCTCTCCGTCACCATCATTGTTCTCACAACCGAGGTGATGACCCTCGTAGTGCTCGCGGGGGATCCCGAGATGAGCTGCAAACTCGTCATAGGTGAGTGTCCTATGCACCCCGCCCAGATAGAAGGTCATGACCTTCTTGTGCTGCCTCCTCTTGTGCTCGTCCAGATCGAATGTCGCTCAAAACTCCTGGAGAGCGACGTCTGGAAAGTCAGCAGCTAGCGTGGTCAGCTCCAGTAGTCCCGCCGATACCAATGCATCGAGCACATTCCGGTGCCAGTCCTCATCGTGCTCGAAGAGTGAGTCCATGGATAATGGATGAACGTCAGCTCCAGGAACACGCTCGAGCCTCTGGTAGCGCTCGAAGTAGTACTGGGGTAGGCGAGCAATAGTGGCGTGGTACCCAACACGGTCAGGGAAAGCTGGTGGAGGACCGTGGGCAGCTGGAGTGACGGGAGCGGCGGCTCGGGAGCTAGAGGCGGTATCAAGTCGCGCCTTAGTCCCACGCTCATGAGTTACATTCCTAAGCAAGAAAATAAACCAGATTAGTCAAACTAAAACCCTACCCCACACTTAGTGAAAAACTCAATTTCACAAAGAAATGAGGAAAACCGAGTGGGGGTAAGCAAAGCAGATTAACCGGTAATCACAAACAATTAAAACACATGCTTAGGAACAGCCAGAATGGAATCATCACAATCAGAGTTTGGAAGTCAAATTGACATTCAAAAAGTCAACATAATAGTACATTGAACCCTAATCATGGCAATACTAGCATAAAGCGGGAAATGAGGCATAATGAATAACTCAGATGGCAAGCACATAATACAAACGTGAATGAACACACATGACAGCCAAATGAACATAAACAAGTCAAGGTCAAACCGACATTTCTCATAAAGTCAACACCGCAAAGAATAGGTCTTAAGCATAGCAACAAATGATCAATCGACATTAAAATTCAGCACAATTCTCCCTAAGCATGCTAGATCAGTCCAAAGAGTTCAGCTAACCTAGTTCACACGAAATCAGTCGGCATGCAAATCGAGGTAAACCGAAAGTCAACCCCAACAAAATTCATCATTCAACATGTCAAAAGATTCGGAATGAAAAGTTCTACAACTTACCTTGAAGCCATGGGTGCTGAAAATGAACGGAGAGAAAGAAATCGGTGAAAAACTCGAAAAACTAGGATTTGGCTGAACAGGAGCTCTAGAGCTCCGATTCGGACGATCTACGTCTCAAAATGACTAGAAGAGAGAGGGGAGGTGTGCGGCGGCGGCTGGTTTGGTCGGCGGTGGCAAAAGAATGGCGGCGGTCGGCGGGTTTTCGAAACAGGGGAGTTTTTTGTTTTAAAATTTTCGAACGGACGAAAATGGAAAGTGAGGGGGAGAGAGAGAGAAATCGAGAAAATAAGGGGAAAAGTTTTCTGAATTTGTCTCAAGTTTTCGGTGAAAATATGTGCAATTTTTCGCCGAAATCTAAGTGAAAATCGTCTGCCGGTTTTCAAATACGTTTTCACCGAAAAGTTTAGTTAAAAACTTCTGGAAAACACAGTGGGATTTCAAAGGAAGTTTTCGCCGAAAAAATGGGACATTTTCGCCGGAAATTTTGACCAGTACGATTGAAAATATTTTCGCAATCCCGGCAAATTTCAGAAAATTATAATTAAATCCACAAAAATCGAAACAATCTCAAACGACTTGCGATTGAAACGATGACACAAAGACTACACACGAAAAATAAGAAATCATGCAAACTGACACTTTTGGCTCCCCCGAACCGACTCTAAAACACTAAGGTTGACACAAATGAAAACTGACTCCAGCCGTGGGTTGCCTCCCACGAAGCGCTCTTTTATTAACGTCCTTGAGTTGGACGATACCTGGACGGCATTAGGAGACATCCCAACTCAGGTTCTCCTTAATGCTAGCATCGGAGTTCATGAAGTAGAGCTTCGGGGCATCTCCGTTAAGCATAAATTTCTTCCCGTTAGCATGAGTAAGCTTGGTACGTCCGTCGGGAAGGTGATCAGTGATCTTGAATGCACCAAATAGCTCTGTTGAGGGGTCATCCTCTACAAGGAAGACCGTGGAAGGGATGAGAATGATCGGCTTCGTCTTCTGTTTATCCTCCTCTTTGTATCACCAGGATCGGTGATCGTAGGTATTTCCTTAGGAGATGCTTTTGGCTTCTCCTTCAATACTTGTTTGGCACCGATAGCTCGGAATGAATTGGTGGTGCAGCTGGCTTGGATGAAGGTGGCGACACAACTGGTCTCCAGACCATTTGAGTCTTCATCTTCTTGTTCTTCCCCCGGGGCCTGCCAGGTGCCTTGCTCGGTGGTGAAGAAGAGGCTTTCAGTTCCTTCTTCTTTGGCGGCTTCTGACCAGCAGATTTTGGCCTCTGCTTTGTAATCTGTTCAACACCTGCAACAACAATTGATCTAGGAACACTAGAAGAGATGTCAGTAACGGAGTTGACCGGAGTCAACTCCATGGTTTCAACAGCTAGGCAATGAGATTCTTCATTCAAAGGGGTATATTTCATTCTGTCTTTAAGGCGGAACGTTATCGTGTCTTTACCAACCCTCAAAGTCAAAGAACCATTCGGAACATTGATTTGCATTCCGGATGTTGCCATGAAAGGTCGACCTATAAGAATGGTTGAATCCTCTTCGCCAGTATTTATGATCACAAAGTCAGCTAAGAAAGTGAAAAGACCACATTTAGTAACAACGTCTTTTAACTCTCCTCTAGGGGTTTTCAATGATCTATCAGCGAAGACAAGTTGTATGCTAGTCGGTTCAAGTTCTCCTAGATTCAATTTCTCATACAGACTCATAGGCATAACATTAATAGACGCGCCCAGATCAACCAGACAACGTTCTATCTCAATATCATTAATGACTAGAGGTAAAGTGAAAGAATCGGGATCAGAACACTTAGCTGGATATGGAGAGGAAGGTTTCTTGCTACGAGCGGCAGGGTATCCTTCTTTATTCCCCTTCATTCCAGTTTCGATCCTTGCATTCGGTAGCATTGCTCTTGGAAAAGGAGGCTTCACATAGTACGAGGCAAGAGGAGGATCATACTCCTTAGGCGCCACTTTCTGTGCTTCCTTCTTCTCCGGAGTTTCAGGGATATTGCATAAATCAGATGAAGCATTAGTAGATGAGCTTGTAAAATCTTGAACAGTTACCATCTTGGCTTGCTTCTTTCTCGAATTCGGCTCTGTCTAGCTCGGAAGTTGGCCAAATGGTCGACCAGATGCTAACATGCCTGAGATGTGGTTCACAACCTGCTCAATTCTCTAACCGGATGCGATCTATTCTTGGTTGAGAAGAGCTTGAGCCTTGAACTGACTGTCGTGATCGTCAAGTCTGGTGATGATCTGACTAAGCTTCTTGTCGAGCTCACTGACATTGTTCTCCCTCTGATGTTGCTGCCTGATGACACTCAATTTGACGTGATTATCAGCCTCATTTAAGCGACATTTCTTTACTTAAGACATGGTTTTTAGGGTAGAATAACGAATATTCAATCGATTGCCCTATCTCGTGCCATTTGTGTTACCTTGGCCCATTTCGGGTCTATTTGATGGTTTTCTAGTGTTTTTACGTTAGCACAGGTTTTTGCCATCGAATAAGTAGCCAAGGACGTGTCTAAGGCGTTGGAAACTTGAGGTATTGCACCGGAATCGATCAAAGGAGTTAGTCAAAGTTCAAACAAATCCCTGCCCGGTTTACAAAGGCATTTTTGCCGAAAATACCCTAGAAATTTCGGCGAAAATATGTTCACAAATCAGCTATTGGCAGCTGAAGGATTTTTCGGCTAAAGGATAAAGTTTTCGAACCGAGAAAGAAGTTCAGGAGAATCATCCGGCGGACCCTTCATTTGCAAAGGAATTTTCGCCAAAATTCCTCAATAATTCGGCGAAAATATCAGTTAAATCCGGATTAATTAGGGTTAAGTATAAATACTTGACCCGGCGGCCCAAATAAAGATATACATCATAATATACTTTTCGAATCAGAATTTGAAGAATTCTCTGAAGTTCTGGAGCGAAGAGTGAGAGTTCGAAGAGCCGGAAAGAGATCGTGACGCCATCCCTTCCACCTCGGAGACTCGGAGCTAGGATTGCGGTTTACGGAAGATCGAAGTCTGTCAGAGTCGTCTAAACTAGGTTTTTCAGATTCTTTTCTGTTCTTCCTCTGGATGATGAACTCTTTCTTTGTCTTAGATTCTTTTGTGATAAACATGAGTAGCTAAACTCGTTAGAGCTTAGACTAGATGAACCCTAAGTGACCCAGGGCTTTAAAGCGGTCACGGATCGGCAGTGATTAGATTTGAAATTCAATCAGTTTCTCTTTCATGTTTGATTTGTTCTTCATTGTTCATGTTTCTTGTCTGGATTGATCACCTAGATTAGATTCTTGTTAAGCTAAGGATAGAAGCGAACGCTCGCCTTACTTTAGAACATCAAATTGAACAATTAACCTTATAATTGGAGCGTGCCTTTCGTAGGAACCGGTTAGGGTTAATCCACTGCAAGAGTAACTCATAAATCGTTAGTAATTGCACCAGTTAAGTTAAGTCATTGCGAGAGGCGACCGTACCCGGGCGGCTAATTAATCTTGGTAGTTAGAACGGATAGAGCGAACATTCGCCGGTCTTAAACCTAAGGGTAAGGAGTTATGGTGGTGTCTTAGTAATTGATTGAATGAGAATTGAAATCCGCTGATCTGTTGCCTGCCAATGCTCTGGGAAACGAAGGGGGATTCAAAGTCTAAGTTCGTTTGTCATCTCTGTTTTCAAACCCTAATTTCCAATCTGCTTTAGTTTAATTTTCAATTTCTCTGCATTTCTTAGAATTAGAAGCCGTGGAACTCACACCATGCACAACTTGTTTGCATTCGAGTATTTTGCTAGTTTTGAAGTAGTCAATCTTAGAAGACCCTCGAAATACGATCTACCCTAGCTTTTGTAGCTTTGTTAGTTATTTGGTTGAATCGTCAACGACAGGTTCACCAAATTGGCGCCGTTGCCGGGGACTTCTTTTGATTGTTTGAAAGAAGAACTGGCAATTTATTCTTCTATTTTCCATCTTTTACTTTCCCATCCACTTCGATTTTACACTGGTTTTGTTTGTCTTTGTTATCTGTAGGTTTACAGGTGTATGCCTCACCGTCCTTGGACTCGCTCTCAAACCGAACAGGCTAAGAGTATAGAGAGACCAAGCAGTTCTGCTCCACCTCTACGATCACAGATTTTGAAGAGAAGCAGATCCAATCCACCTGTCACTCCGATCAAGATCAAGGAACTGAAGGAGAGTTCCTCATCTCCGTCTTCACCGTCATCTTCATCCACTTCATACACCGCATCACTTTCACCTCCTGCATCTCCTACCATGGACGATCAGTTACCACCACCACCACCACCTGCACAGAAGAGTCTAGCAGACTATAACAAGTCGAGCGCGACTAGCGTTCGATCTGCCATTGCCGTTCCGCGCATTGAAAGAGATCCTGACTATGAGATCAAGATTCCATTCTTGACTATGATCTCTAGGGATTTACAGTTTGAAGGCAGGCCCCTAGACAATCCGTGCACTCATCTTGCAGACTTCCTTGATCTCTGCAGTACTTTCAAGAACGGAAACCTCGACAAAAATACTCTTTGTCTGAGAGCTTTCCCGTTCTCTCTGAAAGGCCCTGCTAAGAGGTGGCTTACTGGCAAACCACCTGGATATTACTCTGATTGGGATACTCTGGCTCAGGACTTCGTTGAAGAATACTTTCCTCCTGCCAGAACAACAACCATCAAGGACATCATCGCCAGATTCTCCCAGAAAGAAGGAGAAAGCTTATATGATACTTGGAATCGATTCCAAGAACTTCTCTACAACTGTCCGCATCATGGATTCGAGCAGAGGCAGTTAGCTGAAATCTTTGCTCGAGGACTTCGAGAAGAATCTGCCAAGTGGGTCAATTCTCTAGTTGAAGGGGATTGCACTACACTCACACCTGAAGCTGCTCTTCTTAAATTCGCAAACTGTGCTTCCAAGTCAAGGAACTGGGAACGACAATCTGAAGGATCAAGGAGCAAGCTCGATCTCGAAGCTACTATCAAGGCAGAGGTAGAGAAGCATTTGAAGAAGTCTACCACACCAATCAAGCCGCCGGCAGCTTCTATCTACGTTGCCGATTGCGAATGGTGTGGAGCTTGCGCACATAACGGAGGCCGTTGTCACAATTTTGGTAAGGCAGAAGTCTGGTCTGCCGAAGAGGTAAATTTCATTCAACAAGGCTTCGTTAATAATTAGAATGGTTATGCTGGCTACCGCAACTTCAGGCACCAAGGGAACTATCATGACAGACCTCCCGACAATAATGGCGCCAACCATAACCAGAACCAGAATAACCGCCCAGCTGGTCCAGCTCAGGATCAGAAACCTAACCATCCACCGGCAGGTGTCTACCAGCCACCGCATCGCAATTCGGGTAATTATGGAACTGCTCCTGGCAATTGCCAGAATCAATATCTTAATAATACCTATCCAAGGCAGCAGCATCAAAGAGAAAACAATGTTAGTGACCTGGATAAGAAGCTCAGCCAGATCATTACCAGACTCGATGATCATGACAGTCAGTTCAAGGCTCAAGCTCTTCTCAATCAAGAACAGATAGCATCTGGACAAATGAATTGAGCAAGCCGTGAACAACATCTCAAGCATGCTAGCATCTGGTCAACCATTTGGCCAACTTCCAAGCCAGACAGAGCCGAATCCGAGAAAGGAGCAAGCCAAGATGGTAACCGCTTGAAAACTTCCAAACTTAATTGCTGATGCTTGTTCTATCTTACGCAGGATCGCTGAAACTCTAGAGGAAGAGGAAGAACAGAAACCGGCACCTAAGGAGGATGATCCTCCTCTTGCACCGTATGTCGTGAAGCCTCCTTTTCCTAGAGCATTGCTGCCAAATGCAAGGATCGAGACTAGCATGAAGGGGAATAAAGAAGGATATCCTGACATTCGTATCAAGAAACCTGCCTCTCCATATCCAGCTAAGTGCTCTGATCCTGGTTCTTTTACTTTACCTTTAGTTATTAACGATGTTGAGATTGAGCGTTGTTTGGTTGATCTAGGAGCGTCTGTTAATGTTATGCCTATGAGCCTGTTTGAAAAATTGAACCTAGGAGAACTTGAACCGCCTAGTATGCAACTTGTCTTTGCTGATAGATCACTTAAAACTCCTAGAGGAGAAATAAAAGACGTTGTTACTAAATGTGGTCTGTTCACGTTCTTAGCTGACTATGTGATTATGGATACTAGTACAGATGATTCTACCATTCTCATAGGTCGACCTTTCATGGCTACTACTGGAATGAATATTAACGTTCCAAATGGTTCTTTGACTCTAAGGGTTGGTAAAGAAACGAAAACTTTCCGTCTTAAAGATGGCATGAAATATGACTCTAAGAATGAAGAATCTCATTGAGTGGTTGTTGAAACTGTGGAGTTGACTCCGGTCAACTCCGTTACTAATGCTTCTTCCAGTGTCTCTAGATCAGTTGTTGCTGCAGATATTGAACAGGTTATTAAGAAGAAGCCAGAAATTTTAGTTCAGAAGCCGCACAAGAAGAAGAAGGAACTGCAAGCCTCTTCTAAGCCACCGAGCACAAACCTAACAGACCTCGAGGAAAGAACAAGAAGACGACGACCCAAATGGTCTGGAGACCAAAAGCTCCATCGTCTTCCACCGAGCCAGCTGCACCACCAATTCGTTCCGAGCAACCGGCGCCGGAACAAGTATGGAAGGAGAGGCCAAAAGTGTCTCCTAAGGGAATACTGACGATCACCAATCCTGGTGATACCAAGCCGGAGATTAAAGTAAAGAAGGAGCCGACAATCCTCATTCCTTCCATCGTAACACTCAAGAAGGATGACCTCTCCAGAGAACTGTTCGGACCGTTCAAGATCATCGATCATCTTCCCGATGGACGTACTAAACTCTTACACGCGAACGGGAAGATATTCACGCTTACCGGAGAACCCCGAAGCTGTACTTCATGAACTCCGATGCTAGCGTTAAGGAGAATCTGAGTTGGGATGTCTCCTAATACCGTCCAGGTATCGTCTAGCTCAAGGACGTTAATAAAAGAGCGCTTCGTGGGAGGCAACCCACGGCTGGAGTCCGTTTTTGTTTTGAGTCAACCTTAGTGTTTCAGAGTCGGTTCGGGGGAGCCAAAAGTGTCAGTTTGTTTGTTTTCTTATTTTTTGTGTAGAGTCTGTGTGTCATAGAGTCAGTCGCAAGTTGATTGAGGTCGTTTCGATTTTTGTGGATTTAACTGTGATTTTCTGAAGTTTGCCGGATTTGCGAAAATATTTTCACCCGAGTAGTTCAAAATTTTCGGCGAAATTCACCCCTGTTTTCGGCGAAATCGCCTTTTGAATTTTTAAAACCATTCCCCTGTTTCATATTTTTGGTTCGAAATTTGTTGTATTTTCGGCGAAAATCTATTTGAAAACCGGCAGTGCATTTGAACGTTTATTTTCGGTGAAAACTCCCTATTATTTTCGCCGAAAATCCTTTTGAAAATCACCCAATCCTCCACTTAAAATCCGGTCTACCCTCTCTCTCTTCTCACTTTCCTTCTTTCATTTTCGAATCAACACCCGAAAAATACCCCCTCCCCTTTGTTTTTCAAAATCGCCGCTGCCACCCTTTTTAAACCACCGCCGTCGCCGACCGCCGCCGCTCAACTCCCCTCTCTTTTCCGATCGTTTTGAGCCCTAGAACGTTCGAATCGGAGCTCTACAGCTCCAGTTCACCGAAACCCTTGTTTTCAGAGTTTTTCACCGATTTCTCCCAAACCGTTCGTTTTTAGCATCCATGGCTTCAAGGTAAGTTGTAGAACTTTTCAATATGAATCTTTTGACATATGGATTGCTGTATTTCGTTGAGGCTGACTTTTGGTTGACTTTTCAGTTTGCCTCGATTTGCGTGCCGACTGATTTCGTGTGAACTAGGTTAGCTGAACTTGTTGAACTGTTCTAGCATGCTTAGGGAGTTCCGTGCTTAATTTCCATATCATTTGATCATGTGTTGCTTTGCATACGATTGATTCTTTGTGCTGTTGACTTGTGAGAAATGTCGGTTTGACCATGAACTGTTTTTGATCATTTGGCTGCCGTACGTGTTCATTCTCGTTCGGATTATCGTGTTTTCCATCAGAGATCATATTTTACCGTCGTTATCCACCTTGTGATAGTCTTGCCATGATTAGGGTTCATTATGCTATAGTGTTGACTTTCTGAATGTCGGTTTGACTCTTTGAACTCTGATTGTGCTTAACCGATTCTGGCTGTTCCTAAGCATGTATTTTACTGTCTATGATTACCGGTTACTCTGCTTTGCTTACCCCCACTCGGTTTTCCTCATTTCTTTGTGAAATTGAGTTTTTCTACTAGGTGTGGGGTAGGGTTTTAGTTTAACTAATCTGGCTTCATTCTGCTTTTAGGAACACCACTTATGAGCGCAGGACTAAGGCGTGACTTGATGCCGCCTCGAGCTCCAGAGCCCCGCTCCAGTCACACCCGCCGTTCAGGGCCCTCCTCCAGCACTACCTCGCCGGGCTGGGTACCATCACACTATCGCCCGTCTACCTGACTTCTACTTCGAGTGCTTCCAGAAGATCAAGCACATCTGGGGAGCTAAGGTACGCCCTCTCTCCATGGAGTCCTTGAGCGAGCACGACGAGGACTACTACCGGAACGTGCATGACCCCCTAGCACCGGCCGGCCTCCTAGAGCTGACCACCATAGCTGCCGACTTCCCAGACATCGCCCTTCAGGAGTTCTGGGTGACCTTTGATCTGGACGAGCATAAGAGGAGGCAAGGCCAGAAGGTTGTTTCCTTCTATCTTGGCGGGGTGTACAGGACGCTCACCTACGATGAGTTTGCTGCTCATCTAGGCATCCCCTACGAGCACTATCATGGACATCACCTCGGCTGGGGCGACGATGATGACGACGAGGAGTACCACGCGCTCTGGAGCCACATGACTGGAGTGCCTGGAGATCGCCTCACGAGCCATGACTCAGTTAAGTCCCTCTTTCACCCTCTCTTTAAATTTATTCATATGGTTTGGCGTAGATCTCTTTTATATGTTCCTGATAAGGATCGCCACCATATCCTCAAGGAGGAGCTTATGCTTCTCCGAGCCATCCGAGAGAGCTACCCTCTTCACCCCGGTTGGGTGCTTGCTCGCATCTTCCGCCAGAAGACCAAGAGGCGGAAGCTACCTCGTGCGCTCCTGGGAGGCAACTTCATAGGTCAGCTCATCATCTCCTTCGGCATCAGCCATGAATATGGCCCGAACATTCCACGACACCACATTAGGACCGTTGGAGGAGACTTAGCGGTTGAGTACTACTTAGAGCTGGACCTCAGTCCCCAGGTGGCAGCAGATCCTCCCCCCCAGCATGTGGTCGAGTCGGAGGAAGAAGATGATGCTGAGCAGCAGCAGCCCCAGCCGCTGCCAGAATTCTAAGACTATATACCCTCGCCACATCACCAGGCAGGGTATGCTCACCAGTCACCGCCGCACATTCCCGATCCATACCAAGCGCCTCACCCTCAACACCGACCGCACCCCGCGGACATTGGTGAGTTGTACGAGCGACTGCAGGAGTGGCGCATCACTGACAACGCTACTCAAGAGGCGAGATGGACTATTATGCAGCAGCATATGCGCCGCGCCGATAGGCGGTATGAGGCACAGCTGGCGTGGCAACGTCAGCTCGGTGAGCACCTCCACTTTCCACCCCCCGACACCCCTGACCAGCCATGATCAGGTGGTGTCCTTTTCCTTGTCCTTTCTTTTTATTTATTCTTTTCAGATTTCGGTCCAACTTTTTTCTGTGTGGATCCGGGACACTTGTCCCGGTTTCCTTTTTATGTTTCATTTGTTTTTGTTTTGTAGGCAGTAGGGAGATTCCCTTTGCTTCGTTTCAGTAGATTCCCTCCGCTCCGAGGACCCGTGCTCATCCCTTACACCAATCATCTCGGTCCAGGTTCTTCTACTTCACTCTGAACTCTAGAATTAGTCTTGTGAGGACACAGTCCGATTTAAGTGTGGGGTATGATGCTAGAGAACCTTGCATGAACTTGATTGCCCTTGATTGTGTTTTTCGTGTGCCTCGTGATTCCATTCCAGTCTCTCTAGCATTAGAATGGCTCAGTTCTTGATTTTTGATGTTAAGTTGTTGTTCAAACCTTCATAATGATGCTTAGACTGCTTAACCTAGAACTTGAGAACCAACTTGTATACTTTGATGCTAAATTGCCTGGTTGGAACAGAATTATTAAATCACACTTGTAGTTTGTAGCCTTGATTGCATGAAAATGACCGAATCCGACTAGCAAACCAACTGTTAGCTTTTGATCCATTGCACGTAACTTGCAATTTTAATTCTTTCTGAGTGGTTTTCTGTTTGCTTGAATGAGTTAGAATTTGCGTGAGACCTACTCGAGACCACACGATGACACGAGTTCTAGAAGGATAGGGGCACCTAGATTCAGCTACTTAGCCAGATAGCCTACCAAACGATAAATCCATTAGGTTTAAACCCTTGAGCTTGGCCTGTTCTTTCGGTTCGATAATACATTACAGCCATTTCCCATTTCTTTCATTCCCCGTTGATCCCTGTGGTTGTAGTTCTAGATTGACCTACCGGAAGTCAGTTTGTGGTAACCTGCCTATAGCCATTAAACAGGTGGTCTTAGCTATTATGACCAGACGTGTAAATCCCTCTAGCAACCAAAAGAAAATCGGCACAAAAGAAGAAAAAAAGTAAAGTAAGAAAAGAAAGAAAATTTCGAAAAAAAAAGTGAAGAAAAGAAAAATCAGAAAGTTTCAAAGTTTTAGTTCAATAAACGTTCTTCTCCCTACAAATGGAAGAACGAAGTCAAAAGAAAAGTTGAAAAGAAAAAAAATCGTATAAAGAAAAAGAATAAGTGCTAGGTTGCTTGAGGGTATCATAGGACGAGCGTTCATTATTCCACCCGTGTCTGGTTAGACGATAGGAAGCCATAGATTAGATTCGAGGGAAGTTAGTCGAAAACTACACCGCACCAAGCCATCATCATACATTCCCATCATCCATCTCATCATAAACCCAAGTAGTGTAGATTTCATTACGGTCCTAGCAGGGAAGTCCTTCTTGACTAGATACTCGTGTTGTCACAGTGGTGGAGATGTGGTCGAATTGCAAACCTATGACAGAATTCAATAACAGAAAATGATCGAGAGCAGAAACACGTCCTTAAACACAGAGAGCGAGAGTTCCCCATTTTACTATATATATCTTGTGTGAGGAGTATGGTCGGTTAGGTCAAATTCGTGCATAATTGGTTGCTAATTACTTGTTGTGTGCAGTTTATTAGTGACACCAGGTAGTTTGGCTGATCTGTATGCATGTTAGGTTTCTTGTTCTAGGAATTAACTGTCTAATAATTCATTGTGGTTGATTGAGCTCCAATTTAATCGATCTTATCATTTATGAACATGAGCGTTTCTATTCAGTTTGCTTGAGGACAAGCAAAAGCTTAAGTGTGGGGTATTTGATGACACTCGATTTGACGTGATTATCAGCCTCATTTAAGCGACATTTCTTTGCTTAAGACATGGTTTTTAGGGTAGAATAACGAATATTCAATCGATTGCCCTATCTCGTGCCATTTGTGTTACCTTGGCCCGTTTCGGGTCTATTTGATGGTTTTCTAGTGTTTTCACGTTAGCACAGGTTTTTGCCATCGAATAAGTAGCCAAGGACGTGTCTAAGGCGTTGGAACCTCGAGGGATTGCACCGGAATCGATCAAAGGAGTTAGTCAAAGTTCAACCAAATCCCTGCCCGGTTTACAAAGGGATTTTCGCCGAAAATACCCTAGAATTTTCGGTGAAAATATGTTCACAAATCGGCTATTGGCAGCTGAAGGAATTTTCGGCGAAAGGATTAAGTTTTCGAACCGAGAAAGAAGTTCAGGAGAATCAGCAAGCGGACCCTTCATTTGCAAAGGAATTTTCGCCGAAATTCCTCAATAATTTCGACGAAAATATCAGTTAAATCCGGATTAATTAGGGTTAAGTATAAATACTTAACCCGACGGCCCAAATAAAGATATACATCATAATATACTTTTCGAATCAGAATTTGAAGAATTCTCTGAAGTTCTGGAGCGAAGAGTGAGAGTTCGAAGAGCTAGAAAGAGATCGTGACGCCATCCCTTCCACCTCGGAGACTCGGAGCTAGGATTGCGGTTTTCGGAAGATCGAAGTCTGTCAGAGTCGTCTAAATTAGGTTTTTCAGATTCTTTTCTGTTCTTCCTCTGGATGATGAACTCTTTCTTTGTCTTAGATTCTTTTGTGATAAACATGAGTAGCTAAACTCGTTAGAGCTTAGACTAGATGAACCCTAAGTGACCCAGGGCTTTAAAGCGGTCACGGATCGGCGGTGATTAGATTCGAAATTCAATCAGTTTCTCTTTCATGTTTGATTTGTTCTTCATTGTTCATGTTTCTTGTCTGGATTGATCACCTAGATTAGATTCTTGTTAAGCTAAGGATAGAAGCGAACGCTCGCCTTACTTTAGAACATCAAATTGAACAATTAACCTTATAATTGGAGCGTGCCTTTCGTAGGAACCGGTTAGGGTTAATCCACTGCAAGAGTAACTCATAAATCGTTAGTAATTGCACCAGTTAAGTTAAGTCATTGCGAGAGGCGACCGTACCCGGGCGGCTAATTAATCTTGGTAGTTAGAACGGATAGAGCGAACGTTCGCCGGTCTTAAACCTAAGGGTAAGGAGTTATGGTGGTGTCTTAGTAATTGATTGAATGAGAATTGAAATCCGCTGATCTGTTGCCTGCCAATGCTCTGGGAAACGAAGGGGGATTCAAAGTCTAAGTTCGTTTGTCATCTCTGTTTTCAAACCCTAATTTCCAATCTGCTTTAGTTTAATTTTCAATTTCTCTGCATTTCTTAGAATTAGAAGCCGTGGAACTCACACCATGCACAACTTGTTTGCATTCGAGTATTTTGCTAGTTTTGAAGTAGTCAATCTTAGAAGACCCTCGAAATACGATCTACCCTAGCTTTTGTAGCTTTGTTAGTTATTTGGTTGAATCGTCAACGACAGGTTCACCAAATTGGCGCCGTTGCCGGGGACTTCTTTTGATTGTTTGAAAGAAGAACTGGCAATTTATTCTTCTATTTTCCATCTTTTACTTTCCCATCCACTTCGATTTTACACTGGTTTTGTTTGTCTTTGTTATCTGTAGGTTTACAGGTGTATGCCTCACCGTCCTTGGACTCGCTCTCAAACCGAACAGGCTAAGAGTATAGAGAGACCAAGCAGTTCTGCTCCACCTCTACGATCACAGATTTTGAAGAGAAGCAGATCCAATCCACCTGTCACTCCGATCAAGATCAAGGAACTGAAGGAGAGTTCCTCATCTCCGTCTTCACCGTCATCTTCATCCACTTCATACACCGCATCACTTTCACCTCCTGCATCTCCTACCATGGACGATCAGTTACCACCACCACCACCACCTGCACAGAAGAGTCTAGCTGACTATAACAAGTCGAGCGCGACTAGCGTTCGATCTGCCGTTGCCGTTCCGCGCATTGAAAGAGATCCTGACTATGAGATCAAGATTCCATTCTTGACTATGATCTCTAGGGATTTACAGTTTGAAGGCAGGCCCCTAGACAATCCGTGCACTCATCTTGCAGACTTCCTTGATCTCTGCAGTACTTTCAAGAACGGAAACCTCGACAAAAATACTCTTTGTCTGAGAGCTTTCCCGTTCTCTCTGAAAGGCCCTGCTAAGAGGTGGCTTACTGGCAAACCACCTGGATATTACTCTGATTGGGATACTCTGGCTCAGGACTTCGTTGAAGAATACTTTCCTCCTGCCAGAACAACAACCATCAAGGACATCATCGCCAGATTCTCCCAGAAAGAAGGAGAAAGCTTATATGATACTTGGAATCGATTCCAAGAACTTCTCTACAACTGTCCGCATCATGGATTCGAGCAGAGGCAGTTAGCTGAAATCTTTGCTCGAGGACTTCGAGAAGAATCTGCCAAGTGGGTCAATTCTCTAGTTGAAGGGGATTGCACTACACTCACACCTGAAGCTGCTCTTCTTAAATTCGCAAACTGTGCTTCCAAGTCAAGGAACTGGGAACGACAATCTGAAGGATCAAGGAGCAAGCTCGATCTCGAAGCTACTATCAAGGCAGAGGTAGAGAAGCATTTGAAGAAGTCTACCACACCAATCAAGCCGCCGGCAGCTTCTATCTACGTTGCCGATTGCGAATGGTGTGGAGCTTGCGCACATAACGGAGGCCGTTGTCAGAATTAGCTTATGCAGTTTAGGCTGTAAGTCTGTTTACTTGACTTTTACTCGGCCAGATATAGCTTATGCAGTTTAGGCTGTAAGTCAATTTATCGCCCAACCTCGCGAACCTCATTTAGCTGTTGTGTTCTGTATACTGCGATATTTACAGAGTACCCGACACATGGGAGTACTGTTTTCCCAAGCATTGGTTTGGCTATTATCTTGGCCTTTGCTGATGATGACTATGTCGGTTGTGCTAACACTCGTCGGTCGACCTTAGGCATGTGTTAACAATGGGGACTCGATCATTGCCTGGCAATGTAAGAAGCAAGAACAAGTGTCTAAATCTTTAAATGAAGCTGACTACATGTCTATTTCTGATGTTTGTTCCGAATTTGTGTGGTTAACTCGACTGATAGAAGAACTTGGCATACGGGTTATGGCTCGTACTCTTTTAGATTGCAATTAATCTTGTTTTACATGATCACACGAAGCATATCGAGGTTCATGTCCACTACAGAGGGGAGTTAGTTTGAGATGAGAAGATAAAGTTGGCTATCTCCACACTGATGATTAGATAGCTGGCATTCTCACAAAGGCGATTAGTACAAGTAGACATTGGTACATTATATTATCCGGCAAAAAGGGAACGTAAACCATAAAATATAATGATGTATTGATATTACCAATATTAACATTTGAGACCGAAGAAGGAAGATGAATATTAATGCATGTGTACCAATATAATGATCCTATATATGTTAATATTGATGTATATATATTAATGGCGGTGACGTCCATCATCAAAGTTGAGGGAATAGCTGTGTATATCATAGGAGTAGTTAAGAGAAGTAGTAGTAGTAGTAGTAATGTTCTTGTTATGCCAACCAATGGATGCAGCATGCTTCAACTGTACACTAAGCTTGGAAACCAACTTCTTTGGCAAATAACCCATAGCTGATCCACCTTTTCTAGATTTCCTCCCAACATCAATATTATTATTATTAGAAGAAGAAGAAGAAGAAGAAGAAGAAGAGCTCCCTGTTGTTGTATTCCCTGCAGCTTGCCTCATGAACTGTACTCTAGTCTTCATGCTTTGACCACCCGGCAGCTTCATTATCTTATGCGTTGAAAGAATTGAAGAGTATAGTTGTAATGAATTAGAGTGTAACGAATGATGAGATTAAGAGGTTGTGCTTCCAAACTTGTCAAATACCTACCCCCCATTAAATACACACATGATGTCTCCCCTCTAGTGGGAGTAATGGTCTCATCTGGGTCCAACTTAGTAAAAAAGAAAATGCTCAAAAGTGGTTGGTCATGAGTCACGACTCAGTCATGGCTGCGATAAAGATAATTTTAGAGTTAGTGGGAAGCAACTGGAAAGGGAAAAGTGAAAAAGATGACGTTGGATTTTGGTATTGCTGATATGTCAGCACAGTTCATACCTTGTTGGAATCCTCACTGGTCACTGGATAATATACAACAAAGTAACGTCCACGCATCTTTAAAGCATGCATGGGCCTCCCTCCCATGCATAAATGTCTCTTTATTTTCTTTTCATCTTTTGTTGCGACAAGGAAGGAGTAGAATAAATTAAACAAGGTTCAACAGCTATCCTTCCTCAAAGCCTTTAATCTTCCAACTATGATTCAGTATAAACTAGAAAACGCGCATGCCAAACTCCTTCCTTCTACGTACAATTAATATATTGCTGTCTGCTGGTATAATAAGTAAACAAATTAACTTGATCAAAGGAAGGATTAATCTATAAAGAGACTCGAAATTGATCTCGTGAGAAAGACGAATGTATTTCATCCCAAATTAACGGTGGCTCTTTATAGATGTTAGTTGATGGGTAACACAACAAATGAAGTACTGGTAGTAGCGTGTCTTATCTTATTTCTAGTGGAAAGATTAAAGCATTGAAGTTACTCTTCATATTTTCTTTATTGGTGTCTTTTCATCATGTTCCAAACCCACCAACAAAGTAAACAATATAAAGTTACATTCTTGGTTGGTGGTCCTCATTGTAAATTACCCTTATCCACTACAGATGTTTATGGGCAGCTCCTGTGTTGATCAATGACTGAAAATAACTATTATTGTAAAGTGTAACATTCATGAGTTGGCTTGTTTATCCATTCAAGATTCTACCATGTACTGTTGCTATTTATCCCGTGACTCATCGTTGGACCAATCTCTGGTTATTACCCTGATTGGTAATCCTTAGTTCTTTTTGACCTGCTTCCAGTCCGCATCGTTTCACTTGAGTTGGTTGGGTATATAATCCCTGCTAACTGTCTGAGGAGAGAGAATACTCTCATTCATTGAAATACATTGCCGCTCAATTCCAATCATTACTGTTAAACTCTCAAATGATAACTATCATATTTGGAGTCGCTCAATCAGTGTTGCTTTGAGCATCAAAAACAAGATCGCCTTCATCGACGGATCTCTTCCATCTCCGGTGACGTCTGATGTTACTCTTGCTGCTTGGAATCGTTGCAACTATGAAGTTCTCAGCTGGCTCCTCAATTCAGTTTTTGACGATATTGCTCAGAGTTTGATCTCCTATAACAGCGCCTTCAACGTATGGACAAATATGAAGAAATGATTCAGCCACTGCGATGCGATTCGCATTGCCGATCTCCAGGCGAAGATCGCTTCCTGCAATCGAGGTGATAGTACAGTTACTCAATACTTCACGAATCTTAAGATGTTGTGGGAAGAATGTCTTCAAAACCGTCCCATTCCTTGCTGTGATTTTTCTTCTGGTCATTCGACTGCCTGTACTGTTGCCAAACAAGTCTTAGTCTATCAGGAGTAGGATTACTCTATTCGTTTCATTAGAGGATTGAATGAAGCCTTTGATGTGCAGTGATCGTAGTTGTTGTTAATGGATCTACTACCAGATATTCTGACTTCTTTCAAATGTGCGGTTCCGCTTGAAAGACAGATGAAAGGAGTTCTTCCAGTTCAATCTCTGGAATCCATGGTCATGGCCACTGGTTATAATGCTAGGTTTAAGGCTACTGACAAAGGTTTATTTTGCCACTACTGCAAGAAGAAACAGAGTACAGTCTCTCAGTCCTCTTCAGAGGCTGAATACAGAGCTTTGGCACATCTGTGTTGTGAGGTCCAATGGGTCGTTGGTTTGCTTCTGGATTTTGGTGTTTCACACGCTTCTCCAGCTCGTTTATTTTCCAAACACACCAATTTACACATTTCCATCTCCTCTCAAAGGTCTCAAATGTTCTTAAATTTCATAAGCCTTGATTTTGAAGGTGTTAGTAGTTTTATCCCATAAAGGAATTCCTTGTAACCCTAGGCTTTGGAAAAGGATAGGAATGTTCTTTACGGAAAGTGAGTTCGTTCACGACTCTACTATAATCCGAGTCACAACTTGGTTCAAGTTGATTACAATTAGCCAAAGCCTCTACTTTTCGACTAGAGTGTCGTAAGAGAGCGAATTCTAGGGTTGAAGGAACAAGGAGTACAATAAATTAAACAAGGTTCAACAGCTACCCTCCTCAAAGGCTAGAAACGTGCATGGCAAAGTCCTTCCTTATACGTACAATTAATACTACTGGTATTAAAAAAACACAATACAAGCTAAGTATAACTAATACCTCGTTCTTAGGGGATTGAAAGGTGGATGGTGTATTTGTCAACCCAAAGGTCATGATCAGGAATTCATAATGACTTTTCACGAGAGAATAGATCACCTACCAATCTTGGCCTGATACTTCTATAATATAATATATGCAAAAATAGGATTATGAAGTTAACACGTCATTTTTTTTTTTTTGGATTTCCTCTCTCTTCATGGTTAAGAAACAAAGTAAACGACCAACAATACCACACCTAATAATTAGAATGTTTTATTCTTTAACAAAAGAAAAGTGAAAGTTATTTTTTTTACCAAAGAAAATTGGAAGTTTTTTAACGTAACAAGTAACAACAAGAAAACATAATTATAAGACTTTTGTTTATCATACCCGAAATAATTTTTTTTATAATTTTGTACGAACATATTAATTAAATTATTTATGTTCCTTTTTAATCATAATAAATTATGAGTAGGATACATATTAGTTTCTATAACAAATTATTATATAGATAAAAGTAGAAAATTTAATGACATATCTAAGTAATCTAAATAAAAATAAATAAACAAATACTATTTTTCCACTAGAAAATTGAAACAAAAAATTGGTCAATGGGCCGATGATAATTGGAGGTGTGAGTTTTTTCTGCGTCTGGGCGCACTTTTGGTCGCAAAAGTGGTACTTTTTTAATTAATTTCTTGCCAATTTAACTTTGCTTTTTTGGGTTAACTGGTTTGACTTTTCTCTCTGAAATTGTTTAGGGTTTTGCTCTCTTCGACGACTGCTTTGGCCGGCATGGCTTTCCTTGGTCGTCGGGATTCTTGGTCTCCTACCTTCCCGTCCTTCTTTTGTCTTCTCTTCTGATACATCACAATTTCATGTCAGCCTCGTCGGCCTCGGCAGAGGATTTGCGAACTTGGGTCGATTTATTCGGTGTTCCTGAAGACTTATCCCTTCGACTTGTTAACCCGACGATTGTAGATGGCGTGCTCCAGGTCCCTAAGGCGATTCAGTTGGAAGGCCGTGCTCGTCTTAATCTTTGTTTGGTGGGTCAGGTTCCGAAGGAGCGGGACTTGCATCTGATATCTAATCGCTTATGGGGTAGGGATGGATTATGTCGAGTTTCAGTGCTTCCTGATAGTGCTTCGAAACTTCATCTCTTCAAGTTCCCGTCCGAAGGTGTTTCTCGTTGGGTCATCTCCAACGGTCCCTGGCACATGGCTAACTCTTCGGTAGTGTTTCGTAAGTGGTCTCCTGGTATTCAGCCTTTGCCGTCAACATCTTCTATTGCTCCTATTTGGATTCACTTGTGAGATGTCCCGATTGATCTCAAGACTCGGTGCTTTCTGAGTATGATTGCAAGTATGCTGGGGCATCCATTAAACATGGATATTTCAGCTAGGATGGTTGTTGGGCAAGAGGTCCTGAAGATTTGTGTTTTGATGTCGAGTGTTATGGTGGTGAACCCATTACTATTGGTTTATCTGATCTTAATGCTCCTGTTGTGCGTTCTAATTGCAGAAGTTTTGGACATGGTTCCTGTAAATCTGCCAAGGGTTCTTCACATTGGGTTTAGGTGCAGAGGTTGGAGGATGCTGTCCCAAAGGCCTCTGATGGTCCAAAGGAAGGTCCAACGATCCTTGTACCAGGAGCTGCCATTCCGGTAACTCCAGACCCAGTGTGCTAGGCTGTGACGGAGTCCCCTCGGGAGGTGAACTCTCTACCCTCTGATGGTCTTGGGGTCACACCGAAAGGGGTTACGTCTGAGGTTCCTTCTAGTTCCTGTTCAGCATCGATTCCTTGTCAGTTATTTGAGAAGGCTGACGATAGTTTCCAACGAGAAAAATCAATAGTACGTGCGCCATAAAAGCCACCACCAGAGCCTATTACTCTCGTGGGCAATGCATTTGGTGCATTAAGCTTGGAAATTATTGAGGAAAGTACTGAGGGAATTTCTGCAGATGCTGTTGATCCTATTTCTGCTCCAAAGCGTAAGACTAGACGAAGGAGAGGTAAAGGGGGTGGCACGGGTAAAACCCGTCCATCATCATGAATATCTTAGTCTGGAATGTGCGGGGATTGAATGATTCCCGTGAGCAAGGTATGCTCCTTAACCACATAAGGATGCATAAACTAGATGTTATTGGTGTTTTGGAGACTCATGTTCGATCTGGCAATGAAACAGATATCCTCAGAAGGAAATTTAATTTTCTGAATTACTATGGTAACTATCAGTTCTCTGACTTGGGTAAAATTTGGCTCCTCTAGAAATCAGATCTTGTTCTTGATATTAAGTTCAGCTCTGCTCAATGTATCTGCTGCTCAGTTCAGTACAATTTATTTGACTTTTGTTTATGGTTCGAACAATGAAAAAGAGAAGCTGGACCTTTACTCTGCATTACTTGGTAGAGTGATTAAGAACTCTCTTTGGATGATCCTAGGTGACTTTAATGCTATCAGAGGGCCTAAAGATGCATACAATAATGTGATTTTCTCTTCTAGCATGGCGAGTTTTAATACGTTTGTTGATAGCAGTCTTTTGATGGAATTGCCTTTTTATGGTCCGTTCTTTACTTGGACGAACAAGCAAGAAGATAATTGGATTGCTCGTCGTCTTGATAGAGCGTTAGCAAATGAAGAATTGTTATCTTGCTTTCCTCATTGCAAGATTTCGGTTCTCCCCCTGCTCTGTCTGACCATTCAAGAATCTTGGTTCAATTTGACTCTTTGTATCACTCTTTCCCTAAGCCTTTCTGATTCTTTGATTTTTGGGTAAAGCACCAAGGTTACTTGGATTGTGTGAAGTGTGCTTGGAATAGTTTTGTGCCTGGTGATCCTATGCTTAGACTATTCAGGAAGCAAAAGTTGCTCAAACCAGTTCTGAAAAGGTTTAACATAGAGCATTTTAGTGACATTTCGGTGCGTGTGAAGCAGGCTGTTTCGTTGCTAGCTGCTATTCAGATTGATATGCTTTCTTCTCCATCTAGTGACTTGATTGTCAAGGAAAAGGAAGCAACTGCTTCTTTGTTGGAGCTGCAAAAAGCAGAAGAGGGTTTAGTTAGGCAAAAATCTCGTATTTGTGAGTGTTAGATGGGGATTCAAACACCCAGTTCTTCCACCGATCCGTGAAAATCAGGAATGATCACTACAAAAATATATACTTTCTGTAACGAAAATATAGCGACGGATAATTTTCGTCGCAAAAGATTACATATTGGCAACGGAAAGCTGTCACTTGTCGCAGAATAATTGTATTTAATTTATTTTTTAATTATTTATATTTTGCGACGGACATTCCCGTCGCCTAAGCTTTTATTTATTTTGCGACACCTGGTCCCGTCACAGTATCCTTTAAATTTCTGTGACTTTTACTATCGTCGCAAACGGCCATATATTAAATGAATAAAATATTGCAACATTTCTGCAAGTTCAGCGCGTTATTTCCCAGACAAAAAATAATAAAATAATGTGACTTTTTTAAAAAGAAAATAATAAAATATTGGAGCCATTTTTGTCGTCTTTCTCCAAATAAAGTAACAAAAAAAAATGTTATTATTCTCTCCACCGATCCTCCGCAAAATCCCGTCAAAAGTCATTCTCCCTCGCCGTTCCTGTTCGTCGTCCGTTCTCCTCCGTCGTTACTGATCGTCATCCGTTCTCCTTGTTCCTCTTCGCTGTTCCTCGCTCGTCGTTCGATCAAATGTAAGTAAGGCTGCAACTATGTAATTTTGTTGAGCAAAAGAGTAACCCTAAATCGCTAATCCTAACCTATGTATCTCTTCACGTTGGAGATCGATGCAGTTACTGAGACCTCTGTATCTCTTCGCGTCGGAGATACAGTTCCTTCAGTAACCCTAAGATGCATTTCGTACTCTGCACTCTCTGTTGTAGATCGATGGTTATGTGCTATGTAGATGAATAAGACTTCGGATTTGATTAATTAAATAAATTAGGCTTTCTCCGGTGTAGATGAATTAGGCTTTGGATTTCATTAATTAAATGAATTCGGCTTTCTCATTCATCAAGTGAATTAAACTACCATGTGTTCCAAATTTCTCCTAGATATTTAAAGTTGCGTGTCATAGCTATTATAGTTATGCTTATGATGATGCTTATTCTCACAACAAATGCCTGAACACTTTTTGATTATTTGAGAATATTCACTTGTAGAGGAGATTTGACCTGAACAGATGAACATAATAGAGACAGTTACAGATATCGATATGATCAGCTGATTCGACTTGGTTGATGAACGCTGAATGAAAGATTTTGATTGATTATCTTGCGGGTATAGAGACAAGTAGGCCACATTTCTTCTTTAGGATCTAGAGCAGTACCTAATCCTCAGTATCTTGTTTTTCAGCAGTAAACCTAGAATCGTTAACCTTACTAAGTTAATCTCTGAATGATTATTTTCATTTGGTCGGTGTTGTGGGGCTCTGATTTGCCTCTCTGCTCTCGGTTGTGCTGTTTTAGCTGGTTAGGTTGGGGGGCTGCTTTTCAGGGGGCTGTTGTTTTCTCCTCTTTGTTTCTGGGGTTTCTGTGGCTTTGTTAAGGCTGGGGGTCTGGGTTAGGGGGTTGCAGCTGCTTTGGGAGGCGGTTCAGTTGTTTTTCTGTGTACATTTCTCTTTTATTTAATATAATTCACTCATTTATCAAAAAACAATCTCTGAATGATTTCTTCTTTGTTGTGATTTAGTTATTGATGTGTTACAGAACTCATGATATTAGGATGGATAAATCATGGATAAGAGAAAGAAGATTTAGTGCTTCATATAATGAAGGAGTTAAATCTTTTATGCAATTTGTCGAAGACCATATAGGAGCCAATAAAGAGGTTCCTTGTCCATGCGGTTCTTGCTTCCCTTTTCTTTTTATCTTTGTACTGCTCTGCTTGTCATGACCATATAATAATGAACATTAACCTCACTGTTTCTAAAACATCATACATTATGTAATTGTCATGATGTTGTTGTCGATCCAAAAGAAAGCCCTTTTACTTATGTTGGGAGTTATTAATTTAATTGCAAGTGGGAGAATGAAGAAGCAGCGGCATGTTTGACTTGTTTGGTCAGTGCTTTATGTGTTTGTCATTTTCTGCTTGGAAGCTCGATTGACTTGGAATGGCTGCCAAGGGTGTTTCGGTGTAGTGTAGTTTGGCTCTTATATATGTCCATATGAGCTTTATATGTAGTGTTGTAGATTGCCTAACTTTCAGCCCACCTCTCTTGCCATTCTTTCTCTGCAGCTTTTCGTACAAGTTCAGTTCATTTCTTTGTCCTGATTAAAACATGTTTTGTTTGGTTTTCATACAGTGTTGCAGGATAAATCATCAGAGGTGTCCACCTTGGTTTGCAGCTAAGGACTTGGATCTGTTTTGATTAATAGCTAAGGATTTGGATCTGTTTTGATTAGTAGCTAAGGACTTGGATCTGTTTTGATTAGCAGCTAAGATTGTTGGAACTACTTTGATTAGCAGGAGCTGAATTTATTTAGTGTTGTTGTTGTTGCACAATATCTAGTAGCTTATTATGTCTGGTCCTTTTTATCTAGCAAATTATGTTAATTAACTATGATTGGTGAAACGATATGATCTGGTCCTTTTAGTAGTTGCTGATATCCATTTTGGAATTGAATATTGATTTTTGGTTTAAAATATTGGGAGCTTGATTTTTTTTTTTTTTTTGAAGTGGGAGCTTGATTTCATGAATTAGTTTTTGGTTTGAAATTTTCATTTTGTTATGCAACAATATAAATATATAGATAATGCCAAAAAAATGGACTAGCACCCATTTGCTGACTTGGCTTTGTGCAACGGGAAGGTTAGTCGCTGAATAACATGACTATTCGCGACGGTTTGGGTCGTTGCAAAGAGTAGGTATTCGCAACGGTTTGGTCGTCGCAGAAAGTGTAGGTATTCTGATGGCTATAGTCGTCGCAGAAAGGCCTTTTTGGCGACCAACCTCTCCGTCGCAAATAGAGACCTTTTTGTGACCAATTTTTTTCAACAGTCGCAATTTTCTTTTTGCGACCGAGTATTGCCGACGAAACCATGTGACGGCCAAAATCCGTCACAAAAAGTATTTGCGATGGTTTTTTGCACTTTTCGCGACCACTTTCCCGTCGCTAAAAGAAAGATTTGTTGTAGTGGATTTTAATACCGTTAGGAAGATTACCTCTGATGCTGGTGTTGTTATTTCTGATCCGGTTTCCATTGTTGCAGAGTTTGTGTCCTATTACACAAGATTATTAGGGACTATTGATGACTCTGTTTCTGCCTCTTCAACTGATTTGCTTTCTACTATCCTTAATAAGTTTGTTTCTGATGAGCAATCAGTTCAGCTTACTCGAGGTGTAACTAGAGAGGAAATTAGAAAGGTTATGTTCCAAATGGATGGGAAACGTGCTCCAGGTCCAGACGGGTTCAATGCCACCTTCTATAAATCTACTTGGGTTGTCATCGAATCAGATTTTATTGATGTGGTAATGGAATTATTTGATTCTTCTACTTTAATACAGGAGCTCAATGTCACTTCTCTTACTCTCATTCCGAAAGTAAAAAATGCGTCACAGGTTAGAGAGTACACGCCGATTTCTTGTTGCTCTCTCTTTTATAAATGTATCGCCAAGATTCTTGCCTCGCGTATGCAGTTGGTATTGCCTGATATCATTAGCTCCTCTCAGTCCAGTTTTGTCAAGGATCGTAACATTGTGATAACGTCCTTTTGGATCAGGAATTGATTCGTATGTATAATCATGCAGAGGTTTCCCCCCGGTTTACTCTCAAGGTGGATCTCATGAAAGCATTTGATTCAGTGCAGTGGGTTACTTGATGAATATGTTATTGGCAATGAGGTTTCCTCCGAAATTTATTGGTTGGCTAAGGGCATGTATCTATTCAGCCTCTTATAGTGTTTCTTTAAATGGTGGTTTACATGGACTTTTCCCAGCCAAGAAAGGGGTTAGACAGGATATCTCTTCGTCATTGCAATGGATGGTCTTTCTCGACTCCTGACATTGAGGGGATATCTAGGAATTTGCCTTTTCATCCTCAGTGTCATAAATTGAAGTTAACACATTTGGCTTTTGCTAATGATATGATGATTTTCTCAAATGGTAGCTATTATGGGTTAGAGGTTATTGTCTCTATTTTGCAGAAGTTTGCGAACTGGTCGGGGCTGAGGGTTAATCCCGAGAAATGTGAGCTATTTGGGGCAGGTATTCCAGAAAGCACTCTTGCAGCGATGCAACGACTATCTGGATTCCGAATTGGCACTCTTCTAGTTAAGTATCTTGGTCTTCCTCTCATTTCGAGCAACCTTTCTTTACGAGACTGTGAATCTCTTATTAGCAAGATTACTAATAAGAGATTCAGTGGTTAGAGCTCTAAAACTCTTACTTTTGGTTAGAGCTCTAAAACTCTTACTTTTGTTGGTTGCCTCCAACTAGTAAATTTTGTGCTTATGAGTCTCTCACAGTATTGGATGAGGGTATTTTAGCTGCCTTTGAGTCTTATTAAACATATTCAACAAATTTGTGCTTCGTACCTATGGGGAGGTGATGATAACTCTGGAAGGAAGGCTAAAGTTGCCTGTACAGAGATCACTTATCCTAAGAATAAAGGAGGACTTGGATTGAGAGATTTAAAACTTTGGAACATAGCTTTAGTTTTCAGACTTTTATGGGACATCTTTGCTAGCCAGGGTTCGATTTGGGTGGCCTGGCTGCGCCAATATCGTATTAAGGGGAGAGATTTATCCTCTCTCTCCATTGGTACGGGATCGTGGGTATGGAGAAGGTCGCTCAAGCATCGAGAGGGTTTCTTTTATCACTTTTCCACTGATGGGATAAATACTTATTGGTATGGCGATTCTTATGAATGCATCAAGCTCTCGGTAATCCGGGATTCAATTCGTTTATCTCATCCAAAGGTGCAGTGGTATAAACTGGTTTGGGATGATGGTTGCAGACCTAGAAATAGTTTCTTTGGGTGGCTGTATGTTCTAGGACGCCTATCTACAAAGGATCATCTTATTACATGGGGGATTCCACTTGATCCAAAATGCTTGCTAGCATCAACAAAAAAAGGAGAAGGTGGCGGATGCAACTGTGGTGGTTGTACAACCGCCACTATTTTTTATGTACAGTGACAGTTGTATACTGGCGGTTAAAACCGCCACAATCAATAAAACACATTGTGGCGGTTTTAACCGCTAGTACACAACCACCACTATTTTCTGTATTTAATCCCCAATTTCCGTTTCACGATTTCAGAATCTCCCCAATCTTCTCTCTCTTCGTAGCTCTCTCCCAATAAACAGAAAGAAAGAGCCGCCTGCGACGAAACCACCGGCCAGCCTGCGACGCCGCCTGCGACGCCGCCTCCTCCTTCGACGGCAACTCCTCCATCAACGCCACCTCTGATTCCACTGATAACTCCCTCTCTCTCACTCTCGCCTTTGATTGTTAATAAAAAGCTCACACCCTCGTCTCTCTCTTATGCACCGCAGCCGCCGGCCAGCACGTAGTCGTTGTCCAGTCACGACGCCGGCTTCTCCTCCAACACAACCTCCTTCGTCCTCCTCCTCCAAAGTCAGGTATGTGACTGAACTTGAGTGTTCTAAACCGAAACCCTAATTTTCAAAAATCGTGGTTTCGTGAAATTGAGTTCATATTCATTCAATTGGTAGTATATTGAGACTAAATTTTGAATTTAGGATCGTTTCTATATCGTTTAACCCTTTAATTGTGCATTTTAATAGACTTTTTCTACCTAAAGTGTTCGAAATTGTGAATTTTTGCATATGATGGAATTTAGATGATTTAGTGGTTTGAGAATGATATTGTGATCTTTATAAATATGTTGGAATGCTTAAATGATGAATTAAGAATACTTACCACGACTTCATCCTTGTCCGTTAAATTTGATCTCTTAGTCTTTGTTGTTAGAAAGTTAGAGAATTAGGACCGAGGAACAACTTTGTAATTAACTGGAGAAGGTCATATAAGTTGGTTTCCCCAATTGTCTTATAGATGCAATGAATTGGACATATATATTTTTATGTTTTGTTGAATTGTGCGGTGGATTTTATTACTAAGTGACTGAAATTATCTTTTTGATTGTGATTAAAGTTGGCATTCGTTGTTTGATTGTATTGCAGGTTGGGTTGACTTTGATTGGGAATCATAGAGTTGGTTCAATCCTTTGATCTTAGTGTGTAACATTGATCAGTTTTGTTTTTTTTATCCTATTGGGTAGCTCAAAATTGTTCTAGCTTTTTGTCAATATTTGAATATTAGAATAATGTTAGTTGTTTTTATATCAGGATTCAGGAAGGCTTTCGGCTGAATCCGATTTTTTCACCGAACATTCCAAGTTAGTGATTCTTTAAATTATAAGTTACAACACTAATTATAATATTAAGCATAATATGATCATTACCATATGATAAACGAAGCATTAAAAATTGTGTAGTATAACTGTTCAAAAAATGCATATTCAACCATATTCATATAATATACTAATTTGTATGTAACTTTGATTCAAATGTGTTATTCACTGTCAAATAAAAACCTTAATTTCATATCTAAACTCAATTAGACTAAATATCTTGTGATCTTGAACTTAGTTAATAGGATTTGAATACGACAAATATGTTGTGAACATGCTTTGACTAATATGATGTGAACATGCTAATATATATGCTTTGAACATGCTTTGAACATATTTTGAGTACTATGCTTTGTATAGGTTGAATAATAATTTAGCTAAGACTGATTAATTAACTTCTGACATTGAATTCTAACTTCAATTTTCCTTTACTAATAAGGTTTCAATAGGTAGAGCTAGTAATTATGGATAAATCTTGGATTACATAACCTCGCTACACTCGAGATTATATTGTGAGAGTTAAACAATTTCTTGACTTTGCTTTCAACAACTCTGGGGATAGGGAGCATATTATTTTCCCTTGTTCAAAGTGTGGAATGAGAAAGTTCCAAACGAGATACGACACATGGTGTCATCTGTTAGCAAAACCATTTCCTGAAGGCTACACCGTGTGGACTCGTCATGGAGAAACAGTGCTGATGTAGGAATTCCTCTAGCATTGGATGACAGACCTCATTTAGAAGAAAGAGAGGTCCCAAGTGCCACTGAGATTAACTCGACTCGTCATCTTTTAAAGATATTTTCGGTCAGGGTGAGGAACATGACGCTTCTGCTGGGGTTGACCACATTGTAGAAGAGAGAGCTGAACTAGTAATGAATGAGGAGACGGAACTCCTAACTCATGATGCAGCAGCTGGACGTAGTGTGGAGGCTAATGATGATTTCATCAAACTCATGAAAGAAGGAGGAGAACCGTTGTATTGTCTGAATTTCTCTAGTTTGTCATTTTTGTTGCGCTTGTACCGTATCAAGTACATGCATAAAATTAGCAACAACGCAATGGAGAAGATAATGAAGTTGTTGAGAGATGCTTTCGGGTTTGCAAAGTTGCCAAAATCTTGTTATGAAGTGAATAAGGACATAAAGTTATTGGAATTGAATTACGTGAAGATTGACGCATGTAAGAACGAATGTATGTTGTACACCGGTGTTAATGCAGATAAGTTGGAGTGGAGAGATCATGGGTTGAAGTCGTATAAAGATCGTGTATGGAGAAATATGTTTGAGGTAATGATTTTCATAATTTGTTGTTATAGTTGATGGTATATGTGTATTGTTACTAACCTCTTGTTTGAATTTAATTAGCCAAAGTTTGCTTACTTGCCCCCACGATTTCTTTCCTCTTAAGGCTTACATCATGAAATAATTGGGTAGAGCTTGGTCAAGAAAAAGGAATTTTACATACAAACAAGCGGTCGAGAGAGCAACAGGCGCGGATGGGCGTGTTGATAGGAATTTGCTCTCGTCGTCAGACCCAAGGAGCTAGCAACCTTGATTGGTGCGAATTCCTATCCATACGCGGAGAAGCCCGAAGAAGAGTAAATAACTTTCAAACTCATTATGATCTTGTTGCATGTTTGTCATTTGGAATTAACAACATATTTGTTTTGAATTAATAGGAAATTGTGGCAAAAAATAAGGCAAACAAAGCAAAGCAAGTTAGGAAAAACAGGGGAGGGGCTAGGCCATATAATACAATGCAAGCACAACTGACGGCTGAGCTTGGTTATACGCCATCCAGAGGTTTCATTTGGCTGCATGCACACAGATTAGAAGTGGAACATTCTCCACTGATGTTGCAGAGTTAGCGGTAATTATCTTTATGAAGTAATTGGTTTGCTACTAAAATGGTTAGTTTTAAGTGTTTTTCCTACTTTTGTAGCGAATGATTCAACACTATGAGAACCAGCCAGAAGTTCCTAAGCATCATGGACCTGGTGACTCTTTGGATTTGGCGCACCAAGCTTTAGATGCTGCATATGGAGGAGAGCACTCTGGAAGAGTATGTGGGAAGAGTTTTGGCTATTACCCACGAGTGGTAAGAATCTAATCTAATCTAATCTGCATTATTAGTTCAGATAGTGATTACATTATTGATTAAAACTATTTTGTAGTTTGATGCTGCTTCTAGTTCTTCTGGACAATCAATGGCTCCAACTCAACATAATGTCGATGCCTCTACGATTGCGCGTGTGAGAGAGGAGATGGATTGAGCATATGCGGAGATGATGTAAGCTGAACTCGACCATAAAGTCAAGGAAGTAGAGAAGAATATCGAGAAGAAAATGGAAGGAAAATTCAAGAAGTTCATGGCAAGATTAAAGGGTAAGAAGAAAGGTTCTTCATCAACTGAGAAAATGAGAAAGGTAAACCCGATAACTTGATTTTATATATAAGTATCTTAGTTAGTTGAGATAGCTTGATTTTATAAAGTTTACATGATATTGTTTTACTTTCTACAGGCGAGTCACTACAACAAAACGCGCAAACAGTGGCGATTTTTTCCTCCAACAGTGGAGGTTATAACCGCCACTGTTGAATATATAGTGGCGGTTGTACAACCGCCACTGTTGAAAGAAGAAACCGCCACAAAAACGTCCGACACAAATGATATTTATTGGCGGTCAGGAACCACCAATAATAAATATTAGTGGCGGTTACACTGTGGAGGTTATAACCGCCACTGTTGGTTTTAATTATTTAAAAAAAAATCTTCCGCAGATCTTCCGCAACAGCCGAGATCCCGTCTCCGGCGAATCTGATTACATCTCTTCCTACGGATAAGTACTCTTCCCGGTGGTCGGAGAGATTCCTGGCGGCGGGTAAGTACTCTTCCTACGGATGGTTGAGTACTCGCATCTCTTTCAGCCGTGACGATGACTCTTCATCCAAACTCCACCACCAGAAGCTTGCAGCTCCCCCTACGGCTTCCGTGCTGGCGCCTACGGCGGCGGCGGATACTCCTTCACAAGGGGCGCAAGATCTCACCGACTTCGAGTTCCGCCTCGACGATCCCGTTGGTATGCTTCCGGCAAACGAGCTCTTCTCCGACAGGAAGCTGGTGCCGATGTAGCTGACCAACATGAAGCCATTTCCATCCTCGGCGCCGGCGACAACGGAGAGAGAGACTTCTTGCCAGAGGTTGGAGATGGAAGTACCTCTGATCAGTACTTGTTCTCTCCAAAAGCACCTCGATGTTCGAGCCGGTGGAAAGAGGAAGATTGGAAATTAAAAAAAAACTTTTTCCCATTGGTTGATTGGGATTCACGCGGATCAATAAATAAATAAAAAATACACAGTGGCGGTTTAAACTACCAATGTTGTTATTTTTCAACAGTGGAGGTTAAAACCGCCACAATGCAACCGCCACAATGCAACCGCCACTATTCAATTTATATATTGGCGGTTCCACAACCGCCAATAATATATCCGCGAAATTTCAGCTTTTTTCTTGTAGTGAGTGGAGACAATACTAGATCGGGTGGTGATGACAATCTCGATGATTACATAGTCACACCAGCTACAGGTAAAGGTGTTGTGAATGATGACGATGAGAAGTCTGATGATGACGATGATGTTGCAGTTGAGGAGGACGAAGAAGTTGGTGAGGGTGAAGATGATGATGATGAATTGATCCCCTACTGGGACAATTCAACTTCGGATGATGATAGTTAGGTGGTGATACGGTACTTGTATCTAACTATATTGTCTAGTATGTTATATAGTACTTGCATTCTAGTGTGTTAATTTAAGCTTCGGATGATGATGATGATAGTTAAATGGTGATATGGTACCTTCGGATGATGATGATGAAAGTTAAATGGTCATATGATACTTGCATTATTATGTGGTGTTAGTAGTAGTTTATTTGAGCTGGTGTGACTTGCAGGTGCCATTTAATGGACGAATTGGTGAGATGAATTGGCAGCTGCAAATTAGAAAATTCATAGCAATATTGGCGGTTATAACCCCCAATATAGCTGCCCAGAACCGCCACTATGTATATGCTTGAGCTGCCAGAGCCGCCAAAAATTACAACCGCCACAAAAATAATTGAATTAGTGGCAGTTTAAACTGCCAGTAATTAACCGCCACAAAATAATCGCCACAATACTTTATTTGTGGCGGTTCCTGAACGTCACTATTATTCGTTTGTGTCGGACCGTTATGTGGCGGTTTTACTTTCCTATTTTGGCGGTTGTACAACCGCCACAGTTATTACTATTGTGGCGGTTATAACCTCCATAATTGTGGAAAATAACCGCCACAAATACTCCGTTTTGTTGTAGTGGCTATGTGATACAGGGGATTATGAAACGCATTATCACTTATATTTTGATTTTGATTTCTCCAACGGTGTGAGTGCTGCTCTGCTTGGAAGATTTACAGCTGTTGCTATTTCGGATGGTAATGTTGTTCTTCAAGCTTTTAATGCCTTTGCCAAGGGTAGAAACGCGAGAGGGATCCTCAGTAGAGCAGTTTGGACTTCCTTAGTTGCGAACATTTGGAAGGAGCGTTGCTCTCGTTTACATGGAGCTCCTCCTTTAAGTGTTAATACTCTTGTGAGTTTGATTCTTAAGGAGATTGGCTACCAAGCGCTAGCTTGTAGTGCTTTCTCGGCAGCTATTTCCTCCTATGGCTTTTCTTCACAACTATAAAGCTGGTTCCCTTGTTTGCTAGTTTTTCTGGGTTTCGAATGTAATTTGTAAACCTTGGAGTTGTTTCTTTTGATCACTCCTTCTTTTTGGAATGAAATTATTCTATTCATCCAAAAAAGTGGTACATTTTGGAGGTGCAAACTTATTTTGATTATTTTCGCTCCGTTTGAACTCCGTATTTGTCCCCGTTTGAAGCGCTGAGCTCGTGATAATGCCCTGCATACAATGGTAACCTGAAATATCATCAAATACAACCCGAAACAACATCAAACGGTCCTAGAGATGGCCAATGTATAATAAAAATGCACTTTGCACAAAAGTTCATAGAAACTATCACAAAGTAGATGTAAAACGAGTGGCTGTTGTTTAAATGTGACGAGATAAACACGGTAAATCTAGCGTCATCAACCAAATAGCTCATTGTAATTGAAACACATGCCCTTCTCAAGTCGCTCACACATGTATGCCAGTGTCAATTGTTTAATAATTAGTTGTGAATCGGGGTTATGATTTGGGGTTGGTCGGGTAGTAGGTCAGAGGTTTGGGGTGCTGGAAGTCAGAGGAGTTTAACCTCGTATAATCTGGCCAACCCAATCACTGTTGTTAAAGTCTTTGGTAGACAAACATGAACCGCAGCTTGGATCTTAGGACATAACCTCTGTTAGGAAGCTGGCCCCTCTTCTTTCTCTCTCTCAGTTAGAGGTAGTGTTGAGCAGAGTGGGGGGTCAATCAGACGACTACAACGACTTGAGATGAATGATCAAAGGTTGAGGACTTGGAGTTATTTTTTTGTGGTTTTCATTTTAGTCAACACTCTTGAGTTGAGATTTTTGTTTTTTATAATGATGTTGGTTTGTAATTGGGACGAATGTCGGTTTTATTTTTTATTCATTGGAGCTCCATTTGGTTTGATTTATATAATTTTATTGTGCTGTAAGTAGTTTTATTTTGATTTATGTTTTGAGTCAAACGTAACCGTAATTCCAGTTCCCAGTCTAATCGATCATGGTAGTTCGGAACAGGTGTTACATCATCTTCTATGTTGATCCGGAGCTCCAATCGCTCCTTGTTTTCATCTACATGGCCGATACGAAGGTCGAATCAATAGTATGTGTTTTCTTTGTTAGAATTAGAGCCTTATAGGAGAAGGAGAAATGACAGGCTTTGCCGCAGTGTAAGCACAACCTTTTTTAGTTAGTTTAGGGATTTGATTTTGTGGTTCAACTGATTAAATCATCACAAACTATAGCTAGCTAGAATTATAAATTATACCGAGTAATTTTGATTAGTGATTCGAGACTAAATCTTCTATACAGATCATGATAATTTATAAATGATATATTAGAATTGAAATGTATTGGCAAACCTTAGCCCAGTCATCCAAATAATCCGGTGTTAGGGAAAAAGGATGTTAATGGAAATTATTACTTTAGTAGTTCTGTGTGGAATATGTATTTTGACCAGTGTTGTTAATATCAGATCGGGCTGGACGATTTGACCAGTCCAACCGTGAACCGGTCATTCTTTTGAAATCAAAATATCTCAATTCGATCCCGATTCGATCATGGTTCAACCCTTATTTTCATATTAAACTTTGAACCATTGACTTGTCGGCTCGATCCCAAAAACTTTAATTTTGACAATGTTGGACTAAAGAGAAACATGGTGGGCCCAGCAAAATAAAGCGAGCCTAACCTTAAAACTATACATGTTACATTAAATTATGCATGCATGTATATAATCTTAGTTACTAAGATTAATTAGTTGCTAGCTAAACAATGAACAAGAATTACATGATCATAACCTAGCTAGCTAGCATTCATCTACAGAAACTTGGTTTGATCATTGGCAGAGGCCATCATCAAAGTTTAGAGAATAGCTTTGAATATCATAGCTGTATTTGAGGGAACTACTATTACTAGTGCCCTTGTTCTTCTTCTGGAATCCAATGGCTGCCTGCTTCAACTGTGCCTTGAACTTGTAGACCAACTTCTTTGGAACATACCCCATTATTAGGGCTGGCTTTATCTTTCTCCCAAAAACAATGGCTAATGAGCTACCAATCCTACTCTTCCCTGATATCAACAACTGGTTTCTTTTCATGCTTTGACCACTCACAAGCTTCATGGTATATATGCCAATTATTATAATCTAATAGTAAGGGTAGTACAATGAATCAGAAACACAAGATGGAGGTTGTTGGTTTCAAGGTTGGGAAATGCATCCCTGTTAAATAGATTTCCTCTTTAGCTCCAAATAAACCAACTTTAATTAATTTGTTAAGTGTGAAAAAGAGGTTTGTCATGGTTCTGCCACTTTCCCATTAGTGTGTATCCCTCCCTATCTTGCTTTTATTTCCACTAGATTATGATGATGATGGATGAATTGTAGATTGATCTTATGTTGCAGGTCGATGACCTCATAGGTGCTGACTGTGCTTTGTTGACCGTTCATCGATCATGTACTGTATGCCAGCTAGCCCAACTGAGCTACACAAGCTTCCTTAGTATGGCTAAAATATGAGGTCATATAAACGTTTATAGTAAAAAAGATAACTTTATATATGGTGATCATGCTAGTGGGGAAACCTTGACCCCCTATGCAATTTTATGTTACTTAATGTTGGGGTGGTCCAGTTACATATGATGGTTGGGTTGACTGGTTTTCTAGAGTAAAGTGTTAATTAATTGTGTGGTTATCTTGAGTTCACTGGGGAGATCAAATGACTTACTTTAGAAGAATTTATTATTGAATAAAGAGTGAATATTTCAGTTTAAAGTTACCGAGAGAATAGATAGAGCAAACAAATAGAGAGAAAAGAGAAACTGAAAAGTGGCTGAGTTTTTCGTCATTGCAGTAGGTCATCCCATTCAAGGTACGATCTTGGGATATCGCACCGTTGGATTGTTCTAACATTTGGTGTGAGTGTTAAGAAGTGGTTGGGATACATTTTGACCGTTGGAATATTCATTTAGAGGTCTGGTTCGATGGAAGAAGCTGTTGGAAAGAAGGCTACAAGTTTGGTTTGGTCTCTAAGATTTCACTCTTGGTGTTGTTTGTTTGCTCTTGTTATCCACCATGTTGGTGAGTGAGTATCTATTGTTGTTGTTTGGTGATCCAAGAACTCAGTTCTTGAGGTGTTTTGTAATCATCTGGCTTGGTTAGAGAGAACTTGTAATCCCACCAAAGTATCGTGAAGTTGTTGCTTGGACTAGGATCCCATGATTTTTTCAAATTTAGGATTTTCATGTAAAAATTATTGTGTATCGTCTCTCATTCTTACTTGATATATTTTTGCCCGTTTCCCAACACGCAATACACCTATAACTTAAATAGCACGGAAAGCAATGATAAACATGCAATAACAAAAGTTACAAAACTGATACTTATATCAATTTTGTCGATTAATCTCTTTTTTCTCTCTCTTTTGAAGAGTATCTTACCCCTGTTGAGGGTTTTAGGGTTTTGTCGGCTTAGTAGGGTTTCTCCAGTCTGTTGCACCGGTAGTCTGCTCGTTCAAGCTTTAGAACCTCTCTTCCTGGGTAAGAAAGCACTCCTGCTCACTGCCCCGGTAATCGGACGGCGGTGAGGCCCCTGGACTTTTGGACGCGGTTTCGCGACTGACATCTAGGGCAAGGGTCGAGGGCACGTTACGTAGGTCGCAAGGTTCTTCGAGCGTCTGACAACGACGGTGGCGATGGAGAACCTCTTCGAGCGGATCGATATTAATGACGAGGAAGATGATGGTTTTGAGATTCAAGGAACCCAACCGGTGGCACCACAACAAGCGTACGAGCTGTGTGCGGTAGGGACTCTCTTAACAACAAGAAGCTATAATTTTAATGCTATGAAGCTGCGATTATCGGAAGTTTGGCAACCGGGACGTGGTATACAGATTCAAGACCTAGGTAATAGGTTGATACTGTTTAGATTCTTCCATATAATTGACCTAACATGGGTGCTAGAATCCGGTCCATGGAATTTCAACGGGCACCTGCTGCTACTGCATAAACTCGAACAGGGAGAAAACCCCATCACGGTACCACTCATATCAACATAATTCTGGCTTCAGGTACATGGGTTAACTCACGGATTCTTCTCGGAAGCTGTAGCTCGGATTATTGGAGACTTTGCGGGTGAATTTGTTCAATACGAGGAGAGGGATGTAGCGGCATACACGAGACCCTTTATGAGGATTAGAATCCGACTCGACGTAACCAAGCCTCTCAGGAAAGAAAAGAAGTTGAGATTTCCGGGAGGGCCATGGGTGCTAGGAAAATTTAAATATGAACGATTGCCCACATTTTGTTATATATGTGGAATAATTGGCCATTTGGATCGTCAGTGTGAGATCAGATTTCGATTAGCAGAGGACGAGATCGTGAGGAGGTGGGATGTTGAAATCCAAGCACCGCTAAGGAATAATTCGTACAACGAAGGCAACAGGTGGTTGGTGGAGGAAGGAGACGATAATACTAAAGAGGAGACACCATTAGCCATGCCACCGAACATCTTGGCGTTGTCAGGCAACTTCGCAGCGAACATATGGGATAAAAACAGATCCATAGCATATACGGAAGACATGGAAGCAGAAGAGGGTGATGGTATGGAACTACCCGAGGATAGGAAACGTCAGAGGGGAATGGAAAATAGCACGACGGAAGGGAACTCGCACGGTAACAATGACGGTATCCAGGTAAACCAACCAAACCTGGCAAGGGCAGGCCTGTTCAACAGGACCTGCCAGAAGCAATGATTGTCTTGAGCTGGAACTGCCAGGGACTTGGCCAACCCCGCGCGGTAGATGTGTTGAGTGACCTTATTAGGGATCACAGGCCGATGGTGGTGCTTCTGATTGAAACATTAGTTAACAAGCAACGCATGGAAAGTATTAGAGCTCAATTGGGGTTTGATTCGTGTTTTGCGGTTGATGCGGAGGGTAGAAGTGGAGGAATTGCCTTGCTTTGGAAGAATGAGGTAGGCATCAGGTTAATTTCCTACGCCCGTAACTTTATAAATGTGGAAGTGCAAGGTAGCGAGGAAGAAGCAAATCGAATGACGGGGTATTACGGTTATCCAGAAGGATCTCGCCGTCGAGAAGCTTGGGATTTATTGCGTATGTTGAGTGGGAATGGTAATGATAAATGGCTTTACATTGGAGATTTCAACGACATACTCGATGCTACGGAGAAGAAAGGTAGGGTCGAGCATCCAAACTGGCTAATATCTGGGTTTAAAGAGGCAGTTACGGACTGTGGATTACGGGATGTGGAGTTGACCGAGTACCCGTACACTTGGTCACGAGGTCTAGGCACGCCTCGGGCAGTGGAAGAACGGCTCGATAGAGCTATGGGAAACGTGAGTTGGCATGAGAGCTTTGAGCGGGCCACGTTATCGAATTTGGTGTCTCCTATCTCGGACCACACTCCAATTTTATTAAACACAACAGGTCAACAATTAATTCCCTTTAAGAAGCGTTTTAAACTTGAAAATAGTTGGGTACATGAGGAGTCTTTTCAGGGCGTGGTCAAGCGAATTTGGGAGGACTGGGAAGGTCTTGATCTCGTCAACAAACTAGAACGGTGTGGTAACGATCTGAATCAGTGGGGTCGTGACTTTCAAGCTCGTTTCAGGAAAGGTATTAAGGAAGGGAAGGCGAAGCTGGCAGACCTTCGAGACGGTATTTCCAATAATTCAGCACGGGATTACGAAAACTGTAAGATGGAAGTTCTTTCGATGCTAAACATAGAGCAAACTTATTGGAAACAAAGAGCTAAAGCGGCTTGGTACAAGGACGGTGACAGAAATACGAAATATTTCCATGCTACGGCAACTGCGAGGAAGAAGCGTAAGGAACTCCGTAAACTGAAAGCCGATGACGGAAGTTGGGTGGAAGGTGACAAGGATATTGGAACCTTAGCTCGGGAGTACTTTACTGTGTTATTTCGGGCAGGACATGTAATATTGGATCCAATAATTAATGCACTCCAAGCAAAAGTTACTTCGACTCAAAATGCACAGTTGCTCAAGCATTTTACACGGGAGGAAGTGAAGATGGCGTTGTTTAGTATGGGAATTAATAAAAGCCCGGGACCCGACGGATTCAATCCGGGATTCTATCAGGCGTACTGGGCAGTGGTCGGGGAGGAAGTGGCGACAGCATGTCTTAATTGGTTAACAGAGGGGCGGCTACCAATAGAGGTGCAACGGACCACCATTATCCAGCTACCAAAGGTTGATGAACCAAAAACGATGAGAGACCTCCGACCAATTTTGTTATGTAACGTCTTGTATCGGGTGGTGGCGAAGGTTCTAGCCAATAGACTACGACGGGTCGTGCCAACCTTGATTGAAGTGGAGCAATCAGCCTTTGTTAAAGGGCGATCCATTATGGATAACGTGATGATAGCTTTTGAAACCATTCACAGCATGCGCAGACGACCAAATATCAAAGTAGGTGATCTGGCGCTCAAGATCGATATTTCTAAAGCGTATGATAGGGTAGAGTGGAGCTACCTGGAGGCGGTTCTGAGGAAGATGGGTTTTGCGGATCGGTGGATCGAATTAATGATGATGTGTGTTACCTCTGTGGAGTACTCAGTCAGTATAAACGCGACAGAAACAGATAGCTTCAAACCGCATCGCGGTCTGAGGCAAGGGTGCCCTCTCTCACCCTTCCTCTTTATTTTATGTGCTGAAGGGTTGTCCGCAATGATGAGAAAGGCAGCGGCGCGAGGGGATATTCGGGGCAGCCGTGTGGGTAAGGGAGCTCTGGCAGTCTCGCACCTCCTATTTGCGGATGATAGCCTTTTCTTTTGCAAAGCGGAGATACACGAGGTTCGATGTTTAAAAAAGATACTTGACACTTATGCTGTAGCGTCAGGGCAGCTAATTAATTATATGAAATCTGGGGTGCTCATTACACAAGGATTAGATCAGATGTTGAAAGACGGCTTGCGAGCAATCTTGGGGGTAGAAAATGAATTGGACACGGGCCGTTACTTGGGTATGCCGGCCTTGGTTGGGAACAATCGAAAGAAGACTTTCGCCTTCCTCAAGGAAAGAGTCTGGCAATGTATTAGGTCCTGGCGAGGCAGACGGCTATCTAAAGCCGGGAGAGAGGTAATGATTAAAGCCGTGGTACAAGCTCTTCCAATGTATTGTATGAACATCTTTCTTCTACCTCCGACGCTGGCGGACGAGATTGAAAAGATGATGAATTCGTTCTGGTGGGGTATGAAGGGAGACGGTAGTAGAGGGATGAATTGGATGCGATGGGAAAGAGTTTGCATGCGCAAAGAGCATGGAGGTATGAGGTTTAAAGACCTTCATGGTTTTAATCTTGCACTTTTGGGAAAGCAGAGTTGGAATTTGCTTACCAATCCAGATGCCTTGGTTTCGAAGATTTTCTAAGCTAAATACTACCCGGAAGGGGATATTTTGTCGGCAGAGGAAGGCTCTAACCCGAGTATGGTTTGGAAAGGCATTTGGAAGGTGCGAGTTATTATCCAGGAAGGGTACAGATGGCGAGTCGGGAATGGTGCACGTATTAAAATCCGGCAAGACCCTTGCTTGAGAACTGAAGGAAGACGCTGGCTCACAATGGAAACAAATATGATGGGAATTAATGCAAAGGTTGAGGAATTGATTGACCCGAACACGCGTCAGTGGAACTATTGGAAGGTACAAATTCAATTTAATAATGAGGATGCCAAAGCTATTATGGCAATCCCCCTAACTGGCGAGGCTACATGCGATGACAAAATTATCTGGCCGTTCAGTAAAAATGGTGAGTATACCGTAAGGTCGGGCTATCGGGTCTTGACGGAAACATTGACGGACTCGACGTACTTGCATATACCTGGTAACTGGGGGGCCCTTTGGAACTTGCGAATGCCGCCAAAAATGAGGATGATGGCTTGGAGGCTGGCTAGAGAAGTGGTTCCGACCAGAGATATGCTACAACATCGACATATCATGGTACCATGGGAATGTGGTTTATGCGGCAAACACATCGAAAATTCCTGGCATTTATTCCTAAGTTGTGAAATTGCCGAGAGTTGTTGGGAAGAGGTAGGGTTACGCGAGGTAATAGAGCTGTCTACCGAGGGTCAGGACGGCTTCGTTCAATGGTTGTTTGCGGTGATCGAGAGTGCTCTCGAGGACCGAATCCATATCATCATGGCTGTCATATGGGGCCTTTGGAAAGAGAGGAATGGACGAGTGTGGAGGAACGAGTTTAAGCCGCCGATGGTGATAGCCAGGATAGCTATGGAAGAGCTGGAGGATTGGAAGAAAAGTCGGCAAATCACAGCCCCACCAGTAGGTCGAGAAACGTGTGCTAAGTGGCATCCTCCCCCGGAAGGACGGCTGAAGTGCAATGTTGACGGGGCGAGCTTCGAGGACCTAAACAGAAGTGGGATGGGCATGATTCTCAGAGATAGCAACGACATGGTAATCCAACATCTACGAAGCTCGAGGGAAGGTTGTTCGGAGCCTAGGGAGATCGAGGCACTCGCGCTATATTCTACAATCCAACACCTGGTGAGTGAGGGATATTCACATGTGACTATTGAAATGGACTGCCAGGTAGTCGTCCGGGCGATGGAAAGAGAAGAGGATGATCTTACGGAGTTCGAAACGATAATCAGCTTGTGTAAGAGAGCAATCCCGGATTCGTTCGATGTCAGGTTTGTGAGGAGAAGTAAAGTAGGAATGAGGTGGCACACCTAGTAGCTAGGAGATCCTATTCCTGTACGACACCTATAATTGGGGTCGTCTCTCCGGACGGGTTGGAAGATGCGCTACGATGTATTTGTCATAACCTTGAGCATTAATAATATTGACGATTTACCTCAAAAAAAAAAAAAAAAACAAAAGTTACAAAACTCAATGTTAGTTGAATAATTCTTACGATAATTGACAAAAACAATATAAAAATTGATTTTCATCTCGATCCTTCGTTATGTCATTTTCTAAAATGTAAAATGAGTGTTGCACTCCTTTTATCTAGTTTCTTACATTCCTTTCATTCATACATGCTAGAATCTTCAATGGATAAACAAGCCAACTCATGAATCTTACACTTTACAATAATAGTTATTTTCAGTCATTGATCAACACAGGACCTACCCATAAACATCTCTAGTGGATAAGGGTAATTTTCGCCTCGGTTTGGGCGAGTTCGTCCCATTTCTGGGCGAGTTCGCCCAGTATTTGGGCGAAAATATTATTTGTGTACATATTTTGGAAACATATTTATTTGTATAAATAGTTTAATTTTTTTATGTATTCACGTGAAAAGTCCGCCTATCTGTGGTATTTTAATTATTTATTTAGAATGATTATTAAATGATGACTGATCTTGCATAATAATCGATTTAAGATTAAAGTTTCACAAATTTTAAACTAATTAAAATTTTGAATTAAATAATTGAAATTAAACAAAAATTGAATGAGTCAAAATAATTAACATGTTATTTAATTGAGAACTTAAATAATATAAAGCAGAAAATAAAAAAGTAAGAAGTACATTAAAATATACATGAATTATTTGAAATTAAGCAAAGTAAAATAGATATGTTTACTCCATTTTAGGGAATTCCCCTAATTTAGTTCAATTGGTGAATAAAAGGTTCTAATTATTCATAAAAAAAAATAGATATGTTTAATTTTTCCTAAACTTCTTCAACTATACAAAAATAATAGAATTTTTATTTCGCAATTTCTAAATTTAATAAATAGTTTAAAATAAGAAGAAACGAAATAATGTGATTAGTTAGTTCTTATTATTGAGGGGAGGGTTTGAAATCAAATATCTCTAATTTGAAATGAAAATTATACAATCCAAAAAAATATAAAATATTTAAACTGAATATTGTAACTAATTTTATAAGATTTAGAAATTAATTAAGTTCAATTGCATACTAAATGAAATAGGTTCATTTATTATAATTGAAAAGGAGAAAGAACATAAACATTGTTCAAATAACTTCTCAAATGAGTGATGTCCTTCAAACCAATATGACTTCAAAAAATTATAAGAAAATATTTAACTTATAAACAAAAGTTAATTCAAAAGAAACGAAACACAATTGCAACTCTCTCGAAGCATTTGCAAACAAATAAGGTCGAGACTAAACAAACCATCACTATCCAAAAAAACATTTAGAGAAAAAGTTAATGAAAAATGATACCTCAATTGGCTTGTTAAAACTTATAAGAATATCGAAATAAGGATTGTGTTATATGAATGTGTTTAGGTTTGATGAACGTGCCCAATTCAACTAACTTCTCGATCAAGACTCTGAATTTGTTAATAGTTAATGACCTATAACCTACTTTAATTGCGATTTCATGACTCTTACTCTTATACACTAATGACCTCATAGAACATTGCTCTTACTAAGGTACAACCATTTCTCTGTAATTTTTACTAACTCGGTAGATATATATTAATTATTTGATAGATATTTCTCTAAAATACTTTGAAATTTTATGCACAGACGCCTAACTTGTTTTGATTTGGAGAGAAGATGTTAGTAACTAATTGAAAACTGATGAAGAGGTTTAAATATAAATGGTTGTAAACAACAATACATTAGTGGGAGATACTTGGAAGGTATCAAATCTAGTAGAGAATATATGGGAAAAAATACTCCATTTATCCAGGGGTGCAGCACCCCAAGTTTATCGCGGTGTCCGCCACTACATTCGTTCTGTCATGAACCGTTGCATCCCAATAACATAAATTGTTGGGAGGAAGTTCTAAAGGGATCTTATAACACTTTCTTACGTTACTTCCTTTATACCGTATATATGTGTTAATATCATCAATGGATAAAGTCTTATAGCACTTTTGGAGTTTTGGCGTTCTATCAAGACGACTCAAGTTGCTTCGGGTTTTGGAGTTTTATAACACTTTTTAAAATTTTATGTATCGCCCGTAGCAAAAGTCTTGTAAATATGTCAAAACTAGACAAATATGACTGGCAGCCAGCAATGCGCCAGACAACCTGCGCATCGCTACCTGCTACTCATTTTCTAGTTGACATCTTTCTCTGTTAACGGTAGTTAGGGTTTTTTCGGTGCTAGCCAGCTATGCGCTGGTTGGGACCAAAGAAACCCTGGATGCCAATTTTTCATTATAAATGCCCCCCTCCCACTCCAGTTTCCAACCACACCTTCTTCCCAAACTCCCAAATTTCATTGACTGCAGCATCTTGAAGCAATTTCGGAATATGGCCTCTTCTAGTCGACGTAAGTGAAATGGTTGAGTGTTTTTTGCATCCCAGTTCTTCCTCATTTCTTATGTTGCAGTACTTACTGCTCTCATTCAGTTTCAGATGTCGAAAGGATAATGTTCAAGCTGAAGAGGCAGAAGGAGAAGGATTTGTTCATTTACGAGGGAGGCCTAGTCGAATGCAAGTGCGGGTTAAGGGCAACCAGATCTATTGCCTACAATCTGGAATGCTATTTTGGTTGTCCTTTCGAGAAGGAGGTAGAATCGCTCTGAAATTATTACTTTATTCGTTTGTCAGGTTTGCTAATATTGAAGTTACTGTGTAGGTAAGGGTTGTGGGTTTTATGAAAAACTAGAGGTGCAGGAGGCTGTGGATGCGGTGAGGTGGGAGAAGAATGAGGTAATTCAAAGGCAGAAAAACTCGATTAGGCATCTTATAGAACGGGTGAAGGGTCTCAAGTCCTACAACACAGTGCTGTAGAGTTATATTGATGTCCTGGTTAAGGGGAGTCAATTTCCTAGCCGTGACTAGAATGGAAAGAGTATCTCTTTGTTGTGTGGTTGAAGTGGTTGTTGTGATGTTTTAGTTGTTGCTTATTTTGCTGTTTTGTTGTACTCGTACGCTATTGGAGGGTTGGGGTCTCCCTTGTCTCTCGTTGTTTCCATTTGTTATATTTTTGTCGTTCATTTCCGTATCATCATTAGAAGACATGAATTGGAAGACCTTGAAGTGGTCAGTTTGTTTTCAAGTTTGTCTTTCAGATTTTAGATATGAAACACGACGAGAAACAAGGATAAAGTTCATTAAAACTGGAAAGAGCGTTATACAAATACAAGGACCGACATACTAAGTGATAATAATCAATATGAAAGACTGGTACATGATTAATACAACACAATGACATAGAAGATAAATAATGCAATTAACCGTTAATGGAGGGGTTTCGATTCTTGTTGCTTCGCCTTGCCCGTTGGCATGTACTCCTATTACTACAATAGGCCTCAATGGACTCAACCAAGTCCATCTCATTGTGTATGCAAGAATGGCATGGTTGGCCTAATTTTCTAGCTCTTTCTGGGTCAGGGACGAACTTCGGTCCACCATGGGGCTCCAGTCCTGTTTTCCGTAGATAGGAAGGAAACTCCTCCAGTATATTTGGCGTACTGTTTCCAACATGTAATGGTCATTGGCGTAGTATACTGGATCTTGATTCGCGGTGTTACATGTGGCCAGGGCGTGCGAACACGACATCTTCTTCTGTTGAAACTTTCCGCACGTGCATTGGCCGTCAGCATCGGCGTAAAACAGCCGCACTTCATGCATATTGTTTCACCTCCCATTGCTTTGATTTACCACCGTCTGCACTTCATATATTCCATTATCATAATCGAAAGTCCTCACTCTGTGGGAGTTCACCTTATTCAGACTTTGCTCCATTCGTTTGAGACACTTCTTCATCCTGATTGCATCATTTGCCTCTTCTTCTCGAATCCTATTACGTCGATCTTCAAAATACTTTTGCATCCGATAGAAGGTGGATTTAGCCAAAGCTGACATCGGAAGTGCCCGAATTGACTTGAATGCCTCATTCACACTCTCTGCCATGTTATTCCAACGTGCACCGTCATTACATGCGTCCATGGCTCTTGACCAATACAGTTGATCTTCAAGCACCCATATTTTATTTGATGGGTCGGCCCTTGCGAATGATAGTACACCCTTTCTGAACTTATTCAAGGAGCTCTGTTTGGCTGCACGTAACAGACAGTGAATTGGTGTGAATCTGGGAAGTTTTTAAGAACATATTTAAATGTTGAACATATTTAAGTACTTACAAATTCATTAGGCGCTTTTTCAGTTTTGCGTTCTTGGCATTGTTGTTGCAATTGCTTACATAGTGACGTGTGCACCAATGCCAGTGTCATCCATATCTGATTTTGGACATCGCACTCATGATGCCATAATGTCTGTCGGATATGACAGATACTCCGGATCTGTTGGTGACTAGTCATTGTATGCACTCGAAGAACCACCCATTTGCCAATCCTCTCAGATTCGATAATTGCAAAGGCTACGGTGAAAATTTCTTATTACCGTCGAACAAACTGGTCATGAGTAGTGTGTGCTTGTACTTTCCCGTCATAAATGTGTCGTCCACGACTAGCATAAGAGGACAGTGTTTGAAAGCTTCGATGCTAGGGGAAAAACTTGAGAAAACCCTGTCAAACAGTTGAACTATATCTCCATCAGGTGCACTTATCATTGTCGTGACGAATTCCACATGCGTCCCATAGTTCTGATCCTTCAAAGCTTTTAGGAGGGTTGGTAACTCGTTGTATGATTCCTCCCAATTACCATAGATAAGTTTCATGGCCCGCTGCTTCCCATTCCATGCCTTCTTGTACAAGATATGCTTGTTGTACTGCGTAAAGATCTCTGTTTGGAGAATATTAATCTGGAGATGAGGTCGTAGTTGAACGAACGGAATGACCGCATCAGCTATCACACACACGTCCAACTTCCTTGTACTAACATTGTGTATGCTACCCGCACACAAGTGGGTTGGATTAAACTGCTTAACAATCCAGATCGCTCTCATCCGTAGTGAGTCTGATCCTCCATATGCAACCATTATCTTTATAGCCATGGCATTGTTGCTCAAGCTGTCATTTTCTAGATCGCGTCGTGCATAATATGCGGTTATACTTAAGTACGTGACGCTTGACAATGACTTGGGCCTCAGCCTTGGTTTGGAATTCTTGGCCGATTGCAAACCTTGGGTCGTCAATATGATAACGTGGGACGTTGTGGAAACTGTACTCGTCATTACTTGTCCTCATCCGCTCACTAATATCTTTGGGCAAATTTGTGAAATGGTCGGGGGTGTATAGTCCATATGTGGTGGTAGGTCATCAGCGGCTCTGGCATTGATGTCTGGTTCAGACATGTACGCTTCATCTGCTTCTGAGTTGATGTCACTTTTTGATGACTCTCCTTGACTACTGTCATCCAAGTGTGACACCTAACTTCTTTGGTCACTCTGTCCATCGTCTTCTAGATGAGTATGACTGATATGGCCACTGTACGATGAGCTTGCTCCATCACCCATGAATACAGAGTTCCCTTGCAGAGAAGTGCCATACTCGCCAAACTTGAAATACAGTTCGACGATTCAATTTTGTGTATTACTTCTCATGGTTGTGTAGACAGGATTCAATCAATGTACTTGATCCAGCTGGAGTGGTTAGTGTGCCACAATTACCCCATCTACAAATACTGGGCATCGATACATGATATTTCTCAACACCATCGATTCCCCAGCTTCATTTTCAGCAAAAACACTGGATATGCATCATGGAGAGAAGGTTGCCTCCTCATCGATAGGCGGCATAACTTGCCACCGCTATAACACCCCCAACTGACCATGTACTATATATCCATCCCAACGAAGCCATAATGCGAAATCCATGTTGTAAGTAAGAAGTTGTTGAGGAAGTAAGAAGGTGTGGGTATGGAGTTGATGCAATGAAGATCTCAACAATGTATTATATAACGGATAAGGTGAAATCATAGTAGTGGCTTTGTGCATCATCAGTGATTTGTCAATTCATACTTTTGTAGGCTTTGTGCAGCCTTTGATCAGTATTTTGTCAATTCAACTTTGGTTGGCTTTGTGCAGCCTTCCATAACAATGTAGTCAATTCATAGGTGCGCTATGTACAGCTTTTCGACATTGTGTGGTCAATTTGTAGGTTTGGATTTTTGTAGCATTGAGTTGTACATCATAAAAAAATTAAACAACCACTCAGTTGTCAATTCATACAAAATTAAAGTACAGAAAAGTTATATTACAATGAAGTAAAATAACAAATGAAACAAGACTACAAACACTAATCACGACCCCTACCATCTCCACCTCTACGCCTACCATGTGCCTACAATGTTCCCCCAACTTGTGGCCCCCAGTATCGCACATCCTCTGTGTCGGCTCCCACCTCAGCCCATAACCATGCCCCTGATCGCCAGCGTCCTCATCATCGTCGTATGACCCATGATATATCTCTACGGGAGGTGTGACATGGTGGATGCTAGATGGCCCTACGCGAGAACTAGATGCCCCTGGGTGGCCCTGGGGATAAGGAGTAATGAACGGCTGGCTTTGATGTTGGGTGTAGTCCTGTTGGGTCTCACTCTGGTACTGACTAACCATGTACTGTGAATTTGGGAATTTGAATTCGGCGGGTCCATCAGTATTGAACACGAAGTGCTCGGTGTATCGTGAGTGCTCTTGCCGCGGGTAATCCCATTGGGACAAGTTAGGCTCCCACAGGTACGGGATGGGCGGGACCTCTACATGCTGACGAACCGTGTGAACTATAGGAATCCTGGCAGGGGGAGGCGTAGACACTGGGTACTGTGGATATCAGGGATGTGTGTCCTACCGTGGTGCCCTCTTAGGAAGCCTAGTCTCCGTCATCCTTTGGATCCCACCGGATGCATGCATCATGGACCGAAGGGTAGCATGCATATCCTAATGATCATGTGATGTGAGATGGTCTCAACTTATCATCACATAGAGACGCTCAATCCCATCGACCTACAAAACATAAGAAAAAGATTATGTTAGAATTTAACCTACCACTACAGGTTTTACTGATAATGGTTACAAGAGAACGTACTAAGGACTCCATGACGGCTCCTCGGTGACACACTGTACGTCCGATGATGCGATGATACCACTGTTCGTAATTGTTGTGGAAGTGAAATTCATCCTTGTCTTGGAGCCATGGACCCACGGCCACGTGGTCATAACGAAAGGACCACATTTGGCGGTATCCAGCGAGCCGCGCTACCACATCTTTGTGCAGCCACCCACGCTGTTTCACCTCCATGTTACTTATCACCTCACCCATGGGTTGATCCCATGTAAGGATGGGTTGATCCATCCCAAACTGGCGCAGAACCTTATCCAGTCTATGCCACATGGCACTAAAGAAGCAGATGAGTGGTGTGACGACATGGTAAACGGGGAATGTACCTGGACTGTAATGCTCACGATCCACCTCGTATGGACGCCACCATGTAAAACAAAGTCGAAAGTTAGACACATTTGAACCCCTAAACTATAAGACCGAATGATAGGAAATTTGACACAATACCATACCACAAATGGAGTCCCCTCGTCAAAAAGCTGGTGGTACTGTATTACCGAGAGGTATATGGTCTGCGCGTGATACCACTCTCTCCACCTACAATAATGCGGAATGAACTGCGTCAAGCACCTGCGAATGTGGAATGAAATATAAAAACAAAATATGAAGTCGAAGCTCTAACCATGGCATGCGTGGAACAGGTGCATGCTCCGGTGCAATCCTACAACTCTCATGAACTCGATGCGCAATGGAATGAAATCTCTCAAGGTCCCACGCTTGGACTAACGCCATCCATCCTACTATGTCACCTATGTGGTCGCAGGAGGGGCTGATCTCTATGCGGAAAACACAACAACCGAGCTCCCTATATAGCCACAACTGTGTGGCGCCCCCAAGCGTGCTCGTCCAAATGCTCCATGTCCTCTAATAGTGGAAGGAAGAAGAGGTGTGCGTAAGCACCAGACCGATCAGCGAAGATGCAGGTGCCGAAGAAGCTCAATAGTGAAATCGTCGGTGTCGCCCCTAATGGTGCTGAAATGGCTGCGCAACCACGTCATCTTCATTCTACCAGCAGACAGGTCAACGATCTCTAGTTTCCTTCCTAGAAGGATCTTTACATATGCCTGCAGCGTTGCTGCTTCATTTGGAAGGCGCATCTCCGACTCGACTAGCTCACCATCTATGCTCAGACCGGTGAGAAAGTGCACGTCCTCAATTGTGATGGTCGCCTCACCTCGGTACAGGTGGAACATGTTCGTCTCCAGACGCCACCTCTCGACCAATGCGGTGATGAGCTTAGGATCGGGGGTCATATCCAAACATCTTATCAGCTATTGTAGACCGATGCGGATAAGGTAAGGCTCGAACCTAGGATCGTACTTTACGATCTTCTTAGAGTGACGACAATTAAGCGTCATATGTGGCCCCTAATATTTGAGGGAAGAAGATGTAAGAGTGGCCCCTAATATTTGAGGGAAGAAGATGTAAGAAAATTAATAACTAGTACTCAATTTTTTTAGTAAGTCCTAAATATTTAAAGTTTTGCTATTAATTACTATTAGTATTCAATTAGTATTACAATATAAGTGATTAATAATCTTTGTTCATAAGGTCTCGTTAAGCTCTCTGAAAATGAGCTCGTCGGTGATGACTTTCAGACTCCCTACTTCAGGGTCGGAGCAGATCGGACTTCCTCCTGATTTTCAAGAGGACTTACATCTCATCGACAAGACTGTGCCGGAAACCACCCCGACAACTTATGTTGGTCTGCATGCAGAAATATAGGTGTCCCTGGGTAAACCGACCAGTAAATCCTATCAGAGCGCCTTAGGGAGCCATGTAGGTAACGTCTCGTCATTTGGGAATTCTTGCATCTCGGTTGGAGAAAATGATATTGTGGTCGATGTCAGGAATGGAATCAAGTTGCTACAGATCTCTAGTGTGTTCAAGGAGAATCTCTGTAAGCCTTGGTCCAATTCGATTGTGGTTAGAATCCTGGGGAAAAATATTGGCTATGCCTATCTATGCCATCATCTACACATAATCTGGAAGCCCCTGGGAAATTTCCATATTGTCGACTTAGATAACAATTGCTTCTTGGTAAAGTTCACTTTTGAGCAGGATAACTTCAAGGCACTCACTGGAGGTCCATGGATGATCCTTGACCATTACATGGCGATCCACCAATGGGACCATTCATTCAGAATATCGAATGACCTACCAAAGAAGATTTTGGTGTGGGTGAGATTTCCTCATCTGCCCATCCATATATACCATCCTCAGATTCTTACCTCCCTTGGTAACCTGATCGGGAAAACTATCAAGTTAGACTTCAATACCCAAAGGGCTGAGCAAGGCAAACTTGCCAGGATTGCAATTGAGCTAGATCTGAGTGAACCCTTGGCTCCAGTGGTGGAAATTAATGGATCTCCCTAGTTAATTGAATAAGAGAATATGCCTCTCCTTTGCTTCGGTTGTGGTAAAGTTGGACACGGGAAAATTGAATGTCATTCAAGAGACAAGCTTTCTGAGCAACCGCCTTTGCCGATGGTGGAACCTACGATGACGTCTAAAGCGATAGCTCCGCCGGAGCTGACGCCAGAGAGCTTTGGGCGGTGGATGCTGGTGGAACGGAAAGTCCTAAAATCCTTCAGAGGAAAGAGAATCTCAAGGATAGAAATGATGTCGTTGAACCTACCCTTTTGGTTTCTGAAGGCGATCCTAAAGGGATTACGTACTCTGCTGATTCTTCGGGAGGATCTTTGGCGAGGAGGGTTTCGGGAAAGTCGCATAAAAGGAAAGAAATTCAAGAGCCCTTTACTGCCGCGATTCAGGTGGGGGATAAGCATTTAGTGCCTTAAAGTAATGATCCTAAGGAGAATCTGGGTGTGAGATTGGATGACAGTTTGAGCTCTGAGAAGGAAATTACGAGAGGAATTCAAGCATTTAAGGTTCAATCAGGAGGAACTTTGGGGATCAAAAAAGGGAAGAAGGTTTATTACATGGAATAATTCAAGAAGGGGGCGTTGCTGTGACTCATTCACCTAAACCCTATATGACGGGCCTCCTCCTCATGATATGGGTTGGGCGGTTGGGAATAGGCCCAAGTCTAAGGGAATTGCCAAACCCAAAAGTAAAAGGAAGAGGAAGGGATCAGACGCAGGATTCAGGTCTGGGTCCCAAGTCCCAAATTGATAAAGAGCTTGTCTGGCTTGGTCCTACAGAGCAGCTGTCTACTGAGGGAGAGCCTGGAGTCAATGGTAAGGGATATTCACCTGGCGCGGTTTTGATCTTCGATAAACTTTCCATGCCACCGATTGTCCAGTTTGAGCACCCTCAAGACCCGACGCCTTCAACCATTGCCCATTCCCGGTGGCTGACGCCTGCTAAAGCCAATTCGATGTCTAAGTTGAGGCACGCCACCTTCGTGACCCGTGTCTCCTTATTGAGATTGTCCAAAAATTCCATGAAGATCCGAGTCTCGGAGGCTGCTAGAGAGTTGATTATTGCAAATTCCCCACCACCGGTGACTATGCTGGATGATTTGATCGACCTGGGAATGAATGACAAGATAGATGCGATGGTGGTGGAGGATTCCGAAGTGAGCATGGAGATGCCAGCCGACCAGCCCTTAATTGCTTCTACGTGGGACCTGATCTTAGACCTTAACTGCCCAACTTCCGACTAGTCTCCTCGAGTGCTCTCTTTCCTGTCTCATCCTTTTTGTTTTATGGATTGTCTTTTTAGTTGGAATTGTCGGGGTGCTAGTAAAAAATCTTTTCTTGTGGCTTTCAATCACTATATGCATGTCGGGTCAGTGGTGCCATTGCGGATGCGGTTTGCCAAAAGCTACGCTTTAGCTCCTCTTTCATCATTGAGGTCAAGGGTTTTAGCGGGGGAATTCATCTCTTTGGGAATGATTCTAACATTTCTATCAGGATCCTGGCCTCGTCTAGGCATTTTGTGCACATCGAGAATGTATGGGAGTAGGGCAAGTCGGTTTTGGCAACTTTCATCTATGCGTCTCCCTCCTTTCAAGGACGGTGCATGCTCTGGGATGACCTGCGCCAAATCGCTAGATCGGTGCATCAAGCCTAGGTTCTTCTAGGGGGCTTTAATGCCATGGTTGACTCCACGGAGAAGTGCGGTGGAGCAAAGTTTAACCAAAGTCAAGCTACTGAGTTCCGGAGTTGCATCGGGGACTGTAATCTCATCGACATGGGCTTCGTGGGACTAAAGTTCTCTTGGTTCCGCCGGAACCTTAGAGAGCGGCTGGATCAGTGTCTGGGCAATGCCGAGTGGTCTACCCTCTTTCCGGATGTTGTTACTTACCATCCAGAGAGGCTGAAGTCTGACCATCGACCCATTTTGATCAACACTAAAAACACACTAAGGTATGACCCTAAGCCTCTTCCTTTTTGGTTTAATGCGGCCTGGTTTGACCATGAAGATTTCACTAACTTCCTTGATCAAAGCTGGAAAAGAGTAACGGACTTGTGTTCTTCTTTGCAGGATTTTCAGGAGCTCTGTGTCATTTGGAACCAAGAGGTCTTTGGCGACATCTTCAAGCGCAAAAGATTTCTTGAAAACCGCCTCCGCGCGCCTGGAGCTTAAGAATCAATTAGGCGGCTCAGAGAGATCGATTACTGATGAGGAGAAGGTCCGCCTGGAGTTGGAAAAAACTCTATGGCAGGAGCATATGCTCTCATTTTAGAACCTTTTCAGCGCTGGTCATATCAGCCTGCTTGCTCCTGATGTAGGGAACTTCCCCAACCCCCTCTCAGACGCTGAGGGTTGGTGTCTTGCTCGCTTACCTTCAGATGAAGAATGCTTCTCTACGCTAAGGCGATGGGAGGACTCAAAGCCCTAGGAAAGGACGGTTTCCATATTTTTTATAAAAAAAATGTTGGGATATTGTGGGATGTGATACTGCTAATTTTATTTTACGTTGTTTCAGGAATCCGGAGCTGGTCAAAGAAGGTAATGAGACGATCATCGTCCTCATCCCTAAGATCCCGAAGCCAGAGTTGATCTCTCAGTTCCACCCAATTAGTCTCTGCAACGTCTCCTACAAAGTGATTATCAAGTGCCTTGTTGATCGCCTGAGGAAGCACATGACCAAGCTCATTGGGGCGAAAAACGAGCTTTGTTCTGGGGCGCCAGATTTCAGAGAATATCATCATCCTATAGGAAGTGATCCACACAATGCGTTCGCAGAAACGGAAAGCTGGCTCTATGGTGATCAAACTAGACTTGGCTAAAGCTTATGACCGTCTCGAGTGGAGCTTTGTGGAGGAGACTCTTGCCCTCGCCAACTTCCCTAGGAATCTTATCTCGCTGATCATTGCCTGTATTTCTACTACCTCTACTTGGATTTCCTAGAACGACAGTCTTACCCCCAGCTTCAAACCAGGTCGTGGCTTACGTCAGGGATGTTCTTATCCCGTTTCCTCTTTACTTTATGTATTGAGCGGCTTAGTATCATGAATAATAATTTTGTTTGTGCTAAGATGTGGAAGCCGGTCCGCCTTTCTAGGGATGGTCCAACTTATTGCATATTTTCTTTGCTTATGACCTGGTACTGTTTAGGGTGGTGGGTCAGAGGCAAAGTAGAGTGATTAACTAGCTGTTAAGTACCTTTTGTGATGCGTCCGGCCAGGTGGTGAGTGCGGAGAAGTCTCACATTTTTTTCTCTAAAAACACGAGCACCAACCTCCGCCACCGGCTGTGCGACCTGTTGGGGTTTCGGGAAACCTGTTGTGACTTTATTTAGTGAATTTTGAGCCTATGATTGACCTATGAAATGCCTGTGTTTGATCGTGAGATGCCATGCACTATATGCTTTTATTGATATTTTGCGCAAAGTATCCATTTGTTGTCCGGTTGCCACTTTGGAGCCAAATTCCTGGTATATTGGAGTTACTTCTATGTATTTTTCAGGTTATGGCATCGAAGTATGGATGACAAGGAGCACACAGGAGAAAACGGGAGGTCAATTGGAGTCCGGACGAGAGAGTTATGGCTGTTGCAAGTTCGGGATTTATGCAGAGTGCAGGGGTGCACGCCGGCATAGATGCACGCCGTGCACTGCCCCCTGCAGTATAAATACCCATGTTTTTTACTCTTTTGAGGCATTCTTGGATCTCCCTTGAACCCCAAACACATACCCACAAACCCTCAAACCCTAGAACACATTTTTGGGAGCAATTTGAAGCCAACAAACCTTGGGAGAAGTGCTTACAAGTGGAGAATTGAAGATCATCACAAGGATTCATCCATGGTGTTCTTGGTGACCATTCTTCATTCTCTTCTCTTTACTCCTTTGGCCATGTGTGGCTGAGTTTCTACGGTTCATTTTTGGATGGGTAGATTAGTTGTGCCATGATAGAGGCATGATTGTATAGACTTGCCATGATTGATCTTGGATGTACGAAGATGATCTCTAGACTTGTTGTTAATTCCATTGATTGCCATGTTTGCTTGATTTGGTCTATTCAATGTGATTTAATGCATGAGAGTGCTTGGATTGCATGGATTGTAGGTCTAGGGATTGAAGTGAATGTGTTCTAAGAGATTAGATCAACTTATTTCAACCATAGTTGCATGATTTCTCTCTTGTGCATTTTATCGAACACTTGGTGTGCACTTAGTTTTTCACTCAATTGAACTTTGATTAGTCTTTTGATTATTCTATTAGTGTTAGGACATTGACATGAGAGTGTGATGTCCAACCTTGTGGTCATAGAGTTATAGGAGATGGTTTTGTAGCTTGGCATTTCATCAAACACCTTTAGTGCATCCTTAGTCACTTAGCTTGAGAGCGAGAGCCTAAGTTGAGTAGTCTTAGGATAGGGATTTAGTGCTACGAGAGTGCATTGAGTCTACAAAAGTGATTTGCATGGTCATTCGATTGCATCCTCGATCATGTTTGGCTTTCATTGTCTCCTCTTGAGCATGATGAAGCTATCTTTCCAAGTGAACCTCCTTTATCTTTGATTTGCACCGCTTTGTTTTTCTTTCTTGTTTAGTTTCCTTTAAGCTTTTGATTTCTATTTCAAACCAAAACTCCTTTCAAATGAATAGACCGTCTACGAGAATGTGAGTAGTGGCCATTGAGAGAACCCCGTGGAATACGACCTTGAATGTTGTGAGTTAAAATTCACACGTTAAGTTTTTGGCGCCGTTGCCAGGGACTTTCTCAATCCTTAGAAAGCATTTAGTAGTGGACCGTTCTATTCACTTCCTTCCATTTTATTTTTTGCTTCTTCGTACTTGTTTGCTTGACTTTGTTATCCCGCATTGTTGTATTACTTGGTTGTGTATGTTGTGCTTGTTTGTAGGTACCTTGTAGTAGTGCATGAGTCGATTCACTCATCTCCAAGCACCATTTCGAGGCCTCGAACAAGTTATTGATTCACCAACACTTTCTCCACCTCATATAGTTTATGGGAGCAAGCTTGCAAGTAAGATGAACTCGTGGCATGGAAATCAAGGCTATGGTACCTATCAAGGTTGGAATCCATCTCCTAACCCATATTATGATCATCATGCTTCATCCAACTACTACCAAGAAATTTGTGAGGGAGATAGCCAATGGTGGGATCAAGATCAGCAAGTTTCAACACCCATGTGGAATGAACAATGTCCCTATCCATCTCCACCCTACCATCAAATCTTACCGGAGTATTTTCAAGAGGAGTTCACAAGTCATGAACAACATTCTCCACCGCCTTCCATACTAGAGGAGCTCTTGAAGATGGTGAAAGAAAGTGAGCATCCCCAAGAGGATTTCGTAAGCTATGAGCAACCTCCTTCACCGCCTTCCATGCTAGAGATCTTGCAAATTGTGGAAGACAATGCGAACCGGGTTAATCGCTTAGCTCAAACATGGCGCTCATCAACGAGATTCTTGAAAATGAATGTCAACCCCATAAGGTGGAGCATGTTTATGATGATGAAGATGACACTTATGAACCGAAAGTGATTGACACGGAAGAAGATTTGGTAGTGGAGGCGATTAAAGAACTTTCCAAGGACACACCAAACGATGGTGGTGCGTGGATAGAAGAATCAAGAAGACTTCAGGAAGATGACACTTTAGAGGTAGTGAGATATGACGTGAAGACTCTTCAAGAAGAGGTGGTATCAAGAGTGGAGCACGAAAGTGAACAACACCACCCTATTGTGGTGCCACCAAAGATTGAGAGTACCCTTCAAACTTCTTGCTTGGTCATGAAGTATTTATGCCAAGAACCCAAGGACACATGCATCTTGACCCCTCCTCGAATAGTCATAAGAGTGGAGCCGCCTATACTTGAACCGGAGGACTCCTTGTTTGGCATTGCCAACTTGGTAACAATGGAGCTCAATGGTGGCCCCCCACCTTACTATCTTCCTCAAGCTTCCAATTTCAAGGGTAGTGAGCCAAGTCAAGGTAACAATTGGCACTCAATCTTTGCTCATTGGCTAGTCTACCCTTTGCTTTTGTTGTTACTTAGAGTACAACTTTCGTCATGGAAAAAGCTATTTGACATCAAGGAGGTACTAAGTTGGACATAGGTATCGTCGAGCTTAAGACGGTAACTAAGCGCTTCTTGGGAGGCACCCCATGTTATCTTTACTTTTTCGCTTTTAATTATTCTTGGAGGTTTTTGAGTTGTTTTAGTTTTTGAATAAGGTTTAGCAAGTATTTGGGATCACTCTTCACCAATGATCATCATGGACATCTTTCACCACTCTTGCCTCCTATACCCCTCTTCACCGCACGGTATATTCGTTCCACCTTACCCTCTCTCTCTTGATCATTGAGGACAATGCTCATGCTAGTCGTAGGGGAATTTGAGGTTTGGTGTGATTGTTTATCGGTAGAAGTAGAATGCTATGCTTTGATAATGTGCATGATCTTGTTTGAATTCCAAATTCCTCTATCGTAGAATCATTCAGTTCTTGAATTTTGGTGTTTAATTGGCTTCAAGCTTTCGCAGTGACGTTTAGGCTGTTCCACTTAGAACCTATAACCAACATGTTGGCACTAATATCAAATGAGTCTAGACCAGAACAGAGATTGGATCACTCTTGTAGTTGAAATGATTGTTTGGTACTTGTTTTTAAAACCGCTCGATAACACCGTTCTAAGATGATAAAGGCAATTAGTATTTCACCACATTCAGCCAAAAAGCCTACCCGAATCAGTTTCCTGTAGGAAAACCCGTTGAGCCTTGGCCTGTTTGTTGGATTGTACACATTTTCAGCTCTACTCCATATTTTTTTCATCACCTTTTGATCCCTCGTGATTGTGGCTTGAGATTAGACAGAAATCCAATTCGAAGTCTCTTGTGGAAGTTATAGCTAGCTGAAATTAAGTGACTAATGTGTGAAGAAAGGCTTAGGTGAGAAGAAAGTGTTCAAGTTACTGAAGTTCTTGAAGTGCCGAAAGAAAAGCTAGGCAAGCTCGGCACCTAAGTGAAGTGTTGGGCTGAGCACTAGCATATGCAAAGGCTGTGAGCTAGGTAGGTCCAACACCTAAGTGAAGTGTTGGATCGAGCACTAGTATGCAGTAGAAAAAAGAAGAAAAAAAGAAGAAAAAGAGTTCTTAAAAGTGGCCCTTGCTATAGTGATCCTAGCTAGAGCTTGTGAAGTGCAGATCTAGAGGCGGATGAAGTCGAGTTGATAGCCATATCACTTTTACTCACCATTTCCCAAATACTTCATACCTTCACCTAAACCTCATCATTTCCCGAGTTTAAGACCTTTTGATTAGAGTTGGTGTTGTCGTGGTCGGACTTTCTGGATCAATTACTTGAAGTGTGTAGAAAATAGTGAGGTTTAGACTTGTTTGGTTGACGTTCTTACTTGTGTAGGTTAAGTTTTTTCGTGGAACAGTATAAGCCAAATTGTTATTGCTGGAATCCCAATGTGACCGATCTTGTCATTTGTGAACTTGGATGTTGCAAAGAGATCGGAAAGCGAAAAGTCAAGCTAGAAGATTTTTTCCCACCTTTTCTATTCTACACGGATGTATCTTTGTCCTCCTGTTGCTAATGAAAGGAAGGGTTCCCATTTGCTTGAGGACAAGCAAAGCTTAGTCGTAGGGGAATTTGATGTGACTTTATTTAGTGCATTTTGAGCCTATGATTGACCTATGAAATGCCCGTGTCTGATCGTGAGATGCCATGCACTATATGCTTTTATTGATATTTTGCGCAATGTGTCCATTTGTTGTCCGGTTGCCACTTTGGAGCCAAATTCGTGGTCTATTGGAGTTACTTCTGTGTAATTTTATGGCATCGAAGTACGGATGACACGGAGCACACAGGAGAAAACGGGAGGTCAATTGGAGTCTGGACGAGGGAGTTATGGCTGTTGCAAGTTCGGGATTTATGAAGAGTGCAGGGGTGCACGCCGTGCACTGCCCCCTGCACTATAAATACCCACGTTTTTTACCCTTTTGAGGCATTCTTGGATCTCCCTTGAACCGCAAACACATACCCATGAACCCTCAAACCCTAGAACACATTTTTGGAGCAATTTGAAGCCATTGGAGCTAGGATTGAAGCCAACAAACCTTGGGAGAAGTGCTTACAAGTGGAGAACTGAAGATCATCACAAGGATTCATCCATGGTGTTCTTGGTGACCATTCTTCCTTCTCTTCTCTTTACTCCTTTGGCCATGTGTGGCTGAGTTTCTAGGGTTCATTTTTGGATGGGTAGATTAGTTCTGCCATGATAGAGGCATGATTGTATAGACTTGCCATGATTGATCTTGGATGTAAGAAGATGATCTCTAGACTTGTTGTTAATTCCATTGATTGCCATGTTTGCTTGATTTGGTATATTCAATGTGATTTAATGCATGAGAGTGCTTGTATTGCATGGATTGTAGGTCTAGGGATTGAAGTGAATGTGTTCTAAGAGATTAGATCAACTTATTTCAACCATAGTTGCATGATTTCTCTCTTGTGCATTTTATCGAACACTTGGTGTGCACTTAATTGAACTTTGATTAGTCTTTTGATTATTCTATTAGTGTTAGGACATTGACATGAGAGTGTGATGTCTAGCCTTGTGGTCATAGAGTTATAGGAGATGGTTTTGTAGCTTGCAATTTCATCAAACACCTTTAGTGCATCCTTAGTCACTTAGCTTGAGAGCGAAAGCCTAAGTTAAGTAGTCTTAGGATAGGGATTTAGTGCTACGAGAGTGCATTGAGTCTACAAAAGTGATTTTCATGGTCATTCGATTGCATCCTCGATCATGTTTGGCTTTCATTGTCTCCTCTTGAGCATGATGAAGCTATCTTTCCAAGTGAACCTCCTTTATCTTTGATATGCACTGCTTTTTTTTCTTCTTGTTTAGTTTCCTTTAAGCTTTTGATTTCTATTTCAAACCAAAACTCCTTTCAAATGAATAGACCGTCTACGAGAATGTGAGTAGTGGCCATTGAGAGAACCCCGTGGAATACGACCTTGAATGTTGTGAGTTGAAATTCACACGTCTCAGTCCTAAAGACCAAGGTGGCCTGGGGCTTAGAAAGGCTAGAGAACTAAACCAAGCTTACCTCATGAAGCTCGGATGGGAGATCCATAATCCCCCACACAAGCTTTGGGTGTGGGTTGTTACGAGCAAGTACCTGAAGGATACTGCCACAGGTCCGCAGCTTTGCAGGAAGTCCGGAGGATCATCGCTCTAGAGAGGAATCCAGACTGATTGGCACGAGATGAGAGGTGTCTGTCAGCAGAACATTCAAAATGGGAAGGACACTCTCTTCTAGTCATCCCGCTGGTTGGATTCTGATATTATCCTTGCTGACCATGCCAATGTCGAATTTTCAGGTGAGGATCTTCAGCTGACAGTCGCGGAGGCTAGGAGCGTTGACGGAAATTGGAACTGGGAGTTTCTGATGCGATCCCTCCCCCCCCCCCACATCATCGACCTTGTCGTATCGGGCGACACCCTTGGCGTGGACGGCATCATTTGTGGACCAGACCCCCGTGGGAGATTCACGCTTGATGACACTCGATTTGACGTGATTATCAGCCTCATTTAAGCGACATTTCTTTGCTTAAGACATGATTTTTAGGGTAGAATAACGAATATTCAATCGATTGCCCTATCTCGTGCCATTTGTGTTACCTTGGCCCGTTTCGGGTCTATTTGATGGTTTTCTAGTGTTTTTACGGTAGCACAGGTTTTTGCCATCGAATAAGTAGCCAAGGACGTGTCTAAGGCGTTGGAACCTCGAGGGATTGCACTGGAATCGATCAAAGGAGCCAACCAAGTTCAAACAAATTCCTGCCCAGTTTACAAAGGAATTTTCGCCGAAAATACCCTTGTATTTTCGGCAAAAATATATTCACAAATCGGCTGTTGTTAACTTAAGGAAACTTTCGGCGAAAGGATGAAGTTTTCGAACCGAGAAGAAAGTTCAGGGAGAATCAGCCGGCGGACCCTTCATTTGCAAAGGAATTTTCGCCAAAAATTCCTCAATATTTTCGGCGAAAATAATAGAAGAAATCCGGCTGATTAGGGTTAAGTATAAATACTTAACCCGGCGGCCCAAATAAAAAACACATCATAATATACTTTTCGAATCAGAATTTGAAGAATTCTCTGAAGTTCTGGAGCGAAGAGTGAGTGTTTGAAGAGCCGGAAAGAGATCGTGACGCCATCCCTTCCACCTCGGAGACTCGGAGCTAGGATTGCGGTTTACGGAAGATCGAAGTCTGTTAGAGTCGTCTAAATTAGGTTTTTCAGATTCTTTTCTGTTCTTCCTCTGGATGATGAACTCTTTCTTTGTCTTAGATTCTTTTGTGATAAACATGAGTAGCTAAACTCGTTAGAGCTTAGACTAGATGAACCCTAAGTGACCCAGGGCTTTAAAGCGGTCACGGATCGGCGGTGATTAGATTCGAAATTCAATCAGTTCTCTTTCATGTTTGATTCGTTCTTCATTGTTCATGTTTCTTGTCTGGATTGATCACCTAGATTAGATTCTTGTTAAGCTAAGGATAGAAGTGAACGCTCACCTTACTTTAGAACATCGAATTGAACAATTAACCTTATAATTGGAGTGTGCCTTTCGTAGGAACCTGTTAGGGTTAATCCACTGCAAGAGTAACTCATGAATCGTTAGTAATTGCACCAGTTAATTAAGTCGTTGCGAGAGGCGACCGTACCCGGGCGGCTAATTAATCTTGGTAGTTAGAACGGATAGAGCGAACGTTCGCCGGTCTTAAACCGAAGGGTAAGGAGTTATGGTGGTGTCTTAGTAATTGATTGAATGAGAATTGAAATCCGCTGATCTGTTGATTGCCAATGCTCTGGGGAACGAAGGGGGATTCAAAGTCTAAGTTCGTCTGTCATCCTTGTTTTCAACCCTAATTTCCAATCTGCTTAGTTTAATTTTTAATTTTCTCCACATTTCTTAGAGTTAGAAGTCGTGGAACTCACACCACGCACGAAGTGCTTACATTCGAGTATTTTGCTAGTTCTCAGAGTAGTCGATCTTGGAAGACCCCTAGAATACGATCTACTCTAGCTTTTGTTAGCTTTGTTAGTTATTTGTTTGAATCGTCAACGACATGTTCATCAAATTGGCACCGTTGCCGGGGAGCTTCTTTGATTGTTTGAAAGAAGAACTGGCAATTTATTCTTCTATTTTCCATCTTTCATTTTTCCATCCACTTCGATTTTACACTGGTTTTGTTTGTCTTTGTTATCTGTAGGTTTACAGGTGTATGCCTCACCGTCCTTGGACTCGCTCTCAAACCGAACAGGCTAAGAGTATAGAGAGACCAGGCAGTTCTGCTGCACCTCTACGATCGCAGATTTTGAAGAGAATCAGATCCAATCCACCCATCACTCCGATTAAGATCGAGGAACTGAAGGAGAGTTCCTCATCTCTGTCTTCACCGACACCTTCATCCGTTTCGTACACCGAGTCACTCTCACCTCCTCCATCTCCTGCCATGGACGATTAGTTACCACCACCACCGAATGGTAATCCACCGCCGCCGCCACCACCTGCACAGAAAAGTCTAGCTGATTATAACAAGCCGAGCGCGGCTAGCGTTCGATCTGCCATTGCCGTTCCGCGCATTGAAGGAGATCCTGACTATGAGATCAAGATTCCATTCTTGACTATGATCTCTAGGGAATTACAGTTTGAAGGCAGGCCCCTAGACAATCCGTGCACTCATCTTGCAGACTTCCTTGATCTCTGCAGTACTTTCAAGAACGGAAACCTCGACAAAAATACTCTTTGACTGAGAGCTTTCCCGTTCTCTCTGAAAGGCCCTGCTAAGAGGTGGCTTACTGGCAAACCACCTGGCTATTACACTGATTGGGATACTCTGGCTCAGGACTTCGTTGAAGAATACTTTCCTCCTGCCAGAACAACTGCCATCAAGGACAGCATTGCCAGATTCTCCCAGAAAGAAGGAGAAAGCTTATATGATACTTGGAATCGATTCCAAGAACTTCTCTACAACTGTCCGCATCATGGATTCGAGCAGAGGCAGTTAGCTGAAATCTTTGCTCGAGGACTTCGAGAAGAATCTGCCAAGTGGGTCAATTCTCTAGCTGAAGGGGATTGCACTACACTCACACCTGAAGCTGCTCTTCTTCACTTCGTAAACTATGCTTCCAAGTCAAGGAACTGAGAACGACAATCTGAAGGATCAAGGAGCAAGCTCGATCTCGAAGCTACTATCAAAGGCCGAGGTAGAGAAGCATTTGAAGAAGTCTACCACACCAATCAAACCGCCTGCAGCTTTTGTCTACGTTGTCGATTGCGAATGGTGTGGAGCTTGCGCACATAACGGAGGCCGTTGTCAGAATTTTGGTAAGGCAGAAGTCTGGTCTGCCGAAGAGGTAAATTTCATTCAACAAGGCTTCGTTAATAATCAAAATGGTTATGCTGGCTACCGCAACTTCAGGCAGCAAGGGAACTATCAAGACAGACCTCCCTACAATAATGGCGCCAACCATAACCAGAACCAGAATAACCGCCCAGCTGGTCCAGCTCAGGATCAGAAACCTAACCATCCGCCGGAAGGTGTCTACCAGCCGCCGCATCGCAATCCGGGTAATTATGGAACTGCTCCTGGCAATCGCCAAAATCAATATCTTAATAATACCTATCCAGGGCAGCAGCATCAAAGAGAAAACAATGTTAGTGACCTGGATAAGAAGCTCAGCCAGATCATTACCAGACTTGATGATCATGACAGTCAGTTCAAGGCTCAAGCTCTTCTCAATCAAGAATAGATAGCATCCGGACAAAGAATTGAGCAAGCCGTGAACAACATCTCGAGCATGCTAGCATCTGGTCGACCATTTGGCCAACTTCCAAGCCAGACAGAGCCGAATCCGAGAAAGGAGCAAGCCAAGATGGTAACCGCTCGAAAACTTCCAAACTTAATTGCTGATGCTTGTTCTGTCTTACGCAGGATTGCTGAAACTCCAGAGGAAAAGGAAGAATAGAAACCGGCGCCTAAGGAGGATGATCCTCCTCTTGCACCGTATGTCGTGAAGCCTCCTTTTCCTAGAGCATTGCTGCCAAATGCAAGGATCGAGACTGGCATGAAGGGGAATAAAGAAGGATATCCTGACATTCGTATCAAGAAACCTGCCTCCATATCCAGCTAAGTGCTCTGATCCTGGTTCTTTTACTTTACCTTTGGTTATTAACGATGTTGAGATTGAGCGTTGTTTGGTTGATCTAGGAGCGTCTGTTAATGTTATGCCTATGAGCCTGTTGGAAAAATTGAACCTAGGAGAACTTAAACCGCCTAGTATGCAACTTGTCTTTGCTGATAGATCACTTAAAACTCCTAGAGGAGAAATAAAATATGTTGTTACTAAATGTGGTCCGTTCACGTTCTTAGCTGACTATGTGATTATGGATACTAGTACAGATGATTCTACCATTCTCATAGGTCGACCTTTCATGGCTACTACTGGAATGAATATTAACGTTCCAAATGGTTCTTTGACTCTAAGGGTTGGTAAAGAAACGAAAACTTTTCGTCTTAAAGATGGCATGAAATATGACTCTAAGAATGAAGAACCTCATTGCCTGGTTGTTGAAACTGTGGAGTTGACTCCGGTCAACTCCGTTACTAATGCTTCTTCTAGTGTCTCTAGATCAATTGTTGCTGCAGGTATTGAACAGGTTATTAAGAAGAAGCCAGAAATTTCTGTTCAGAAGCCGCCCAAGAAGAAGAAGGAACTGCAAGCCTCTTCTAAGCCACCGAGCACAAAACCTAGCAGACCTCGGGGAAAGAACAAGAAGACAAAGACCCAAATGGTCTGGAGACCAAAAGTTCCACCGTCTTCCATCGAGCCAGCTGCACCACCAATTCGTTCCGAGAAACCGGCGCCGTAACAAGTATGGAAGGAGAAGCCAAAAGCATCTCCTAAGGAAGTACTGACGATCACCGATCCTGGTGATAACAAGCCGGAGAATAAGAAGAAGACGAAGCCGACAGTCCTCATTCCTTCCATCGTAACACTCAAGAAGGATGACCTCTCCAGAGAACTGTTCGGACCGTTCAAGTTCATCGATCATCTTCCCGATGGACGTACCAAGCTCTTGCATGCAAACGGGAAGAGATTCACGTTTACCGGAGAAGCCCCGAAGCTGTACTTCATGAACTTCGACGCGAGAGTTAAGGAGAATCTGAGTTGGGATGTCTCCTAATATCGTCCAGGTATCATCCAGCTCAAGGACGTTAATAAAAGAGCGCTTCGTGGGAAGCAACCCACGGCTGGAGTCCGTTTTTGTTTTGCGTCAACCTTAGTGTTTTAGAGTCGGTTCGGGGATCCAAAAGTGTAATTTTGTTTGTTTTCTTATTTTTCATGTAGAGTCTGTGTGTCATAGAGTCAGTCGCAAGTTGATTGAGGTCGTTCCGATTTTTGTGGATTTAACTGTGATTTTCTGAAGTTGGCCAGATTTGCGAAAATATTTTCACCCGAGTAGTTCAAAATTTTTGGCGAAATACACCCCTGTTTTCGGCGAAATCGCCTTTTGAATTTTCGAAACCATTCCCATGTTTCATATTTTTGGTTCAAAAATTTGTTGTATTTTCGGCGAAAATCTTTTTGAAAACCGGCAGTGCATTTGAACGTTTATTTTCTGCGAAAATTTTCATTTATTTTCGCCGAAAATCCCTTTGAAAATCAGCCAATTTTTCACTTAAAATCCGGTCCTCCTCTCTCTCTCTCTCCACTTTCCTTCTTTCATTTTCGAATCAACACCCGAAAAATACCCCCTCCCCTTTGTTTTTCAAAATCGCCGCCGCCTCCCATTCATTTTCCTCCTCCGCCACCGTTTCCCGCCGCCGCCGCCATCGCCGACCGCCGCCGCTCAACTCCCCTCTCTTGTCCGATCGTTTTGAGCCCTGGAACGTTCGAATCGGAGCTCTACAGCTCCAGTTCACCGAAACCCTTGTTTTCAGAGTTTTTCACTGATTTCTCCCAAACCGTTCATTTTTAGCATCCATGGCTTCAAGGTAAGTTGTAGAACTTTTCAATACGAATCTTTTGACATATTGATTACTGAATTTCGTCAGGGTTGACTTTTCGGTTTGCCTCGATTTGCGTGCTGACTGATTTCGTGTGAACTAGGTTAGCTGAACTTGTTGAACTGTTCTAGCATGCTTAGGGAGTTTCGTGCTTAATTTCCATATCGTTTGATCATGTGTTGCTATGCATACGATTGATTCTTTGTTATGTTGACTTGTGAGAAATGTCGGTTTGACCATGAACTGTTTTTGATCATTTGGCTGCCGTATGTGTTCATCCTCGTTCAGATTATCGTGTTTGCCATCTGAGATCATATTTTACCGTCGTTCTCCGCTTTGTGATAGTCTTGCCATGATTAGGGTTCATTATGCTATAGTGTTGAATTTCTGAATGTCGGTTTGACTCTTTGAACTCTGATTGTGCTTATCCAATTATGGCTGTTCCTAAGCATGTATTTTACTGTCTATGATTACCGGTTACTCTGCTTTGCTTACCCCCACTTAGTTTTCCTCATTTCTTTGTAAAATTGAGTTTTTCTACTAAGTGTGGGGTAGGGTTTTAGTTTGACTAATCTGGTTTCATTCTGGCTTTAGGAACACCACTTATGAGCGCAGGACTAAGGCGCGACTTGATGCCGCCTCGAGCTCCAGAGCCCCCACTCCCGTCACACCCACCGTTCAGGGCCCTCCTCCAGCACTACCTCGCAAGGCTGGGTACCCTCACACTATCGCCCGTCTACCTGACTTCTACTTCGAGTGCTTCCAGAAGATCGAGCACATCCGGGGAGCGAAGGTACGCCCTCTTTCCATGGAGTCCCTGAGCGAGCACGACGAGGACTACTACCGGAACGTGCATGACGCCCTAGCACCGGCCGACCTCCTAGAGCTAACCACCATAGCTGTCGACTTCCCAGACATCGCCCTTCAGGAGTTCTGGGCGACCTTTGATCTGGATGAGCACAAGAGGAGGCAAGGCCAGAAGGTTGTTACCTTCTATCTGGGTGGAGTGTACAGGCAGCTTACCTACGATGAGTTTGCTGCTCATCTAGGTATCCCCTATGAGCACTATCATGGCCATCACCTCGGCTAGGGCGACGATGATGACGACGAGGAGTACCGCGCGCACTGGAGCCACATGACGGGAGTGCCCGGTGATCGCCTCACGGGCCATGACTCAGTTAAGTCCCTCTCTCACCCTCTCTTTAAATTTATTCATATGGTTTGGCGTAGATCGCTTTTGTATGTTCCAGATAAGGATCGCCACCATATCCTCAAGGAGGAGCTTATGCTTCTCCGAGCCATCCGAGAGAGCTACCCTCTTCACCCCGGATGGGTGCTTGCTCGCATCTTCCGCCAGAAGACCAGGAGGCGGACGCCACCTCGTGCACTCCTGGGAGGTAACTTCATAGGTCAGCTCATCATCTCCTTCGGCATCAGCCATGAATATGGCCCGAACATTCCACGACACCACGTTAGGACCGTTGGAGGAGACTTAGCGGTTGAGTACGACTTAGAGCTGGACCTCAGTCCCCAGGTGGCAGCAGATCCTCCTCCCCAGCATGTGGTCGAGTCGGAGGAAGAAGATGATGCTGAGCAGCAGCAGCCCCAGCCGCCGCCAGAATTCCAAGACTATATACCCTCGCCACATCACCAGGCAGGGTATGCTCACCAGTCGCCGCCGCACATTCCCGATCCATACCAGGCGCCTCACCCTCCGCACCGACCGCACCCCACGGACATTGGTGAGTTGTACAAGCGACTGCAGGAGTGGCGCATCACTGACAACGCCACTCAAGAGGCGAGATGGACTATTATGCAGCAGCATATGCGCCGCGCCGACAGTCGGTATGAGGCACAGCTGGCGTGGCAACGTCAGCTCGGCGAGCACCTCCACTTTCCACCTCCCGACGCGCCGGACGAGCAGTGATCGGGTTGTATCCTCTTTCTTGTCCCTTCTTTTTATTTATTCTTTTCGGATTTCGATCCAACTTTTTTCTGTGTGGATCCGGGGCACTTGTCCCGGTTTCCTTTTTATGTTTCATTTGTTTTTGTTTTGTAGGCAGTAGGGAGATTCCCTTCGCTTCGTTTCGGTAGATTCCCTCCGCTCCGAGGACCCGTGCTCATCCCCTACGCCAATCATCTCGGTCCAGGTTCTTCTACTTCACTCTTAACTCTAGAATTAGTCGTGTGAGGACACAGTCCGATTTAAGTGTGGGGTAGGATGCTAGAGAACCTTGCATGAACTTGATTGCCCTTGATTGTGTTTTGTGTGTGCCTCGTCATTCCATTCCAGTCTCTCTAGCATTAGAATAGCTCAGTTCTTGATTTTTGATGTTAAGTTGTTGTTCAAACTTTCATAATGATGCTTAGACTGCTTAACCTAGAACTTGAGAACCAACTTGTATGCTTTGATTTTAAATTGCCTGGTCAGAACAGAATTTTTAAATCACACTTGTAGTTTGTAGCCTTGATTGCACAAAAATGACCGAATCCGACTAGCAAACCAACTGTGAGCTTTTGATCCATTGCACGTAACTTGCAATTTAAATTCTTTCTGAGTGGTTTTCTGTTTGCTTGAATTAGTTAAAATTTGCATGAGACCTACTCGAGACCACACGATGACACGAGTTCTAGAAGGATAGGGGCACCTAGATTCAGATACTAAGCCAGATAGCCTACCAAACGATAAATCCATTAGGTTTAGACCCTTGAGCTTGGCCTGTTCTTTCGGTTCGATAATACATTACAGCCATTTCCCATTTCTTTCATTCCCCGTTGATCCCCTGTGGTTGTAGTTCTAGATTGACCTACCGGAAGTTGGTTTGTGGTAACCTGCCTATAGCCATTAAACAGGTGGTCTTAGCTAATATGTCCAGACGTGTAAATCCCTCTAGCAACTAAAAGAAGATCGGCACAAAAGAAAAAAAAGTAAAGTAAGAAAAGAAAGAAAATTTTGAAAAAAAAAGTGAAGAAAAAAAAATCAAAAAAGTTTCAAAGTTTTAGTTCAATAAAACGTTCTTCTCCCTACAAATAGAAGAACGAAGTCAAAAGAAAAGTTCAAAGAAAGGAAAAAAAATCGTTGTAAAGAAAAGAAAATAAGTGCTAGGTTACTTGAGGGTATCATAGGACGAGCGTTCATCATTCCACCCGTGTCTGGTTAGACGGTAGGAAGCCATAGATTAGATTCGAGGGAAGTTAGTCGAAAACTACACCGCACCAAGCCATCATCATACATTCTCATCATCCATCGCATCATAAACCCAAGTAGTGTAGATTTCATTACGGTCCTAGCAGGGAAGTCCTTCTTGACTAGATACTCGTGTTGTCACAGTGGTGGAGATGTGGTCGAAATGCAAACCTATGACAGAATTCGGTAACAGAAAATGATTGAGAGCAAAAACACGTCCTTAAACACAGAGAGTGAGAGTTCCCATTGTACTATATATATCCTGTGTGAGGAGTCTGGTCGGTTAGGTCAAATTCGTGCATAATTGGTTGCTAATTACTTGTCGTGTGCAGTTTATTAGTGAGACCAGGTAGTTTGGCTGATCTCTATACATATCAGGTTTCTTGTTCTAGGAATTAGCTGTCTAATAATTCATTATGTTTGATTGAGCTCCAATTTAATCGATCTTATCATTTGTGAACATGAGCGTTTCTATTCAGTTTGCTTGAGGACAAGCAAAAGCTTAAGTGTGGGGTATTTGATGACACTCGATTTGACATGATTATCAGCCTCATTTAAGCGACATTTCTTTGCTTAAGACATGATTTTTAGGGTAGAATAACGAATATTCAATCGATTGCCCTATCTCGTGCCATTTGTGCTACCTTGGCTCGTTTCGGGTCTATTTGATGGTTTTCTAGTATTTTTACGTTAGCACAGGTTTTTGCCATCGAATAAGTAGCCAAGGACATGTCTAAGGCGTTGGAACCTCGAGGGATTGCACCGGAATCGATCAAAGGAGCCAACCAAGTTCAAACAAATTCCTGCCCAGTTTACAAAGGAATTTTCACCGAAAATATGTTCACAAATCGGCTGTTGTTAACTTAAGGAAACTTTCAGCGAAAGGATGAAGTTTTCGAACCGAGAAGAAAGTTCAGGGAGAATCAGCCGGCGGACCCTTCATTTGCAAAGGAATTTTCGCCGAAAATTCCTCAATATTTTCGGCAAAAATAATAGAAGAAATCTGGCTGATTAGGGTTAAGTATAAATACTTAACCCGACGGCCCAAATAAAAAACACATCATAATATACTTTTCGAATCAGAATTTGAAGAATTCTCTGAAGTTCTGGAGCGAAGAGTGAGAGTTCGAAGAGCCGGAAAGAGATCGTGACGCCATCCCTTCCACCTCGGAGACTCGGAGCTAGGATTGCAGTTTACGGAAGATCGAAGTCTGTCAGAGTCGTCTAAATTCGGTTTTTCAGATTCTTTTCTGTTCTTCCTCTCGATGATGAACTCTTTCTTTGTCTTAGATTCTTTTGTAATAAACATGAGTAGCTAAACTCGTTAGAGCTTAGACTAGATGAACCCTAAGTGACCCAGGGCTTTAAAGCGGTCACGGATCGGCGGTGATTAGATTCGAAATTCAATCAGTTCTCTTTCATGTTTGATTCGTTCTTCATTGTTCATGTTTATTGTCTGGATTGATCACCTAGATTAGATTCTTGTTAAGCTAAGGATAGAAGCGAACGCTCGCCTTACTTTAGAACATCGAATTGAACAATTAACCTTATAATTGGAGTGTGCCTTTCGTAGGAACCGGTTAGGGTTAATCCACTGCAAGAGTAACTCATAAATCGTTAGTAATTGCACCAGTTAATTAAGTCGTTGCGAGAGGCGACCGTACCCGGGCGGCTAATTAATCTTGGTAGTTAGAACGGATAGAGCGAACGTTCGCCGGTCTTAAACCTAAGGGTAAGGAGTTATGGTGGTGTCTTAGTAATTGATTGAATGAGAATTGAAATCCGCTGATCTGTTGATTGCCAATGCTCTGGGGAACGAAGGGGGATTCAAAGTCTAAGTTCGTCTGTCATCCTTGTTTTCAGCCCTAATTTCCAATCTGCTTAGTTTAATTTTTAATTTTCTCCGCATTTCTTAGAGTTAGAAGTCGTGGAACTCGCACCACGCACGAAGTGCTTACAATCGAGTATTTTGCTAGTTCTCAGAATAGTCGATCTTGGAAGACCCCTGGAATACGATCTACCCTAGCTTTTGTTAGCTTTGTTAGTTATTTGTTTGAATCGTCAACGACAGGTTCATTAACGCTGAAGACAACTTACGAGATTTTAGCCAGTGTAGGACACCATACTGAGCAGGATATTTGGAGGATAGTTTGGCGTTGGGCGGGCCCAAGTCGGGTCAGACATTTCCTCTGGCTTGTTGCTCATGACAGGATCCTGACGAATGTAGAACGCCACATAAGGCAACTGGCGGATGTTGATGCTTGCCAGAGATGCAGAGGTTTCACTGAGGACACACTCCATGCTGTCCGCGATTGTCAAGTAGCGAGAGAGGTTTGGTCCATGTTCATCCCACCTGAGCTCGTTTCACATTTCTTTTCTGAAAACCTGCAGGATTGGCTCCGAAAGGGCCTTCAACATAATGATTTTGGACTCACGTTTGGCATCACCATTTGGATTCTCTAGAAGGCGCGGAACGAGGAAATCTTTGAGAATAAACTTACAACATGCGATCAGCTCCGCCTACGAGTCCAGTACTGGATCACCGGGGTTCGAGAGACAATCAGAGCGAACTCGCAAGTTTTCTCAAAGGGGGCCCCACGGCGCATTGATACTCACATCGGTTGGCAGGTAGGGCCGAGTGACTGTATTGTGATTAATACAGATGGCTCTGTTCTCCAACCCCACTCCCAAGTGGCGGCAGGTGGCATTCTTCGGACCTTCCTTAGGCGGCCAGTGAGCACTTTTGCTGCTAATCTTGGTCGCTGTTCCATCATTAGAGCCGAGCTTCGAGCAACTGAGATCGGGTTTATGATTGCTTGGGACAGGGGGTATAAGAAGGTCCATCTCCAGCTTGATTCTCTGGCAGCGGTCACAGCTATCCTAGGGAATCAGAAGGAGGATTCCAGACACGGTCGGACGCTCAATACCATAAATGAGCTCCGTAGTAGGAACTGGGAAGTCACCATTTTCCACATTTTTCACGAAGGCACCATAGTCGCTGATCTGCTTGCCCACCACGGTCACGCTCTTGAGTTTGGTTTTCATGTTAATTGTACCTATCCTCTCGAGGTTGATAGAGCTATCTGGACTGACCATGTAGGGACCTGTTTTCTCAGATCTATTCCGATGAATGAGTAAGGGTATTTCGCACCCATTTTTCTACAAAAAAAGTATTACAATATAAGTAATTACTATAAATTATATCAATTAACATTGTACTAACCTGAGCTTCGAAAATTGTCGATGCTCGATGTCGTTTAGCATTACCCCATAAAATAGAAGGGTCTTCGGGGCTACCACTTTGTACGCCACGCGGTGCCTCTCCAAGCATGTTATCCATCTACAATTACACAAACAACAATTAAATATGCAAATTACATACAAATTTAATTAGTATAATATTGAGATTACGATACCTTCTTCTCAAACGAGGACTTCAAACTACAATATGCGACATAAGCGTGGATGGGAATAACACTTGCTAGGTACAAATTCAAAAAGTAAGACATAAATATTAAGTGTACAAATAATAACAATAACCTAAAACTAATCAAACTCCACAAAACCTTAACTCGAAAATGGTAGAAGTTACCTTCAGAGAATGGAAGTTGAGAGAATAGGTGTGGAAAAATGAGGGTGGGGCTGCTGGATTTTATAGGGCCATTGAGGGACTCCTAGCCAGCGATGCGCTTGCTAGTGAGTGCATCGCACAATTGGCCTTAGGCTCTGACGGTAACGTAACGGCTAGTTGTAACGGAAAAATCGCCACATGGTGATGCGCTGCAACGGTCTGATTTATGCTGCCTGCCTAGCGATGCGCTGGCCAGCGCATCGCTGGCTGCCAGTCACATTTGTCTAGATTTGGACATACTTACCACTTTTGCTACTGGCGGTACAAAAAAATATTAAAAGTGCTACAAAATTCTAAAACCCCTATATATCTAGTATATTTATGTTATATGTGAGTTTCCTACCCTAGTTTCTTCATGGTTTTATCGTTTGATGCACTAAGAAGAAATTCCAACACAAACTAGTTTAACTTTGACTCAAACATTCTTTAGAAAAATCTAGATCTATCAAGTTCGAAACAAAATCTCAAGTTATACATGCTTCAGATCTGTATGTTGTTGTTTTTTGTCTCACATATTAATGGTATATCTTCATTTTGTACACATGTTAAATTTGTGTTTTGTATGTTGTATGTATAATACATGCTTGACATATGTATGTTTTTTGCCTCTCGTATATGTTATATGTATAAGTTATATTATATTTTTATCGTATGTGTTATGCATATTATATGGAAGTGTTATTTATGTTTTATGAGTTATGACGGTTTTACGTGTAATGTGTTATCAAACTATTATATGCATGCTATATGACTAATATATGTCTGTTATATATGTCTTGACAGGTGCAACAGAAGAAGAAGAAGATTTTCTTTAACCAGTCATGAAGATTCATACAAAGATGGCTAAGTTAACTAAGAAGTCATCAAATTAGAGACATCTGCATATGAAGGTGTATGGTTGATAAAAAATATGTCCAAGACTAATTATACCATCAAAAACTTGTTTCCTTGTTGAAAAAAAGCAAAATTTTCCCGTTTGGGGAGCTTATAGTGCATGTAAGCTCCAAAGTTCAACTTTTTTAGATTTCTTTAAACCGGTCCTTTCCTTGTGGTTGGATCTTCTTCCCTCGACCCAGAATCCCATGTCACTCAACGCTCCACCCCGGTTCGATTCTCCAATGTCGTTTATTACATGAAATACATAAAAAACTTGGAAAATGATGTAAAATGGCCTAGGGCTGAAAGGGGAATAAGCTCACTTAAAATAACCCAAACTAGATAAAATCAACACGAAAATGTCGTCTAATGTGGGATTGAACACAACAATATTTAGGTTCATCACCGCCATTAGCTTCCCCAAAGAAATCTTTGCATATGTTCATCGTTCATTAGACATAAGAGATTCATAGACCAGGAATGGTAAGTGGAAACGATTATTTAGATGAAAACGAAATAGGAAAAAATTTGACAAACATACACAGAGAGGATCTTGCCAATCTCACATTTCACCAGCCATCGATGTTTGGCGTTGGCTCAAGAAGAAGGGTTTAAAATCCCTAATTTTCATGGGTGAGGGGAAATATGGTTAGATATTACTTAATTCACACAAAACCCTCAATCAATGGTCAAAAAATATGAAAGACTCGGAGGAGAAGGGTTTGAGTATTTAGGAGAAACGAAGAGAGGAAGAAAATCTTGGAGAAGGGTTTTGAGATGGAGGAGAGAAGTAAAAGTTGGTAGACAACGTAAAAGGTAATTATTATTTTTAATTTCATAAACCCTTTTGATAAACTATATGTATCATAATTCATTTTTCAGCTCTGGAGATATTCGGAGTTACGATTTCGAAAGAGGGTTTGGCTACTTTGGCTCGTCATTTGATCATCAACATTAATGATGGCAAGAAGCTGTATTTTGTAGTTAACCGTCAAGGCATTTTCTTTTTGAGTGTACATGATCAAGATGATCCGATAAAATGGATGAGAATCAACAGCATTTTCTATTGGTCCAAATTTGGTGTGGTGGTCAAACTTGAAGCGACCAACGGTGCCGTTTTGTCACGTCCTCCTCTGTCCATTATGCCGCCTGATTTTTATCGTTAAGGAGAGAATACTGTTGATTTTGAATCTCCATTTGATCTGTTCTATGTTGTTGGCTTTGTACCCTTATCTCATATTTTTGTAATGTTAGTTACGAATTAACATATACAATTATGTCGAGAAACTCATTCTGAATCGAATTTAACGACACAATTTATCATATCCCATATGCTCCACACCGCACAATATTTCAAGATAACCTTAAGTGAAAATTATAAAAAGAATAAACAAAAATCTATGAAATAAAAATTGGTCATGAGGATAAGACATACATTACTCTCTTAAGGAAACTGAAAGACAAACAAAACACTAAAGACCTATTAAAACACGAACATAATCATAACTAGTTGTCACCACTATAGAAAAACACCCTTTTTGCAACAAAATATTTGGTCACAAAAACTCGGAAATCACTGAACTCTCCTCGCAAAAGAGTAGCAGGAGAGAAGTTTGGTGGAAGGGTAGAGTGAGGAGGGGATTTTGGAGGCGGTAGGGTATGTGTGTCGGCAAATCTGGGTAGGTCATCAAAGTGAGGGAGTTGCGGTGGGTTAGTGTTCTGGATAAGTCGCCTGACCTAGTAGATGCTGGAAGCCCAGTCGCGTGGTCTTCAATGATGTGAGGTACCTCGTATGTAAAGGGGGAATGGCAGTAAGTTCAAGGAATAAACTGGGCGATTATAAAGATTTAGGTAGGTGAACGGGAATAACGTACCGCAAAGTTTGGTCCGCTGTGTAAAAGAGTGTCCCCTTCTGTAGAGGAGTCGGGGTTGTATTTATAGCCTAGACTCCTTTCTTGGTAGCCAAGGATCAATCCCAACCGCTCGTGCTGACCCTGGGATGACAACACGTGTCCATGCTCCTCTGAAAACCTAGGGCCTGCTAGTGCAACAAGAGATGGGATTTACCCTACTCCACTGGGTTGTTGCTTCAATCACCCTCGAGTTTGGACCAGGTCAACAAATCGCCTAGGTCGTTGACTATCTTCTTGTGGGCTTCTTTGTGGGCTATTCTGGAGCCTAGGATCACTGGAGGCTGGGGCCTATCATTTGCCCCCAAGTCTTTAGCTAAGCTCTTGCTTAGGAAAGGGCTAATAATCGCCTAAACCTGGCTCCATCATTTGCCCCCAAGTCCTTAGCTAAACTCTTACTTAGGAAATGGCTGATAATCGCCTAAACCTGGCTACATCATTCCCCCCATGTCCTTAGCTAAGCTCTTGCTTAGGAAAGGGATGACGATCACCAAGCTTAGGTTTCCTCCGTAGCCCCCGAGTCTTTTGCCTAGCTGTATGCTCAGGAAAGGGCTAGTGATCGCCAGGAAGAGGTCCTTCAATCCTCTCTAGGCGACTGTCGCTTGACAACTTAGATTCCTCGCCCACTAGATGACCACGTGTCGCTTCTTCCAGCATGCGTGTCCTTCCGTCTCCCAGGGATTTTTGTAACTTCCTTTTGACAAAGCTTGCTTGGGAAGCTGGGGAAACTTTTCCCTAGGCCGCTTCATAGGTAGCCATGATTCGCGTAAGGCGCTTAGACCATCCCCTCCGCCGCGCATTGGCCCAATCATCATCCAACGACAGTTGGATATCTCTTCTTCTAGATCCTTCTTCTTCACCTATATAATCTCTCCTTCTCCTTTCTACCCCCTTTTTTATGCTCTCTGTCTTTTCTTCGCTTCCATTGCTCTCTGCAAAATCCCAGCCTCCGTCGCACTAATCCTTGAATCAATCCACTTATCACCGGTGTCACCTCCTTCCATCTTTCCTTCCACACACCCCAGAATGACTGGAGCTCCTCGCCGTCCTCCTGGTATGTGAATTCTCATCACATCCTTCCTTCTCTGACTTTCTCATCTAGCCTCTCCTTCCTTCTTGCATCATGAGCTCCTCCACCGATAGCCAAAATCAAGAGTATTCCTACTCCCTAGGCTCCGATCCTTCTTCTTCCTCCACCTCCGCCACAATCTCAACTGTGATAGTGATTCGTCCTCTTAGAATTCAAACCGACCGTCATCCTTCTCCGCCTCCACTCGATTAAAAGGACAACCAGGAGGAAATTTCCACTGCTGAACCCACTTTACACTGCTGAAATTTCCACAACCAAGTGGGTTTTTCTAAAGCTATCCACCGGTTTGAGATAAATCATGATGATATTGCTACGAAAGACAGTTATACCATCCACAACTGGAGAGATATGTTGCAAGGGGCTCCCTGCGACAAAAGCCGAGTCATAGGACCTGGCTACTTCCTCTCTGGTACTGCGGCCAAAATTGCCAAAGTTTTGCCCAAGTCTGAACTTCCCTCTGACTGGGAGTTCACCATCGCATGGCGGCTATCGACTATAAGGAATTGCCCCCAGGACTGGCATGAAATCTGGACAGAGTCTTTCATCAATGGGCTCCGCCTGCCACCCTCTCCCTTTGTTTGATCCTCTTGGAGTGCCTAAGAGCCTCATTAGGTGCATTCAACGCGGTGTCCTGGTCCATGGTCGCCACTTTTGAATGTACCTGCACCTGTATGATGATTACCCCTCTTTGCGATTATTCCGCCTTTTGTACAACGCGAAGACGACGTCCAATGGTCTAAGCTTCTCCCGGCGAAAGGAGCACATAAAGGAAGGGATTCGCCATTCTGCCAAGCCCCACCCGACTTGGTACCATTCATTTTTTTTTATTTCAAATCCAGCAATTCAGATCGCCTCTAGACTGACTTGTTACCATCCTCCTGGTCCTCTGGAAATGTGGATCACTTCAATATTGACATTACCCCTACCGAACAAGAAATCACCGAAAGAAGGCAGATTCAGCTTGACTAGCACAACCTGGCATCCCACCCTGGTTTCATCGCCTCTCAGGAGGGAATCCGGGGAGGTAGTACTGTAGTCAAGGCTGTATTTTTCCTTTTATGCATTCCTCGATTGCTTACTAATACCATATTTACTTATGATTTCTCACATGTGTCATGACCTTGTCCGGGTGCTTGATAAACATCGTCACTCGTGGTTCTGTTACTGGCACTCGCCCTCAACTTGAAGGCACCCCCCCCCCCCCCGTCATCCCCCAAGTCGCTCAGGATAAGAAGCCTTCCAAGCGAAAATATGACAAGTCGAAGAAGCCTCCTTCGACTTCCGCTGATAAAACCCATAGGAAGCGCAAGTCGTCTGGTGGGAAGGACGCCCTTGATCTACTAAGAAGATAAATCGAGGGCGTCTTCTAACAAGAAATCACAGGTGGAAACCTCTGGCAATCCTGAACTTCCTCCCATCAAATTGCCAATCCATGTCAACGATTCGCCAGAGTCTCAACAACGGGCAGAGGAGAGTGATGACGACATGTCACTGCGGGCACTTCTTGACCAAGCTGCCCAAACGAATGTGAACTTCTCCTCCATGCCCCTAGCGACTCCGCCTCCTCCTCCATCTAGCTTAGAAATTGTTGATCAAACCGTGGAGGGTGATGCTCGCCTAGTTGACATCACCTGGGATCCTGTGTTGGAGCCCCTATCGCCTGCTTATGACCGTAATCGCCGGACGTTTTGTGATTGAACTTTGGAGTTTGAGAGCTTTAGTTTAATGTTCAGGTGTTAGAATATAGTGTTAGGGGTTTCAGGTTTATTTTTTTTTGGTTTATAATCTTTTAATTTGGACTTATCGTCAAATGTTAGAGTTTGGAATACGATTTAGAGTTTTGAGTCTATAATGTAGTGTTTGAGGGTTAAGATTTAGTGTTATGCGGTTACCATTATTAAGTAGCGCTCAGGGTTTATTGCAATAGGTTCATGACTCATTATGTGAGTTTTTTAAGTATATAAATGTGAATTTTTATGCTAGTTAGGGTACCGATACCCACGGGTACCGAAGTGCTCACCATATATATATATATTTTCAGCAGTGAGCGAAGTCACTGGGGGTACAAGCGGAGGCTAACAGACGGGATGCTTAGGAAGCCATCGCCAGCATTACTGCGCTGGAGGCTTCAGAAGTTAATCTCAAGGCTGAGGTGGATCGCCTGAAGATTGACCTTGAGTCCTCCAGGGGAAGCATTGTGAAGCTTGAGGTGACAAGGGGAATGAGGCGATCGATGAGAGGGATCACATAAAGGGGTTGCTGGAAGACTCCCTGGCTGCGCAAGAGGCCGTTGAACACTCTCTTACTGAGAAGCGATCACTGCATGATGAGACTGTCGCTTATAGTAACCAAATGATTAGGGAGAGTATCCAGGTGATCTTGTGCAGCTGTCGCAAGGAGATCCAGACATACTACCCTACCCGACACTGGCCGACTCGCCGAGTCTTTAAAGCTGTGCTCCGCGGTCTTCATCGATTCAACTCGTAAGTACCTGATCCGTATGACAAAGATGAGGTTGAGGCCTTCCGCAATGCTGATCGCTTGATGAAAGAGAGAATGACCGAATATGAAGCGTTCTTTGCTACCGAGCACCGAAGGCGTGGTTTGCATGATCTTGAGTCCACCCCTCTTGATTAGGATGTCACCCGCTCTTCTGGCCATACCACCGATCCTATCCCTGCTAAGCCCAGCGAAGCATCCTCGTCCTAGTCGGCGCCGCCTAAGGCTGGTCCCCATCTGAGGTATGTGATCGTGACTCCCACGCGGCTAGAGGCTGAGTCCGACAACCAAGGGAAAGAGCCTACAACTCAATAGCATCGATTGTCTTTCTTAGAGCCTCTTATGATGATTGTTGTTGTTTTTTTTATTCATAGCATTCAGACGATCGACTGGATGACTACTTCCTTTTATTTGATATTTAAATCTCTAAACATTGGTGCTCCTTCTCTCCTTCTATGATTGTTTGTTACTCTGGGATATATTTTGTGGTACGTCATCCTCAAGACTTGTGGATATTTCATTCTTACCGTTTTAGGCCTCAAAGTCTTATCTAGTGATTATATGTGTAAGTTTTTACTTAGCGATCATTGCCCGTAGTCTTACTTAGTGATTTTTGCCCGTAGAACTCGTGCAAAAATTAGATATCTGCTGAAAATTATGTCCAGCGATAGCTGCTATCTGATGTGAACCACTGTAACCGTGGGCAGACGACCCATGAACACCACAAGCTGATGATCCTAGCAACGAGAGGAACCTTCGAAACCGGGGCGGAACTTTGACCCACTAGCTATAGAGAGCTAGGAACCAGAAGTATCAAGTCGAAGGCGCCACTTCAAGAGATGAATGCTCTTGACGATAAGCCGGTCTAAACGACAGTCAATTCCATGAAATTCGAGAAGAGAATTGCATAATAATGCAAGAGAAAAATTGAAGTTTAAGAGTATATTAATTCACGGTGTGTTTGTACAAGAGAGGCGAATGCCTCTATTTATAGGTGTGGAGGAGTAGGGAACAAGCTCTCATATTCCTACTAAATAGCTACTTCCTATTCTAATAAAGAAATAATAAAAAGAGTCCTAATTAGAATACTAAATAAGACTTAAATAATCCTAATCTAAGCTAAAAGGGAAGCAAAATTCATACAAGGGAAAATATTCTTCCTAAACAAGAAGTCTAAACTTGGGAGCCAAGTTTCCCAAAAAACTGCCTAAACGGGTTCTGGATATATTAGCCAAATAAATACCATAAAAATTCGTAAAATTATGATATTTTTAATATCACTAGTAGACTCCATGGGCTACAACTTTCATGTTGGACATTAGCCCAAATTCGGTCTCCAGGTAGCCCATATTCGTCACTCTTTCTCGGGCTACGAATCTGTCCAGAAATCCAGCTTTGCTTAGTATTAATCCAGCTTTGGCCCGTGGTTGCTTGGTCATGGGCTGACCTCTTGGCTCTTCTCCTTGGCTGGACTCTCCTCCTGGATCAGGCTCAGGTGGTGGCCTGATTATAGCTCCTAGCATGGGCTTCCTCCGGTCAGCATCCAAGTGCATTACTAGGACTTGGCCTAGCTTTATCTCCTTCAATTCTTCTCCAAATTGAGCACTGTTTCTTGGAGCTGATTCTTGGGCCTTCAAGGTATCCAAGTCCTTTGGAATATCCCAAAAGTCCTGAGCCGTTTTTAGATCTGGGCTTAAAAGGCTCGTCTAGGGTGCCTGGCGCTCGGTCCGGCGCCCGGGACTGGCTCAAGGCTGGACTTCCTTCCATTCTGGCCGGGCCTTCTTCATTCTGCTTTGGCCACATCTCCAGGAATGTCCTCAGAGGGTCTTCAGGGGCTGGTGTCAGTCCAGAGCTCGTGGCATTTGGCATGGGGCCTCGTTCAGGTACTAGGCCTTGCTCGGGGCTCGTGGCGGAGCCTGGCTTCGGGCTCCAGCCTCTTTCAGCTAGGCCTTTCTCCCTCTTTCTCCTCCATTGCTCTAGAAATACTTCTAGAGGGTCCCAAGGCTCTTCCTTTCCTCCAAAGCTCGTGGGAATCAGGTCGGGGCCAAGTGAAGGCACTCGGCTCGGGGCTGGACTTGGCCCTAGGCTTGGCCTGGGGTCTGGATCTAGGGCTTTGGCTCTCCAAGGCTCCGGGGGTGGTGCCGGTGTAGGCCTGGTGTAGTCTCGGCCCGGCATCAGTACTGGGGCCGGATCGGCATCAGTCGTGTCCAAGCCGGGCTTGGTGGCCAGGATCACATCACTATCGGATATTTTTAATTCATAATAAAACTCACGACTACATTGATTTGCAATAATTTACTTAACATAGTATCGTCAAAGGTGCATTAAATTCCATGTTTTAGGTATCTTTTCTCCATCCTTATATGCATGCTTAAATGTATTGGCGCCGACTACCCTTCGAACTCCGTATGGACCTTCCCAGCCAGAATTCAACTTGGTAGCACGAACCGCGGGGCGGAAAATCTTTCGCAGTACCAGATTGTTGACCGCTATATGGTGTGGATGAAGTTTCATGTTATATCGCCTAGCGAGCTGTTGTTTCTCAGCGATTAACTGTAGTTGCGCTCTTTCTCTTCTTTCCTATGTCATATCCACGTTATGCATCAACTCCTGCTCGTTGACCTCATCTTTGAAGGCCTGGATGCGGATGGAAGGAATGGATATTTCCACTGGAAGTACCACCTCTGTCCCATATGTTAGCATGTAGGGAGTTTCCCCTATGGCTGTTTTATAAGCCATTCTGTGAGCCCATAACACATGGTCAAGCTCGTCAACCCAAGTTCTTTTGCATCCTTCCACCCTTTTCTTCAACCCTTGTAGGATTAGCTTGTTAGTTGCCTCTGCCTATCCATTCGCTTGTGGATAAGCGACTGAGGCGAACTTCAGGCCTATTTTTAGGTCGTCGCAAAACTCCTTAAAAATTTGACAGTCAAACTGAGTGTCATGATCACATATAATACTTTGCGAAATTCCAAACCTTGTAACAATGAACTTAAAAGCAAATTTCTGGATTTGTCTGGCTGTGATGTTGGCGCCTGCTTCGGCCTCTATCTACTTGTGAAGTAGTTAACCGCCACTGTGAGGTACTTTTATTTTCCTGACGCCTCAGGGAATGGCCCCGGTATGTCCATTCCCCATCTTGCAAATGGCCATGGATTGACTATGGCCTGTAGTGCCGCAGCTGGAAGTTTATGATAGCTGGTGAACTCCTGGCATGTATGACATTTTTTCACCAGATCATCTGCCTCCTTCCTCATTATTGGTCAATAAAAACCCTGATAGATTAAATTCCTCTCCAAACTCCTGGCTCCAAGGTGCGTGTCGCATACTCCTGCATGCACTTCTTGCAATGCCCATTCAGCGTCCTCTGGACTTAGACATTGTCGACTTTCTATATAGCTCTCTGCCTAGCAAAATGCACCTTCCCGCCTTCGTCACAACTTAGTCCCCTCATTTTGATCGTCTGACACTTGGTCAGTTTCCAAAAAATGAATTATGGGCGTTCACTAGTCACTTGGCGGTCTACGTTGGTCAATCTGAAGACACTACTTCGTTTTTACCTCCTTTTCTACCATGACCATATGTCCTTCCTCAAAAGCTATCATCGTTACAACCGTAGATAGCACATCAGCGTGACTATTTTCCTCGCGAGCGATCTGCTCTATTCTTAGTTTTTTAAACTCAGACATGATTAACTTGATTTCATCAAAGTATCTGAAGGAGGGATTCTCCCTTTACTTCGAAGCTTCCATTTAACTAGTTGACCACAATCGTTGAGTCGGAGAAAACTTTAATGTTAGTGACTCCCATGCTCTTATCGGTTCGTAACCCTGTCTCCATGGCTCCATACTCTACCGCATTGTTTGTTCTATTAGACGAAAATCACGGGGCCACTTCATGGAGGAATTTAAGTGACCACGGCCACCAAACTCGGAGTGGTCACCAATTCCTAGACACCACCGGGACACCCGTACGAGGCCGAAGCTTGGGCCCGTACAAGAAGCGCCTAGGGCCGAGGCAATCTTCTAGCCATGCCCTGGGGAGGTTTGTCAAGCCTAGGTACGTCACATTGTTCAAGCACAAACCTCCCCCAACCGCCACCCAAGTTCGAGCCAAGGAAGTGATGTCGAGCCGAGCACTAATGTTGATGCCTGGTCGAGATACGAGCCTCGGGCCGAGCCTAGCACCAAGCCACGGGCCCATGCCAACACCCATGAGCCCCGAGGCCAAGATGCCACCTGAAGACATCCTATAGGCATTCCTGAAGGCCCGCCAATGACAAAAGACTAAAGGCTTGGCTAGATCAGACAAGGGCCCTAAGTTGAGCCAGGCACAGGCGTCAGGCTGACACCCGGGCGACACGCATGGACGAATATGAACGAGCGAACAATCCACGCGTGCCTTTCAAAATTTTTGTGGGTTATTAGCCTTAGGAGTCCCATTCGTTTGGGTGTTGTACAAAATCGTCCCATTTGTATGAAAAAAAAACTAATCAGTCCCATACGTTTAAGAATCGTACAAAATCATCTTCTCAACCACTTTTCCAGCGGAATCGCCTTGTTAGCATTTTGAGTCAGCAAAAAATGTACTTGTGGAAGGTCCAACTCAGTTCTATTAACCTAACCGGTCATGTATTTAACCTACCAAAGCCAACCATTTTTTTTTTGCAAAGACCAAAGCCAACCCAATCCCTAAAAAATCATACTAAAAGTCGATTAGGTTCGGGTAGGGTTAAATACATGATCAATTAGGTTAGTAGAGGACCTTCCACGTATAGGGTTTTCACTGACTTAGCATGCTGACAAGACGATTAGGCCGGAAAAGTGGTCGGATGGGATGATTTTGTATAATTCTTTAACGTATGAGACTGATTAGTTTTTTTTCATACGAATGGGATGATTTTGTACAAAGGCCAGACGAATGGGACTCCTAATGCTAATTACCCGTGGTTTTGTCACCTAAACAACTCTTGATCTCTTATCTGGGCCTGGGCCAATATGGCCTGACCCATATTCTGCATTGCTTGAAAATGCCTTGAAGATATTTTCTTTGAACTGCCTAACCCGCTCTGACGGAATCGCCCTAACGGACCCATCAACAACGAATTCGAGCAGAGGCCATGAAATCGTGTTGCAATAGTTACCTTTTAACTCGATCAATCATCTTGTGTTAAGCATTTACTTGTTTGAATATGACAAAGATTCTTATGAAAATGAACAACGAGCAATTACTCAATCAAAATTAATTTTCACCATTCCATCTCTAAGCATTGCGCAAGTTAATCAACTTCCTCTCTAAGCAAGCAAAACTAACATATTTAATCTTCACCATTAATGTTCGGTCCGTATTCGCAAATCGCAGTGCACATCTTAGTAACTTTTAATTCTTCCCTTAGCAAGTTTGCCAGCTATAATGCCATTTAAGGTTGGGTTAGGGTGTCACATAATGTAACGTATATTTATAATGTCTTGGTTACTGTTAAGCCTCAAGTTAAATATTGACATAGGAGCTCTTTTCGTGTAGTTACATAACGGGTGAAGTGACGGAAACCTACCACACCTACCACTATGTTCAGGTGACTAATGATTTTTCCCTTATATATACCAAGTTTTATTTTTTTTTATATCACGCCGCACTCTTATGTTTTCTCTGTCAATAGGTTGTACAGATCTCAAGAACAAAAAAAAATCAACAAATGCATTCCAATGGCGATCCCATCGACGACATCTTGGCACTATTGGCTAGGTAATTGTTTCAATTTCTACTCAGCTTTCTCGAAAGAGTAGTTAAATTGTTGGTCTATAATTTTCTGATTAGTCTGTCTTTGCTCTTTTTGTTATGTCTAGCAGGATGGATTGGTTCGCATATACGATATACAAACTAAACAGTAGATATCTGGTATTTCAATCATTCGAATCTACTCAATTTGCTTATATTTCAAGATTGTAATTTTCATCTCTAATCGTATTTATATATGTTTCTTGCGTCACAGACACAATCAACGATTTCACTTTCCACCCTTACCTGCACATGGTTGTATTTTCATCCGACCACCATAGATTTTAAGTCCCTGCAGACGAAGATGAGCATACTATTTTATTGGCCGGTACGTTTCACACATCCATCAATTTCCAATTTTCACTCTCCTAAGACTTATCTGCAATTATTCTGTTCATCGTCGTCTAACTACATTAATATTATGCATTACGCAGATGATGAGATCTGTGTATTAGTTTGGAGCTCCCTGTGTGGATCAACAATCGAAACCGGGGGACATCAACGAAACCCTACATGCTTGATTCATTGTAAATTTGACCTTCTTTGAGCAAAATTTTGTCAATTTCTTGGTTGAAAATTTTGTTTATAAATGGTTATTGTTGTTATTATATGATTACCATTAGAATGGATTTTTTTTACCTCTATGCACAAACACAACACATTTAAATGTGTTTATGTTAAGATTAATTTAGGTTTGTTGAATATCGTGATTTTAAAACTGTTGATTATGATATGCCTACGATTTTATCTTCGGTTTTAACTAAGAGGTAAAATGTTCATTTGTTTATATCTTTGATTGAAATATGTAATGTCAACGGAATTAAATTTTTAGATTTGTTCTTATATGATCCTTTTCATTATGTTGTTTGTGAGGTCGATGACTAAGTGCTTCTATTCAGGGCTAAAATCTAAATTGTGGCTAACTAGTTTAAAAAGAACTATAAGATTTTACATTTTGTATTCAATTTAACACTGAAATGTTTATTTTTTTGTATGTTTGATTAAATATGTAAGAAATAAAATTAAAATTGTAAGATTTTTTCTTATATGGTATGGTTTGTATTATTATGTCTCGGTAAGTGGCAAATGGATTTTATTCAGATGCAATGGTCAATCGTAAATCAAATCCTAATATGGTGGGAATTTTATTTATGGTCAGTATCCAAAATTTAATAATGTATTGTGATACAATTTCATTTATATGAGTATATTATTATTAATCTTCCATTTAACAAATTCCTTCTACGATATAACAATTATGGAAGTCCATTAATTAATTTCGCTTTAACTTGTTTTCTTTTATGGTATAAAATTTGAATTAATTACCTTAAAATAATTTGTATTTGTAACTAATATGGTCTCTATTTCATTTTTAGAAGTAATACCTTCCCTTTTGAAAATTTGAATTTTATTAAGATTTATAACTAAGAAATTTTGATATTTATTCTTATAGTCAAACCGTATCTAAAATTTTAAATCTTTTCCATTTTGGTCATTATCTCTCCTCCTATATAAATCACACTATTCCTTAAAAAAATTAAACAAAACAAAAATAAAATTTCCAACATATCCTTCGATCTACTTCCTCTAGCAACAATGAATAGCATCATAAACAACGTTGCTCCCAATCGGGCTAAGAGAGGAGCATCTAGTTCAATCTCCAGACGAACAATCAACAATGTCACTGAGTGCAAGGACTTCATGTCCTTGCCAGTAGATGTGGTTGAAAATATTCTTGATTTTCTTAACTACAAGTAGTTGTCCTAGTTCAGCGTTGTAGCCAAGCCATTTAGGTAAAACTATTTATGAAGTTTTTGAATTGTATTCAATCATGGTATCATTACAGTTTTAATTGATGCTTGATAATACATATATTATATATGTGTCCATAATAACTAAATTTGTATATCTATTTTTTCAGGTATTGCTTTAATATTGGCAAAAAATTGGATTTTGGCTTGTAAGGGCTAGTAAATAGAGACCAATACATGTACATAGTTGGTCGAATTATGGAGCAACACGATGGTCTACGGATAAAATCATTAAAACTCTCGTTTGCTCCAACAAACGACGCTGCTAATCAAGCATTGGTCAACCGTTGGATCACCAAGGCAGCGCAAAAGGGAGTCGAGGACTAGACATCGTTTTTTTTTTTTTTGATGAATTGAGCTGATTTTATTCATCAAAAAGAGTGGAATAACATAACAATAATGTCTATCTACTCAACTACTCAAAAAAAGTGAATTAGCTAATAACTACTCAAAAAGAAGTGAGTTAGCTAATAACACTCAAGATTTCTCTCTCAGCTTTTCTCCCTTGTGCAAAGGTTTGAATCTCATCACTGATCATATGAATAAGGGAATCAGCTTCATGTCTAGCCCCTCCAAACACTCTCTTGCAGCGTTCAATCCATATATGGCTTATCATCACCCTCCAAAGGAGCATCTTCGTTTTCCCTTTAGTTCCAACATTTTTCAAACTACAAACTTCCTGGATCACATCAGTCCAGTCTTTCCCAACTATTTCCCCCAGCAGAACAGATGCAACAGCAACATAATACTCACATTCACTGAACAGATGACTCTGTGTTTCCTCAGCAGCATGACACAGTACACACATTTCATCCACAGCTGCATTCCACTGCTTAACTACGTCTTTGGTATAGATTCTTCCCAGAACAATTAACCAAGTAACCACAGACCTCCTAGGAATGATGAACCCTGTCCAGACTGCATCATACCAAGGGACCCTCTGGTTCGTAGGTCTAATATCATTCCACACATTACTCACCTTATACTTCTTCATGATATTCCCATTCCATAATAAATCCCCCTCTCTGTCCTTTGTAATGAAGCTTCTCACCAATGATCTGAGCTTAAGAAGTTTAATCCAATGCCAAGATCCAGTAGAGACTTTAACAGTCCAAAAGCACCTCCCTTTCAGCCTATACTTCATGATCCACGCGACCCATAATGAGCCTTCCTGCAGCAAAACATTCCATATATGCCTGATTACATTTGCCTTGTTCCAGATTTTCATATCCTTTAGGCCAAGACCTCCTTCCTGCTTAGGCTTCGATACTATCTTCCATGCTACCTTTGCTCTGGTTTGTTTATCTGTTTTTCCCCACAAAAAATCATTACATATCTTCTCCACTTCTTTTATGATACCTGAGGGAAGGATGAAGTGAGACATCCAGAACTGCAGTGTTCCACCCACAACTGAATCAATTAATTGGCACTTAGACATCGTTTTCAATAATGTGTCTAAATCATTCAGGTACGGATGTCACCGTTTGATAATACTAGTGCCTGTTTTAGCGGGTTGCTATTTGCAGTCCGTGTTTTACTGTACTCAGTCCGTATTTTCACATAAATGGACAGGTATATCCTTGTGGTCTATTTTTACTAACGCAATCAATTTTTTACTAATGCAGTCCATTTTTACTAACGTAGTCCCTTTTTTCCTAACGCAGTCCATTTTTATCGAATATATTTATTCATAATATATTAGAAAAATGGACATAAAAATACAAATAGCACTTTAAGCATTTAAAATAAATTAATAATATTGATAAAAATACTGGTGGAAAATTATAAATGTTGAAATTAAATTAGTGATTAATAAAAGTTATTATTGATTAAAAATAAAAATGCTTAAATAAATTAATAAAAATGATGAAAAATTATATACGTCTAAATATTTTTATGAAAATTTCAAAAAATTCAAGTAAATTAATAATAATGATTAAAAATCATATATTTCTTAAAATTAATAATTTTGAGAGAAATTATGTAATTAAAAATGGATTGCGTTAGTAAAAAATGGACTGCGTTAGTAAAAACGGACTGCGTTAGTAAAAAAATGGACTGCGTTTAGTAAAAACGGACTGGGTTTAGTAAAAATGGACTGTTAGTAAAAAACGGACTACGTTAGTAAAAAATGGACTACGTTTAGTAAAAACGGACTGTGTTTAGTAAAACTGGACTGCATTTAGTAAAAACGGACTACGTTAGTAAAAAACGGATTGCGTTAGTAAAAACGGACTGCATTAGTAAATACGGACTGCAAGGGTATAATTGTCCATTTATGTTAAAAACACGGACTGCGTTAGTAAAACGCGGACTGCAAATAGCAGCACCCCTGTTTTACTCAGCATGATTTGATTAATTTGATTTACTACAATCAAGATATTGGTTTAATGTTTTAGGTTTGATGGATATTGTTTTAACCAACACATATAAAATAAAAATTAAATTGTTGATTATTTTTTAAGTGGTATAAATTTTTTTTCATGTTTGCATTATTTTTACAAATGAATCACTAAATAAAAACTAGAAAATGGTAATATGGAAACATAAATAAGTTTTGGCTATATAAATTAACCATCAACCAAACCAAATAAAATTATAATATGTTAATTATTTTTTATATTAATATGGTAAATTAAATAATAGATTTACTTTCACCATTGATTATACTAAATAAACCAATGTCATTGAAATCAAACTATAGGTTGAACCGAGCGAGTGAGATGATTAAAAATTCATAGGTCTAACCAAGATTCAATCATTTTTCAAAAACCTATTGTAATATTCGTATTTTCATAGATATAAATAAATAATATCTTTAATTTTCATCAAATTTCGCCATTTTAACGCTATATGATTTGGCATATTTAAAAAATTATATATTGAAGTTTTCTAGTCCAATCAACATATCCGATTTGATTCTCAATTGAAAGAACAATAAAATTAACCAATTTGACCATCATATGTTTCAGGGTGACATCCGACCTACTACAAATCGAGACCCTTGAAATACTTCGACTCATGTCTGTCGATCTCGGATCACTGACCGAGAGTTTCCAGGTCACTGGGCTCCGATTCGTGAGAGTATGCTCTATGAAAAGGATGAGCATTCATTTGTTCCTCCTGGATGCCCTATCAAATCAATGCCTAGAATTGGAGACTCTAGAAATCATCAATTGCTTCACTCCCTCGAACATGAGATTTTCTGCCAGCAAATTGAAGAAATTTAGACTCGCCAATTGCAGAAATTTAAGAGAAATCATTCTAGAGGCACTGTCACTAATTCCTATCCACTACACAGGCCATCTTCTCGCATTTAATTTTGAAAAATGCGTGAAGCTCGTCGATATTATGCTCGACCTGAAGCCATCTCAATGATAAAATACTTCTTTAATAAAATACTTATTTACCGAGCAATGAATCAATAAACTATCAATTTTTGTATGTTTCTTTTAGGGTGGCCTTCGAGTTTAACCATAACCTGCTTGACAAGCTCATGTCTAGCCTTTCTAAAATTGAGGTCATGACCACTACGAGCCGATTGTTGGAGGTGTGAGTACTTATATTTTCTCCAATTTGATCGTTTGATTCTATTATTATTACTTATTTTTATCATTACTAGAGATTATGCATGAAATTCGTCGAGTCGGGAATGATAAATCAATTATACGATTTATAAATGGTTAAAGATATTCAGTTCACCCTTGAAGGATCAGCACCATGCAATATGTACACGATTAATTATTTTCTTTGTAAGTTCTCTTGTGTAGAGAGAATCTTCATTGACATTCGTGGTTGGATCCAGGTATTCAAGTTAAACAAATTATCTTTTTCGAGTTCTATATATATATTGTGTTTTTCGATGAAAAATATATTTTTTATTTTTCAAACATTATTAGTTAGCTACTATATATGTTAATAAATAAATTGAACAACAAATACATGAATCAACCACATTTAAATATTTACTTCATATAATAATGGGAAGGTTTATTATTAATTAGCTTCCATATATTTATGTTGACAAAAACAAAAAAAATGAAATATCACCCTTTATTTTGTAACGTATATAAAATAATAATTGCATGTGTAAATAATATTTCAATATTACTTTTAATAAAATAAAAACAGTTTCATAAAATTGAGTATTAGTTAACTACAATATATATATTTATTATTTATACAAGTCAAATTAACCATGTACCAATATATTTTTTACTATATTTCCATATATTAAAAGAATGTAAACAATTTTTTAACTTTATTTCATTTTTTCAAGGACATATATCCCCTTCAGCACCAAAATTCACCTCAATTGATATTAAACGAGGACGAAGGTGGTGATGGCCAGCCGGAGCAGCAACAACATGATATTTGGCAGCGATGCTAGAAAATCAAGTCAATCAAGCGGTAGCCCCGGGTTACCCGTACCTAGACCAGCTAAAGCTAACCGGTTTCTAGTTCAAACCGGACGAGATGAGGCTATTATGCCACTTTTTGCAGAAGGGAAACAACCTGAAGATAGTGGCTATCTTCACGTCATCGCCGCACCATTGACAACCTATTTTGCCCAACGTGAATTCGTTTAATCAGTATCACCGACTATGGATGTCATCTCCAAATGTGCGGATCAAAATCTTTCCGCATAGTCAAGAGAAGCAGTTTTGTCCAACTCCTCACCCCAAGAACTGGTACAAGAGTTAGGATTTGAGTTTTGAGTTGGAGATTTGTTATTTGGGTTTGATTTTGGGTGATTTTCTTTCACATAGAGTCATCAAATTTGATTCTAAATCTTTTGTAACCTTACAAGTGTATCTATAAAAAATTGAAAATCATTATTGTGCACAAATTACCATACAGGTCAAGGCCCATTATGATCCATCAACGTAAGAATCATGGGCCCAATTAGATGAAGCCCAAATTCATTAGCGGGAACATTCCACTTTCCAGCGCCAAATCCTTCATCTCCGAAATCCTCGTTCATAGCCACATATATAAATCAATTTCACATATTCAGTTTCAAATTTCCAAATCCAAACTCGGAATGAAAATTCAAAACTCAGATCTCTCGCTCTCAATTTCTCATCGCTAACTCCTTCTACTTCTTCCTCCATATTCCGATCAGATGCTGCAGTCTCCTCCGTTGAAACCTAAAATCCCTTTCCTCCGTCCACCACCTCAGCCGCCTATCTGAATCCCTCCCGATCTCTGGCGGTCTCCTTTGCAACTGATGAAGACTCCCCCACACAATCGCCAATCTCAAGGTGCAAGGTACAATCTTTTTCCCTTAGTCTTCACCGCTATTTGAATCGAACTTTTGTGAAATTCTGTTTAGGTTACAATACTCTAAATACTTCTGTGAAATTCTGCTTAGGTTAAATTTAAAATACTCTAATGCTATAAAAATTGAAATATAGTTTTTTTATAAATAGTTCACATAGAAATCATAATTTTATGCAACATGATCGAACTTGATCAATGACTTATGTTAAAACAATTTCTTTTTGCAGAAAAAAATACCATAAATATGTAATGAACTTGCAATTTGGATGGTGTATACCTTCGCTAATCTATAAGTCAAATAAAAAAATTTAAAATATATAAAATTTGTCACGCTAACACCTTTAAGAATAAGTTTGATAAAAATTTTAAAGCATTTTGATACTTATTTATTGTTATTATCATCATCTAGTAATAGTTTTATTATATTTAAAAATAATAATTTTTTATTATTTAATTCATAATATATTTAATATTGAACTAATTAATATATGAGCATTTAAGGGAAGAGAAAATAATTAAGTTTTATTTTTAAATTTTGTGATGATGTGAAATTTTGTAAGGAGGGTTCTATCCTATGTGTCAAAACCAAATCTACCATACCACCATTAAGATTATTAAGATGACACCTTTTTATTATTGATATTATTAATTATAAAATTATTTATTAAGGATCGTGCAACTATATTTTTTTTTACATCCCTACTACCAAATGATTAACCCCTCAAACTAAAATGTCTCTATTGAAAATCTTCCCCTGAACACTAACGATCTTTGTTGTTTCCTCTCTGATGAGCAACGTTGGTTTTTACTTAGGTATTAATCTTGACATTTGATTATTCTAACGATACTCTTCTTCTGGTGAGAAACTCTTGTTCTTAGGTAAAAGGAAGATGTCATCTATGTCCAGATATCATGGAGTCACGATGAGGATAATTGAAAGGTGATCGGATAGACTGTCCAAATCAAGCACAACAATCGACTTGGGCACTTGGCTTAGGGTGAAGGGAAGGAGGTAACGATCAAATGATGATTGTTCAAAATGACAATTGTTGTTCTATCAAATATATTCTAAGAAGTTTCAAAGGCTTGTTGTTCTGTCCTTTTAACGCATATGGAAAAAAATATGTTATCCTTATAATAAGGATCAACCAAGATCTGTCATTGAGTCATACTTAAGTTGGGTCACTCCTTGCCAATGGGGCTTTAAACCTTTTTTATGAGGGTAAAATGTGTATTTGGGAACTGCAGTATAAGATCATTTGAATCCCAAACACTGAATGGGTTTCTACTTTCTAATCTCCAAGTCGAGTTTATAGATTTCTAGGAAAAAATATGTAAACTGAGACTTATCCGCCCAGTTGGATTGGTGAACCAATAAAGGTTCAACTGGAGGATTGAAGGGAGAGGGATAAACTCTTATATGCCTTGGGTTCCTTGAGGGTGGTTCCTTACAAGGAGGAATGCAAGAGTATACTTATAATGGTTTTACGTTGTTTATAGGGTGTAAGCAAATGTATGAGCGGGTACAAAGAAGTATCAGAGGTGAGCACTATAAGCATATGACCAAGACCTTTTGCGTGCAGGGTAAGGGCCTGCAATATTGGGCGTTTTTTTCTGTTATTTGTGCGTTGTGTCCTTTGTTGAGTGGATGATTTGGTATTTATAGAGCCACAATGGCATAATCTAGGTGCTTCCACTGTCTACTACTAAGTGCTTCCAAGTGGCATGATCTAGGTCTTCAGATACATGGCTATTCGTAGGTTAGTGGTTGGTGTCAGGGTATGTTGAGGGGAATGTCCCTGATGCGACATTAGCAAGTCTACAAGTGATGCAGAGTGATAGGTGACTAATTGACAAGGCGGGCGCCCTGTTGGTGATAATACCTTAGGTGAGGGGTCTCTACCTGCTTTCTCAAGTCAAGTGGAGACGAGGGTGGACAAGTGGTAGAGGGCGGACGAGCCGTCCGCTCAGGGGTCCTAGGGCCAAGGGCCCAAAGGCCATTAAACATTGATTGATGAAATCCATACACACATTTAGATTGTTATTCCCTCTCTAGCTGCAGAGACACCTTGCTTAAGTCTTTTTCTATTCATGTTCTTCTTGAAGACTAGCTTCTTCCTAAGAAGAAAATTCTACTTAACATACATGTAGAGGGCATAATTCTTTATGAGAGTTGCCAAATTTAGGGTGTTGATAACTATGAACATATCAGTCACGTGTTGAACGCTTTGATGCTCATTATGGATGGCTCAACTTGAATCTTACGGATTGATGAAACAAATCACTCCCTGATATATACTTTTAATATTATCTAATCTCTATAACAACAAGTGTCACAATGGTAGGAGTTTAAAATTTTGGGAAGTAGGTCATGGTTTCAAGTCCGACCATCACCAAATTACACTTTTTATTATTTTTAAATTCTTCCCCTACAATCTCAGTTGTTAGATTAAAATGATAAGATCTAATGGCTGATATTGTTTCTTGATGCCGTCAAGAAACATTGGTCCTTGATGACAAGTTAGTTCTATTGTTGGAAAGAGTTCAATTGACTAGTTGAATTACAAAAAGTTATAAAAAAAAATTGTATTTAATTTGTACTTGATGTTCTTATGATGATCATAAGTTAATTAGATGATCATAAAGCTTAATATGAACATAAAAATAAAAATTATGATTATTTGTTGATATAAATAAAGTGGATTTAAATTCTATAAATAAATTAGTAATGGAAGGTTCAGATTGGATCTTAAAAATGAATGAATGAGATTTGTTTTGATTGGTTCAAATAAAGGGGAGCATCTGGTGCTCCGGGAGCGCTACAATCGTTTCCATATATATATGGGTAACACTTCGGTACCCCAAGGTATCGGTACCCTATCACACTAAAATATTGTCTTATTGGTGTTTGAACTTTCGAGTTTGAGGGCTTTGGTATAGTATTCAGGGGTTAGGACACAATGTTAGGAGTTTCGAGTTTATTTTGGCATTTATGAATTTTTAATATGGACTTATCGTCAAATATTAGAGCTTGGGGTACGATTTAGAGTTCGAGTCTATGATATAGTGTTTGCAGGTGAAGATTTAGTGTTTAGGGGGATTAGTATTATTCATTAGTGCTTAGGGTTTATTGCAATAGGTTTCGGGTTGATCACTATTTGAGTTTGAAATGTATAAATGTGGACTTTTAATGCTAGCTAGGGTATCAATTCCTACGGGTACCGAAGTGCTCACCATATATGTATATATATAATATAGGTGAACACTTCGGTGCACCCACTAAAAGAGGGTGCACCGGGTACACCCACTAACATTTTGATAGATAAACATGTTTTTAATATTACTACAACAAAACTTGGCTACGGAGGCACATCATATTTGCCTCTAAAAGTCTTTTTTTTGCCTCTATAGAGTTTTAGAGGCAGATAACTTAAGTGCCACCAATGCTCCTGTCGCTAAAGGTCTTTAGAGGCAAATACGGTGGCACATGTTATCTGTCACTAATGAAAGAATTAGTGGCAGATATAATTGTTAGTAATTACTACTTTAAACAACTATTATTCTGTCATCTTAGCCACCTTTTAGATGCACTTATTTTTGTTGCTGATAATTTTTTTAGAGGCACATATATATGCTTTTAAAAAAAATTTATTATTACCAGGATATTTTCCTTTATTAGACTCTCTCTCTATTTACATACATCATTTTCTACTTTTTTGCTATCTACAAGGTTTGAACCCGGGTGGTTGAAGGATATGTGCTAAGTTCTTAGTTCTTACCACTTGGTTCAGGAGCACTTACTGATATTTTTTACGTTGTTTTTAAATATGAATCACAAAACTCAACGATGTGCAGAAACTATGCCAAGAAAGGAATTAAAATTGAAAAACGTAATTTTCTCCTTATAATCATTATTAGAAAATAAAATCATCAATGTTTATTTTATATATATGGTGAACACTCCGGTGCACCCAGCAAGGTGGGTGCACTGAGTGCACCCGCTTGCGTGTCGTGATCTCATTCGTCCGTTCAATCAACGGATCTCAAGGCTTTGAATTAAATATGATTTAATGAATTAATTTTATTATTATTATATTCCACTTAAACGAAATAACAACATAATACCTGATGTTATGTAAAAGTACAATAAAGTCATTTAAGTTTCTTAACCTAGAAATCTTTGCCCAACGTTAACTTTAAGATGAAATCATCCAATCATGACCCACGACTTCATCATCTCAATCATCTTCAATAATGAACCACAGACTTCAAATTCCAGTAGCATAATCTCATCATCTCAATCATCTTCAATCATCTTTGTTTAACGGAACTCTTAAAACACTGTCCCACGGATTCTCTCGATCTCTCGCCGCCGATCCGAACGCTAGTTGGCAACCAACACTCCGTCACACCGACCTCCGATCCCACTGCTTTTCTCATTCGATTTAATTCGCCAAATTTGAATCGGCGTCGGAGTCTCGTTTTGCGTTTACAATTCGAATTGAATCGGTTAGGTTTGCAGGATACCGAGAGTTTTTTTGTTTTCTTGTATTCTGTAAGAGATGGATTGCAGATTGATTTGAAAGGTTACGCGTAAGGTGGAGAAACGAAATTATAATTACGAGAGAAAGTATCTCGGGAGAAGAACGAGCAATTCGGATTCAGACAACGAGAACTAGAGCGCTTAAGCATTTTGCAGCCTGGTTTCCACATCGGAGAGGAAAGAGTAATGGAAAGCAGCGAAGAAGAAGATGATTTCCCATCCATTGAAACCATTACCCCTCACTCCAAGATCGACTCCCTCTATCAATCCCACACTAAAAAGGTTCGTCCTCTTTTCTTCATCAGCTAGCATTACTTGTTGTCCCTTAGCTGGATTTTCTCGACTTCAGTTCAATTCTTGCTCTAGATGATTCTGCTTTCCGTTTTCCTTTGAATCTAGGTTCTGTCCAGTACTCTCAAGTTCGCTTTCACTGTTATTCATTCTGGGTTCTCTTTGTCTGAACCTTGACTATGAGCTGGAAGTGTGGTTCTTACATGTGGGGATCCTTTGTATTTTCAAATAAAATTAGAAATTTTTGGACCTTGCCAGCATTGTGAAGACAATGAAATTCTTAGCTGAATAAGCCCAGTAATAAGTTTCACTTTTATCTCAACTTGGAGGAAAGAATTCCCTTGCTTCATCTGTACCTATTTTCAAGCATTAAGAGGAGCTGGCACAGTTTCATTGATCTGCATCTGTTTTGTAATTCTGGTATTTGATGTAGTTCCATAGCAAATGAGTTAGCTATTGTATGTTCGAAGATTGATTTGTGAAAGGGGGCTTGTGTTCTGAAAGACTGGTTTTATGACTATTGCAGGGTATCCGAAAGCTTTGTTGTGAGCTTTTGGATTTGAAAGATGCAGTGGAAAATCTGTGTGGTAATATGCAAACCAAGTACTTAGCTTTCTTGAGGTATGATGTGTAAATAGACTGGATTTGAGACTCTTATCTTCTTAGCAACAGGATGGAGGTGCAAGCCTCCCCAGTCATAAATCAGGAGCCTCAAGACATCTAATGGATGGTGTAACAAATAGGATCACCGGGTGCCGAGATGAATTTCAAGATCCAGCTGCACATGATTGGATGGTTTACCAACAATGCGTGATGGATCTTTGACACTTTTTAGATTATGTGTGCTCAAAATCTCTTGAAGGGATTCAAAATGTGAGATTTTTGTTGGATTTCTTGTTCAGCTACAATGCAGCATTTCGATTGAGTAGTTGATTCTTCTTCTCATATCAGGTCTTCGATAGTGCGCGTGCACGTGAGCAGGAAAGGGAACTGCTCTATCCTGATGCATGTGGTGGGGGAGTCCGGGGTTGGATAAGCCAAGGAATTGCAAATTATAGTAGAGGCCATGGAACGAGAGAAACATGTGCACTACACACTGCCAGGCTTTTGTGTGGCACATTAGTGGATTTCTGGTCAGCACTGGGAGAAGATACTAGGCAGTCTCTTCTCAGGATGAAGGAAGAAGATTTCATTGAAAGGCTCATGTACTGGTGTGCATTTAGGGAAATGTCTTAGGTCTAAAGTCTTAGAAAGAAAGCTTCTCATCTCCTTACTTACTGTTCTTTGGATTGGAAATTGAAATTGATAACAAAAGAAATTTCAATTGAAATGATGAATGGTAAGTTATCTGCAAAGCAGATGCAGCTTGAGTTTCTGCTATCCTCAATATTTCTCTTTTGTTGAGACATCAAAATAAATAACCGATGCAAGTTATTTACAAGACATGCCATCTACGTAGTTTATACTTTCTATCGATTATCCCAATAACCAGTTGCATTAAAATGTCTATTCATCTTAGTGAACTAGAATCTAGAATTCTGAATTACTGTTAAGAAATAAGGGTGACTACCCTTTTTCTTCACCACCTTTTAAGACTGACGAAATGGTGTTTTTAGATTCACTATAGTATCCTTTTTTGCATAGTATTGCCAACCATTTTGGAACAATCGCTCTCTCGAATCTGTATCCATTTCGACCAGTTTCACTGCATTATTTACTGGTATACATGAATTGGAATGATTCTACATGAAATTTGTGTCAAATGAGTGCATTAAAGATACAAGCATGAACAATTGTTAAGGAACATATGAGTTCCTAATCTGAATGTCATTGTTGTGTCAGCTAATTACCTTTTAAAATAAGGTATATGGAAAGGTTACTAATGAGACTCCATATAAATTATTGAATAGAAGAAATACTTCTTTTCATTATTTTAAATGTGGGGGTGACTAGTGAAAGTAGTCATCACATTACTTGATGGCAGTCTAGACATATTGTCATAGACAATATACCATAAGACAACTTCTCTCAAAATAAGAGTTATCGTCAAGATAACCTTGTGGGTCCGCTAACCAAAAGGTTAAACCGAGAGGCTGTGCACAAGTTGTCAATGGGAATGGGATTAAAGCCCTTGAAATAAAGTTTATTCGAAGGAAAACCCAACCTAGTTGACTGGAGATCCCAAGATCTAGGTTCAAAGGGACAACCTACTTGAATGAACTAGTAGAGTCACTGTGGGGGCAACCCCAACCCATTCCTATAAACAGTGATAAGGTTAAGGATAAGCATAAAGGCTTTTAATGATTTTGAGATAAGGATCACCTATGTTAGAGTGAAGTGGGGCCGCTTCAAGGGAATTGTGGGGGCGCAAATTCCTTAAACTCTCGCAGAACCAGGCAGATGTTCAGGGCCATATGAACATAACAGTGAGAACAAGATCACGTTAGGAAGGATCCTGTGTGCAGTGTATCATCGTCTACACGAGCGGCATGATGGTTCAAGGACATCGCGTCTACCATCTAGCCAGTAGAGTCGGTATGCTTCACAAAGGAAGGTTCAAGGGGTAACACCTACCTATCATATGCAGGATTTGACCGTTGAGCAAAGTTGTCAGTGTCGTCAGAGTCTTGAGTCCAATTTTCATTCATGTGGGGGACTATTGGAAAATTTGGGTAAACCAAATGGGTTTGTACCATTTTGGGATGTGATTATGAGTGGGTTAAGTAACACCTTTTTGTAAGGTGATTACATATTCGTGTTCTCCTACAAGAGAGCTTCGAATCGAGATATAATCCGTCCAAAATGGATTTAAGGTGAATGAGAAATTGATTCTCAAAGTACCTTGGTGGGAAAAGGAGTAATGTGAGAAAGTGGTTTTATACCACATTGTTCAACTAAAGAGTGTGCTCCAGAATTTTCCCCTATAAATACCCACCTATCCCATCAGTTTTCCACACACCTTCAGATACTAAAATCTCTCTCCCAGAGTTCTATTCTTCTTCCTTTCTTTTTATTTGTCGGTTCGTTTGTTGTCGCTTTGCTCAAGCGTGGTTGCGTTCGGCGGTGTTGAAACACCGTTGAAATCGTTGAATCCTGGGAGAAAGACATCCTTGTGTAGGGCGAATCTATCTTAAGGAAACTGTGTAAACACAGGCCTCGATTACAGTTTTCTTTCGATTTCGATATCGTTATGGTTTTTCTAATCCGCGTTGATTTTGTCCAACAATTTTCCCCCTAGAAATCTATAAACTCGACTTGAGGATTAGAAAGTAGAAATCAATTCAGTGTTTGGGATTCAAATGATGTTATACTACAATTCCCAAATACACATTTTGCCCTCATAAAAAGTTTTAAAGCCCCATTGACAAGGAGTGACCCAACTTAAGTATGACTCAATGACAAATCTTGGTTGATCCTTATTATAAGGATGACATATTTTTCCATATGCGTTAAAAGGACAAAACAACAAGGCTTTGAAACTTCTTGGAACATATTTGATAGAACAACAATTCATCATTTGATATTTACCTCCTTCCCTTCACCCTACGCCAAGTGCCCAAGTCTATTATTTTGTTTGATTTGGACCGTTTATCCGATCACCATCCAATTATCCTCATCGTGACTCCATGATATCTGGACATAGATGACATCTTCCCTTTACCTAAGCACAAGAGTTTCTCACCAGAAGAAGGTGTCGTTAGAATAATCAAAAGTCAAGATTAATACCTAAGTGAAGAACCAACGTTGCTCATCAGAGAGGAAAGAACAAAGATCGTTAGTGTTCAGGGGAAGATTTTCAATAGAGACATTTTAGTTTGAGGGGTTAATCATTTGGTAGGGATGTAAAAAAAAAATAGTTGCACGATCCTTAGTAAATAATTTTATAATTAATAATATCAATAATAAAAAGGTGTCATCTTAATAATCTTAATGGTGGTATGGTAGATTTGGTTTTGACACATATGATAGAACCCTCCTTACAAAATTTCACATCATCACAAAAATTTAAAATTAAAATTTAATTATTTTCTCTTCTCTATTATTAAATGCTCATATATTAAGTACTTCGATATTAAATATATTATGAATTAAATAATAATAAATTATTATTATTAAATATAATAAAACTATTGCTGGATGATGATAATAACAATAAATAAGTATCTGTTATGAATAATATTGTAGTGAATGTCCATGATTCACATAGGATGTTACTTTCACATAAGTTTCTACCTAAGATGCTTCCTTAACATTGATCATAAGAATCAATGTCTTCCATGACCCATTCTTCTCCCCATTCATGTGTAATTATATGAGCCCATTCATGACTCATTATTTTCTCTATTCATGTGTAATTACATTAGCCTATAGGAGTTATGTATTATGTGCCTATAAATAGAGCACATCATTGTATCTATTGGTATGAATAAGAAGAAGCAATTCTCTCCTCTTTCTCTCTTGTGTTTCTCTCTACTTTCTCTACTCTCATTCTTTGTATTGTTCTCCATCATTTTCATAACATGTTATCAGCACGAAGCTCTGCCCACTCGGATATTCACGAAGTTTTACTCATTGGAGAACAAGATCTTCATCATAAGGTATGAACTCTGTATTATGAAGTTTCAATTAGTTATTGTTCATATTCGTTATTATTTTATTATTTCTATTGGGGAAGGCTATTCGTTATGATGATTCTAGAAACAATGATGGTTGGATGTTGTAATTATTTGAATATCAATAGTCTATAAGACTATATGTCATTTCTCAAAGAGAATGTATCCAACACATATGCTACAACATTTCTTCAATTCAAAGTACCAAAACATGATTATGATTCATGTGAGAAAGATTGGTATTTGAACCAATGCTTTGGAATATACAATTGCATTCCATGAGAATATATAAGTGTACCAAGATACACATGTTATCCGAAAGAAGTCTCAAATGTTGATGATTCATGAGACATAATATCATTCCTTGATATGAATGGTTATAATTATATGTCTATAAAGTGACAATATCTATGTTTCCACAAGTGAACAAAAGAAGACATTCATCTATGATTGTAATGGTCATAAGAATGAAATTTCAAGTGTCTTTCACAAACTTGAAAGAGAGAATGAATATGATCACATAATGGTAATACAACTATCAAGTTTGTTTGGATGATCATAGTCCGAATGACACTTACGATTTCCTATATTGGGTAATGGATGATATATATAATTGTGTGTAAATTATCCAAAATATAGTATCACATTCCATGAATTGAATGTATAAGCTACTATTACATTCCATGATGTGAATGTATTAAGAGACAATTATCTATATTCCAAAGGAATACATCAAAGTGATGAAATTTAACATCTAATAAGGAGTGTGCAATGTTTCTAGTGAAATAAGAATTGTTCATACATCGTATCAGTTATAGAATTACAAAAAAAATAATGGTGGATCAAATTACTATCAGTTATTCAGAAGTATATCATCTTTATCGATTGTGAAGGAAACAATGACCACCTAATTTGTGATATCATTAATTGAAAGTTGAAACAAGAGAATTGTGATATTTTATTTATCAATTTAAATAAGATGCTTTACAAACACTATCAATATCAAGTAATGCCGATGTACATTATTGATGATGTGTCGACATATACCATCAATAAAAAATGTGTAATACTTTTTTTTATAATATGGCAAAAAAGAGCCAAAACTAATACTAGAAAGAGCTCATGTATTATTCAATAGATGAAAATTTTCCATATTGATGAAATTTATAATCTATTACATCCTCAAAAGTTGTTACACAGAGGAAAGAGATTCCTTATTGATGGTGCATTATATTCTACAAAATTGTGTATGAATATATTAAGTTATAAAGATATCACATTAATGGATATCATATTGTGAAAACAAAGACAAGATAATGAATGTATGTTCATCATATTCACATATATAGATTATGATGACAAAAATATTGGAAGTATTATAATTTATCATCACATTGAAGCTCTTAAAAATGTAAACTAAAAGTTTACTTCTCCTGGCAGAATTATTTGGCATAACCGGTTAGACCATCCCGGTTCTACAATTATGTGAATTGAGAATATATGTGGTTAATTTTGAAACATTCCACACACATCAATCTAAGTTGATTATTGGATAACTATTGACAAAAAAAGAAATGAATTGCTTACCTAAAGAATTAAGGGTGATATTTGAATCCATAAGATACATCCAACATATGATCTATCTAGATATTTTAATTGATGCATCAACTAGATATTCACATATGTCTAGAGTATATACTCGCAACATCCAATTCGCGAGATTATTAGCTCAATCATCTTGATTATGAGCATATTTTCATGATTATCCAATGAGTGAAATACGTTACTGAGAATATTATCATATATGCATGTATCTTTAGAAGAAGAACATGAATTCGCATCATGCCAACGAGTTATAATGAGTTCCCCCCGTTATAATTGGTTTTGGGTCAAAACCTCATATTTCCCATATAAGAATATTTAGATGTGATATATACATCTCAATTGCTCCACCACAATTCATTAAGATAAGTCGCAATAATAGAGATAGGGAAATTATATATGTTGGGTACGAGTCTTCGTTGATAGTAAAACATTTACACTATTGTCGGGAGATTTATAGATGACTCGTTTAGATGAACACATCATTTTGTGATTCAAATTTCCCAATATTAGGGGGAGAAAATCAAAGGTTGGGCAAAGAGATTCGTTGGAATGAATTATCATTATCTCATTTTGATCCTCACACCAAATAGTATGAACTTGAAGTTCATAAGGATAATTCATTAACAAAGTTGAGTTAATCAACTGGCAGATGTTTCAATGACCCGGATATAGTGACATAAAAAATCTCTTATGCCAACTACATTTGCTCTAACATAAGTGTTTTCGTATTGGTAAAAACACAAATGAGTCTAAAGCACTCATGAAGTATGAAAATTCAATCGATTCCAAAGATATAAATCCTCAAAATGTGAAAATGAGCTTTAAATTAAGATGGTCAAAATTGAGGGTAAGATAAAGGATATCAAACAAATACATGTGCTCCTGAAGAGCATCAGGTACCTGATAATTATGAATGAAAGATATATCAATGTATTTGATGAAAAACTTTGGAATCATGATGAAGTCAACGTTGATGAAAAATTTATTACAATGCAGCGCTAAATTTGATAAGAGAAAATGAGGATCATGAGCCAAATTCATTAATGCATGCAAAGAAAGAAATGATTGGCCAAAATGGAAGGTATGGTTGCGATAATATTATATTCCCTAGAAAGTCTCTACACATGAAGACTAGAAAGTCTCTACACATGAAGATGTAAGCAAACGAGACATATATATTTATCCCACTGCGATTATAATGAAAATCGTAAAGTTGTGGGTTATAAGACATCTCATTCTGAAAGGTTTTGTACAATGACAAAAACCTTATACTATTGGTTATGATGAAACATATTTTCATTTGGTGGATGCAACAACTTTTCATTATATAATTAGTCTGGCAGTTTGTGAAGGGAAATATTTGTCTTTGATGGATGTCATTACAACCTATATGTATGGTTTGTCTAATAATGACATATATGCATATATGAAATTTTCGGAATGATTCATTTTGCTAAATGCAAACAATAAGTCAAGTTCACGTGAACAGTATTCAATAATATTATTGAATTGACGTCATACGAATTATGAGATTGAGAAAGAATGATATATTTCGTATACCAAATATTTTCTATGTTTTATTTGTCAATATTTTATATTTATACTTGATTTTTATTATTAAATATTTTTTGTTTTGAAATTATATCGTATCAAAATTTCTATGACTTTCTTTTGTTTTGAAAATGCGTTTTCTTTATTTCCAAAGGTTAAGAAGTCATCATCTTATTATCTATTTCATTAGCTATTGAGACTTGTGAAGAGTTTCTCAAAGAAATTAGCTATTTGATTAAAGAGTTTGATATGAAAGATATGAAACAATATCATTGCAAATCACTTGCAGATTGAGCATCTCTCAAACATGATTGTTGTTTATCAACAAGATACACTACTGAAATGTTGAAAATTTCAATATGGATATATATTGTCCATAACTACCTTGATGGTAGTAAGATCATTATATGTGAGTAGATGTCAATATACATCAGTAAAGTAAGAATCATTTTGTCCTAAAGTATCGTATCTTAGTGCAACAAGAGCACTCATGAATCTTGCTAGTCTTATAAGACTTAATTCATCTATCAATAGTTATTTTGGCAAGATTATACTCTACTCTCACTCAATGACATGAAGATTAATTGAAGCATATACTATGTTATGTTCAAATAACATAAGATTTCAAGTTATTTTATTTGATCATATTGAAAGACATGTCAATGAGTTACATGGTCTTTAAATATCGATACGATCTTTGCGTTGGTCAATTATAAATTGAGTTCACTTTGGCAATATAACTATTTGGTGGTTTGTGAAATAAACTATAAAGTCACATCATCATTCACATGCATGATCATATATATCATGCATAATGAGTATATATATCCTCAAGTTGTAAGAGGATCGCATTAGAAAAGCTAAAAGAATATGTGTTTGACGAAATTAATTTTCCAACACGAATTTCTAGATACTAGTTGAATAACTAGTGAAAATTATGATCAAGTGACAATCTAGCATATTTGTTCACAAAGTTACTTCATACATCAAGATCATTTGTATAAAATTGAAGTTCAAAGATTGAACGATTTTGAGTCATCCTATCATGAGGGGGAGCTAATACGCACTGCACTCTTTTTCCCTTAACCATGGTTTTTCCCATTGGGTTTTCCTGGTAAGGTTTTTAATGAGGCAGTATGTGATAGCGTATTATACGAACAATATATTATATCCCTATATATTATATCCCTATAGATGTATTGTCCTTCTATTGATTTTTCTCTTGTAAAGTTGTAAGGGGCATATCATTAACCATTGGACATTCAAGGATGGGGCCAGAAATAAAATTTCCACCACCATGTCTTATGTATTCTACGTTTAGCTTGGTAATAAAGTAACATATTATGCTTCCATATGGATTATAACAAAGTTGGGTTAAGAAATGGATTTAGAGAAGTGAAATTTTAAAGTAGCACTTTTTCTGCTGATGAAAAATTCCGCCGAATGTAATTGCAAAAGTGCATTCGGGAACACTTAAAAAGTGCGTCGGATCACATTTTACCACAAAATGCGCACTTTTTGAGCTAGGACAAGAAACATTTCCAACTCCTTACTTCTTTTGATGCTCCCCGCCTCGTTTGCGCTCCGAATTGGGCCCCGTTTGAAGCGCTGAGCTCGTAGAAAGGTTATCCACAATATGGTAACCTAAAATCTCATCAAAACAACTCGAAAACACATCAAACGACCCAAAAGAGGGCCAATGGGGATAAACCACAATTTTCACTAAACTCACTCGAAAACATCACAATAAGGTGTCAAACGAGGGAAATTTCGCTCAAATGTGGCGAGATAAACGCGGTAACTCTAACGTCATCACAATACACGCAGTGTATCGTCATTATCCAGGTAAGTTATTTTCTTCTCTTTCTTCGATTTCCATCATCCTCTCCACAATCCCAGCAGCGCCGACCGAACAAACACCCCATCCTCTTCGAAAATTCAATCTCCACTACCCAAAATCCATCTCCCAAGCTCCCAAACTCACATACACACATTACCCACTCATCTCCATCTCCTTTCCCTTAAATTTCCACCTATTCTTCATCAATTACAGACCCATTGCTCACAAACACCCTCCATTGAAGCTCTTCACCACCATTGGAGCTCAAACTTCGAATTTCATTTGTCAAGTCATTTTTGGGTGCTAAGATGTCGTCTTCCATGTATTTTCTTCCTTCCTTACTCTTCTTGACTCTTATTTCATGATTGGAAGTGAAGAACATTGGATTTGGGAGTGCAATTTTTGGAATTCATTGGGTGTCCTCATGAACCCTAATTTTTGAAGTTGTTAAAATTGTCAAATTGACCATGGAATCTTGCAATTAACCATCTGAGATAGCTATATTTTTAATCGTGGCTTATTTGGACTCCGTTTGCTTGACGAATTGCATGTTATAGGTTACTTTCCTATACCGATTTTTTGCAAATTGGAGATTTTTTATGGCGGACGAATTTTGATGGTTTGAGTTGTATTGCATGATCTTGTGATGTTATTTGACATATAGAAGGGATTGATTTGGATTTACCTTGCCTTGATTGAGCTATTGTGAAGATTTCACCCTACTTTGCGAATTTGTCAGTTCTTGATCATTTCAATCCATGATGTTTGATTGGTTGGCAGACTTAGAGGTCTTTATTTCTTGCTTTGAAGATACTTCTTTGATCAAGCGATATCGTTTCTTTCTCCACTTGGTTAAGTGTTCAACTTGATCTCATGTTTATATTTATGGAACCTTAGTAAGTTAAGGGTGAATACATTGATTGATTTGGCTGCCATGTTCTTGAATGAATCTATATTTGTGTGAGCTAAATCACTTGTGGTGTGCGCTTCTTCCATACCTTTGAGTTTATTGTGTGGATTGTTTGTTTGTGTTTGTAGGGAACCACGACCTAAGAGGCAAAAGAATGTGGTAGTGGATACCACATACCAGGTGGCTGACATGTCGGCCGCTATACAAGCCTCCTGTTTCTATTTCACGGATACGAGCGATCTCGCCAAGTGGCGTGATATCAAGGATAAAGGCATTGTCGCCTCTTCGAGAATTGATTGGGAGTCTTTCGAAGAAGCGGGTTGGGCAGAGAAGCTCAGGGAGAAGCTGGACAGGGCCGGTTTGCCCCCACTTTTCGAGGTGGCCGAATCGGGATATGAGTGGCCAACCAAAGAAGCTATCACTACTTTCCGCTTCAAACCTATGAAGAAGCGAGACAATGACAAGGTTATTCGGTTCCGCTTGGGTGGGGAGGAGCGTAAGCTCACCCTCGATCAGTTTGGTATAACATTGGGGTTCTACACACAAGAAGAACTGGCAGAGAGTCGAAACTTGGTGGTTTATACCGGTGCTGAATCCACCACCATAACCGATATGTTTTGGCATAACCTCGCTCCATCGGACCAATTGAAGATGACCAATTCAGGAGAGATGTGGTACTAGGTCTCTAGTCGGTCAAAAGCCTTTTTGATGACTAACCCGACATACAGGTGTATGCAGATTATATAACACGTGGCTTATATTTAAGCTTTCCATCAAGCATGTTCATGATAACTATTAGGAACAAGTGATGATTAGGATAATTTACTTAGTAATTAAGTTAGCTACGTGTCCATTGTTGGATCAGTAAAAGGCGGTTATAAACCGACCTCATCTCTCTATAAATAAGCACATAATTAGTGAGCAAGAGGGAGTTCAAAAATAGATAGCTTGGTAGCCTGAAAGCGAGTCGTTGAAAGTGTCATTGGTGGTTGAAAGTGTCGTTCGTGGTTCGTGATACGAAAATCGTTTGGAGTTAGGGTTTAACTCGAAAGTTAGCAGCAAGGATTTTTCAATTGTTTTTGGTGAGGGTTTTCTGCGTATCTGACCGGGTTAGACGTTTCTTTATGTGTCTAATTATTATTAAGGGCTATATGCATGCTAGGATAGTGGCCTACAACCCTAGGGCCATATGTGAATTGTTGTTATTGATATATACATGAATTTTTTATTGTACTCGTTCAGCTTACTTGATATTATACCTGATTTGATATTCGTGTTCTCTTGTGATTTTTGTGATAACAATTCACCTAGACTGATGATTCTAGGGGAATAATCTGGAACTGCTTGATCACGTAGTTAGGGCCCGTATGCTGGAGATTATATTTGTTTTGTTCTGTTGCAGAAAATCATATATGGTCAATTCTGCTAGGAGTAGGTCATTAGGACGATTGAACCTATTGACTGAACGGTTTTGAGGCTCTTACCGCTGAGAGCTACATGTTTACGAGGTACCCGTTTGGGTGCTGCCTGTTCTGCCCGAGAGTCTACCAGCATACATGAGCCGGGATCCCAATTAAAATGTGAACTAACGAGTTAGGTTTACAGGGTGACCTTTTGTTATACATGTTGTCATATTTGTTACATGACTTGCTTGCACCTTAGTATGACCTAGGGCGCAAGGCCCTACTCAGTGATTAGCACCGACCCTTATTTTTCTCCCTAGATCGCCAATAGTCTGCGCAGGTGTACACTTGATTCTACAAGAGCATCATGCCACCAAGAATACATATTTGGGTTGGCGAGCGTGGCGATGAGGCTAGGTAGAATAAGAAGAATGTGTTTTGATCTTCGTCCTCTAATTTTGAGTTTTACACGTTTTGAGATACACTATCTTGTCATATGCATATGTCATAGTTAGTCTGATATTGTGTGTATTTATGTCTTGTAGCTTGGTTTAGTAAAATGTGATGTCGGTATGATAAAGTATTTGAGAAACGCTTGTTAGTCTTTAACGAGAAGTGAAATGCTTGTTAAAGTTCATGGAGCATGTGACTCCACTATTTTGGGTTCATGAGGAACTTCTGTTTGAATCATGTATAAATGAAGATATATGTTTTCAGATCATTACGAGTTGTCCTAAAACTCTTAGAAAGATTTACTTGAGTTACGACGGAAAATTAGTTTCTTGTGGTACTTGTGCATCGTAGCACCCTTGTTAGTGTTCTGCTTTATTTGATTATGTTTCGTCTGTTTGGGGTGTTACAATCTAATTGGGCCCATGATTCTTACGTTAATGGATCATGATGGGCCTTGGCGTGTATGGTAGTTTGGGCACAATAATGATTTTCAATTTTTATAAATACACTTGTAATTGTACAAAAGATTTAGAATCAAATTTGGATGACTTTATGTGAAAGAAAACAACCCAAATACCAAATCTCCAACTCAAAACTCAAATCCTAACTCTTGTACCAGTTCTTGGGGTGAGGTGTCGGATAAAACTGCTTCTCTTGACTATCCGAAAAGATTTTGATCCGCACATTTGGAGATGACATCCATAGTCGGTGATACTGATTAAACGAATTCACGTCGGGCAAAATAGGTTGCCAATGGCGTGACGATGCCGTGAAGATAGCCACTGTCTTCAGGTTGTTTCCCTTCTGCAAAAGTGGCATAATAGCCTCATCTCGTTTGGTTTGAACTGGAAACTGGTTAGCTTTAGCTGCTCTAGGTACGGGTAACACGGGGCTACCGCCTGATTGACTTGATTTTCTAGCATCGCTGCCAAATTATCATGTTGTTGCTGCTCCGGCTGGCCATCACCGCCTTCGTCCTCGTTTAATATCATTTGAGGTGATCCAGCGGTTGACCAAGGCTTAATTAGCAGCGTCGTTTGTTGGAGCAAACGAGAGTTTTAATGATTTTATCCGTGGACCATCGTGTTGCTCCATAATTCGACCAACTTTGTACATGTATTGGTCCCTATTTGCTAGTCCTTTTTGAAAGGACAATCCAAAATTTAATTTTTTTGCCATTATTAAAGTAATACCTGGAAAAATAGATATACAAATGTAGTTATTTTGGACACATATATGTATTATCAAGCATCAATTAAAATTGTAATGGTACCATGATTGAATACAATTCAAAAACTTCATAAATAGTTTTACCTAAATGGCTTGGCTACAACGCTGAACTAGGTCAACTACTTGTAGTTAAGAAAATCAAGAATATTTTCAACCACATCTACTGGCAAGGACATGAAGTCCTTGCACTTAGTGACATTGTTGATTGTTCGTCTGGAGTTTGAACTAGATGCTCCTCTCTTAGCCCGATTGGTAGCAACATTGTTTATGATGCTATTCATTGTTGCTAGAAGAAGTAGATCAAAGGATATGTTGGAAATTTTATTTTTGTTCTGTTGAATTTTTTTAAGGAATAGTGTGATTTATATAGGAGGAGAGATAATGACCAAAATGGAAAAGATTTAAAATTTTAGATACGATTTGACAATAAGAACAAATATCAAAATTTCTTACTTATAAATCTTAATAAAATTCAAATTTTTAAAAGGAAATGTACTAATTCTAAAAATGAAATAGAGACCATATTAGTTACAAATACAAATTATTTTAAGGTAATTAATTCAATTTTTGAACCATAAAAGAAAATAAGTTAAAGCGAAATTAATAAATTGACTTCCATAATTGTTATATCTTAGAAGGAATTTGTTAAATGGATTATTAATAATAATATACTCATATAAATGAAATTGTATCACAATACATTATTAAATTTTGGATACTCACCATAAATAAAATTTCCACCATATTAGGATTTGATTTATGATTGACCAATCCATCCGAATAAAATCCATTAGCCACCTACCGAGACATAATAATACAAATAATACCATATAAGAAAAAAATCTTACAATCTTAATTTTATTTCTTACATATTTAATCAAACATATAAAAAAAATAAACATTTCAGTGTTAAATTGAATACAGAATGTAAAATCATATAGTTCTTTTTAAACTAGTTAGCCACAATTTGATTTTAGCCCTGAATAGAAGCACTTAGTCATCGACCTCACAAACAACAGAACGAAAAGGATCATATAAGAACAAATCTTAAAGTTTAATTTCGTTGAAATTACATATTTCAATCAAAGATATAACAAATGAACATTTTACCTCTTAGTTAAAACAGAAGATAAAATCGTAGGCATATCATAATTAGCAGTTTTAAAAGCAAGATATTCAACAAACCTTAATTAATCTTAACATAAACACATTTAAATGTGTTGTGTTTGTGCATAGAGGTTAAAAAAATCTATTCTAATGGTAATCATATAATAACAACAATAATCATCTATAAACAAAATTTTCAACCAAGAAATTGACAAAATTTTGCTCAAAGAAGGTCAATTTTACAATGAATCAAGCATGTAGGGTTTCGTTGATGTCCCCGGTTTTGATTGTTGATCCACACAGGGAGCTCCAAACTGATACACAGATCTCATCATCTGTGTAATGCATAATATTAATGTAGTTAGACAATGATGAACACGATAATTGCATATAAGTCTTAGGAGAGTGAAAATTGGAAATTGATGGATATGTGAAACGTACCGGCCAATAAAACACTGTGTTCATCTTTGTCTGCAGGGACTTAAAATCTATGGTGGTCGGATGAAAATATAACCATGTGCAGGTAAGGGTGGAAAGTGAAGTCGTTGATTGTGTCTGTGATGCAAGAAACATATATAAATACGATTAGAGATGAAAATTACAATCTTGAAATATAAGCAAATTGAGTAGATTCGAATGATTGAAATACCAGATATCTACTATTTAGTTTGTATATCGTATATGTGAACCAATCCATCCTGCTAGACATAACAAAAAGAGCAAAGACAAACTAATTAGAAAATTATAGACCAACAATTTAACTACTCTTTCGAGAAGCTGAGTAGAAATTCAAACAATCACCTGGCCACTAGTGCTAAGATGTCGTCCATGGGGATCGTCATTGGAATGTATTTGTTTTTTTTTTTGTGCTTGAGATCTGTATAACCTATTGACAGAGAAAACATAAGAATGTGGCACGATATAAAAAAACTTGGTATATATAAGAGAGAAATCGTTAGTCACCTGAGCATAACGGTAGGTGTGGTAGGTTTCCGTCACTTCACCTGTTATGTAACTACGGGAGGCTTAACAGTAACGGAGACATTATAAATATATATTACATTACGTGACACCCTAACACAACCTTAAATGGCATTACAGCTGGCAATCTTGCTAAGGGAAGAATTGTTGGGGATTTGATGTGTGAATGAAGGAATGAGCTAAGTGGTGTTGAATACCACATTGCTAATTGATGGGAAAGTGGAGCTAGATATAAGAAATCAAGCCCACTAAGGTTGGTAAAAGGCTTGAGATGGTGATGGGCCCTCGCGTCGTCGTCGTCGCCTCGCCTCGGATTCGGATTCGGTCAAAAGATTTGATTTGATTCAATTCTTTTGCTACCCGACCAATTTGGTTTGACAGGAAAAGTCACCCAGAATCTGTGGTTCAAAATCCAAACCGGAACCTGGTTTTTAAACCGGTTCAGTCGCGAACCAACACGAGTCAAACCGGCCAACTGCTAGAAGGCACCCTTTCATTTACTATAATAGCAAATCAGTCCCTGCACTTTCTCCTACAGACTTTTCCCCTCTCTAAACTTATTCTCTGCACGAAAAAGGATTTCTGCATTCATTCTCTCAATCTGATCGAGTCGTGTGATTGCGCCGTTCGTTGAGTTCACTGATTACTTACGTTTGCATCACCACTACGCATGTGAGTATCCGTTTTATCCTGGGAGAATTGATTCAGTTTACCTTGGGTGACGTAGAGGGGAATAACAATTCTTAAGGACAGATCGTGAAGTCGATCGACTCGGATTGTCCTTCTGTTTGCATGCTTGTTGTTGATTTCAAAGTGTGGGGGTGTCTAGCTAAAGTGCAAGTTCCTAAACCGAATGAGGTTAGGATAGGACCAAAAACTATTGATTGTATCTTTATTGGGTATGCTAATATGAGTATAGCGTATCGATTTAAGGTCCACAAGTCGGATGTTCCCGACATCATTTCTAATATGATATTAGAATCGGATAATGCGGAGTTCTTTGAGAACATCTTTCCTTACAAAACTGTAAGTGAAAATGTTGGTGAGAGCTCCAAGAGACCTCGAGATACGACTATGGATGTTGTACCTGAGGTGGAGGACACAACAATGGATGTTGTACCTCATGTAGATGATCCACGACGGAGTAAACGTCAAAGGGTCCCTACATCTTTTGGTCCTGATTTTCTGACATTCTTGTTAGAAAATGAGCCTCAAACATATAAGGACGCGATGAGCTCTTCTGAATCTCATTATTGGAAAGAGGCGGTCAATAGTGAAATTGAGTCCATTTTGAATAACCATACGTGGGAGTTGGTAGATCTTCCTCCAGGAAACAAACCCCTTGGTTATAAATGGATATTTGATAAGAATTTATTACCAAGGTCGTATTCCACAAGGTCCTCTCATAAGCTAATACTCACAAAATTCATGAATGGTCTAAACATTTGATTTGAGGTTTGGTTTTGAAAGAGAACAAATCAAAAGCATAAACAAACAAGGCAAGACTAACAAGTAAAATTGAGGAACAAACAAGAGAGTAAGGAGTTTAGCCTAACAAGGGGTTTCTTCAAGCTCAAGGTTCATGAAAGCTGGATTGAATCTCAAGCAACGATGTGTGAACTAATGACCATGCATTTCACTCAAGTAGAATCAACGAACTCTCGCACAATTGACTCTCTACTCCTAGACCAAATGCACCATGCTTTCGCTATGTGAACAAAGGGAATGAAGTGCTTTAACTAGCTCAATGAAATGCTTGAAACTTGAATTCTATGCCAACAATCATCTAACACAAGGCAAATGATGCAAGACACTCTCATGTCAATCATAAAACACTAGTCTAACAATCAAAAGGGTCTCTCAACCTTCAAATAAAAGAAAACTCAATGCACACCAAGTGTTTGATAAAATGTCAATAAGGAAAAACAAGCTCAAAATGGTTGCAATTGTATAATCCAATCTCTCAAATATCAATCATGTATTGAAAGACATAACAATACCAAAAGAACAAATCAAGCTCTAATGGCTACAAAGCACAAGGTCTAGGATCATCATCTTACACAAATGGCTAAAAGAAACTCAATCCATACAATCAATCATCTATCCTAGCTTGATCCATCCCCCACTAAACTAAACCTAAGCTTAGCCTAGCATAACCATGGAAGAAACCTGAAATTGAGTAGAGGAGACCATCCTTGCTTCCATGGAGGATCTTCCTACTTGGCTCTTCAAGCTCCAATCCAAATTATGGGGGACTTCACTTAGATTCTTGATCTTCAAGTTGATCAACAATTGAGGGAGGATGATGTTTGGTTGAGAGGAAAGTGATGATCGGCGATTGTTGAGTTGAGAGAGAGAGTGAGACGGACGAGTGTTGTAAATTATAATGAATCTCATCTTTTAATTTTCGCCTCCTTCTTCCTTATTATAATAAATCACTGGAATTTTCGGCGAAAATTATGTAATATTTTCGCCGAAAATAGCTTTGAAAACACCGACCGGCTGAGCATTCCTTCTAATGTTTTCGGCGAAAACTCTCCAGAGTTTTCGCGAAAACTCCTTCACAAATCGAAAGTCCGTCTCCTGTTTGCACATGCCGAGTGTTTTCGGCGATAACTATAAGGTTCTCGCTGAAAACTTAAGTATGAAACCGTGCATTTTTCCCGATTTTGCAACGTCCATATCTCCTCCGTCCTAGCTCCGATTGACCTCCCGTTTGTTCCTACGTGCTCCTTGTCACCAGTACAACAATACCAAAACCTGACAATACAAGGAAAACAACTCCAGTAGGCATAGAATTGGCCTCAAAGTAGCAACCGGGCAACAAAAGGGCACTTTGCATAAAACATCCATAAAGGCCTATAAATCATAGCAAAATGAGATCAAACATGGGAGATCCCTAGGCTAATCGAGGACTTAAAATGCACTAAATATGATCACATCAAATTCCCCTACGACTAAGCTTTGCTTGTCCTCAAGCAAAAGAATCAGAAAACATCCAAGTTCACAAATGACAAGATCGGTCACATTGAGATTCAAACATTAACAATTTGGCTTAAACTGTTCCACAAACAAACTTAACCTACACATGCAAGAACATCAACCAAACAAGTCTAGACCTCACTATTTTCTGCACACTTCAAGTAGTGGTTAACTGGGATACAGAAAAACCGACCACGACAACACTAACTCTAATTAGAAGGACTTGAACTCGGGAGATGGAACGGATAAGGCCGGGGTAGGAGAATTTTTGAGAGTGATGAGTGATCATGATGTGGCTATCGACTCGACTTCATCCGCTCTTTACAAACTCGGGCGTAGGATCAAGGGCTACATTTGAGAATTGTTTTTTTTTTCTCTTTTCTTTTTTTTCTTTCCATTTTCATTTTCATTTTTTTTTTCTTCTCTTTTTCTTGCTGCATACTAGTGCTCGATCCAAAACTTCACTTAGGTGTTGAACCTACCTAGCTCACAGTTTGCTAGTGCTCAACCCGACACTTCACTTAGGTGCCGAGCTTGCCTAGCTTTTTTTTTCTTTTCTTTTGAGCATTTTCTTTTGACATTCCTCATCACAACTAGCCACATGATCCTTAGCCCCTTATAACTTCCACGCAAGATTTCGAATTGGATTATGTCTAGTCTCAAGCCACAATCACGAGGGATGTTGAAGAAAAACATGGAAAAGGGGTGAAAATTCTAATTGCCTTCATCATCTTAGACCGGTGTCATCGAGTGGTAGAAAAACACGCATCAAACCAATCAACCAACATACAAGAGTGATAAAAATCTCTGTTCTGGCCTAGACTCATTTGATATTAGTGCTAACATGCTGGTTATAGGTTCTAAGTAGGACAGTCTAAACGTCATTGTGAAAGCTTGAAGTCAATTAAACACCAAAAGTCAAGAACCGAATGATTCTACAATAGAGGAATTTGACATTCAATTAAGATCATGCAACTCAACCAAGCAAAACATTAGACTTCTACCAACAAATAATCACACCAAACCTCAAACTCCCCTACGACTAACATGAGCATTGTCCTCAATGATCTAGAGAGAGGGTAAGGTGGAACGAAGTTACCGCGGTGGTAGTGAAAAGCTTAGGAAGCCAAAGTAGTGGAAGAGTCCCATGACGCACATTGTGAAGAGTGATCCCCCTAAGTGCTTGCCAAAAATCCAACTCAAAGAGCTAAAACAACACAAAACATAAAAGCGAAAAAGTAAGGATAACATGGGTTGGCTCCCATGAAGCGCTTCTTTAACGTCTCTAGCTAGACGAAACCAAGAGCACTCAAGGCATAACCAAGGATAAAACCTCAACCGCACCAATAGTATCATTAACCACATAATGTTTAAGTCGATGGCCATTCACCTTAAAAGGCTCGGTTTGGGATGGAGAGATTACCTCGACGGTGCCATAAGGAAATACTTGAGTTATCGTGAATGTTCCGGACCAACGAGATCTCAACTTCCCAGGAAAAAGTCTGAGCCGAGAGTTGTATAGGAGGACTTGATCACCAACTTCGAAATCCTTGCCCAGTTTCAATCGGGAGTCATGAATGAGCTTCGTCCTCTCCTTGTATAGCTTAGCACTCTCATATGCATGATGGCGATACTCCTCGAGCTCATGTACTTGAAATTTACGCACTTCTCCTGCGAGACTCATATCAAGGTTTAGAAATTTCAACGCCCAAAGAGATCGGTGCTCAAGCTCTACCGGCAAATGGCAAGCTTTACCATAGACCATCCTATAGGGAGTAGTGCCTATAGGGGTCTTATAAGCCGTACGGTAGGCCCATAGAGCATCATCAAGCTTCGTCAACCAATCTTTTCGTGATTGGTCGACCGTTTTCTCTAAAATTCTCTTAAGTTCCCTATTAGTTACCTCGGCTTGGCCACTAGTTTGAGGGTGATACGAGGTAGACATCCGATGAGTGACACCGAACCATCGGCACACCCTATCGAATTGTCCTTGAAAATGAGTACCTCGATCACTAATAATAGCACGAGGGGCACCAAAACGGGAGAACAACTTAACAAGAAACTTCCCTACAACTCGGGCATCATTGGTAGGCAAAGCTTGTGCCTCCGCCCATTTGGACACATAATCAACCGCAACTAGAATGTACTTGTTACCATGCGAAGTAGGAAACGGTCCCATGAAATCAATATCCCATATACCAAATATTTTGACCACTAACGAGACATGTTGAGGCATTTCATTACGGGAAGAGATGTTACCTGAACGTTGACATGCATTGCAAGACTTGACAAAGTCTTGACAATCTCGAAAGATCAAAGGCCAAAAGAACCCGGACTCGAGTACCTTGCGAGCCGTGCGATTTGCCCCATGATGTCCACCCGTAGGACCGGAGTGGCAATGAAGTATGATGTCCTTCGCTTCTCCATGGTTAACACATCTTCTAATCATCCCATCGGAGCCAACTCGAAACACAAAAGGATCGTCCCAATAGTAATGCTTCAAATCCGCAAAGAACTTCCTTTTGTCTTGAGTGGAGAGACCCTCCTTCAAGTATCAACTAGCAAGATAGTTAGCTAAATCCGCCAACCAAGGTTCCTTGAACTCCAAAGTTGCTAACGCGAATAATAGTTCATCGGGGAAGTTGTCATTGATTTCTTCATTACCGTTGTGTACCATTTCAGCTTCTTTCAAACGAGACAAGTGATCGGCAGCTACCTTCTCGGATCCCTTCTTATCTCGAATTTCAATGTCAAACTCTTGCAACAAAAGAACCCATCGAATCAATCTTGGTTTAGCATCGGTCTTAGATAGAAGGTACCTCAAAGCTTGGTGGTCCGTGAAGACAATAGTGTGAGAAAGCACCAAGTAGGACCTAAACTTATCAAAGGCAAACACTATGGCCAAGAGCTCCTTCTCCGTAGTTGTATAGTTCCTTTGAGCTTCATTGAGAGTCTTACTTGCATAGTATATTGGATGGAATATCTTGTCAATTCGTTGGCCTAGAACCGCTCCAATAGCATAATCACTAGCATCGCACATCAACTCAAATGACTTTGACCAATCCAGAGCAATGAGTATAGGAGCATTCGTGAGTTTACCCTTGAGGAGTTCAAAAGCTCGCATGCATTCATCATCAAATCGAAATTCTACATCCTTCTCGAGAAGCCGAGTCATAGGAGTAGTGATCTTGGAGAAATCTTTAATGAAGCGCCTATAGAAACCGGCATGCCCCAAGAAACTTTTAACGGCTTTCACGGAAGAGGGAAGAGGGAGTTGAGAGATGGTCTCTAACTTTTCCTTATCGACCTCAATGCCCCTCCTAGAAATCTTGTGACCAAGAAAAATCCCCTCATTGACCATGCAATGGCACTTCTCCCAACTTAATGCGAGATTGGTCTCTTCACAACGATGCAACACCTTCTCAAGGTTCCTCAAACAAAGATCAAATGAGTCCCCAAAGACCGAGAAATCATCCATGAACACTTCCATGATATCTTCCACAAAATCATCAAAGATGGCAAGCATACATCGTTGGAAGGTAGCGGGAGCATTGCACAATCCAAATGGAATTCGGCGATAAGCAAACGTACCAAAAGGGCATGTGAATGTGGTCTTCTCGATGTCTTCCGGAGCAATTGGTATTTGGAAGTATCCGGACATACCATCCAAGAAGCAATAGTACTCGTGACCGGAGAGACGCTCGAGCATTTGATCCATGAAAGGTAGAGGAAAATGATCCTTCCTAGTGGCCTCATTGAGTCGACGATAATCTATGCAAACACGCCACCCGGTGATCGTCCTAGTCGGGATGAGCTCATTCTTGTCATTAGCGACCACCGTGATCCCTCTTTTCTTGGGAACAACTTGCATGGGGCTAACCCAAGGACTATCCGAGATAGGAAAGATAATCCCCGCATCCATAAGCTTAATAACCTCTTTCTTCACAACCTCTTTCATGTTAGGATTCAATCTTCTTTGAGGTTGCACAACCGGCTTGAAATCTTCCTCCATGAGGATCCGATGTGAGAAAAATGTGGGACTTATACCTTGAATATCCGAGATGCTCCACGCAATAGCTCTCATGTACTTCTTGAGGAGCTCCACTAGACGGTCCTTTTGCTCGGGTAGAAGCTTAGAATTGATGATGACCGGTAGCTTAGAATTTGGCATGAGAAAAGCATACTCCAAATGTGTGGGAAGAGGCTTGAGCTCAAGAGTAGGTGGTTCTTCATAAGAGGTCTTCACCCTTTCCACCTTCGGAAGAGCAACAAAAACTGTTTCACTCTCCAACTTGTCTCTCCCTTCATCAAGGTAAGCCACCTGAGCTTTTAACTCTGGGATGTCTAAATGTTCCTGCACATTCATTCTAAGGTAAACATCCAAAGAATCTCGACACACGAAGTTAGAAATACTACACACATTAGCCGAAGCAATAGTATCACACGAGTACTCTAAATCATCTTGTGCGTGAGCAAACTTCATGCCATCGGCTATGCAAAATGTGACACTCTCTTGTCCTACTCTCAATGTCAATTTCCCATTATGCACATCAATTAAAGCACGGGAAGTAGCAAGGAATTGTCTACCAAATATCAATGAGACATCCACATCATCGGTATCAATGACCGCAAAATCAACTAGGAAAACAAAAGGACCAACTTTAACTAGCACATCATCAACAATCCCCCTAGGACTCTTGGTCGACTTGTCTGCAAGTTGAATGTACATACGAGTAGGATGAAGATTAGACAACCCAAGTTTCTCAAATATGCAATAAGGCATGACATTGATACTAGCACCTAGATCCGCAAGACCATTAGCCAAAGAGGTATTACCTATAGCACAAGGGATAGTAAAAGTACCTGGATTCTTAAGCTTTTCAGGAGGACTCTTGAAGAGAACGGCGGAGCATTCCTCATTGAGGTGAACTAGAGATGTCTCCGGTAGCTTCCTCTTGTTGGTGTAGAGTTCCTTCATGAACTTAGCATATTGAGGCATCATAGTCATAGCTTCGGGAAACGGAAGAGAGAATTGCATTTGACTAAGCCGCTCCACAAACTTCTTAAAAACCTTCTCAAGACCATCCTTCGTCACTCGAGAGGGGTATGGAAGCTTAGGCTTGTATGGAGGTACAACCGGTGCGGGAGGAGAGACCAGTGGTGTACTCAATGTAGCCGTACTAGGTTCCTTGGCAACCTTAGTACTCATATTACCCGTAGGAGGTTCGACTTCAACCTCAACTTCATCCGAAGGATCCTTGATATCATCATCATCGACCATTATATTAGGAACATGTACCTTTTGGGAGTCAATGGAGAAGAGGTTGCATCTTGCAAAGGTTTTCCACTTCTCAAGGTCACTACCTTGCAATGCTCCGGACCTTTGGGGTTGACCTCGATATTGGAAGGCAAAGTACCCGAGGGTCGCTCCGAGAGCGTCTTAGCAATATGACCCATTTGATTCTCCAAATTTGCAATTGAAGCCTGTTGATTCTTGATAAGTTGAATCATAGCCGCGTTGGTATCCTCTTACGATATTGAAGAACCACCCTCTTTGTTGTGAGGTGGCTTGTTGAATCCGGGTGGTCCATCACCTCTATGATTGTACATTCCCGGTGGGGTAGGACCTTGGGAACCTTGATTTGGATGTCCACTTTGATTCCATTGATTTCCCCCTTGGTTCCCTTGTCCTTGGTGACTCCTTGAGTCCATTGACTACCTTGGTTTTGGTTACTTCCTTGAGACCATTGGTTGCCTTGATACCCTCTATAACCTTGGAATCCTCCTTGATTTCCTTAGTTGTAACCCTTGTTATAACCACTACCTTGACTCCCTTGACCTTGGTACCCTTGGTTAGACTTGTTGTATCCACCACCTTGGTTCCAAGGTCGGGTATAGTTACCTTGATAGTTACCTTGGGGGTTGAAATTACCATGGAATCCTTGACCTTGTGCGAAGCTTACCTCCTCATTGTGGTCGCCTTGGCCAAGCTCAGGAGTGGCAGAAGGGCAAGCACTGACTTCGTGGCCCTGACCCCCACAACATTCACAACAATATATTTGAAGCCACTGGAGGATTACCCACATGAGATGATGGAACCTTAGAGGGATGCTTAGGCATACTCAGGTTACTTACCTGAGATGCCATAGCATCGATCTTAGACATGAGGAGCGCAAACATAGGGTCATCTTCATCTCGGTGCCCCAGTAACTTAGGCTTCTTCCCATAGCTAGACGAATCCTTTGGTGCATTAACACTTATAGTTCTAGAGTCGTAGTGAGTGTCGCTCCCATACTTGGACCTTGGAGGTTGTTGTCGAGACCAACTCCTTGTCTTGTTGGCCATCTCCGCAAAGAGTTCTAGAGCATCTTCGGGAGTGAGCATCCTTAGATCACCTCCGGCGGCTTGGTTGATCATCCTTGTATTCTCAAAATCAAGGGATCTAGCAAAGATATCCGCCAAACTCCATTCGGCAAAGTTGTGATGAGGACAAGACCGAAGAAGGGCTTGGAACCTATTCCAAGTCTCATGGAAGAGCTCTCCCTTGTGTTGTGTGAAGTGGTTGATACGATCTCGGAATGCATCCGTCATATAAGGGGGAAGAACTCCTCGAGGCAGGCTTCGGCTAGTCCCTCCCATGTAGTGAATGTTCTACTAGGTTAGTTCTCCAACCAAGACTTGGCTCTACCTTTGAGGGAGAAGGGGAAGAGTCGGAGTTGCACACAGTCCGGGTGAACTTGATCGTTCTTCACCGTATCGCATATCTCTAGGAAGTCCTTCAAGTGTCTAGACGGGCACTCTCCATCTATACCGTTGAACACCACTCCGTTCTGTACCATCTGAATAATATTAGGCTTCAACTCGAAGTTTCTTGCATTTACCGGTCTTCGCACGATGCTCGAGGCTGCCCCTTCGAGGGTTGGGCGAGCATAATCAGCTAGTGGCGCCTCGCACCTCTTTGCGATTGATCATCTTCATTAGTGTGATGTGAATGTTCCGAATGGTTATCCTCGTCCTCGTGATGAGACATAGTGTGGTGTGAGATGCGGTCAACTTCTTGTTCTTCAACTGTAGGAGGTGGGGAAGTAGTCCGTGGCTCGAGCACTTGTTCTAGTCCTTGGATTCGTGCTTGAAGACGAGCTGAACGCCTCATGCACTAACCCAAATCTCCTGCAAACAAGCACAACAAACACACCCGAGTAATATAACGATGCGGGATAACAAAGTGAACAAAGAGTAACAAGGAAGCTAAAAGGAAAATGGAAGGAAGTGTAAAGATCGGTTCACTAATAATTGTTTTCTTAGGAATGAGAGGTCCCCGGCAACGGCGCCAAAAACTTGATAAGAATTTATTACCAAGGTCGTATTCCACAAGGTCCTCTCATAAGCTAATACTCACAAAATTCATGAACGGTCTAAACATTTGATTTGAGGTTTGGTTTTGAAAGAGAACAAATCAAAAGCATAAACAAACAAGGCAAGACTAACAAGTAAAATTGAGGAACAAACAAGAGAGTAAGGAGTTTAGCCTAGCAAGGGGTTTCTTCAAGCTCAAGGTTCATGAAAGTTGGATTGAATCTCAAGCAATGATCTGTGAACTAATGACCATGCATTTCACTCAAGTAGAATCAACGAACTCTCGCACAATTGACTCTCTAATCCTAGACCAAATACACCATGCTTTCGCTATGTGAACAAAGGGAATGAAGTGCTTTAACTAGCTCAATGAAATGCTTGAAACTTGAATTCTATGCCAACAATCATCCAACACAAGGCAAATTATGCAAGACACTCTCATGTCAATCATAAAACACTAGTCTAGCAATCAAAAGGGTCTCTCAACCTTCAAATGAAAGAAAACTCAATGCACACCAAGTGTTTGATAAAATGTCAACAAGGAAAAACAAGCTCAAAATGGTTGCAATTGTATAATCCAGTCTCTCAAATCATCCAATTACAATCCTACAACCTTAGATCAACATCAATCAATCATTCTCATGTATTGAAAGACATAACAATACCAAAAGAACAAATCAAGCTCTAATGGCTACAAAGCACAAGGTCTAGGATCATCATCTTACACAAATGGCTAAGAGAAACTCAATCCATACAATCAACCACCTATCCTAGCTTGATCCATCCCCCACTAAACTAAACCTAAGCTTAGCCTAGCATAACCATGGAAGAAACCTGAAATTGAGTAGAGGAGACCATCCTTGCTTCCATGGAGGATCTTCCTACTTGGCTCTTCAAGCTCCAATCCAAACTATGGGGGACTTCACTTAGATCCTTGATCTTCAAGTTGATCAACAATTGAGGGAGGATAATGTTTGGTTGAGAGGAAAGTGATGATCGGCGATTGTTGAGTTGAGAGAGAAAGTGAGACGGACGAGTGTTGTAAATTATAATGAATCTCCTCTTTTAATTTTCGCCTCCTTCTTCCTTATATACTGCACCAGAAATCACTGGAATTTTCGGTGAAAATTATGTAATATTTTCGGCGAAAATAGCTTTGAAAACACCGACCGGCTGAGCATTCCTTCTAATGTTTTTGGCGAAAACTCTCCAGAGTTTTCGCCGAAAACTCCTTCACAAATCGAAAGTCCGTCTCCTGTTTGTCTCCTGTTTGCACATGCCGAGTGTTTTCGGCGAGAACTATAAGGTTCTCGCCGAAAACTTAAGTATGAAACCGTGCATTTTTCCCGATTTTGCAACGTCCATATCTCCTCCGTCCTAGCTCCGATTGACCTCCCGTTTGATCCTACGTGCTCCTTGTCACCAGTACAACAATGCCAAAACCTGAAAATGCAAGGAAAATAACTCCAGTAGGCATAGAATTGGCCTCAAAGTAGCAACCGGGCAACAAAAGGGCACTTTGCATAAAACATCCATAAAGGCCTATAAATCATAGCAAAATGAGATCAAACATGGGAGATCCCTAGGCTAATCGAGGACTTAAAATGCACTAAATATGATCACATCAATATTCAAACGGAAATTGAAAGATGATGGTACTATTGACAAGTATAAAGAGTGGTCAAAGGTTTTAGACAAAAAGAAGGTCTTGACTTTTTTGACACTTATTCACCAGTCACAAGAATTACATCGATTCGATTGTTAATTGCTTTGGCTGCTGTGTATGGTCTTCAAATCCATCAAATGGATGTGAAAACCGCCTTTCTTAACGGCGACCCGGAGGGAGAAGATATACATGGAACAACCCGAAGGGTTTGTTGTTCCAGGACAAGAATACAAGGTGTGTCGCTTGGTCAAGCCTTTGTATGGACTTAAACAAGCTCCTAAGCAATGGCACGCGAAATTTGACGCAGTAATGTTGTCAAATGGATTCAAGATTAATGAGTGAAATAAATGTGTTTACATTAAGGACACTCCTAATCATGAAGTCATTGCTTGTTTGTATGTAGATGACATGTTGATAATGAGTAAAGACATTATTGACATTAAGTCTACAAAACGTATGCTTTCAAAGGCATTTGATATGAAAGACTTGGGGGTGGCTGATTTTATTCTAGGAATTAAAATCTATAAGACTCCTCAAGGTCTAGCTCTATCTCAGTCTCACTATATTGACAAGGTGCTTGATAAGTTCAAGTATTTGGACTTCAAGACAGTGAAGACGCTGATAGATGTGAACCTTGCTCTTGCTAAGAACAAAGGTGCAAGTGAAGCGCAAACGGATTATGCTCAAGTGTTAGGCTGTCTGATGTACATTATGAATTGTAATAGACCAGATATTGCATTGGCAATAAGTAAGTTGAGTCGCTACACGAGCAATCCGAATGCAACTCATTGGATGGCAATGAGACGTGTTTTGGGGTACTTGAAGCACACCCAGAACTTTGATTTGCATTACTCTAGGTATCCGGTTGTGCTTGAAGGATATTGTGATGCGAACTGGATCACCATTTCAACCGAAAGCAAGTCCACAAGTGGATATGTGTTTACGATTGGTGGGGGAGCGGTATCTTGGAAATCCTCCAAGCAAACCTGCATAGCCCGTTCAACAATGGAATCCGAATTTATTGCATTGGACAAAGCTGGTGAGGAAGCTGAATGGCTTCGGAATTTCTTGGAAGATATTCCATTTTGGCCCAAGCCGTTATCACCAATAAGTATACATTGTGATAGTCAAGCGGCGATTGGAAGGGCAGAAAGTGTTATGTACAATGGTAAATCTCGTCACATTCGTCGACGACATAACACGGTTAGACAACTAATCTCTAGTGGTGTTATCTCAATTGATTATGTGAAATCAAAGGATAACGTGTCGGATCCACTTACAAAAGGCCTAACTAGAGATGTGGTTGAGAAATCATCGAGGGGAATGGGATTATGGCCAAGGACATAATCAACATGACAGAAACTCTACCTAGTTGACTGGAGATCCCAAGATCTAGGTTCAAGGAGAAAACAAAGTTGTGTTTGATGGTTCGACATTGTCAAAATTTCTCAAACCCACTCTCATGATGAGACAATGTTTAACAATAAGGGTAAGCCTATAAACGCAAGGCTTTTAATGGTTTATAAGTTTGACCTCAGGTTGGTCAAATGATGTATTTACGAATACACGTTTAGAAATCACCTATGTGAGTGTGAAGTAGAGCCGCTTCAAGGAGAACTAGCGTAGGCCAAGTTCTCTACGCACTCATGAGACCAGGCGGTGTTCAGGGCTAAAATGAACACAACAGTGAGAACCAATGAACGGTTAAGGATTAGCTGTGAGACATACGTTGTCTTAGTATACACAAAAAGTCTACGGTTCAAAGATATCAAATCTACCGATGGACGAGTCTACTCGTTGTATGTTCACTACGAAAAGTTCAAAGGAAAACCTACTTATTCAGATGCAGCTAATTCTTGCGAGCAAATCACACAGTTTTTTGCATAGTTTTCAAACTTAGCATTCTCCATTCATGGGGGGGATCTCAATGAAGGCGGCAACCTGAAAAGTCTCATTGATTGCCATTCTCTCATTATGAAGTTCATGGATGATGACTTGAAGTTCATCAACTTGTTCGACAACTGGTTTGGAGTAAACCATCTTGTAGTCTAGAAACTTAGTAGCAACAAACTTCTTTAGGCCGACATCCTCAGCCCTGTACTTCGTGTCCAATGCCTCCCACAATTCTCTAGAAGTGGAGAGGGGGGCATACAGTGTATCCGCCAACCCATTGAGTATATAATTCTTGCATAAGAAGTTAGAATGCTTCCAAGCTTCTATAGCAAGAAACTGATCCTTCTCCGGGACCTGTTCATCAGGAGTCGGTACAGACTCCTTGATGTATTTCTGTAAACCCAATGGTTGGTCCCACCTTGGTTGGTCATCGATCCAGATGGATTCTCGATTCCACTCATCTTTCAGTTCAATACTGAAAACAAAACAACAATCAACTATTAGTAACAAATACCAATAGGTTCGAGTAGACAACTACAAAAGCTGTAATCTCGACGGAGTAGAAAATCAAAGATTTTAGTCTCCACGGGTTTGAGTAGAGAGTCACAAAGACTCTAATCAGTGAGTAGAGAGTCACGAAGACTCTAATCTCGGGGTGAGTAGAGAGTACGAAGACTCTAATCTCGGGTGAGTAGAGAGTACGAAGACTCTAATCTCGGGTAGGAGTAGAAATCCGAAGATTTAGTCTCCAACAGTTATGTATCACAAAAAAATAAGTAATACGCAGAAACTTTATAAATCGTAAAAAAAGTTAATCCGCGTATAAAGGAAACGTAAACGATCCCGAAGGACCAAACAACCTGTTACCTAAAACTACTAACTAAAAAACAACGTCAGTAAGCAGGATGAAATAAACAACAGTAAACATCCCAAACATATTAAAAGATAAGGATTACAGAACCATGCACATCATGCAAAGTAAATTGATCACATCATCAGCAAGGTAATTAAGCATGCAATATACGTGAATGAAACAGAAAATTGCTACTGCATAATCACAATAACCGGAGAAAAAGAATCAATCCAAAAGCCAATTGAACAACACTTTTTTTCCATGAGAAAACAATACACGTCCAACAAACCAAAAATCATGCAAACTGATCATGGAAAACGAACATGCATTACATCATGCATCCATGTAAACCAACCATTACTAACATACAAACAGTAGCATGCGAAATTGAATACAGCATGCAAACAGTTTACATACAGAAGCAACGCATGCAAAGACTATGAACAGAATAGAAGTCCCAAACGAAATAACATGCAATCAGATCATGCACAAAACAGAAAATGGCGATTTAACAATTCTTAAGATTAATGCTTGTTGATCTTGTTTTGCAGTTTACGGTACCATTAAGAATTAAAAGCTATTCAGATGTGCACTGTGATTTGCGAATACGGACCAAACATTAATGGTGAAGATTAAATCTGTTTGTTTTGGTTGCTTGAAGAGGAAGTTGATTAACTTGCGCAATGCTTAGAGATGGAATGGTGAAAATTAATTTTGATGGGATAATTGCTCGTTGTTCATTTTCATAAAAATCTTTGTTAGATTCAAACAAGTCAATGCTTAACACAAAATGATTGATCGAGTTAAAAGGTAACTATTGCAACACGATTTCATGGCCTCTGCTCGAATTCGTTGTTGATGGGTCCGTTGAGGTGATTCGGTCAGAGTGGGTTAGACAGTTCGAAGAAAATATCTTGAAGGCATTTTCAACTAGCCCACCAAGCAATGGAGAATATGGGTCAGGCCATACTGGCCCAGGCCCAGATAAGAGATCAAGAGTTGATTAGGCGACAAAAGCACAGATAATTAGCATTAGGACTCCCATTCGTTTGGCCTTTGTACAAAATCGTCCCACTCATATGAAGAAAAAAAACTAATCAGTCTCATACGTTAAAGAATTGTACAAAATCATTCCATCTGACCACTTTTTCGGCCGAATCGTCTTGGCAGCATGCCAAGTCAGCAAAAACTATATGTGGAAGGTCCAACTTAGCTCTACTAGCCTAATCGATCATGTATTTAACCCTACCCAAACCTAATCGACTTTTAGTATGGTTTTTTAGGGATTTGGGTTGGCTTTGGTAGGTTTAATACATGACCGGTTAGGTTAATAGAGCTAAGTTGGACCTTCCACACGTACATTTTTTGCTAACTCGAAATGCTAACAAGGCGATTCCGCTGGAAAAGTGGTTGAGAATATGATTTTGAACGATTCATAAACGTATGGGACTGATTAGTTTTTTTTTCATACAAATGGGATGATTTTGTACAACACCCAAACGAATGGGACTCCTAAGGCTAATATCCCACAAAAGCACGTATGTGTCTAGTACTAGAACTAAGGAAGCCCAAATGGCCCATATAAAATTTTAGGCGGTCGACGCATGTCGCCTTAACCTTAAAGGGTACACGTGAATAGATCTAGTCGGATATGATTTTCATCTATGATGGTTGTCGCTTCCGCATCATCAAACATTGAAATGCGACCAAAAACGATACCGCACAGATTGTAAATATGGGGCCATCCCATCACAGAAGGAGACATACATTTTTAACAGAGAACATTCTCTCGTTACGTACTTTTACCATCACCGTTTCCCTAAAATATTCTTTGCATTGCCCAGAGCCGACTACTACCTCATTAATTCATATTGCATCGCCTAAAATGACCTAGTCTATAAATATGGGTCCATCCCATCACAAAAGCATAACTACGATGAATCTCCTTCTCCCACTACGTGGAATCCAAACCATTATTTTGACATGCCTAGGAGAATTCCGTTATGTCCACGTTAGTTTTCCATCCATATATATTTGTAATGGGTTGGTTACCTAAATAGTTACTGAACTTTGGCCAAATAACCCGGAAGTCACTAAACAAAAAAAATTGCTATTGACATTACCATACTTTGACTCATTATCCAGAAGGTCATTGTTAGCTACGAACATCCATTATTCCATCAATCCGCCTACGTGGACTTGCCAACTCCACTGCCACGTCACACAAGTTTGCCACATCACATTATTTTTTCCCAACATGCCTAGTCATCCGACCAAAAAATCCAATCCGATTAACCCCAACCCAATCAAGTCTGACCGAAAAATTAGATCCTCTCCTCCTCCTATCTCTCTCCTCCTCCTTCCTTCTTCCTCCTTCCTCCTTCTCCTCCTCCACAATCCAGATTTTGTTTCCCCAATCCATTGGTATGTACATTTTAATTCAACAAAAGATTGGAACTCAGAACATCATCCTCAATTATCCCCAATCTTAACCCTAATTTATGACCGCCCCGAATTTAAGCTACACTGATAGTGCTATCCCCATTCCTCATCTGGAACCCTGTGTGCCTCAATGATTCCCTCTGATCATATGGCAGTGACAGATTCAGCGCTTATGACATCTGGTCAGCCAACTCCGACTTCAGATTCAAGTCAACATCTGATATGGTCCGAGATAAGAAAAATGATGGAGGAGGGACGAGATTTGCAGAGATGGCTTGTCTTAATGACAGGTTATCCACGGATGATGAATTGGTGGATAAGGTGAAAGCTGGCAAGATAGGGAAGCAGCTGTTCATGGTTGGTTGAGCAGGCGGAGATGGTGATTGATGATTCTGTGGGCGCATCTTCTTCTCCAGCTTTAGCGATTTGATTGGATCTGAGTGCTTAAGAATGGATCTGAGGAAGTCCACCGCAATGATACACCGAGCCGGAAGTCCCCCAATCTACAGGAAGCCGCAAGTCGGCTCGCAAAGCTGCTCTCAAGAATGGATCTGAGGCCTCCTCCGCCGCCGAATCCAAATCACCCAATCTACTACTCCTCCGTCGTCGAGCTCTTCCTCAGCTAACGGCGCATCCGCGGAGACTACGAAGCATGAGAGAGTGTTTGAGATGAGCTGGTTGCCGCAGGGATAGCTGGTTGAGGAGAGAGTCAGAACTTCAGATCTGATTTGTGGCATGGAGGAGAGAGGAGGAGAAACAAAATTCGACGAGTATGAAGTCGAAATCGAAAGGAAAATGCCGAATGGGACACCGACGGCGGTTATGCCACTCTATTTCAGCAAGTCAGAGAAGCCGCCTGTAACATCCCCGCCCAACCAAACGGATTGGAACTCGAGTTTGGATGGTTTAGACATTGGAAACAATGTTCTTGAGGTCCCATCGAAGTTCGGGACGTTCGAATTTGAGTTGGGTCGAGTTAAAACACCTTGGGGGTGCATTTGATGATACGTGGGCCGTGTTTCATGCATTGAGTGTTAAAATTCGGATTTTAGGAGTTTCTTCACTTTTTCATTTTCTCCATCTTCCCCCAAACCCGTGTTTGAAGAACCAAAAAACCCATTTGGGTCAATCCTTGATTCCGGGAGTTGTAGAGCTCCGATTGACGATCCATTTCTTGCTACACGTTCGTGGCGGTGAGAGGAAGATATCTCTAGTCGTGGTTCTAGCTGGGTCGGAGCAGGCTGCTGTCCGTGGAAGAAGGAAGAGCTACGTTTTTGTGTCTCAGCCAAAAATCTCCAAAACTTCAAACCTCGATTCTGAGAGTTGTAGAGATCCGATTGGCGATCCGTTTCTTGCTATGAGTTCGTTGTGATGAGATGAAGAGATCGCACCCAGAAGTTCTGGATATTTCGGAGTAAGCTGCTGTCGGTGAAGAGGAGGATAGCTACATTTTTGGTGTCTGAGAGTTTGGTTGTTCGGGTTTCTTGAAGAGTTTAGAGCCTCGTCTTCTTGTCAGGTGAGGGTTTAGCGTACGATAGGTAGTCTTGTCGGTGTGAGGAGTTACAATTCATACTTAGAAAAATGTAGGGCCTTGCATGAAATTGAAAGAGAGTAAAAGGGGAAAATTGTTCTGCAATTGATTGTTCTGTGAAATATGCTGTTTTGATGATTGTTGGATATTTGTTAATTGATGGATTGGTTGATGATTGATGGCTATTTGTGATGAGTTTTATTGGAGAAATTGATTAACATGGATGATAAATTGATCGGAACTAGTAAAGAGTGATAGGAGGGACGGGTCTGTGAACATGAGAATTGTGTATATTATGCTATTGTCAGTCTGTGGTTGCAGGAGGGTGGTCCTGCCAATGTGGGGTCGCCCTTAATTGATGAACAGGTGGATGGCTCCACCAATGTGTGGTCATCCAATGAAGGACGTACAGGAGGGTAACCCTACGACTCATGACATGGCTTCCCCTGTACTTGCAGGTGGGGGTGGCCGGTGAGCTAGCCGTTTACCCTTAAACTGTTTGTGCCGTGGGAGGCGTTGAATGTCTTGTGATGTGTGGTTATGTGTGATGTGGGATTATTGAATGATTTGGATTGTGTGGGTTTACATGATGTTGGGATTGAGATGATGCTAGGTGTTGATGTATGAATTATGCAACGTGCCTTTTAGGTAGAATTGATGATGCGTGTGAAGGTGGTTGTTAATGTGTTTAGGGTGGTAGACTATGACTTAGAACTGGCTACTGGAATCGGTAGGGAATGTAGGTATGGAATTGGACAATAGAATCGGTACGTGGAATTGACTTATGGAATTGGTTAAGGGAATTGGTAAATGGAATTGAGTAATGGAATTGGGTGGTGTGATTGCATGAACTAGTTGAACTGGGGTCGTATGATTGATTTGAATGAAATTGATGCTGTGTGTGATGGTGATTGATAGTGTGTCTTTTGGTTATCGTAGTAAGGTTGGAGTCTTGAATGTGGATTGGTAAATGGTAGAGAAGAATGAGGATGTCAGAATTGGTCGAATTGTGGCTAGGAATCGTGTTAGATGAATTATGTAAACTAGATAGATTATGTGGTTTAATCTAGTAATGCTCAATAGGAGAGTTGAAATGGTAAATTGATGCTGTCGTGATTGTTACTGTTATGTGGTGTTGGGTGACTGGTGTGATTGTATGGTTGACTTGTGTGAGTGTATAGTTGACTAGGTGGCTAGAAATGGGAGTGCGGAGTTTAATAGACTTAGAATAGAATTAGGTCTTGCATGAACCTATGAGAGTAAAACTGAATAACTGTCTTGTGATTGACGTATGATGATTGTGCTGATCTATGTGTGATGTGGGGATTGGGATATAAGATGATAGCTAATGTATTTGATCTAGAAATGTGAGATGAGATGGGGTTGGATGAGATGAATTCTATGATTGTATCTATTATTGCCGGTTGTGGTTAGACTAGAATTATGTCCTAGAATTGGAACATAGAATTGGTGTTTGGAACTAGAACGTGGAATTGTGTGGTGGAATCATGGTGTGGATTTGTGATGTGGGTTTGTGTTGTGGTATTATGATGTGGCATTGTGATGTGTAATTTGTGTAGTGGATTTGTAAAGTGGAATTGGGAAGTGGGTTTGTAAAGTGGAATTAATCAAATGGAATTGGGTAAATGGAATTTAAATGATAGAACTGGAAGGAGCCAACGTTACCCCAAATGTGTTTCACCCACCGACGGACTGGTGGTTAGGGCCTACCGACGGACTGGTAGATTAGTCTCCCGACGGGGAGTGGAATTGTGGAATTGTGGAATTATGGAATTATGGATATGTGACGTGTTCCCCATGCGGTAGGGGAGCACGAGGCCGGCGGGGTAGCGGGGGAATAACTCCTTATGGCGCCTAATGAACTCACCTAGATCAATGAATGTGTGGTATGTGTTAGTGATGAGAATGCTTGGTTATGTGTGGTGGTGTATGCGTGTTTGTGAGTGTGTGTGGAATAAGATGCATGTGTGATTCGTGTATGGTATGTGTATTGGAGGTGTTAGTGAAGTGCCTAGTGTTGTGTTGTGAATTATGTTGTTGTGATGAGATGTGAGATAGGAGTTGAATGGTCTAGGATTGATGATGATGATAAGTGTGAATTTGGGTAATGTGGGTGTTGTGGTTAATGTATGGGTGTTGTGGTTGATGTGTGAGTGGAAGTGTTGTTAGTGATAGTGAGTTCTATTGTGATGTAATGTTGAACTGTGCGCTACATGAGTTGGCTATATCGTGTACTTGTGAATGGATGACTTGGGTTACATTGTTGAGACTGTTAGTTGTGGGCAATGGACTGAGTAGTGCACCTGTGTGATCACCTAGAAAATATGAAGGAGAAATGGAGAGTAAATGTATGTGTGTGAAGGTGAATGTATGAGTATTGATTGAATTGGGGGACGAGTGGTTACATGATTTTGGTTATGTTTGTGCATGTGGTTTTCTCTGTTGCATAATGTGGAGTTGGATGCGGTGTAATGTTGAGCTTATGCATGTTAAACTCTTGTGGATGTTAATTGAGATTTGAGCTTATGTGATCACCTAGTATCATGTTAGGAATTAAATTGAGGATGGCTGTGTCAGATTCCATTGTTGTTTGTTTGCAGAGTTGGGATCGCACTTAGGCTAGGTTCGGCGCATAGTTAAACCCAGTGGGTTCGCTCAGTTTCATTAGGAAGCTGATCCCCCCAGTTTCTCTTTTCAGGTGTTCGGTTGAGTTCGGAGGAGTTGCAGGTTGGAGTTGTGAAGTGAAGATTAGGAAGCTATTGTGGAGTGACCACTGTTTTAATTTTAGATTTCAGTTGACACCTTTGGTTGGGAATTTTGTAATCGTTTTGAGATTTGGTTTCGGATTTCAGATTTTATGTAATGAAGGCCTTCAGTTGATTTTGAACTTTTTAATGGAGAGTTGTTTCTGTTTCCGCTGCGTTTTACTCCTTTATTTAAATGCTGTATCTTCGAGGAGCACTCAAATTGGTTCGACCACGGGTAAACCGAGTCGGTTTGGGACGGGTGTTACAAGTGGTATCAGAGCCTGGTTAGTTGCTGCTGTGTTGGTGATTCGTCTCTTCTTCTAGAGGAGTAATTAACCTCATATGGGGAAAGGATGGAGCATCAGCACAGGACCGACTTTCCAGGGATTTTCAAAGTGTTTTGAAATGGGTGGGAAGTTTTGAAAGGAAAGTGTTTTGAGCTTGAAAGGAGAGTGATTTGAAATGCAATGTGATTTATGAAAATTGATCAACTGAAACGTTTTGTGTCCTCCTGTAGTGAAGAGGGTGTCGGAGTAGTTGGGAGTGGAAGTGGTGGTAGACTAGGAGGTTGGTTGGAAGAGTAGAGCCCTTGTAGAATTTTGTTGAGTTAAGTGGAGTGTTCGAGGAGTGTGAAGTTCTGGTCGGAGGTGTTAGCTGAGAGTTTTCTTGCTTGCTTGTGTTGTGCTTGTGCTCTCGTGTGAGTTGTGTTGGTTGCGTTTTGGTTGTGTTCTTGTGGTGAGTAGTGCCGTCGAGGTTCGGTTGTGCGTGTCTGTTAGGTAAAAGTTCGAAGTAGTGTGGGAGTAGTGCCCTTAGAAGGTGTGTGTTGTTAGAGCCGTTAAAAGGAAGTTTCGGGAGGTAATGTGATCCCTATGTTGCTGCTGCATTTGTTGCTGTGATTTGTGGTTGCGTTGCTAGAGTGAGTTGGGTTGTGATTTCGGGGACGAAATCTCTTGAAGTTGTGGAGACTTGTAACATCCCGCCCAACCAAACGGATTGGAACTCGAGTTTGGATGGTTTAGACATTGGAAACAATGTTCTTGAGGTCCCATCGAAGTTCGGGACGTTCGAATTTGAGTTGGGTCGAGTTAAAACACCTTGGGGGTGCATTTGATGATACGTGGGCCGTGTTTCATGCATTGAGTGTTAAAATTCGGATTTTAGGAGTTTCTTCACTTTTTCATTTTCTCCATCTTCCCCCAAACCCGTGTTTGAAGAACCAAAAACCCATTTGGGTCAATCCTTGATTCCGGGAGTTGTAGAGCTCCGATTGATGATCTGTTTCTTGCTACACGTTCGTGGCGGTGAGAGGAAGAGATCTCTAGTCGTGGTTCTGGCTGGGTCGGAGCAGGCTGCTGTCCGTGGAAGAAGGAAGAGCTACGTTTTTGTGTCTCAGCCAGAAATCTCCAAAACTTCAAACCTCGATTCTGAGAGTTGTAGAGATCCGATTGGCGATCCGTTTCTTGCTATGAGCTCGTTGTGATGAGAGGAAGAGATCTCACCCAGAAGTTCTAGATATTTCGGAGTAAGCTGCTGTCGGTGAAGAGGAGGATAGCTACGTTTTTGGTGTCTGAGAGTTTGGTTGTTCGGGTTTCTTGAAGAGTTTAGAGCCTCGTCTTCTTGTCAGTTGAGGGTTTAGCGTACGATAGGTAGTCTTGTCGGTGTGAGGAGTTACAATTCAGACTTAGAAAAATGTAGGGCCTTGCATGAAATTGAAAGAGAGTAAAAGGGGAAAATTGTTCTGCAATTGATTGTTCTGTGAAATATGTTGTTTTGATGATTGTTGGATATTTGTTAATTGATGGATTGGTTGATGATTGATGGCTGTTTGTGATGAGTTTTATTGGAGAAATTGATTAACATGGATGATAAATTGATCGGAACTAGTAAAGAGTGATAGGAGGGACGGGTCTGTGAACATGAGAATTGTGTATATTATGCTATTGTCAGTCTGTGGTTGCAGGAGGGTGGTCCTGCCAATGTGGGGTCGCCCTTAATTGATGAACAGGTGGATGGCTCCACCAATGTGTGGTCATCCAATGAAGGACGTACAGGAGGGTAACCCTACGACTCATGACATGGCTTCCCCTGTACTTGCAGGTGGGGGTGGCCGGTGAGCTAGCCGTTTACCCTTAAACTGTTTGTGCCGTGGGAGGCGTTGAATGTCTTGTGATGTGTGGTTATGTGTGATGTGGGATTATTGAATGATTTGGATTGTGTGGGTTTACATGATGTTGGGATTGAGATGATGCTAGGTGTTGATGTATGAATTATGCAACGTGCCTTTTAGGTAGAATTGATGATGCGTGTGAAGGTGGTTGTTAATGTGTTTAGGGTGGTAGACTATGACTTAGAACTGGCTACTGGAATCGGTAGGGAATGTAGGTATGGAATTGGACAATAGAATCGGTACGTGGAATTGACTTATGGAATTGGTTAAGGGAATTGGTAAATGGAATTGAGTAATGGAATTGGGTGGTGTGATTGCATGAACTAGTTGAACTGGGGTCGTATGATTGATTTGAATGAAATTGATGCTGTGTGTGATGGTGATTGATAGTGTGTCTTTTGGTTATCGTAGTAAGGTTGGAGTCTTGAATGTGGATTGGTAAATGGTAGAGAAGAATGAGGATGTCAGAATTGGTCGAATTGTGGCTAGGAATCGTGTTAGATGAATTATGTAAACTAGATAGATTATGTGGTTTAATCTAGTAATGCTCAATAGGAGAGTTGAAATGGTAAATTGATGCTGTCGTGATTGTTACTGTTATGTGGTGTTGGGTGACTGGTGTGATTGTATGGTTGACTTGTGTGAGTGTATAGTTGACTAGGTGGCTAGAAATGGGAGTGCGGAGTTTAATAGACTTAGAATAGAATTAGGTCTTGCATGAACCTATGAGAGTAAAACTGAATAACTGTCTTGTGATTGACGTATGATGATTGTGCTGATCTATGTGTGATGTGGGGATTGGGATATAAGATGATAGCTAATGTATTTGATCTAGAAATGTGAGATGAGATGGGGTTGGATGAGATGAATTCTATGATTGTATCTATTATTGCCGGTTGTGGTTAGACTAGAATTATGTCCTAGAATTGGAACATAGAATTGGTGTTTGGAACTAGAACGTGGAATTGTGTGGTGGAATCATGGTGTGGATTTGTGATGTGGGTTTGTGTTGTGGTATTGTGATGTGGCATTGTGATGTGTAATTTGTGTAGTGGATTTGTAAAGTGGAATTGGGAAGTGGGTTTGTAAAGTGGAATTAATCAAATGGAATTGGGTAAATGGAATTTAAATGATAGAACTGGAAGGAGCCAACGTTACCCCAAATGTGTTTCACCCACCGACGGACTGGTGGTTAGGGCCTACCGACGGACTGGTAGATTAGTCTCCCGACGGGGAGTGGAATTGTGGAATTGTGGAATTATGGAATTGTGGATATGTGACGTGTTCCCCATCCGGTAGGGGAGCACGAGGCCGGCGGGGTAGCGGGGGAATAACTCCTTATGGCGCCTAATGAACTCACCTAGATCAATGAATGTGTGGTATGTGTTAGTGATGAGAATGCTTGGTTATGTGCGGTGGTGTATGCGTGTTTGTGAGTGTGTGTGGAATAAGATGCATGTGTGATTCGTGTATGGTATGTGTATTGGAGGTGTTAGTGAAGTGCCTAGTGTTGTGTTGTGAATTATGTTGTTGTGATGAGATGTGAGATAGGAGTTGAATGGTCTAGGATTGATGATGATGATAAGTGTGAATTTGGGTAATGTGGGTGTTGTGGTTAATGTGTGGGTGTTGTGGTTGATGTGTGAGTGGAAGTGTTGTTAGTGATAGTGAGTTGTATTGTGATGTAATGTTGAACTGTGCGCTACATGAGTTGGCTATATCGTGTACTTGTGAATGGATGACTTGGGTTACATTGTTGAGACTGTTAGTTGTGGGCAATGGACTGAGTAGTGCACCTGTGTGATCACCTAGAAAATATGAAGGAGAAATGGAGAGTAAATGTATGCGTGTGAAGGTGAATGTATGAGTATTGATTGAATTGGGGGACGAGTGGTTACATGATTTTGGTTATGTTTGTGCATGTGGTTTTCTCTGTTGCATAATGTGGAGTTGGATGCGGTGTAATGTTGAGCTTATGCATGTTAAACTCTTGTGGATGTTAATTGAGATTTGAGCTTATGTGATCACCTAGTATCATGTTAGGAATTAAAATGATGATGGCTGTGTCAGATTCCATTGTTGTTTGTGTGCGGAGTTGGGATCGCTCTTAGGCTAGGTTCGGCGCATAGTTAAACCCAGTGGGTTCGCTCAGTTTCATTAGGAAGCTGATCCCCCCCCCCCAGTTTCTCTTTTCAGGTGTTCGGTTGAGTTCGGAGGAGTTGCAGGTTGGAGTTGTGAAGTGAAGATTAGGAAGCTATTGTGGAGTGACCACTGTTTTAATTTTAGATTTCAGTTGACACCTTTGGTTGGGAATTTTGTAATCGTTTTGAGATTTGGTTTCGGATTTCAGATTTTATGTAATGAAGGCCTTCAGTTGATTTTGAACTTTTTAATGGAGAGTTGTTTCTGTTTCCGCTGCGTTTTACTCCTTTATTTAAATGTTGTATCTTCGAGTAGCACTCAAACCGGTTCGACCACGGGTAAACCAGGGTCGGTTTGGGACGGGTGTTACACCGTCGGCGTCGGCAAAACCACCACCGAGCACTTCTTCTTTGAGAAACTTGCTGACATGGCCGCCCGCCGATTCCTACAATTAGAACGAGTATGCGGTGGTGGTGCTGTACGTGGAGGATGCTCAGGGGAGCGGAAGATGCGGCGATGGTGGGAGTCATCGGAGGAGTGAAGATGTTTCCTCCTTTGGTGCATCGGAGATGGTGTAGGGAAAGAGAAAGTGAAGGGGTAGATCTGGGTAATTAGTTTGGGTGAGTAGTTGAGTTTGATTGGGTTGGGGTTAATTGGATTGGGTTCTTTGGTCGGATGACTAGGCATGTTAGGAAAAATTAATATGATGTGGCAAACTTGTGTGACGTGGCAGTGGAGTTGGCAAGTCCACATAGACGGATAAATGGAATAATGGATATCTGTAGCTAACAGTGACCTTCTGGATAATGAGTCAAAGTATGGTAATGTCAATAGCAATTTTTTTTAGTGACTTTCGGGTTATTTGGCCAAAGTTCAGTGATTATTTAGGTAACCAACCCTATTTGTAACTGATTACCCAAGAAATCTAAGAGTTTGGTGATATTCAATGAAATAAAATTAATCTAGTGATCAGTTTGACATGTTTTTAATAGTTCAGTGATGTTTGGTGTATTTCCGTCGCTGAACCAACGAAACAGACAATAGGTTGTCAGTGGCAAATGGGCGACTAAGTTTGGGCTTTTTCGTAATGTTTTGTTCTATTGGGCCCATGTGTATTACCCTTAGTGGATTGTATGTTGGGCTTTGACCCACATTTTACGTAAAATCTTTAGTCTTGTTTTTTTATTTGCATTGATAATCAAACAACAAAGCACAACACCCAAACAAAGGCTCATTAAAACCCATTAAATTAAAACATCTATACATCACTAATCCAAACCCAAACTCAAACCTGACTCTTAACCAAACCAAAACAAACCACTCTTAATGGTTGCCCAACCAAGCCTTCTCAAAAAGCCAAACTCTAACCATAACTATTGCGCCAGTGGGGTGCATAGCCGGATAATACAACTTTTCTTGACTATGTGAGAAGATCTTTATCCGCACATGTGGAGATGATATCCTTGATCTAAGGTTGTAGTTTAACATCTTCTCATCGGGCCACACAGTCTGCCGGTGGCGCGACGAGGCCAAGAATATTGCCATTATTTTCAAGTTGCATCCTTTCTTTATGAAGTGCACAAGAACCCCATCTCTTCATCATTGAATCGAAAACCCGTTAGTTTTAGTTGTTCTAGGTGTGGGTAGCTCATGGTTAGCGCCCACATGATTGGGCTGTAATTGTGTTGTGTTCGGTAATTCAACTGTTGTTGTTCTGGCTGATCGTCGTTGTTCTCATCGAATAGTCTTTGGCCAAAGTTTTTAAACTCGTGTGTGAATGTCCTTGAAAAAAAATATAAATTATTGACATCATTTCAAAATATGGAAAGAATATAAAAAAATTCTAATCGTTATTTGTCACTACAAAAAAATTGACTTTTAGCTACTGCAAAATTACAACGGCATGAAAATGCAGTAGCAAATAGTTAGTATTTGCTACGACAATCACTATTTCATGTAGTAATTTGCAGTAGCAAATACTATTTGCCACACCACTATTTGCTATGGGATGCTAGGTGTAGCAAATAGTGGTGTGGCAAATAGTATTTGTTACTGCAAATTACTACATGAAATAGTGATTGCCGTAGCAAATACTAACTATTTGCTACTGCATTTTCATGCCGTTGTAATTTTGCAGTAGCTAAAGGTCAAATTTTTCGTAGTTTTCCTGTACGTAGATAACTATCTTACGATTTATATAGTTTTTGCGTATTACTTATTGTTGTGATACACATTTGTTGGAGACTAAATTTTCGGATTTCTACTCCAACGGTAGATTAGATTCTCCGTGACTCTCTACTCACCCCTAGATTAGAGTCTTTGTGACTCTCTACTCATCGAAATTAGAGTCTTCATGACTCTCTACTCATCCCGTGGAGATTAAAATCTTTTGATTTTCTATTCCGTCGAGATTACAGCTTTTGTAGTTGTCTACTTGAATCTATTGGTATTTGTTACTAATAGTTGGTTTGGTCTATAAATACATTTGGTATATATTTTCTCTTTTTTTTTTCGAGCACTCCCACGGAAGAGAGTACCAAGATCGCCTAGACTAAAGGAGAAAGGGGGGTGAGAGAGAGAACGGTGGGGGGTGGGGGTAGCAAGAATTGTGACAACGAATAGGGAATAAAAGGTGAACAAACTGTTGACGGAATTCCAAATGACTGAACAACGTGATATGGAAACGAAAAGACAAATTGTAACAACAACTTTGCTAAATCATAACACATGAAGAGATCAAAAGAACGAGTTTTGCCCAAAAAAAAATTTAGAAAACTCATATATATATGAGATCAACAAATTAACAAGAAATTTAAAAATTACTACTTAAGTAAAAGAGCATAAAAACCTAAAAATATTAAAAAATAAAAATCTAAAAAAAATGGAGCACAAAAAATAAAGCTCCCCAGCAAAATTCAGTAACACTTTTCAAAAAAAAATTTCAGTAACAAATAAATAAATAAAATAGAAAAACAAAGGAGAAAAAATAGCAAATAAAATGCCCAGTACCAACCCCAAAAGAGGTGAGCAAAAACCCTCCAACAAAATAGCAAAAAAGGAACGTGAAACTCCAACAAAACACCCACTCCAAAAAAAAATAATAATAAAGAAACCAAACCAAACCAAACCATTGGTTCTACCATCATCTTCAACCCACAACGACCCATCTGAAGCTTGGCACCGGTGCGGACCCCAACCGGCAGAAACTCGAGTCGGTGATGACATCGAAGGAAATTCGACGTCCAAGAATGAAAACCTGCAAAAATTGAAATAACTTTGCCATAAAGACGCCATCAGGACTCCAATGAGCCTGTAACTCAGACAACAGGGAACCCATGACTGTCATCGAGCCACAACCGTTTGACCCCAAAGGCCAACTTACGGAAGGGAAAAAAACGAGAAAGCACTCAGAGCCAAGAGAGAGGAGAAACAGCCAATGGGAAAGGAGAGAAAATCGGGCCAGAGAGAAAAAAAGGATCGGACAAGAGAGTCTGGCGATCCGATCGGACCGACGGATAAACGAGGAAAGAAGAGTGCTGAGAGAGGCGATGGTTACTTTACAAGTGGCATATATTTTCTCTTTAATAGGTTGTGGCCGCTTTTATTTTGACATTTATGTTTTAGAAATATTTGGCCCTTTTATTTTGCGTGGGTAGTTAATTTAATTGGATTGTTTAAATAATTATGGAATAAAAATTAAAAATAAGGAAGAAATTTGATTGGTGGAATCCCTACACTCAAGGAGAAGGAGAATAAAAGGTGGTAAATTTATATTTGCTTAATAATAATAATAAAATAGATATATCTACAAACATATATAAGCATTTTAGCTTTTTTCCTATTGCCACCTAGGATTCTCCATGCTTCTCCTTAATTGTAGGAAAGTAGCCAATCAATGAAATTTATATAATTTATTATGAATAAAAATATTCTTTCAATAAATGTGATAATTTCTTAGCCATTATGAGACTCGAACCCACAACCTCAAAGATAAAAGCATTGCACTTTACCAGTTAAGATAGACAAACTTACTTATAATTACATTAAAACGTTAAACCACATTGCTCCTTGATATTTTATCGTACAATTGAAACACATTTCACCCTTAACGGTTTGCACATTCATTAATTATATGATAACCAATAGTTTATTGTAGAAATACACTAACAAGTTGAATATATAGTAGAGTGAATGAAATTATGATAATAATTTATTCATATAGTTTTTTTTTATGAATACCATATTCTCATTCATCAAATGGATCATCCACCAACTTGGTAAGAGATCTGAAAGTTTACAATAACTTCAAAAAACAGACAGAAACAAGGGGGATGGCACCCACCTTGTCAGAGGGAGAAGAGACAAAACAATAATTTTTACAGACTCATTCGACTATGAATAATCCTATTACAAGGGTTATCAGTAGAAGAAGCTAAGGCACTAATCTCGAGCTTGATCTTTCGAACAAGAAGATCCATGGGCATAGCCTTACCCGCATACATACGACGACAACGCTCTCTCCAAATATGACTCACAGCTGCTCCCCATAGCAATCTGCAAGCACTAGCAAAAGGAGACGAAGCTGAGGCAACAGAAATAATCCACGAGTTGGACACTGACCAATCACTCTGGGACGGGGTTAAGAAATTAGCAAGCACCCTACAAACAATAGTGAAGGTGAATTGACATCAAAAAACAGATGGTCCCTTTCATCTGCCCATTAGAGCAGAAATGACATCTTGTGTCACAAACAAGCCCCCAAGAGACAAGCTTAACTGACGTGGGGATACGATCCAGAAAAATAGTCCAAAGAATAAAAGCATTCCTCGGAATGATAGGCAACCTCCACACAATACTAGACCAAGCAACCTCCGATGGGAAATGCTGGATGTCCCTCCAAACCCTAGTAATGGAATACCGAGTCATTGGTTTGCCATTCCAAAGAGGACTAGTCCCACCTGTAATACGAGCGGCAGCAATACTCCTCATTTTCATTAGCTTCTTCCACAACCACGATCCAGCACCAGAATTCAGAGTCCACAAATCCATGCCTTTATTCATATAGTTTATTCTCATATGATGATACTTTTTTTTAATTGGCTCCGTGTTTTTTAATAATCGGGCTTTGACACGCTGTGTAGAATAATTAAATCATTATATTGAATAATGTATTTGCTCATGCTAATTTTTAATAAACATTCAAGCTAACTAAGTCGTTGATTAATTTGGTCAATATCAAGTTGCATATAGTTTAAATTTTACGAATATTTAAGAGAAGTATTTTTCAATTAATATATCTATTGAACTATAAGAAACTCAAGAAATAAAGTTGTACCTCTCACTCAAAAAAAAAAGTTGTACCTCAGTAACATCAATAGTGAGTGCGGTCACGAGTGTATAAGACTATGAGTAATGAGATCGTAAGTTAAACGGTTTACATGTCATCAACGACTAACAAATTCAGAGTACTGATTGAGTTGACTTAGTTTGAATTGGACATATTCATTAAACTTAAATGCATTCATATAACATGATCCTTATTTTAAAATTCTTTAAAGTTATAACAAGTCAATTGATGTTTCATTTTTATTATGTTTAACTATTCCTCACAATAATATTTTTACAGTGATTATTTCTTCAGTCTTGACTTTATTTGTTTGCAAATGTTTCGAGAAAGTTGTAATTTTTTTTCATTTCTCTTGAACTAACTTTTGTTGATAAATTATGTGAAGACCTCTAAGTTTGGTAAGACATAGCTTAATTTGATCAAGGATTAAACTGCATAATTTTAAAAAATATTAATATTAAAGAGAATTAGTTTCAATTAATGTATTTATTGGGCTAGAGAAAACTTTAGAAATAAGGTTGTACATGAGTAAGATCAATGGCGACTGAGGTAATGACTGTATTGTAAGTAAAACGGGTTACATGTCATTAACTATTAACAAATCGAGAGTATTTATCAAGTTGAGTTAGTTTGAATTGGGCATATTCATTAAACCTAAATACAATCATATAACATTATATTTATTTTCAAAATTTTAAAGTTTTAACGGGCCAATATAATAGAGGTTTCATTTTCCTTATGTTTAACTATTCATCAAAATATTTTTTTATAATGATGATTTCTTTAGTCTCGACTTTATTTGTTTGAAATGCTTCGAGAAAGTTATAATTTTATTTTTCATTTGTCTTGAACTAACTTTGCATGATAAATTATTTGAATGACTCCAAGCACTACAACAAAACCTAGCTACGAAGGCACACCGTATTTGCCTCTAAAAGTCATTTTTTTGCCTCTATAGAGTTTTAGAGGCAGATAGCTTAAGTGCCACTAACGCTGCTGCGGCTAAAGGTCTTTAGAGGCAAATACGGTGGCACATGTTATGTGTCACTAATGAAAGAATTAGTGGCAGATATAATTGTTAGTAATTACTACTTTAAACTACTATTATTCTGTCATCTTAGCCACCTTTTAGAGGCACTTATTTGTGTTGGTGATAATTTTTTTTAGAGGCACATATATATGCTTTTAAAAAGAATTTATTTCTACCAGGATATTTTCCTCTATTGGATTCTCTCACTATTTACATACATCATTTCTACTTTTTTGCTATCTACGGGAATTGAACCCGGGTGGCTGAAGGAAATGTGCTAAGTTCTTAGTTCTTACCACTTGGTTCAAGAGTACTTACTGATATTTTTTACGCAGTTTTTAAATATGAATCACAAAACTCAAAGATATGCAGAAACTATGCCAACAAAAGAAATTGAAAAACGTAAATTTCTCCTTAATCATTATTAGAAAATAAAATCATCAATGTTTATTATATATATATACACACATATATTTCACCTTTTAAAAAAATTATATTTTATCTATACAAAAAGTACATAGTTTACAAGTTATCTACCGCTGTAAATTTTAATCATACAACATATAGAGACAACTATAAATTATCTAGCTCTAATTATTTTAATCGTAGAACCAATAAAGTCGGTTCTAAATAAGCTACCTCTAAATTAAAGAAATTTTCTGTATAACTTATAGAGGCAGTTATAAATTATCTGCCTCTAAAGAAATTTCATGTGTAACTTATAGAGGCAGTTATAAGTTATCTGCCTCTAAAGAAATTTTCCATATAACTTATAGAGGCAGTTATAAATTATCTGCCTCTAAAGAAATTTTCTGTGTAACTTATAGAGGCAGTTATAAATTATCTGCCTCTAAAGGAATTTTCCGTAGAGGCAGTTATAAATTATCTGCCTCTAAAAGGTTTAATCCTACAACTTTTAAGGCAGTTATAAATTATCTGCCTCTAAAACTATAAAAATAATATTTATTAAACTTAAAATAAATAAATAAAATACAATTAGAGGCAGATATTTGCATCTATAGAGGCACATATAGTATTTGTTCTTTAAAAGTATATTTAGAGGCAAATATTCTATGTGCCTCCGTGTATCTGCCTCCGTAGTCAGGTTATGTTGTAGTGAAGTTTGGTAAGTCATTAATTAAATTGATCAAGGTTCAAGCTGCATAAATTTTAAAAATTTATGAATATTTAAGAGAATTATTTATTTTTAATTAATATATTTATTAATATAGAAAAAAGTAAAAAAAATAAGATTCGACCTTAATGATGAGTGAGGTCATGAGTGTATAAGAGTATGAGTAATGAGATCGTAAGTAAAACGGGTTACATGTCATCAACTACTAACAAATTTAGAGTATTGACTAAGTCTACTTAGTTTGAATTGGACATATTCATTAAACGTAAATGCATTCATATAACATGATCCTTATTTTTAAATTCTTTTAAGTTACAACGGGTCAATTGATGTTTCATATTTATTATGTTTAACTATTCCTCAAAATAATATTTTTGCAGTGATTGTTTCTTTAGTCTCGACTTTATTTGTTAGCAAATGCTTCAAGAAACTTGCAATTTTGTTTTCCATTTCTCTTGAAGTAACTTTTGTTGATAAATTATGTGAATAACTCCAAGTTTGGTAAGTCATTAATTAATTTGATCAAGGATTAAACTGCATGAATTTTAAAATTATATGAATATAAAAGAGAATTATTTTTCAAGTAATATATTTATTGGGCTAGAGAAAAATGTCAAAAAATAAGGTTATGAGTGTATCGTAAGTAAAACAGGTTACATGTCATTAACTATTAACAAATCGAGAGTATATATCGAGTTGAGTTAGTTTGAATTGGGCATAACCTAAATACATTCATATAACATTATATTTACTTTTAGTTTTTTTTTTAAGTTTTAACGGGCCAATATAATCGAGGTTTCATTTTCATTATGTGTAACTATTCATCAAATTTTTTTTTTACAATGATGATTTCTTTAGTCTCAAATTTATTTGTTTGAAATGCTCTGAAAAAGTTATAACTGTATTTTTCATTTGTCTTGAACTAACTTTTGTTGATAAATTATTTGAAGTACTCCAAGTTTGGTAAGAAATTAATTAATTGAATCAAGGTTCAAGCTGCATAAATTTTAAAAATGTATGAATATTGAAGAGAATTATTTTTTAATTAATATATTTATTAATATAGAGAAAACAAAAGAAATAATGTTTGACCTTAATGGTGAGAGAGGGCATGAGTGTATAAGAGTTTGAGTCATAGGATCGCAAGTAAAATGGGTTACATGTCATTAACTATTAAAAAATTGAGAGTATTGATTGAGTTGAGTTAGTTTAAATTGGGCATATTCATGAAGCCTAAATACATTCATATAACATGATTCTTATTTTTCAAATTCATTTAAGTTTTAAAAGGCCAATTGAGGTTTCATTTTTCATTATGTTCAATTATTCCTAAATTTTTTTACAATGGTAGATTATTTAGTCTCGACATTATTCGTTTTGCAAATGCTTCGAGAGAGTTGCAATTTTTTTTCATTTTTCTTGAACTGGATTTGTTGGTAAATTTTTTGAAGGACTCAAAGTTTTCATTAATTAATTTGATAAAGGATCAAGCTACATAAATTTTAAAAAATCATGAGCATTTAAAAGAATTATTTTTAATTAATATTTATTAATCTAGAGAAAACTGAAAAAATAAGGTTGTATCTTAGTAAGATCAATGGGGTGTGAGATCATGAGTGTTTAAGAGTATTGAGTCATGAGATCGTAAGTAAAATGGGTAACATGTCATTAACTATTAACTAATTTAGAGTATTGATCGAGTTTATTAGTTTCAATTAGGCATATTCATAAAACCTAAATATATTCATATAACATGATCATTATATCCAAATTCCTTTAAGTTTTAATAGGACAATTGAGGGTCCAATTTTTTTTATGTTTAACTATTCCTTATTTTTTTTACTATTTTTTTACGGTGATGGTTTCATTAGCGACTTTAAATTATTTTTTTTCAAATATTTCGAGTGAGTTACAATTTTTTTTATTTTTCTGGAAATTACTTTGTTGGTAAAGTATTGGTTGGATTCATCCAAAAAAATATTCATATTGGTTTACAGGACATTACTCATTTGAAATTTTGAATAAAAATTATAATTGTAATGTATTTTCTCCTTTGCAATAATCATAGATGGAACTATTTTATTTGAGTATGCAATTAAAATTGACTAATTTCCAAAATATCTTATAATTAATCACAATATCCAATTTAAATATAATATATTTTTTGGTATCTATTATCTTGCTATTATATGAGAATATAAAATTAGAGAGATATAATTTATAGCTATGTCCTTAATAATAGGATACTAACGTATCATATTACTTTGTTTCTTCTGATTTTAAATTAGTCAAATTAATTAATAAATAAAATTCCAAATATTTTTTATACATGATGAAATTTAGGAAAAAGTACACTTCCCCATTTAACTTAGATTAATTAAAATTATTAAAGTATATTTTAAAAAATAATGTGCAACTCACTCTTTAATTTTAGTTTATTTCTGTATTTTATACTTTAAATTGTTTAATTTCTTAACTATGTAATATGTTAACCAATTTGACCCATTGAGTGTTCATTTAATTTTTTTTAATTTGAAATGACTAAAAATAAAATTAAATGTATCATTATAAAAATATTTTCTACTAGTTGTATTAATTAAATAATTAAAATATAACATATCGGCCAACGGGCCGAAAAAATGCTAATATTAAATATAAGAACAAACGTATTGTGTGCAATGAACTAGTGACAAATAACATTTCATTATATTTTTGGAATAATAACATTTCATGTTGAAACCAATTTGACGATAAAACATTTAATTTGCTCCCGCTACATGTATATGCATGCAGGATCACAGATCACAGTTGTAGATATGCTCATTGAAACTTTCTACAAGTTCGTGCATTTCAACTAAATTTGCAACCACAATTCACGTGATCTCCATTACTTGGGCAAGGGATTAACTAAAATGCGGAATACATTGAAAACATGCTAAATGACATAAAATTGTTCAAAAGTTTAAGGGGTCAAAAGAAGAGAAAATAAATGAATAATTAATCATCTATTATGCCCAGAGGACGTACCACCGACATAATAGCCAAAGGACGATCAAGGTTGACCAAGAGAACTTACTACCATACACCCTCATATAACTTATTCGACCATTTTGAACAGTTGATCATATGTGTTTATAGATCTGAATGAAGCTAGTTTGACCGACTTAATGATGAGAACGTACACTAATTGTTGGAACCTACGCTTCGATTTACCAAGTACACGACGTGAGTTCGTGTACCCATATTGGAAAGGGGGATCACATGATCACTTAAGTCCCTTCAACCCTAGAATTCGCTCTCTTACGACACTCTAGTCGAAAAGTAGAGGCTTTGGCTAATTGTAATCAACTTGAACCAAGTTGTGACTCGGATTATAGTAGAGTCGTGAACGAACTCACTTTCCGTAAAGAACATTCCTATCCTTTTCCAAAGCCTAGGGTTACAAGGAATTCCTTTATGGGATAAAACTACTAACACCTTCAAAATCAAGGCTTATGAAATTTAAGAACATTTGAGACCTTTGAGAGGAGATGGAAATGTGTAAATTGGTGTGTTTGGAAAATAAACGAGCTGGAGAAGCGTGTGAAACACCAAAATCCAGAAGCAAACCAACGACCCATTGGACCTCACAACACAGATGTGCCAAAGCTCTGTATTCAGCCTCTGAAGAGGACTGAGAGACTGTACTCTGTTTCTTCTTGCAGTAGTGGCAAAATAAACCTTTGTCAGTAGCCTTAAACCTAGCATTATAACCAGTGGCCATGACCATGGATTCCAGAGATTGAACTGGAAGAACTCCTTTCATCTGTCTTTCAAGCGGAACCGCACATTTGAAAGAAGTCAGAATATCTGGTAGTAGATCCATTAACAACAACTACGATCACTGCACATCAAAGGCTTCATTCAATCCTCTAATGAAACGAATAGAGTAATCCTACTCCTGATAGACTAAGACTTGTTTGGCAACAGTACAGGCAGTCGAATGACCAGAAGAAAAATCACAGCAAGGAATGGGACGGTTTTGAAGACATTCTTCCCACAACATCTTAAGATTCGTGAAGTATTGAGTAACTGTACTATCACCTCGATTGCAGGAAGCGATCTTCGCCTGGAGATCGGCAATGCGAATCGCATCGCAGTGGCTGAATCATTTCTTCATATTTGTCCATACGTTGAAGGCGCTGTTATAGGAGATCAAACTCTGAGCAATATCGTCAAAAACTGAATTGAGGAGCCAGCTGAGAACTTCATAGTTGCAACGATTCCAAGCAGCAAGAGTAACATCAGACGTCACCGGAGATGGAAGAGATCCGTCGATGAAGGCGATCTTGTTTTTGATGCTCAAAGCAACACTGATTGAGCGACTCCAAATATGATAGTTATCATTTGAGAGTTTAACAGTAATGATTGGAATTGAGCGGCAATGTATTTCAATGAATGAGAGTATTCTCTCTCCTCAGACAGTTAGCAGGGATTATATACCCAACCAACTCAAGTGAAACGATGCGGACTGGAAGCAGGTCAAAAAGAACTAAGGATTACCAATCAGGGTAATAACCAGAGATTGGTCCAACGATGAGTCACGGGATAAATAGCAACAGTACATGGTAGAATCTTGAATGGATAAACAAGCCAACTCATGAATGTTACACTTTACAATAATAGTTATTTTCAGTCATTGATCAACACAGGAGCTGCCCATAAACATCTGTAGTGGATAAGGGTAATTTACAATGAGGACCACCAACCAAGAATGTAACTTTATATTGTTTACTTTGTTGGTGGGTTTGGAACATGATGAAAAGACACCAATAAAGAAAATATGAAGAGTAACTTCAATGCTTTAATCTTTCCACTAGAAATAAGATAAGACACGCTACTACCAGTACTTCATTTGTTGTGTTACCCATCAACTAACATCTATAAAGAGCCACCGTTAATTTGGGATGAAATACATTCGTCTTTCTCACGAGATCAATTTCGAGTCTCTTTATAGATTAATCCTTCCTTTGATCAAGTTAATTTGTTTACTTATTATACCAGCAGACAGCAATATATTAATTGTACGTAGAAGGAAGGAGTTTGGCATGCGCGTTTTCTAGTTTATACTGAATCATAGTTGGAAGATTAAAGGCTTTGAGGAAGGATAGCTGTTGAACCTTGTTTAATTTATTCTACTCCTTCCTTGTCGCAACAAAAGATGAAAAGAAAATAAAGAGACATTTATGCATGGGAGGGAGGCCCATGCATGCTTTAAAGATGCGTGGACGTTACTTTGTTGTATATTATCCAGTGACCAGTGAGGATTCCAACAAGGTATGAACTGTGCTGACATATCAGCAATACCAAAATCCAACGTCATCTTTTTCACTTTTCCCTTTCCAGTTGCTTCCCACTAACTCTAAAATTATCTTTATCGCAGCCATGACTGAGTCGTGACTCATGACCAACCACTTTTGAGCATTTTTTTTTTACTAAGTTGGACCCAGATGAGACCATTACTCCCACTAGAGGGGAGACATCATGTGTGTATTTAATGGGGGGTAGGTATTTGACAAGTTTGGAAGCACAACCTCTTAATCTCATCATTCGTTACACTCTAATTCATTACAACTATACTCTTCAATTCTTTCAACGCATAAGATAATGAAGCTGCCGGGTGGTCAAAGCATGAAGACTAGAGTACAGTTCATGAGGCAAGCTGCAGGGAATACAACAACAGGGAGTCTCTCTTCTTCTTCTTCTTCTTCTTCTAATAATAATAATATTGATGTTGGGAGGAAATCTAGAAAAGGTGGATCAGCTATGGGTTATTTGCCAAAGAAGTTGGTTTCCAAGCTTAGTGTACAGTTGAAGCATGCTGCATCCATTGGTTGGCATAACAAGAACATTACTACTACTACTACTACTTCTCTTAACTACTCCTATGATATACACAGCTATTCCCTCAACTTTGATGATGGACGTCACCGCCATTAATATATATACATCAATATTAACATATATAGGATCATTATATTGGTACACATGCATTAATATTCATCTTCCTTCTTCGGTCTCAAATGTTAATATTGGTAATATCAATACATCATTATATTTTATGGTTTACGTTCCCTTTTTGCCGGATAATATAATGTACCAATGTCTACTTGTACTAATCGCCTTTGTGAGAATGCCAGCTATCTAATCATCAGTGTGGAGATAGCCAACTTTATCTTCTCATCTCAAACTAACTCCCCTCTGTAGTGGACATGAACCTCGATATGCTTCGTGTGATCATGTAAAACAAGATTAATTGCAATCTAAAAGAGTACGAGCCATAACCCGTATGCCAGTTCTTCTATCAGTCGAGTTAACCACACAAATTCGGAACAAACATCAGAAATAGACATGTAGTCAGCTTCATTTAAAGATTTAGACACTTGTTCTTGCTTCTTACATTGCCAGGCAATGATCGAGTCCCCATTGTTAACACATGCCTAAGGTCGACCGACGAGTGTTAGCACAACCGACATAGTCATCATCAGCAAAGGCCAAGATAATAGCCAAACCAATGCTTGGGAAAACAGTACTCCCATGTGTCGGGTACTCTGTAAATATCGCAGTATACAGAACACAACAGCTAAATGAGGTTCGCGAGGTTGGGCGATAAATTGACTTACAGCCTAAACTGCATAAGCTATATCTGGCCGAGTAAAAGTCAAGTAAATCAAACTGCCTACCAGACGTTTGTAAAGATATGCATCAAACTCCATTTCACCCTCATCTTGTTTTAGTTTCACATTCATCTCCATCGGTGTATTACATGGAGTACACTCTGCCATCTCGTTTCAGCATTTTATCGTGCCATCTAAAAGTGAATTCGGGGATATGTTGCATGTCAAGTTGTCCAAAACTTATGTCACAATTGTTAGACAAACTCAACGAAATAGAATTGGGGGAAAAACTATAATCGAAGCTTGTGTTGTCACAGTTTCCTTAAGATAGATTCGCCCTACACAAGGAAGATTTTCTCCCAAGATACTACTTGAATTGTGGGAATGGCCAGTGCTTTAATGAGAAGGAAAATGTCGAAGAAGAAGAAGACTGTTCACATTCTTCATGTGGGTAATCATCACGAGTCGAAGAAGAAAGGCTGAGTTGGGTAGTGGGTTGGGTATGATGGGTTAGGTTGGGTTGGATATGGGTTGAGTCATGGGTGGACACATGACTCTTGTCCCCCGTTGGACCATCTTTGGCTAACCCGAATTTGATTGAACGCTCCGGTGACGTGCGTAATCGGTTACACCGACACGTGGCGGTATGTTATTGGTCTAGAAAATTAATTCATAAAAATTATAACTTTCGACACTATACTTATTTGTATTACAATTTAACACTCCTATTATTTCTGTATTTAATTTTTACTCAGATGATCCGAGTTTCCCTAGCTCACCCTTCCGTCCAAACAGGCACCCAAAATTCCCAAACTTGTTGAGGACAATTTGAAAAGTAAATCTCCACCATCTGGGCACTGCCAAAAGCGGCAATGGTGGGAGAAGGTTGTGTTCCTCCCACGAGTGACGTTATCCCTCCGGAGACTGCGAAGATGATCCGTCTGGGTCGGAATCGATTATTTTTTACCCTAGGATAAATAGTTTGGATAATACAGAGCACATGGGCATTCCTTTAAGATTTCTATTTTCATGGCGCCACTCCGCCACCAGATGACTGCCATGGCTTTCTTAGGTTACCGCACGATGGCACCTGACTTGAGATGCTTCGAAGACACGGACGCTCTAGTCGATCCAGAGAGCTAACCCGCATTCCACATTGTCGCTGATCGACGTGGTGGCGCCTCCCGTTGTAGGGGAAGGGTGTGAGGGGAAGAAGAAGGCTTTGGCGGCGGGACACGATTGGGGAGCGTACATGGCTTGTAAATTGTGCTTGTTCATGCATGATGAGGTGAAGTCCTTAGTCGCTTTGAGCATCCCATTTAGTCCCAAGAACCCTGAACCCTAATCGGAGACCGATTCCGTCTTTCAAGGCTTTCATAGGCGAAAATTACTATTTACTACTATACCAAATCTGTAATAGTTAAATATTTATCAGTGCCACACAGTTGAATCCAAATCTGAATTGATAGAAGTAGATGGTGAATTTGTTGTTCAGGAAGTTGAATTTGCAGAGCTGGGAACTGAGAGAGTTGCGAAGGAGTTGTTAACTTACCACACCCCAATTAGTGTGCTCTATTCATTCTGGTTGGTGGGTTGTAGGCACTGGGAATTGTCAGCGGCGTGTACAAGAGAGCAAATCAAGGTGTCGGTGAAGTTCATAGTTGGGGATCAAGACCTTTTTGGTCATCGTAGTTCTCCAATCATCCCGGTAAAAAATAAATATAGAAATAATATGAGTGTTAAATTGTAATACAAATAAGTATAGTGTTTAAAGGTATAATTTTCATGAATTAATTTCCTGGACCAATAACATACCGCCACGTGTCCTGGATTTTTTCCAAAAATAGGCTTGGGCCAAAATTCAATTCCCAAAATAGGCTCCATGTACGGTCAATTCCCAAAGTAGGCTTGTGTGTGCTGACTGGACGCGTACATCGCCAAATTAAATGGCGATCATTGTTTATCGCCAATATAAATGGCGATTTACACCATCTGACACAACAGCACCAAAAATCGCCATTTATATTGGCGATTTCAGCACTGAAAATCGCCAATATAAATGGCGATTTTCAGCTGCTGAAACAACAGCTGAAAGTCGCCATTTATATTGGCGATTTTTAGAGCAAAATCGCCAATATAAATGGCGACTTTCAGCTGTTGTTTCAGCAGCTGAAAATCGCCATTTATATTGGCGATTTTCAGTGCTGAAATCGCCAATATAAATGGCGATTTTCAGCTGCTGAAACAGCAAAAGTTTGCCTGACACACTTTACTTTCAAATAGAGTGAAATAGCACTTTGGCCTCTCTACTTTGTAAACTTAACAAATAGCCCCCTATTGTATAAACTGCTCTTTTTATCTTTCATTTTTTGATCAATTTGTATTTTGGGTCCTTCCATTTCAACTAACGCTTCATGACGTTAAATATGTGCACATAGATTCTATTTTGAGATTTTTATGTTCGTATTTCAAAACAATGGCGAAGCTAGGATTCAAGCATACCCTGGGCCCGATACATAAAATACAATAGGCCGAATATATTTTCGTACGAAAAAATACATATATTTTAGCTATTTGGGTCAAGGGGACCCTGGGCCCGGGCCCAGGGTAGCCACCCCCTATCTTCGTCAGTGTTTCAAAAGGTGTTTATAATTGACTAATGTTACTCGTATAGTACTCATTAATTTAATTGGTGCGCATTACTATACGAGTAACATTAGTCAATTATAAACACCTTTCGAAATACGAACATAAAAATCTCAAAAAAGAATCTATGTGCACATATTTAACATCATGAAGCGTTAGTTGAAATGGAAGGACCCAAAATACAAATTGGTCAAAAAATGAAAGATAAAAAGAGCAGTTTATACAATAGGGGGCTATTTGTTAAGTTTACAAAGTAGAGAGGCCAAAGTGCTATTTCACTCTATTTACAAAGTAAAGTGTCAGATGTTTCAGCAGTTGAAAATCGCCATTTATATTGGCGATTTTCAGTGCTGAAATCGCCAATATAAATGGCGATTTTTGGTGCTGTTGTCAGATGGTGTAAATCGCCATTTATATTGGCGATAAACAATGATCGCCATTTAATTTGGCGATGTACGCGTCCAGTCAGCACACACAAGCCTACTTTGGGAATTGACCGTAGAACGAGCCTATTTGGGAATTGAATTTTGGCCCAAACCTATTTTTGGAAAAAATCCAAGTTAGGGGAAGGTGTACTGTAAAATATGATTAGGCCCATGTTAGCAAATGGTCTATCGTTGTAGGCTCGAGCTATTAAGCCATCTGTATGGCCCATTAGAAAAATGAATTATGACTAACTAAAAATGTTGAATTCACCTCATTGGCTCGATACAAAAGAAAACAATAATTGGTTATGTTAACAATGTTCAGTTCTAGTTTTATGTTTGTAATGATTGTACTCGATCCTCTGAAAGAAGTTTTAGTGGGTTGATCCCAGTTGAACATTCGAAAACTTAACCTCTTAGAGCATTCCCATCAATGGTAATAAGGGACTTGCAAGTTGAGGTGTCATGTGAGGTGGCATGTGAAATGCAAATTTCATTGATGGGAGGGAAGAAAATTTTATGCAAATTTGCATATTATGCAATTGTGTTTGCAAATGAAAGTGGGCCCCTTATTTTACTTTTTCATTTCTTTATTTGTTTTTTGGTTTATTTTTATTTTTTGGTTGCCTTATTTTTTGTTAAGAGTATTGTAATTATAATTTAAAATGATGTTAGTCCCACATTTGCAATTGCTTTTGAATTGCATGGATGGGAGTTATATGAAAGTGAGAAGTTTGGTAATTACAAAAATTGATAGGTGGCAGTAGGGACCACATTTGCAATTGCAAATGGATACTATTGATGTGGATGCTCTTAGTAATCAAATCAGATTCCATGAAATACTCCAAACACATTAAAATTTTAAATAAATCCAATGTTGGTTGTATAGAATTCAAAACTTGACGTTAGTGCCACTTGATGATCTTCTCTGTCGGCGTCTTCTCCTCCCACAAATTCGATTGCCAGCTCAATCGATCCCCATTCTGTTATGGTTGGTCCTGAGCCTCCCCGTCACTAATTTCATATTCAGATCTGGAATTTCCTTCATCCTCGAAACCTCCTCCTCCACTTGTTCGGCAATAACACAGATACTCGAGGAGGAGTAGGAGGTTGACCTCAGCGATACGACAAGCAAAGCTGTTTTGGCTCAACAAATTGTGAAAAGGAATATATCGTCACTAACGGGCATCTTCGAATTGTATCTAGAGTGCATTAGTTCAATATGACATGGAATTTTGTTACCACGAGTTGATGGAAGTTGTAATTTAGTTGTCATCTTTCGAATTAAAAAGTTAACTAGAAAGTTGCATGGGGCAAGAATGTAATAATTTAAAAGTTACAGCCAAATTTTTAGAAAGTAGTTTGAGGCAAGAATGCAGTAATTAAAAAGTTACAGCCTGAGGGAATAATATATAAGAACAGTAGTGGCCGAACAGATCTTCACTTCTCACTAGATTTTTTAGCGAGCGTTGCCGCTTCGGGTGTATGTAAGGTGTGGTGAGCGGTTGCCAACCCGTCGGGATAGCAAGGGTGAACGGGAATAGGAAGAATATAGTAATAGAAAATCTAAGAAGATGAAGGGCTGTTAGCAACGACATTTATGATTGGGACCTGCAGTGAACAGAATTGTCTTAAACATACATGCTGAAATTAAAGCATCATAATTAATTGGCTGCCTCTAGGCATGAATGTCTACATACGACCCATGTTTAGTTTCAAAAGTCTAATAAGCACCATTGGATTAACCACACAAAAAAATGTAGTCAAATAGCTGAGAAGACGCATAGTGTAAGTGTACTTACCCAATAATTAAGAAATGCGAGCAAATGAATGAAATTAGAGTTTACCCAATGATTAACAATATAACACGTGATTTTGTTTTCAAATGATCACTCTATTCAACATTCAATTGGTCTGAATGCTAAAGTGTCTTAAATATTTCTAAAGTAGTGCAGATGAAGGTTTCATTTTTTACTTGGCTTATGTGTTCAACCCAGACTGGCAACCTTATCAAAATTAACCAAGTGGCGTGTTGTATATCATACCACAACCTAATTAACATGTAACAATATTTATCCACGATTGAATTAAACCATTCAACATCCCTATTTAACAATTGGGGCAGTCTGATAGACACAACAACTCAAATGACGAGTTTTAACTGAAATCAGAGGAGACAAAGACATGTGGGGACAGAGAAAATGACAAGGAAAACTGATTAAATACAGAGTAACGGGGAAAAGACAACTAAATGTGAGAGGGAAGGGAATTACAATGGGAATCGGATGGGAAAAGCCCCTAATTAATACCAGGGTAGAGAAAGACACGTAGAAGTAGGTAAAATAAGGTTAACTAAAAGTAAGTGGAAGAGGATTACACTTATCATCGAACGGGAAAAACCCTTAAGGATTAGTGTAAGAGGGTATGGTTGAGAAGAAAAGCCCATGTGGCGGTTGTGAAGAACAAAATGAAAGTCTCTTGTGAGGGAGAGAAAACGCCTTAATGAAAAGTGTAGAGTGTTTGTGCTTCCAATAGTTTTAATAATAAACAATAAAGATAATCGGCCGACCACAAATATAGCCTTTAACCAACATGGTAATTTTGGATTTTAAGGGAACCAATGGGGGTAATATTGGATTTTAAGGGAACCAATGGGGTAATTTAGACTTTAAGAAAATTTTCTATAGGCTTTTGTAAAGAGATTTTGAAAAGTGGGGTTTGAAGGAGGTTTTTTCCCCTTAATGAATAGTGGAGTACCTTTGTGCTTTCAATTGTTTTAATTTTTCTCATTCTCTTCTCCTCCTTCTCTAAACTTTTCCAATTGACCATAATATTCTGAAGCTGTCAGAGGAGGACTGGAGGAGGTGAGGCGGCGGCAGATGCGAAATTATAATTAGTTCAGGGACGGAGCTTATTGTTAGCATATAATATCTCCACTAATTATGGACATTATAATATCTCCACTAATTATTGAGATTACAATATGTTAGTATATACGGCTCCACCAATTATGGAAATTATAATATTCTCTTTTAATTATGTTTTTCCACCAATTATGGAAATTATAATATTCTCTTTTAATTATGTTTTTCCAATTAGTTGGAGTCTTAAGTCCTATTGTAATCTATATATGTGGCCGCTATGAACTGATTAGGGTTTCATATGGTTTTCCATCCCTTTCAGTCTCTAATAATATTTCTCTCCTTCTCCCCGTGGATTAGTCAACTCTCTGTTGATGAACCACGTTAAATCTTGTTGTTCTCTCGTAATTCTCATGGTATCAAAGCCTCTGTTGTTTGGTATTCGGTTCCATTTTTGTCTTCCTTCAAGCAGATTCATCTCGGCGTTCTCTCTTCTCCATTCTCCTCTCCATGGCTTCTGATTCCTCTCCCGATTCAGCAATTATCAAGCTCACATGCAAGAATTTTCTCTATGGCAATACTCATTCAAGACTATTATTCAAGGTAAATGTTTCTTACCGCGTCTCGATGGATCCACAGCCTTGCCGACCACAACCGACACCAACGCTAAAGAAGTTAGCCTGGTACGTTAATAATGCGAAGGTTACTTCGCTCTTGATTAGCTCTGTTGAACCAAGCATCACATTGACTTTCTGATCCTTTACTACCGCAGCAACAATTTGGTCCCATCTTGAGAAAAACACACTCTCATGTAAGCATGTCTCGCCTCTTTGATCTCGAGTACGCTCTCTCGAACCTCTTGCAAGGTGATATGGATGTTCACCAATAATATCTTGTTGCTTCAACTTTGTGGACTGAGCTAGATCTCATTCCTTCTGTTTCCACTATCTCGACTACTGCTAGTGTCGAGATTCTACGAGAAAGAAAAAGGACAACGCTGCTTCACTTTCTTATGTGCCTCCGTCCTGAGTTTGAGCAGACTCGTGCTCAACTTCTCTTCAGTGATACTTGGGATATTGAAACTATCCATAGTGATCTCTACCGCACCAAGACTAGGCTTCATACGAAAGCCAAGCTGGATAATGTCTCGGCCGAATCAGGACTTGTTTTCGCAACTAATAATGCTAACTAGGGCTGGCAGTCGTTGCCGGTTTTTTCAGTTTAACCGAAAACCGGACCGGAAACCGAGTGACCGAACCGAAGAAACCGAGTCGGCTCGGTCGTCGGTTGCAGTTTTTGGGAATTTTCGGTTTTAACTCGGTTTTCGGTTTAAACCGAAACCGGAGAAAAACCGAATTAGAACGAGTGCCCTCTTCCAAATATCTTGCCTCTCGATTTCAGTCCCTACTCCCTTCTCTGACTCCCACTTTCCTCCGCCGATCTTCGCCAATCCTAGCCGCAACATTGTTGTCTACTCTTCCGGTGAGAGTTGGATCGAATCGTGAGTCAAATCAGTGGATTGCTCGACTGCTAGTAAGGAGAAGCTTCTTGATGTCTTTTTTTCTCACTGCCAAGTAAATAAATCAGTCAGATCTAAGGCTGCTGCGGCCGACGGTGATGGTTTCGCTGCCGTCTTAATCTGGATCGAAAGGGGATGAAGAGTTATTGATGATATCAGCCTTTCGAGGTGAGGTATTTTTGCGGAAGATGATGGTGGCGGTGAGCGGGGAGAGGAAGCGATGAAGAAAAAGGGAAAGGAGAAAGAAGGTGACGACGTGCGATTCCCACGGATGGTCGTCGAGCTGACCCGTCGTCCGCCGTCGGATCAACCCGAAGGGAGAAGTAATCGGAGAGACAAGCTGCAGAAGAGGAGTAGGCAGCTTGTCGTCCTTCAAGTATATTTGGTAGAAAGGAGCTGGTTCCTGGTTTGAGGAGGAGGAGGCCGGGAGGAGAGGGTGGAGCTGCGGCCGAAGTGGAGACAGAGGAGAGGGAAGAAGTCAGAGGAAGAAGAGAGGAAAATGGAGGGAAGAAGTCAGAGGAAGAAGAGAGGAAATCGGAGGGAAGAAGTCGGAGGAAGAAGAGAGGAAGTCGGAGGGAAGAAGAAGACGTGGGTCTGTGGTTCGGTTCGGTTCTTACTGCTGGATTTCGGTCAAAATGGACTCAATCGGTTTTCCGGTCACGGCTCGGTTATAAACCGAAACCGGCCGGTTCGGCTCGGCTAAAAAACCGAACATTTTCGGTTCGGTCGCCGGTCATGCCTTCGGCCACAATTCGGCTTCGGTCAACCGACCTTTCGGTTCGGTTTTTGACCGAACCCGGGCCGACTGCCAGCCCTAATGCTAACAATGGCAACCAATCTGACCCTAATTCTATTGGAGTTGAAGCGTATGTAGTCGGTCGTTGTCGGCCACAATTCCATGGTTCACGATCTCAAAATCAGGTTCAAAGTTCTCAGCATAACAATTATCCTCCTCCTTCTTGTCGATTCTGTAATAAACAGGGACACTCAATGAGTCATTCTCGCAAAAGAAACTTGTGCAACTATTGCAATAAACCATGGCATATTATTCTTGATCATCTCCGCAAATCTCGCCATGGTGAGTGTGCTCTGTATGATGGTTCTCCAGCTGATCGTGGTCAGTCAAGTGGCAATCACAATGGTGCAGCCTACTCTTCTACCATGGCTGAAACTCTGAGCCCCACTTCCATTGACCAACTCTTTCAAGAGGCATTGACAAAGGATCTTTCCCTCTGCATTGACTAATGCCTTCTCTACCGTTGGAATCTCAGGTACTTCACCCCCTTGGTTTATTGAATTGGCCTCATTTAATCACATGTCTGGACAGCAGGATATATTTCAAAACTACAAAGCATTAGAAAATCTTAGTGTTGAAGTTGGTAGTGGACACACTACAACAAAAAGGGAAATTAGTGGCAGGCGGCGGGCCTGTCTGCGAGTAAGTTACTCGCAGACAGCTGGGCTTACTCGCAGACAGGAAGCGCCTGCCACTAGCTAGTGGCAGGCGGCCTGCGAGTAAGCCCAATCTGCCACAAGCTAGTGGCAGGCGGCCTGCGAGTAAGCCTAGTCTGCCACAAGCTAGTGGCAGGCGGCCTGCGAGTAAGCGCGGTCTGCCACTAGCTAGTGGCAGGCAGCCTGCGAGTAAGCACGACCTGCCACTAGCTAGTGGCAGGCGGCCTGCAAGTAAGCCCGGCCTGCCACTAGCTTGTATGCTCCTATGAAATTCACTTTCGCTGAAACCCAATTCACTTTCTTCTTCTTCTATCTCCTTAAAATTTTATTCTCCAAATCCCTGCTCCTTTCTCACCCCACACCCCAATTCTGTCTTCCCACCTCCTCCTCATCAAGGAGGAAAAGATTCGGTCTTTCTATTGTGGCAATGAGCTTCGACGCCGGTGTGGGAGTTATGGGCACCAAGCTCGGATGATGACCTACTTCGAGCCCAATGGCGTGGTGGTTCCTGTCACGGTGGTGGGGTTCCGGGAAGGGAACATTATCACCCAGTTGAAGGCTTTTAGGTTGGCCAAAAATTGACATTTGAGGAGCTTTTCCAGGAAGGCGACTTAGTTGATGTATCTGGAACCACCATTGACAAAGGGTTTCAAGATGGGGATGAAACGATTGGGATAACTAGAAATTTAGTGACCAGATAGCAATAATAATAAACTTAAGTGACTGCCTATAAACGAAAAGGGATGAAACAGAAAAGACTAGAAATTTAGTGACCAGATAATAATAATCAGAAAGTTAAGTGACTGCCTAGAAACAAGGGGGATGACACATGAAAAAACAGAAATTTAGTGACTAAACAATAATAATCATAAAGTTAAGTGACTAATATTAGTGGCAGGCGGCCTGCGACTAACCACGCGCCTGCCACTAAGCTTAGTGGCAGGCGCCTGCCAATAACCTCACGCCTGCGAGGAGCTTACTCGCAGACAACGCCTGCCACTTAATGGGCTTCCTCGCAGCAGCTTTACTCGCAGGCCCATATGTGGTTAGTGGCAGGCAGCGCCTGCGAGTAAGCTCCTGTTTTAGTGGCAGGCTGCCTGCCACTAACCTCGACGAGGCCTGCCACTAAACCATCCTTTTGTTGTAGTGACACAAGTTACCTGTTGCAGGAGTTGGGACTATTGTCACGCCAACCATTACTCTTCCAAACAGTCTACATGTGCCAAAATTAATCCCTAATCTTGTATATGTGATTCAACTAACGGAACCTGGTTGTCGTGTGTTGTTTACTTCAAATGGTTGTATTATTCAGGATCAAGTGACCAGGAACCATGTCGGAACGGGAAGCAAACGGGGATGAACTTTTCTTCTTGATTCATTGGCGTCACATTCATTGACGGATAACAACTCTCGGGTTTCTTGTTTTTCTGCTCAACCTCTTTCTAATAAATGGGTTTTATGGCATAATCGACTAGGCCACCCCCATGCAGCTAGATTGTCTTTTATGTTTCAGAAAAAATTATTACCGGATGATTGTGTTATCAAAAATTCTATAATTCCTTCTTGTGAATCGTGCATTGAGGCCAAGACACGTGATTTGACTTTTGCTTCTAGTACTACTGAGATTTCAGATCCGTTTTCTCTTATTCATACGGATTTGTGGGGACCAGCCCCGGTTACTTCTCATCTTGGTTTTTGGTATTTTGCGCTATTTATTGATCATCATACACGATATACATGGATTTATTTCTTACAACAGAAGTCTGAGCTTATTAATGCAGCCAAGGAATTTGTGTTAATGATTCACACTCAATTCGGCCAGAATATCAAGACCTTCCTGGTGGTGAATTCTCCTCTCACGCCCTTCAGAAGTTTTATCGTGACAATGGTATTCTGTATCAACTTTCTTGTCATGGGGTTCTGCAGCAGAATGGTTTAGTGGAAAGAAAACTCGTCATGTTATAGAGCTTACCCGTGCGCTTCTTTTGCAGACTGTCGTTTCACCCACTTTTTGGGTTGAGGTTGTTTGAAGTGTAGTCTACTTAATTAATCGCCAACCACGTCCTGTTTTGCAGAACTCTACTCCTTATACGGTTCTTTATAAGCACAATCCGGATTACTCTCGACTTTGCATTTTTGGTTGTGTGTGCTTCGTTCGACTTCCTCGTAAGGATCGCACCAAGTTCACATCTAAGACGGCTAGATGTGTATTTTTGGGCTACACCGACCATCATAAGGGGTATATTTGCTATGATGTTATTAATCGTCGAGTTCACATTGGTTATCATGTCGTCTTTCTCAAACATATCTTCTATTTTCAAGCTGGCATCTCGTCCAAACCTGATACAGGCAGATTGGTTCTTCCTGACTTTGAGGACCTCGATGACACTCTCTTGGATGGTGTGGTTGGGGACGTACCTGAACCTGAGCATCAACCACCACGCCTCCTACGCTGGTTGAACTCGTGTCTCCTCCACCTCCTCTTCCTCCTCGTCGGTCACAACGTGCCACACAAGGTCAATTACCTCCCCGTTATTCTGATTATGTTACTTACTCTGCATCTGATGTTTCTATCCCTTCCACTTGCAAGCAGGCCCGAGGTCAGCCAGAATGGGAGGCAGCCATGTCCACAGAAATCCAGGCTCTTCACGACAATAAAACCTGGGATCTTGTTCCTCGTCCACATCAGGCTCCAGTCATTGGTTCTAGATGGGTTTACACGGCAAAATTTCATCTGGATGGTTCTCTTGATAGATATAAGGCTCGTCTGGTGGCACAAGGTTATCGATAAGAATTTGGCATTGATTATGAAGAGACATTTTCTCTGGTCGCTAAGATGACTACAGTTCGGATCCTTATTGCTATCGCAGCTCAACAATCATGGCCCCTCATTCATCTTGATGCTAAAAATGCCTTCCTTCATGGGACGTTGAAGGAAACTATCTATATGGAGTGTCCTCCGGGATATGATACAGGTTCTAAAGTTGTTGTCTGTTTTCTCTTTCGCTCGCTCTATCGCCTTAACAAGCCCCTCGTGCTTGGTTCAGTACCTTTCAACACACTATTATATCTTTGGGTTTTAGTCAAAGCTTGAGCGATCCTTCCCTCTTCACCAAAATCACATCTAACGGGATTATTGTCCTCATTCTTTATGTTGATGACATGATTCTAACTTGTACAGATTCATCTGGCATCATGATCGATTTTATCTTAAGGATCACGGCCCATTGACTTACTTTCTTGGGTTGGAGATTCACCACTCCCCTCGTGTATTACTCAATCAGAAGAAACATATTACAGATCTTCTTGATTCTGCTCATCTTTCCGAGTGTAAGCCGGTTTCCACTCCTATGGAATCGAATCTACGAATGAGTAGATATTCAGGTGATATCTTGGCTGATGCTTCGACTTATCGATGCATAGTGGGAAGCTTGATCTACTTGACTTCCACTCGACCGGATATCGTTTATGCTGTTCAGGTTACTAGTCAATTCATGGCAGCCCCTCAGCAACCACACATGGATATTGTCATGCGCATTCTTCGATATCTACGTGGAACTATGGATCTTGGTGTTTACTTTCCTGCCTCTCGATCTTCTGTTTTGGCCGCCTTTGCAGATGCAGATAATGCACGGTGCATTGACATTTGTCGCTCTACTTCAAGTTGGTGTGTTCGCCTTGGTGATTCCTTCATCTCTTAGCGTTGTAAGAAACAAGATCGTGTCTCCAAGTGATGAACTGCAGAACAGGGTATCAAATAACTACCAAGCTAGACAGCTAGGGTAGATCGTATTCCACGGGTCTTCTAATGATTGATTACTCAAATATAAAGGCAAATTACTCAGATTTAACACTTTGCGCGTGGTGTGAGTTCCACGACTTCTAATTCTAAGAAATGCACGGAAATTAAAAATTAAAACTGAAAACAGGTTGAAAGATTGGTTGAAAACAAAGATGACAGACAAGCTTAGACTTTGAATCCCCCTTCGTTCACCAGAGCATTGGCAATCAACAGATCAGCGGATTTCGATTCTCGTTCAATCAATTCTAAGACACCACCATAACTCCTTACCCTTAGGTTTAAGACTGGCAAACGTTCACTCTATCCGATCTAGCTACCAAGATTAATTAGCAGCCCGGGTACTGTCGCCTCTCGCAACGACTTATCTTAACTGGTGCAATTACTAACGATTTATAAGTTACTCTTGCTGTGGATTAACCCTAACTGGTTCCTACGAAAGGCACACTCCAATGATTAGGTTAATTGTTCGATTTGATGTTTTAAAGTAAGGCGAGTGTTCGCTTCTATCCTTAGCTTAACAAGAATCTAATCTAGGTGATCAATCCAGACAAGAAACATAAACAACGAAGAACAAACCAAACATGAAAGAGAAACTGATTGAACTTTGAATCTAATTACCGCCGATCCGTGACCACTTTAAAGCCCTAGGTTACTTAGGGTTCATCTAGTCTAAGCTCTACGAGTTTAGCTACTCATGTTTTTCACAAAAGAATCAAAGACAAAGATAGAGTTCATCTTGAACAGGGAAGAACAGAAAAGGATCTGAAAAACCTAATTAAGACGACTCCGGCAGAACTTCGATCTCTGGTAATCTGCAATCCTAGCTCCGAGTCTTCGAGATGAAAGGGATGGTGTCACGATCTCTTCCTGGCTCTTCGAACTCTAAACTCTACTTCAGAACTCTTGAGAATCCTCGAAGTATTCGGTATTAGTTGTAATTATCAGCTCTCTTTTGATTTTGGGCGCCGGTTAAGTATTTATACTTAACCCTAATACTGCCGGTTTTGCCTGGAATTTTCGCCGAAAATCTGATGGAATTTTTGGCAAAAATCTCTTTGTAAATGGGTTGACCGCCGGCTATTTTCTCCTGTGTTTTTCGGGCACCGGGTTCTCGACAAAAACTTGGAGTTTTTGCCGAAAACTCTCCTTGGTTGACATCAGCCGATTTGTTCTTGAGTTTTCGCCGAAAACTCCAAAGGATTTTCGACGAAAACTTCAGTGTAAATGGAGCAGGAATTGGTTCGACTTGATTGACTCCTTGGATCGATTCCAGTGCGATTCCTCGAGGTTCCAACGCCTTAGACACGTCCTTTGCTACTTTATTTGACGGCAAAAACCTATGCTAACATTAAAACACTAGAAAACCATCAAATAGACCCGAAACGGGCCAAAGTAACACAAATGGCACGAGATAGAGAGGGTGAATGAATATTCGTTATTCTACCCTAAAAATCATGTCTTAAGCAAGGATAAATGAGGCTGATAATCACGTCAAATCGAGTGTCATCAAAATACCCCACACTTAAGCTTTTGCTTGTCCTCAAGCAAACTGAATAGAAGCGCTCATGTTCACAAATGATAAGATTTATTAAATTGGAGTTCAATCAAACACAATGAATTATTAGACAGATAATTCCTAGAACAAGAAACCTAACAAGTATACTGATCAGCCAAACAACATGGTCTCACTAATAAACTGCACACGACGAGTAATCGCAACCAATTATGCACGAATTTGACCTGACCGACCAGACTCCTCACACAGGAAATATTTAGTAAATGGGGAACTCTCACTCTCTGTGTTTAAGGACGTGTTTCTGCTCTCAATCATTTTCTGTTACTGAATTCTGTCATAAGTTTTCCATTCGACCACATCTCCACCACTGTGACAACACGAGTAACTAGTCAAGAAGGACTTCCCTGCTAGGACTGTAATGAATTCTACACTACAAGGGTTATTGATGAGATGAATGATGAGAATGTATGATGATGGCTTTGGTGCGGTGTAGCTTTCGACTAACTTCCCTCGAATCTAGCCTATGGCTTCCTACCGTCTAACCAGACACGGGTGGAATAGTGAACGCTCGTCCTATGATACGCTTAAGCAACCTAGCACTTATTTCTTTACATTTTTTTCTCTTTGAATTTTCTTTTGACTTTGTTCTTCCATTTGTAGGGAGAAGAACGCGTATTGAACTAAACTTGAAACTTTTCTGATTTTTCTGCTTTTCTTCTTTTTTTTCGACATTTCTTTGTTTTTCTCTTTTTTTCTCTTTTTTTTCTTTGTGCCAATTCTTTATTTTAGTTGTTAGAGGGGTTTACACGTTGGACATAATAGCTAATACCACCTGTTTAATGGTTATAGGCAGGTTACCACAAACCGACTTCCGATAGGTCAATCTAGAACTACAACCACAGGGGATCAACGGGGAATGAAAGAATGGGAAATGGTTGTAATGTATATCGAACCAAAAAAACAGGCCATGCTCAAGGGTTTAAACCTAATGGATTTATCGTTTGGTAGGCTATCTGGCTTAGTAGCTGAATCTAGGTGCCCCTATCATTCTAGAACTCGTGTCATCGTGTGGTCTCGAGTAGGTCTCATGCAAATTCTAACTCATTAAAGCAAACAGAAAACCACTCAAAAAGAATTGAAATTGCAAGTTACGTGCAATGGATCAAAAGCTCACAGTTGGTTTGCTAGTCGGATTCGGTCATTTTCATGCAATCAAGGCTACAAACTACAAGTGTGATTTTAAAAATTCTGTTCTGACCAGGCAATTTAGCATCAAAGTAAACACGTTGGTTCTCAAGTTCTAGGTTAAGCAGTCTAAGCATCATTATGAAGGATTGAACAACAACTTAACATCAAAAATCAAGAACTGAGTCATTCTAATGCTAGAGAGACTGGAAAGGAATCACGAGGCACACAAAAACACAATCAAGGGCAATCAAGTTCATGCAAGGTTCTCTAGCATCCTACCCCACACTTAAATCGGACTGTGTCCTCACAGGACTAAATCTAGAGTTCAGAGTGAAGTCGAAGAACCTGGACCGAGATGGTTGGTGAAGGGGATGAGCATGGATCCTCGGAGCAGAGGCAATCTACCAAAGCGAAGCAAAGGGAATCTCCCAACTGCCTGCAAAACAAAAACAAATGAAAGATAAAAAGGAAACCGGGACAAGTGTCCCGGATCCACAAAGAAAAAAGTTGGATCGAGATCCGAAAAGAAGAAATAAAAAGAAAGGACAAGGAAAAGGACACCACCCGATCATAGCTGGTCAGGGGCGTCGGGGGGTGGAAGGTGTAGGGCGCGCCGACCTGACGTTGCCATGCTAGCTGTGCCTCATACCGCTCGTCAGAGCGGTGCATGTGTTGCTACATAATAATCCATCTCACCTCCTGAGCGGTGTTGTCAGTGATGCGCCACTCCTGGAGTCGCTCATACAACTCTCCAACATCCGCGGGATGCGGTCGATGCTGCGGGTGAGGCGCCTGATATGGATCTGGAATGGGCGGCGACGACTGGTGTACATACCATGTCTGATGATGTGGTGAGGGTGTATGATCATGAAACTTCGTCTCTGACTGGGGCCGCGGCTCATCAGCATCATCTTCGTCCTCCGACTCAGTCTCGTCCTGGAGAGGAGGGGGCGCCGGCACCTGCCGACTGAGGTCCAAATCGAGGTCGTACTCGACCGCTAAATCTCCACCGATGGTGTACACTCTGCGGTGTGCGATGTCCGGGCCATATTCATGGCTGATACCGAGGGAGATGATGAGCTGGCCCACGAAGTTGCCTCCCAGGAGTGAGCTCGGTGGCCTCGACTTCTGAGTCTTCAGGCGAAGTATGCGTGCAAGCACTCATCCGGGATGAAGAGGATAACTCTCCCAGATGGCGCGAAGAAGAGTGAGCTCCTCTCTGCTGATGTGGTGGCGGCTCTTATCTGGTGCAAACAAAAGAGAATGACGCCAAACCATGTGAATGAATCGATAGAGAGGGTGAGAGAGGGACTTAAACTAAGTTATGCTTCATGGTACGATCGTCGGGCACTCCAGTCATGTGGCTCCAGAGCGCGTCGTACTCCTCTCCGTCGTCGGAGTCGTTCTCCCAGCCGAGGTGATAACCCTCGTAGTGCTCGCAGGGGATCCCGAGATGAGCAGCAAACTCATCATAGATGAACGACTTGTACACCCCGCCAAGGTAGAAGGATACCACCTTCCCACGCTGCCTCCTCTTATGCTTGTCCAACTCGAATGTGGCCCAGAACTCCTGAAGTGCGATGTCCGGGAAGTCAGCAACTAGGGTGGTCAGCTCCAGCAGTCCTGAAGGTAGCAAAGAGTCGAGCACGGTCCGGTGCCAGTCCACGTCGTGCTCGAAAAGTGAGTCCATGGATAATGGACGCACGTCGGCTCCGGGAATACGTTCGAGCCTCTAGTAGCGCTCGAAGTAGTACTGGGGCAGGCGGGCAACGGTGTCGTAGTACCCGTCACGGCCAGGGAAAGCTGGTGGAGGGCCCTGGACGGCTGGTGTGACGGGAGCGGGAGCTCGGGAGCTAGAGCCGGTGTCAAGGCGCGCCTTAGTCCTGCGCTCATGAATGACATTCCTAAAACCAGAAACGAAATCAGATTAATTAACTAAAAACCCACCCCACACTTAGTAGAAAAACTCAATTTCACCAAGAAACGAGGAAAACCGAATGGGGGTAAGCAAATTAAGTAACCGGTAATCACGATAAATCACAAATCATGCATATGTCTAGCCGGAATGTTCATAACATAATTAGGGATCAGAAGTCAAACCGACATTCAAAAAGTCAACATCATAGCACATTGAACCCTAATCATGGCAATTACTAGCTCAAAGCGGGAAATGACGGCATAATCAACAACTCAGATCGCAAGCACAAATATATGAACGTGAATGAACACACATGGCAGCCAAATGAACATAAACAAGTCATGATCACACCGACATTTCTCATAAAGTCAACACCGCAAAGAATCAATCTTAAGCATAGCAACACACGATCAAATGGCATTAAAATTAAGCACAAAACTCCCTAAGCATGCTAGATCAGTCCAAAGAGTTCAGCTAACCTAGTTCACACGAAATCAGTTGGCACACAAATCGAGGTAAACTGAAAAGTCAACTGAAAGTCAAACCCCGACGAAATTCAGCATTCAACATGTCAAAAGATTCAGAATGAAAAGTTCTACAACTTACCTTGAAACCATGGGTGCTGAAAATGAACGGAGAAAGAGAAATCGGTGAAAAATTGAAAAATTTAGGGTTTGGCTGAACGGGAGCTCTAGAGCTCCGATTCGACTGATCTATGGCTCAAAATGATCGGGAAAGGAAGGGGAGTGGTGCGGCGGTGGCGGTGATGGCGGCGGCGGCGGCGAACGGACGGCGATGGCGTGAATGTGGCGACGGCGGCTGGTATTTGGAAAAAGGGGAGAGGTTTTGAAAATTTTCGAAATTGTAAAGTGAGGGGAGAGAGAGTGTGACCTAGAATTAAAAGGGAAAAATTTGTTGATTTTCACTCAAGTTTTTCGGCGAAAATGTGTGCAATTTTTCACCGAAAACCCAAGGCAAAATGGTCTGCCGGTTTTCAAATAAGTTTTCGCCGAAAACTTCATAGAGTTTTCGCCGAAAAGTTTAGTTAAAATTGTCCAGAAAACATAGTGGGATTTTCAAAGGAGTTTTCGCCGAAAATTTTGACCTGTACGATTGAAAATATTTTTGCAATCGAGGCAAACTTCAGAAAATCATAATTAAATCCACAAAAATCGGAACAACCTCAAACAACTTGCGATTGAAACGATGACACAAAGACTACACACGAAAAATAGTAAATCATGCAAACTGACACTTTTGGCTCCCCCGAACTGACTCTAAAACACTAAGGTTGACACAAATGAAAAACTGACTCCAGCCGTGGGTTGCCTCCCACGAAGTGCTCTTTTATTAACGTCCTTGAGCTGGACGATACCTAGACGGTATTAGGAGACATCCCAACTCAGGATCTCCTTAATGCTAGCATCGGAGTTCATGAAGTAGAGCTTCGGGGCATCTCTGTTAAGCATAAATTTCTTCCCATTAGCATGTAAGAGCTTGGTACGTCCGTCGGGAAGGTGATCAGTGATCTTGAACTGACCAAATAGCTCTGTTGAGGGGTCATCCTCTACAAGGAAGATGGTGGAAGGGATGAGAATGATTGGCTTCGTCTTCGTTTTATCCTCCGGCTCTGTATCACAAGGATCGGTGATCGTCGGTATTTCCTTAGGAGATATTTTTGGCTTCTCCTTCAATACTTGTTCCGGCGCCGGTAGCTCAGAACGAATTGGTGGTGCAGCTGGCTCGGATGAAGGTGGCGGCACAACTGGTCTCCAGACCATTTGAGTCTTTGTTTTCTTCTGATTCCTTCTCCGTGACCTGCCAGGTTCCTTGCTCGGTGGTGAAGAAGAGGCTTTCAATTCCTTCTTCTTTGGCGGCTTCTAAACAGCAGAGTTTGGTTTCTGCTTTGTAATCTGTTCAACACCTGCAACAACAATCGATCTAGGAACACTAGAAGAGACGTCAGTAACGGAGTTGACCGGAGTCAACTCCACAGTTTCAACAGCTAGGCAATGAGATTCTTCATTCAAAGGGGTATATTTCATTCCGTCTTTAAGGCGGAACGTTATCGTGTCTTTACCAACCCTCAAAGTTAAAGAACCATTTGGCACGTTAATTTGCACACCAGTTGTTGCCATGAAGGGTCGTCCTATGAGAATGGTAGAATCATCCTTACTAGTATCAATGATCACATAGTCAGCTAAGAACGTGAAAGGACCACATTGAGTAACAACGTCTTTTATCTTTCCTTTCGGAGTTTTCAGTGATCTATCAGCAAAGACAAGTTGTATGCTAGTTGGTTCAAGTTCTCCTAGGTTCAATTTTTCAAAAAAACTCATAGGCATAACATTGACAGACGCGCCTAGATCAACCAAACTACGTTCTATCTCAACATCATTAATAACTAGAGGAAGCGTGAAAGAACCAGGATCAGAACACTTAGCTGGATATGGTGATGAAGGCTTCTTGCTACGAGCGGCAGGATATCCTTTTTTACCTCCCCACATGCCAGTCTCGATCCGTGCGTTCGGTAGCAATGCTCTTGGAAAAGGAGGTTTCACGTAGTACGGAGCAAGAGGAGGATCATACTCCTCAAGCGCCTCCTTCAGTGCTTCCTTAGGAGATTCATCAGTCATGCATAATTTAGAAGAAGCATTAGTAGATGAGTATGACGGTTCTTGAACAGATACCATTTTAGCTTGCTCCTTTCTCGGATTTGGCTAGGTTTGGCTCGGAAGTTGGCCAAATGGTCGACCAGATGCTAGCATGCTCGAGATGTGGTTCACAGCCTGCTCAATTTTTTGATCGGATGCGATCTGTTCTTGGTTGAGAAGAGCCTGAGCCTTGAACTGACTGTCATGATCGTCAAGTCTGGTGATGATCTGACTAAGCTTCTTGTCAAGTTCACTGACGTTGGTTTCCCTCTGATGTTGCTGCCCTGTGTTGGTATTGTTCAGATATTGATTCTGACGATTGCCAGGAGCAGTTCCATAGTTACCCAGATTGCAGTGCGGCGGCTGGTAGACACCTGCCGGCGAATGGTTCGGTTTCTGATCCTGAGCTGGACCAGCTGGGCGGCTATTCTGGTTCTGGTTGGCACCGGCATTGTAGGGAGGTCTGTCTTGATAATTCCCCTGTTGCCTGAAATTGCGGTAGCCAGCATAACCATTCTGATTGTTGTTGAAGCCCTGTTGAACGAAATTGACTTCTTCGGCAGACCGGACTTCTGTTTTACCAAAATTCTGGCATCGGCCTCCATTATGCGCACAAGCTCCACACCACTCGCAATTGGCAACATAGATAGCGGCTGCCGGCGGCTTGATGGGTGTAGAGGACTTCTTCAGATGCTTCTCTACTTCTGCCTTGATAGTAGCTTCGAGATCGAGCTTGCTTCTTGATCCTTCAGATTTTCGTTCCCAGTTCCTCGACTTGGAAGCACATTTCGCGAAATGAAGAAGAGCAGCTTCAGGTGTAAGCGTAGTGCAATCCCCTTCAGCTAGGGAATTGACCCACTTGGCAGATTCTTCTCGAAGACCTCGAGCAAAGATTTCAGCTAACTGCCTCTGCTCGAAACCGTGATACGGACAGTTGTAGAGAAGTTCTTGGAATTGATTCCAAGTATCATATAAGCTTACTACTTCCTTCTGAGAGAATCTGCGATGCTGTCCTTGATGGCTGTTGTTCTGGCAGGAGGGAAGTACTCTTCGACGAAGTCTTGAGCAAGAGTCTCCCAGTCGGTATAGTAGCCAGGTGGTTTGCCAGTAAGCCACCTCTTAGCTGCGCCTTTCAGAGAGAACGGGAAAGCTCTCAAGCAAAGAGTGTTCTTGTCAAGATTTTCGTTCTTAAAAGTGCTGCAGAGATCTAGGAAATCTGCCAGATGTGTGCACGGATTGTCTAGTGGAATGCCTTCAAACTGTAGATCCCTAGAGATCATAGTCAAGAATGGAATCTTGATCTCATAGTCAGGATCTCCTTCAATGCGCGGCACAGCGATAGAAGATCGAACGCTAGTCGCGCTCAACTTGTTGTAGTTAGCTAGACTCTTCGGTGCAACTGGTGGTGGTTGACCGCCTGGTGGTGGTGGTGGTGGTAACTGATCAGTCATGGTAGAAGATGAAGGAGGTGAAAGTGACTCGGTGTATGAAGCGGATGAAGATGACGGTGAAGATGAAGATGAGGAACTCTCCTTCAGTTCCTCGATCTTGATCGGAGTGACGGATGGAAGTGGATTGATTCTGCCTCTCTTCAGAATCTGTGATTATCTCGGTGGAGCAGAACTGCCTGGTCTCTCTACACTCTTAGCCTTGTCGTCCTTGGCAGTTTGACAGCGCGTGAGCGGGCGGTGGTGCATACACCTGTAAACAACCTACAAATAACAAAAACCAGTGTAAAATCGAAGTGGATGGAAAGATGAAAGATGGAAAGTAGAAGAATAAAATGCCAATTCTTCTTTCGAACAATCAAAAGAAGTCCCAAGAAGTCCCCGGCAACGGCGCCAATTTGATGAACTGCAGAACAGGGTATCAAATAACTACCAAGCTAGACAGCTAGGGTAGATCGTATTCCACGGGTCTTCTAATGATTGATTACTCAAATATAAAGGCAAATTACTCAGATTTAACACTTTGCGCGTGGTGTGAGTTCCACGACTTCTAATTCTAAGAAATGCACGGAAATTAAAAATTAAAACTAAAAACAGGTTGAAAGATTGGTTGAAAACAAAGATGACAGACAAGCTTAGACTTTGAATCCCCCTTCGTTCACCAGAGCATTGGCAATCAACAGATCAGCGGATTTCGATTCTCGTTCAATCAATTCTAAGACACCACCATAACTCCTTACCCTTAGGTTTAAGACTGGCGAACGTTCGCTCTATCCGATCTAGCTACCAAGATTAATTATTCGCCCGGGTACTGTCGCCTCTCGCAACGACTTAACTTAACTAGTGCAATTACTAATGATTTATGAGTTACTCTTGTAGTGGATTAACCCTAACTGGTTCCTACGAAAGGCACACTCCAATGATTAGGTTAATTGTTCGATTTGATGTTTTAAAGTAAGGCGAGCGTTCGCTTCTATCCTTAGCTTAACAAGAATCTAATCTAGGTGATCAATCCAGACAAGAAACATAAACAACGAAGAACAAACCAAACATGAAAGAGAAACTGATTGAACTTTGAATCTAATCACCTCCGATCCGTGACCGCTTTAAAGCCCTGGGTCACTTAGGGTTCATCTAGTCTAAGCTCTACGAGTTTAGCTACTCATGTTTTACACAAAAGAATCAAATACAAAGATAGAGTTCATCTTGAACAGAGGAAGAACAGAAAAGGATCTGAAAAACCTAATTAAGACGACTCCGGCAGAACTTCGATCTCTGGTAATCTGCAATCCTAGCTCCGAGTCTTCGAGATGAAAGGGATGGCGTCACGATCTCTTTCTGGCTCTTCGAACTCTAAACTCTACTTCAGAACTCTTGAGAATCCTCGAAGTATTCGGTATTAGTTGTAATTATCAGCTCTCCTTTGATTTTGGGCGCCGGTTAAGTATTTATACTTAACCCTAATACTGCCGGTTTTGCCTGGAATTTTCGCCGAAAATCTGATGGAATTTTCGGCGAAAATCTCTTTGCAAATGGGTTGACCGCCGGCTGTTTTCTCCTGTGTTTTTCGGGCGCCGGGTTCTCGGCAAAAACTTGGAGTTTTTGCCGAAAACTCTCCTTGGTTGACATCAGCCGATTTGTTCTTGAGTTTTCGCCGAAAACTCCAAGGGATTTTCGGCGAAAACTTCAGTGTAAATGGAGCATGAATTGGTTCGACTTGATTGACTCCTTGGATCGATTCCGGTGCGATTCCTCAAGGTTCCAACGCCTTAGACACGTCCTTTGCTACTTTATTTGACTGCAAAAACCTCTGCTAACATTAAAACACTAGAAAACCATCAAATAGACCCGAAACGGGCCAAAGTAACACAAATGGCACGAGATAGAGAGGGTGAATGAATATTCGTTATTCTACCCTAAAAACCATGTCTTAAGCAAGGAAATGTCGCTTAAATGAGGCTGATAATCACGTCAAATCGAGTGTCATCACCAAGTCATCCACTGAAGCTAAATATCGGGCGATGTCTGAAGTATGTTCCAAAGTTTTTTGGATAACTTGACTTCTTGGTGATCTTGGGGTTCCCGTCGAATTATCAGTACAGCTCTTTGCAGATAACACTAGCGCAATACAGATAGCCACTAATCCTGTTCTTCATTATCAGACTAAACATATCGAGACCCATATACACTACATTCATGACCTTGTCACCCGTGGAGAGATATCTCTCTCTTATCTCACCTCTGAAGATCAGCTTGCAGATTTGTTGACAAAAGCTGTCTTTACTTGCCGCCATTGGTTTCTGTCTGGAAAATTGATGCTTCGTAACCACCATCAATTTGAAGGGGGATGCTAGCATATAATATCTCCACTAATTATGGAGATTATAATATGTTAGCATATACTGTTAACATATATGTTCTCTCTGGTTATGTATTATTATTATATTATAATAATAAGCTAGGGTTTTGTAGCTTGGCGGCTAAACTAGTATATATATTTCAAATGTAAGTTTAGCCGCCACTGATTATCTTTGCTCCCTCTTTGTCTCTCTTCTGAAACCTAATAAGAACTCTCTCTCTTTCTCTGTGGATGTACCAAGTTTCATAGCTTGGGAACCACGTTATATCGTGTCTCTTGTGTTTATATGGGGAGGTTGAACTGAATCCCTCTCTTTATCAGCGCCTCATCGGCACCCTTATCTATCTTACCTCAATACGACCAGATTTGAGCTATGATGTTCAAGTGGTAAGCCAATTCATGTCAGCACCGCGGACTACACATCTTCAAGCTATTTTTTGAATTCTTTGGTATTTACAAGGAACAAGGAATTTGGGAATCTTCTTTCCGTCATCTGGTACGTCTAGTCTTACAGCTTATGATGATGTTGATTATGCGGGATGTGTGGATACAAGGAGATCTACATCGGGGTGGTGCATTAAGTTTGGTGACTCATGTATTGCCTGGCGATGTAAGAAACAAGACAGGGTATCTAAATCATTTGCAGAGGCGGAGTATCGGTCAATGTCAGACGTATGTTCAGAAGTTATGTGGGTTATCCGTCTTCTTTCTGAACTCGGCACCCAGTGGAAGTCCCAGTTAAACTCTATGCTGACAATACAAGAGCTATTCAAATTACTACCAATCCAGTTCTCCATGATCTTACAAAGCACATCCAAACACACATACATTATATTCGAGAGTTGGTTCAAGATGGAGATATTAAGCTACATTACCTTAATATAGAAGATCAAATCGTAGACATCCTCACTAAAGCAGTCCTCACGAGCAGACATTGGTACTTATCGAACAAATTGATGTGTCGAGACCAACATTAATTTGAGGGAGGCTGTTAACATATTCGTTCTCTGCGGTTATGTATTATTATTATATTATAATAATAAGCTAGGGTTTTGTAGCTTGGCAGCTAAACCAGTACATATATTTCAGATGTAAGTTTAGCCGCCACTGATTATCTTCCCTCCCTCTTTGTCTCTCTTCTGAAACCTAATAAGAACTCTCTCTCTTTCTCAGTGGATGTACCAAGTTTCATAGCTTGGGAACCACGTTATATCGTGTCTCTTGTGTTTATATATACGGCTCCACTAATTATGGAAATTATAATATTCTCTTTTAATTATGTTTCCCCAATTAGTTGGAGTCTTAAGTCCTATTGTAATCTATATATGTGGCCGCTATGAGCTGATTAGGATTTCATATGGTTTTTCATCCCTTTCAGTCTCTAATAATATTCCTCTCCTTCTCCCCGTGGATTAATCAACACTCTGTTGATAAACCACGTTAAATCTTGTTGTTCTCTCGTAATTCTCACTTATATGTTGTTGACCAAGGGGGGCATTGGTTAAGAGTAAGATGGTATTGTGCACTTATATAGTTGTGTGTATTATCATCTTCATTGAAAATAATGTTATGATTATTGTTTAATAAATTATATTGTTATTATCTTAATATTGAATTTGAGATCAGTTTGCATAAGCATGGTTGAGGATCAACGTCCAAGATTTTGATGGGTTTGGAAAGTTCCAAACCCTCCTCCGACCATTAGATCTAGTTTGACCTTTTGACCAATCTAATGGTCCAAATTTTCTAGGGATATTTAGGATTTTACACACTTAATTAAATTCTTATATTTAATTTAAATATTTAAATATTTTCTGGTGACCGACGGCGACTGGCCACCGTCGCCAGCGACTTTTCTGGTGAGGACAAGTTAACTATTTAAACTGGTTTTTACTAATAACTAGCTAACAGCCTGTTAGATCCGCAGATAACTGATTAACTGAATTAGTTAACATGTTATTTTGCCTAGTTAACGAATTACCATGATCAATTAACTAAATTTTTTATTAACATGTTCTCTCACTAATTATGTTATTTTTAATTTAGATAACTAGTTAACTATTTATCAAGTTGTTAACTAGTTATCTAATCAAGTTATCAAGTTGTTAACCAGCTAACCAATCGAGTTAACATGTTATTTTGTTCATAACTAGTTAACGAATTACCATGATCCTAATCAGTTATCTGATTTTTTTTTTGTTAATAGGTTATCTCAATAATTATGTTGTTTTTAATTTAGATAACTAGTTAACATCATGCTTTATCGAGTTAACTAGTTAACCAATAGAGTTAACTAGTTATCTAATCGAGTTGACTAGTTATCAAGTTGTTAACTAGTTATCTAATCGAGTAAATAGTTAACCAGTTGAGTTAACTAGTTATCAAGTTGTTGTTTTTATGAATTCTAGTTATCAAGTTGTTGACTAATTATCTAATCGAGTTAACTAGTTAACTAATCGATCAAATCACTAGTATAACATCATTATTATTATTATTAGATAACTAGTTAACTAGTTTGGTCATGTTCAGGTTCCAGTCCTAAAACAATAATTACTACCACCATCATCAATTAATACTACCTTGTAATCTGAATCTCGGATTCATCTTCTCAAATCATCAGGTCCCATTAAAGTAATTGCTTCCTACTGAACCAGAGTGAAAAATAGAGTTACTCTAATAAAATGATGAACTTTAATTAGATTTTGTTGTTGCTTCCTGATGCGGATTTCCAAGATGCTATGTAGCAATGGCTTCCATGATGATGCTCTTAATCTCCATCTTCCGCTTCCACTACCTTCCAATATAGATGATGATGACGACGATGATGACCCTCCCTTTCTGTTTTTCCTAATTAATTAAATTCCTTGTTTAGACTTTATTCAATGAAACTAGGTCGAGACTTGGGGGGAATAAAAAAAAAGGGGAACTAAGTAACATATTCAAATTGAGAATTAGAAAACTAATTGGTCAAATAACCTTGGTTTGTAATGAGGCGGTGAGGGTGGTCGAGGGTGAGCGTGTTCGTCGGCCCGAGCAGCTTAATCCTTGTCAGCCTCATCGGTTTGAATGTGGCGGAAGGAGGAAACTAAAGCAGCAGGAACAATAACAACAACAACAACCCCAGAAACAGAGAAATCTCGTTCTCGGCGTCGGGTCGTCACCACCGGAGTAGCCAACCTCCTCGAATTCGTTCTCGGCATCGGGTCGTCACCACCAGAGCAGCAAAGCTCATCCTTTGAAATCGTTATCGGCATCGGGTCGTCACCACTAGAGCAGCCAACCTCCTCCTTCGAAATCATTTTCGGCGTCAGATCGTCTTGGGCGTTTGATCATCACCATCGGAGCAGCAAACCTCCTCCTTCGAAATCGGTGTCGGCGTTGGATCATCTTTCTCATTTTGGTGGAAGGAGAAGCTAGAAGAAGAAATAACGGAGGAACGGCGTTGATTGAATTTATTTTTAGGGTTAGGGTATTTTTTTTCTTAAAAAATAACAAAAATACTCCTCCGTTATATAGGTTTGAAACAAAAAAATACAAAAATATACCTCCGTTATATTTCTTTGGAACCTTCCAAACTTGAAAGTTTGGACGTAGATCCGGAGCCCATGAGCATGGAAACGAATTTTAATAGTTTACTCAAACAAAAAGCAGGAAGGGTAGTATATCCTTATTTACGATGACCAAAACCCTAATTTGGCTGGTGGGGCCCCACCCACCGCTGTCTCCTTCCTCTTCCTTCGTACCATTCGAATTATCAAAAGAGAAGAAGAAGTTGTAAGAAGAGCACATAATTAAAAGCAAGCAGAGGAGAAAGGGGGCAGAAAAAAATTGAGATCTAGAGTTTATTTCCTCAGTTCGACTATGGGTCTCAGAGCCATATCTTTTTTTCTTCAATATCATTCCTTTCGGAGAAAGATAACGATAGTAAGAAGGGAGGAGAGAGGGGGGTAGGGGAAGAGTGATACAGGGTTTAATGTGGAATTAGTGTTCGAGCGAATTTCGCGTTCATTTCTTAGGAATGTGTGGGAAATGGTAATTTGTCAATGACCTTTCTAGCAATTGCATGCGCTGCTAAGTTCTCTTTTCGACTAAGGTTCAACCTTAGAAAGTGTCGTGTCTCAATTATAATTGCTCTACTGTTCAATGAAGCTCTTCATTTTAAAAAAAAAAAGAGCAAAACTAATTGAGAAGGAAACGTCAAAATTAATCATTAAGGAGGTTTTGGTGGTAAGCAAAATGAATGATCATTCAGAAATGTAAAATTAATTAATCATTAATGTGTTGTTTGTTCCCTAGAAATGGGGTGGGTGAATTGCCTAGAATTGGGCCCCAATTCTATGGGTTGGAGATTTGAGTAAAATGTATTGTTTGTTTTGCAAAAAAAGGGGGTGAATTGGCTAGAATTGAATTCTCAGGGTGTGCCCTCCAGAGAATTCAGACCCTCTCCGAATTCCCCACTGTCAAGGAGGGAATGTGCAGATTCTAGGGTGAATTGATGATGATTTGTAAAAAATAACCTTTTTTAATGGGGGGTGGGGAATAAGTTGGGGTATTTTGGTCTTTGTAAAATTACTTAATTTTGTTTGTTTTAATTTTTATTTTATTTTTTGAATCCAAGAATCTTCCTAATTCACTCGTCCAAACGATCTATTTTTGAAATAGACAAGAATCCCCAATTCTCTAGCTATTCTAATTCTCTAGCTATTTCAATTCTTCCCGTTCCAATTCTTAGCAACAAACAACCCCTAAGGAGAGCAAGAGGTGATTAAGGAGCAAAATTTTGGGGCCTAATTAAACTTGGGATTAAATTGAGTTGAATAGAAAGGAAGGTCTTTTAATGTACTAGAGCGAGAAAAGCAACTGAAATAGTTTGAGTGGGGGTGGTTCGACCAGGATTAGGCAGCCTCAGTAACTCAGAGCAAGCTGGTAAGGGATGAGACCCATTTGAGAGTCAGATGATCGATCTCACTCTCCGATGAGGTGACTGGACGAAGAGAGGGAGAGGAAAACTAGAAAATCACTCTAGACTGTTGGAAAACGGAGCACTATGGCCATGACAAGGATTACGAGATCAAAAGATCTCCACCTTAGAAATCAGGAAACAAAAGTCCCGACAAATGAATGTTGATATAGCTTTGATAAAATCAAAGGAAATGCATTAGAAAACAAAGGATTCGACTCAATGATTTGAAGAAGATGCAAATCAATCACCGATTTAGGCCCACATTAATATTCAATCAGCTAGAGAAAGCTTTTATTCGAGGACGATGATTTATCCACCGAAGACAACTCCGGTGAAGATCTGACGGATGAGGTTTCTGTTGTAGGCAGCGGTGTTGATTAAGCTGCTCCGATCTCGCTTCCATCTCCCTTTGAATGCCATCCGATCTTTGTCAATAGGCCAATGGTTTGAAGAATTACTAGTGATTCTGTTGTGGTATTGAAAGTTATATATTATCACTACAAGAAAAAGCTAATTTAACAGCAGACGTTTAACAGCGGCCCTGAAATGGCCGCTGTTAAATTATAAAAATCGGGATATTTAACAGCGGCCACTTGGCCGCTGTTAAATTATTACATTTAACAGCGGCTGGCGGCCGCTGTTAATTTATTTCACTCGGATCACTATTCTCGTCCGTCGGATCTAACTAAAGAAACACAATTTCACAATTCTCGTCTGTCGGATCTAACTCCTCTCCGATTTCTCCTTTTCTTCTCCGATTTCGAAGTCATCAACCGCCGATCCACCTCTTCCTCGCTGTCAACCGCCGATCCACCTCTTCCTCGCCGATCCTTTCATCTTCTTCTTGGCTGATCATCCTCTTCCTCTTCTTCTTCTTCTTTTCTTCTTCTTCTTCTTCGCAAAACCTAACTCTAGATCCAACCGAGTCTCCGGCGAGTTGTACGCCGTCTCCGCCCGTGGCGTTGCGCGCCTAGACGAGCGGCTTCCGATCAAGGTGGAGTTGCCTGCGAACGGTGACGTCGAGGAGGAAACAATCGCCTGCGGACGGCCGCGTCGAGGAGGAGGAGGACGATCGGCGATGAAGATGGATCTGGACTATTGCCGGAGTTCCGGCTCAATCGCCGGAGCTCCGGCTATTACTTTAATCGACGGCATAATTTAACAGCGTCCTATAGCCACTGTTAAAATATTTCATTTAACCGCGGCCACATTTTGCCGCTGTGAAATGCCTTTCCCATTGGCCAATTTAATAGCGGCACGTAACCGCTGTTAAATTATTTTAACCCTCCAAATCTGCCGCTGTTAAATTCAATGTTTCTTGTAGTGTATGCCTTCACTAATCACTAATCACTTATCACTATCATCTCCAGAGCCATATCTCTCAGATCCACCTAAGAGTTTGGCGGGTAGGAGAGAGAAAATGACATTGGGAAGAGGAGAGAGAATGTTGGAGGAGAGAGACTATTAGGTGTTACGTTATTCATATTTTGATGTTATGGAATCAATTATGTCATAACAATGTCATAACACACTATTATATCATTGTTATATGAGTGTTCTTTTACCGTTATGAGATTTTACATGTCATAACACCGAAATAACATCGTCATAACACACTGTTATATCATCATTATATGATTGTTGTTTTGGGTCAAAAACACTGGCGGTCATCTAAGTATGAGTCATGTAACAATGTGGTCACCTAACTATATTTCGTAACAGCATGGTCACCTAAGTTTGTAAGTCATAACCGGCAGACATCTCCGACGATTTTTCACTGAATCTCTTGTGAATTTGCTAGTTCAGAGGGCCACATCAGCCAACAAAATAATATTGTTAACATGGAGAAGATGAAATAAAAATATTTTGTTGCTGATGTGACCGTCTGAGCTGGCAAATTCACTGGAGATTCAGTAAAAAATCGATGGAGATGCATGTCGGTTACGATTTACAAACTTAGGTGACCACGTTGTTACAAAATATAGTTAGGTAACCACGTTATTACATGACCCATACTTAGATGACCGCCAGTGTTTTTGACCCATGTTGTTTTACCCTTACGAGATTTTGACATGTCATAACACTTACTTATGAGTTCAAAATATTTCACTAAAACTTCAATAAACTATATCAAGATTGTTATCATTGGACTCGAAAAATTATAATAAACAGCATTGGTGAATGTTAAAATGGGATTAGAGCATTATATTAAGTGTTATACTAATAAAACTAAATTTAGGAGAATTTGGAAGAGAGGGAGAGAGTGCACCTTTTTTGTGGGAAAGGAGTTCCAGGCAGCTGCTCGGGGGTTGGGAACACGCGCGAGCAGTCCTTTTACTTTTTCAGCTCATTATTATTTATTTATTTTGGGTGGGGTCTTGTGGTATCCCACCATTGGTCGAATTCCTCTCATATGGATTGGCTCTCAGACCCATAACGAAATTGTTATTCCCCATGAGTGTATATAATGTTAAAATTATGTTTACTACAAAGAGTTTTTTGTAATACCTAATATATATATTATATATATATATATAATTATATTAATTATTAATAAGTTTATATAGACTAGTTTTTAATATCGGGTTTTAAGGTATGATCCCGATCGGATCTCAAACCCTTGAATCTCTCGTTAGACTGGTTTGATGTCCGGTCCGGTTTTGACAACATTGGTATTTGTGCAAAGATATATATCAAAAGGTGCTAATTACATATTCATAACAGGGGTTATATATAGTTGTTTTAATAACGAATTGTCCAATATATTTGTATTGGCTATTAGGCCTGTTAAGAGCAGTGGCGGATCTAGGGGGCCTCTCCGGGCCAGCCTTCTTTCGGATCCAATGTGATCAAACTAATCATATAAGTTTTTAATACAGTAATTAAACTCACCAACTTAAAATCTAATCAAAACACAAACTAAAAAACACATTAATATTAATATCTTAATTGTATTAATTTTTCATAATAGTCGGTCATATATTATTGTTTGTGAACCTTGATAATATTAGGCTTCAAAGTTTAGCCCAAGTCTATTATTAGCACGAAACATGCCATAGATGTACCTCGTTGAGTGCAACAATCGGACGTGGTATAAATCGAACGGCTCTTGAACCAGTGGCAGAGCCACACACAACCTTGGGGGTGCTCTGCAGCCCCCTTGGCCAAATACAAAACAAAAAGTACTTCTATATTAGCTAATATGATGCTTTAGACAATTGGTAAGGGTGTCAGCCTACAATCTAGAGGTCAGTTGTTCAAGTCTCAGTAGAGGCAAATTGAAATGTAGTTTCTATATTTTGGCCAAGGTCTCATTAGAATGTATTTTTTTAATATTTGGCCAAGTTCTCATTAGATTTTGTAGAACACTACATTATAAATTTATAGCTCCAATATCTTAAAATCGGAAAATCATTTCCTAGTAATTCAAACACATTCCAAAATAGAGAAACGTCTCTACCTACACAAGCACAGTAAAACTCTTTCTTCTCTTCGACTCTCCAATCCCTGCAGATTCTTTTGAATTTAGGGAGTTTAGTGATAGGAAACGAATGTTTAATCCTTCTTGGTCAAGGACAAACTGATACAAAATGCTATTTTCTATCCCAACAAGTCCCCTCCAAGTGTTATGAATTTCATTTCAATTCATAGATTTGTGATCTATGATGAAAAATTCAGTGACTTGAAAGGAGCTTACGAGTTAACAAAAAATGGTGGAAGCACAGTAAAACTCTTTCTTCTCTTCGACTCTCCAATCCCTGCAGATTCTTTTGAATTTAGGGGGTTTAGTGATAGGAAACGAATGTTTAATCCTTCTTGGTCAAGGACAAACTGATACAAAATGCTATTTTCTATCCCAACAAGTCCCCTCCAAGTGTTATGAATTTCATTTCAATTCATAGATTTGTGATCTATGATGAAAAATTCAGTGACTTGAAAGGAGCTTACGAGTTAACAAAAAATGGTGGAAACAAATAAGTACAAATTTGTGTGCTAGTTTAGACAATAAATTTGTTTTACATTGCTTCACTACAAAAAAAAGCGTTGTTTGGCGTCGGTCGGACACGCACGCCAAAAGATATAGCGTCGGTCGGTAAGACCGACGCCAGATTCGGTGACGCTAAACCTTAGCGTCGGTCGTTTGGTCAACCGACGCTAAAACGCGTGCCAATCGACGGTAAATTTGTTCCGGTCGAACCACCAACCGGTTTAGTGGTCAGCATTTAGCGTCGGTTGTTGACCGACCGACGCTAAATTCCTACGTATCAACCGACGCTAAAAGGAGTTTTTTTTGTAGTGCTTTCAAAATATGAAATAAGTTATTGACATATTGTACGAATCTTAAATATCATTTTGTTGACTCTTTGTTTCATTTAGTGTTGTCCTTTTTACTGTATAAATTTTTCAGCCGAATAAGGCACCCCCTTGGCCAATTTTCTGGCTCTGCCACTGTCTTGAATATCGTTACTAGTTTGAATACTTCGGTCAATGTGTAGACTTTCAACTAGGAACATTGAATTCAAGATTCAGCGGGTCTTCAGTTGGATTACTTCATTTGAGCAGAGCACTAGATCCCCAAAATTTTTTCAGCCGTTTAACGAGAATGATATTTCCAAGCTTGTAGAAGAGTTTTATTCTCATGATTTTGAAAATTATGAGATGTATGCTTTGAGGAATGAGTTACGATTTTACGGCGTTCATGTGGTTTAGAGTCAGGAATATGAGGTTCCTTCTCTTACAAAATTACTAGAAAAGCTGGTGGAAACGTGGATGGACACACATTATAGAACGATAAACAGATCGATTCGTCTAGTGTTGACTTTTCCCATTTCAACGGCTACCACTGAGAGAACTTTTTTCAACAATGAAATACATGAATACTGATTTACACAACAAAATGTTCGATGAGTTTCTTGTTGATTGTTTGACTATTTTCTTTGTAAGAGAGTATGTTAATGATATAGGTGAAGACTCTATTATTGATGAGTTTGCTAAAGTAAAAGATCATCGTGTACAATTAATATTTTAATAAAATTCTAATACTGAATTATATTATATTTTTATCTTTATAATCAATTTTTTTTTTTTAAATACGACCTAGTGGCTTGATTCATCCTGAATTCGTCGCTAGTTAAGAGTCTTAAGACCTCTTAACGAATATACTACAGACATGAATATTCGATCCAGAGGTGAAGAAACAAACACTCCTTCTTCATAAACAAATCAACCTTGAGCTTCGAATCATCAACCTTTTCAAAAGCCCTCCTCATAAATAGTACTATTTGCAGCGACTGCCTTATTAATAGCATCTTCAAACCAATTAAACCAATCTCCCAAAACTAAAAATAAACTATACTAAAAATAGTACCAAATATCTTAACTATAAATTGAGCACTAATCCCATTAATCATCTTCAGGCCTTGCTCAAAACACTAAATCAAAAACCAAAAACAAATAATAAAAGCAGGTCCCTAATCTGTAATCCGGGCCGGCAAAGGGATTCCTTCTTCTTCCTCTTCCCACGTCGATTAACACTTTCCCAACCACCATGGACATGAAGAAGATCTCTTTCGCCCTCGTCATCGCCGCCTCCATCACCATCGCCATGGCTGCTGACGCCGGATTACTTGCTCCCGCCTCTGGCCCCTCCGCCTCCACTGCCGCCGGCCCCTCCGCCGACATCAGTGCCGGACCCTCAGCCGACTTTGGTGCCGGACCCTCTGCCGCCATCGATGGCAGCCCCTCCGCCTCCATTGGTGCCAGCCCCTCCGCTGCTGCTGGCCCCACCACGGCTGCCGACCCCTCTGGCGTCGCCGATGCCGGCGCTGCTGATGCCGCCCCTGCTTCAGAACCCGCCGCCAGCGGAGCCGCCGAAACAGCAATGCCGGCGTTGGGAACATTGGTCGGAGCTTCGATTGTGTCCCTCTTTTCTTACTATATCAATTGAATGTATTAAGAGAGGAAGCAATTTGTTTGTCATGATTGATGAAAATTATAATAAAAAATTTGTTATAATAAAGAATCATGTTTCAAAAATTCATATAGAATTCGTTAGTCTCATCAGATCATCTCCAGGGCATCTGCTAAATAATAACAGAAGAAAGAATCTGGTATATTATTCAAAAGGCTCTCGTCAAGTTATCTTCTATCCTTTCGAAGAAGATACGTTATTGGAGACTGAGCCTGCCATTATTTTTTCCTCTCTCTTTTTATTCTTGCTTCCAGTTGAATAATGGAGAAGAAATGAATGAAACCCATATTTCATTTGAAAATTGGAAGAGTCTCGTCCATTGCATTCATTATTTATTGGAACGCACTGCGGACCAAATCGGGGATTTTTTTCAAAAATAGGCTTGGGCCAAAATTCAATTCCCAAAATAGGCTCGTTCTACGGTCAATTCCCAAAGTAGGCTTGTGTGTGCTGACTGGACGCGTACATCGCCAAATTAAGTGGCGATTAGCATAAAATCGGCAGAATGTTTGGCGACCATGAGCTCAGCCCCAAAATCGCCACTTATAGTGGCGATTTTACTCTGAAATCGCCATGTAAGTGGCGATTTTCAGAGTAAAATCGCCACTATAAGTGGCGATTTTGGGGCTGCTTTTGTCAGCCCTAAATCGCCACTTATAGTGGCGATTTCAGCTATGAAAATCGCCACTATAAGTGGCGATTTTGAGGCTGATTTTCAACTTCCCCTTCCCATCAAATGTTTGGCATGATTTGGCGTGGGAATCCCTCAACAGCAACTAACACAGAATTTTAGGGTTCACACAAGTGGAATTTTAATGCTTTATGTTGACTCAAATGCATTATTGAAGTGGTTGTTTTGTGAGTATTTTTTCAAGTGGTGGTTATTTCAAGTGGTGAAACATAGTGGGAAAAATAATAGTGTCGATTTGATGCATCATTTCAAGTGGTGGGGAGTTATAGGGGCTATCTCATGCATGATTTCAGGCGGTGGAAAAGCATCATATTGTTTCCCTATCACGAGCCCATTATTGTGTCGTTTTACACGCAATTATTTGAGCAATGTTGTTTCAATCAGTGTATATGAGTTATGACGAATTTGCTTCGTAGCTGTACTCCACAAATATGAAGTTATATATATTGTCATATGTCGTATCGAAAGAACCACTAACTCCTCCAACATTTTCCCAAAATTATTAGTCCTCCGACTTCGTGAGAGATTTTCCCTCAACGCCATTTGTAGCATTCTGCAGTAAGTTTGTGTTAAATGTGTACTATTTGCTATTCATGTTGTTTGACGCTTTGGTTGTTTTTATTTTGTAATTGATAACCCATACAAGATGAATTTATCTCTAATGCTTTTAATAGTAAGTTTGATACATGTCCATAGTTCTTTGTACAGAATGGGAGGAAAGTATGTGCTCATTGTTCGTTGGGGAGGGGAGACTAACTTCACATCAAACGGAGTGGAATACAAAGGTGGCCACGTCAAAAAAATTAAAGCAACGAGGAAGCTTAGTTTCAGTGAAATGCTAGAGTTAATTACCGAATCTATACACTTCGATGAGCATGAACAGCCAGCATATCTAACGTATAGAATGCCAGCATACAGCGATCATACCCGTGCACACATCCCGATCGCTCTCAGTCACGATGATGATGTGGAAATGATATACGAGACACTACAAAATAATCCAGATATTGAATATGCCGAGATTTATGTTGATACGATTACAAGGTAATAAAGCATTACTTCTTAATTTCATAATGATGGCTCCTAGTCATATTTCGTACGTAACAACTATTTGGCCGATGCAGTGAGTCGTGGGACGATATTGCGGAGCGTGTTACCGAGATTGGGAGGACATCCAGTCATGAAAACGTCGGACCCTCATCGCAAAATGAAGGATTGTACAACGTTCATTCAGATTCGAGCCCACCACCGAGCGAGCGATACGACTCGAGTGACGAGTCCGAGGACGTTAGCACTGATGACTCAGATGGCGATCCTGAGGTTGCTGAAAGGCAACATATGCCCCCCACTGAGCATTACACGATGATCGGCCAGCCCATGTACGCCACAACCGATATGCCCGAAATTCCAGACATCCCATATTGGGACCCTTCAAGGGACTTCATCAAGGGTATGATATTCCAGACCAAAAAGGACGTTCAAGCGGCAATGAAACAATATGCGTTGCAACGTAATTTTGAGTACATGGTATGTGACTCGAAGAAGTGATTACTCGTTGTGAAATGCAAGAATGCTGATACATTTCAGTGCAAGTGGACCGTACGTGCTGCTCAGTCAAAAGAAAAAGACTTTTGGTCCATACGTACCGCGGAGATGCACCATGTATGCTTGCAAAGTACCATCGTCCAAGATCATCACCAATTGGATAACTCATATGTCGCTAGCCACATACTACATCTAATACAAGCAGATCCAACTCTCAAGATTAGCGCAATACAAGCTCAAATCACTGAGTCGGTGGGTTTCAAGATCTCGTACAAGAAAGCTTGGCATGGAAAACAGAAGGCATTAGCTGAAGTTTACGGCGACTGGGTCGGTTCGTACAAAGACCTGCCCCGCCTTCTACGTGCAATCGAATATTGGAATCCTGGCACAGTGTACCGATTTCTTACGAGACCACTAGTCACAGAAACGGGCATGACAGTCCAAGATGTTTCCGTTTTCCAGCGTGTATTTTGGTCATTTGCCCCATGCATAATTGGGTTCAACCACTGCCTCCCCGTGATTCAAGTTGATGGCACATTCCTGAAAGGCAAGTTCAAAGGGACGTTGCTCGTCGCCACTGCTATTGATGGAAATCGACAGATCATGCCTCTCGCTTTCGCAATTGTCGAGTCTGAGAACACTCGTAGTTGGCCCTGGTTCATTCAATGTCTACAAATGTATGTCACCCAACGTAGGGGGCTGGCCATAATATCCGACCGACATGCTGGAATAAAAAGGGCGATGGAGGATTATGGACCCCAACTTGAGTGGGAGTGGCGATGGTGTGTGCGACATTTCATGAGCAACTACAACGACACTTTTCACAACACTGAAATAAAAAAAAGAATCTGGAGTGTTGCCCGTACTTTCCAATTACGCAAATACACATGGAGAATGAACGAGCTGGAGCAGTTGGAGGGAAATCATGCTAGTGCGAATTGGATATACCGTCATGATCCGAAGCATTGGACGATGTCCCACGACGAGGGACACAGATATGGGATAACGACAACAAACATGGTTGAGAGCCTCAATGGTGTTTACAAGGGTATACGAGGCCTCCCGATATCCGCGCTAGTCCAACATATACTTTGGCGTACGAACAAATACTTCACAAACCGAATTGAGGTGTACACGTCTATCGAGGATGGGCAAAATATGTTCAGTGATAAATGCATGGAAGTAATGGAGAAGCGAATTAGGAAGTCCAACACCTTCCAAGTGCGATTATACAGTCGTGCGGATGCCACTTTTGATGTAACCACCCCAGTACGTAGTGGTAATCGCCGAGGTGGAAACACTCACCGAGTCATCTTGGATGAAGACTCGTCTACTGGAACGTGCACTTGCAACAAGTTCCAAGGTACGGAGATCCCGTGTTCTCACGCGATTGCCGCATGCAAGTTTCTCTCCATTGACTTCTGGCAATATGTGGGCCGGTTCTACAGGTTTAGTGAACTCGCACAAGTTTATGCAAAAAGCTTCAATCCCATGGGGCATATCGACTACTGGCCGGAAGTATGTGGACCCGTCCTCATTCCAGATGAGTCAAAGCGGCGTAAGCATGGTCGACCCCAAGTGAACAGACGACCCAATGAGATGGATCAACCCTCAGAGCCGGCACCTCAGCGTAAGTGCGGCATATGTAGACAAGTTGGTCATACTAAGAGGAATTGTCCAAATCTCCCATCGACGTCCTAGATATGCTATTATTACTTTTGTCTTCGAAATGCACTTATGGGTGTGCATGTACTAGTTAAATCCTTTTATTATCATCTGAGAATAAAAGCTTACAAATCAAACCTCAAGCTTATGAGAAAATAGTAACTGACATTGTCTTGGTAAATAGGAATACATAACAACATGGACTACACGTTTAGCACATAATAGACTCCCCTCAATCAGTGGGGCAACAACCACGTTTCCTTGGATGCTTCTTCTTCCGTAATCGTTTGTGGATCGTGGAAGGTTCTTCCTCTTCGTCATCCTGCTTGTCATCCACGTGTTGTGTTGCTACACTGCTTTGTGTGGTACCAGTATGGGGTGTTGTGTCGAGTGGACTGGGGGTGTACATATTTTCCCCTAATCCTTGAGGTCCACCAAATGACGAATACACTGGAGGTTGATTGAACAAACTAGCTCCGAAGCCTGCACCCACATTAGCATAGTTTTGGAAGCCGGTAGGAGGTTGCTGGAATTCGGTAATAGGACCACCATAAGAATGGGTTTCATATCCAGATCTCGAAGTTGGTGCGGTGTATGATTGTTGCGGTGGAGGACCTCCATGGAAACCATGCATGGGGACCGATGCATCCAACATACTAATATTCGTGGGGTGGACGTTGCTTCGAAGTGGGGTAGTGAATGTGTGGCTCGGGTTAACATTCTGGAATGGGTGCTCCCATGGGGGTGGTAATCGCACATTGGGGTCCGGTTCGACCCTTGCCCTCTCTGCAGCTCGTCTACCCGTTCGCCGTCGAGGCTCCTCATTCTGGACCACTGGATTTTGTAGGTGTTCAGGAAGAGGCGGAGCACGTCGTGGAACGTGTCTCAATGTGTCACGACGGTCTTCCCGTAGGGCTTGCAACATGTGTGTACTGGTGTCACGAATGAACGCGGTGTCGTCCCTCCCTAACTCCGTTTGACCGGATGTGCGAAGGTTAATGTGTTCAATCCCATTCACCTAGTAATATATTGACAAGACAAGTCAGCATATTAATGATGATGGTTAATCATACGGATGTGTGTGGTGAGAGCCCTACCACAGATCCAAGCATTCCTCCACTTTGAGAAACCCATAGTCGTGTTATTCTACGGTACCACTGCATGTACTCATCATGGTATCCCTGCGCAAAAGCTCTCATGGGGGTCCCATTGATGCGGAGGGTTTGTCGTGCATTCCAATATTATATGTATTGGTCATGGTACGTTGCCCAATTCTCTTCCCCCTTCGCAGATCTATACGATGCAGCCTGTCCATGCCTGAAGACACCGATATGGGAATGTGCTGATGGAAGCCAAACTGGCGCATAACACGGTCGGGAAAATGCCACTCAACAATATGAAAGCAAATGAGTGGTACACGGGCGTCCCACGTAACATTTATGGTACCTCGGGATGTCCGGAGTGCCCGATATATGATCTGTTCTTCATATGGCTGCCATTCAATCTACATAGTTTGAACTGTATTAGTAACTGAAAGATATAACAAGGTACAGTAGTTGGATAGTAATAACCTCATTTGGGGCAAGTCGATCGAACTAGTAACGATACACCTCCACGTTATGCTCAGCTTGTTCACCCTCATTTCCCTTTTCGATCCATCTACCCCATTTCGTGAAATATTTGTTAGTAAGGCAACAAATAAAGGTGTACAAGTATAGGCATTGAACTGGGGAAGTAATACGTACCGAGCCCCGTAAGGCATGTGTTCGAATTCCTCGATGTCCCACGGAATTGTGTATGATGGTGTACGAGCAATAAAGGGGAAGTGCTCCCATGCCCATATTTGGAGAATAAATAATGGTCCACTAATTTGCTCTGCCACGATATGACTCGCCCTACACATTTCTCGGTACAACCATGCCAAGCATGCAGAACCCCAACTAAGACCACCGGCGGAAGTGAAGTCCCGAAGAAGTGGCAACCACATCAAGTGCACATATTGTGTGGACTTGTTGGGGAATAGAAACCCCCCAATGAGACACAACATGTACGCACGTGCATATCGTTGTACATCAAGGGGTGGGGTCAGGTGGTAGCGCACTGAAAGTTTCGCTCAACCACCGGAGCTTGAGTTGCGAACCTTTTATATCTGTGCTTTCTACGCCGAGTTGATGGCCCAAGAAATCGTAGATCATTTGTATCCACGGTCCTGAAGCCCTCCCAGTGATGGCTTTGCCGTTGATAGGTAAACCTGAAATAATGTTAACATCTTGCAATGTCACGGTACACTCCCCCTCTGGCATGTGAAAAGTGTGTGTCTCAGGCCTCCATCTCTCTATTAGTGCAGTGATGAGGTCGTGATCCAACCTCATCCACACAAGCTCGTGAACGCCGTACAACCCTACAGTTCTTAGATGTGGGGTGTACAACTCGTTGTAGGGCGGTACAATGGTAGATCGTCTACAGTGAAGCAATCTCTGTTGACCCTGCAAAGAATAAGCACGAAACCACTATATTAGTTATGGCCATGGATTTAAAATGACGCATGGCCATGGATTTAAAATGACGCAAAATTGTCAAAGTGTAAAACTAACAACCAAATTTCCCATTGGTTGTTAGTTTGGCATACTAACCGGATTTTGCCATATATGCTCAGATCGGTGATTGGCTTGATCGTGGAGTACGCTGTCCTCTTCGGGCCCAGGGCCAATGAAATGCACAGGGTCATATGGTTCACCCATTGTAACTGCAAACTGGACGAAAACATATGTATGAAAAATGGAAACATAATATACTTAATTGAATTTGGCCAACGAGTAACTCGGCCAACGTGCCAAAAAAAAAACTAGTATTTACATATGAAATTATAATAATTACTAAAACAGATATGTTGAATGCGTATTACATAAAAATGTTGCTTATATTAAGAACACACAAACAATATAAATACAGAACTTTCGTGCATACCTTCAAACTGTGGATAGTTAGAATGATATACGTCACCGAGTAACTAGATAATATTAATGTTCCTTCAAGAAAACAGTACGTAATTAGTGATAAATATATAAGGAGGTAGAATAGGAAACGAACTAGAATATTAATGGAGGAGCTTACTTGCTTTGTTTCTTGCATGCATGAAAGAGGAGTGAATGAAAAAATGGGAAGAATGAAGGAATATAAATAGAGGAGTCTGACCCTATCATTTTATTTTTCTGTGTTAGTTGCTGTTGAGGGATTCCCACGCCAAATCATGCCAAACATTTGATGGGAAGGGGAAGTTGAAAATCAGCCTCAAAATCGCCACTTATAGTGGCGATTTTCATAGCTGAAATCGCCACTATAAGTGGCGATTTAGGGCTGACAAAAGCAGCCCCAAAATCGCCACTTATAGTGGCGATTTTACTCTGAAAATCGCCACTATAAGTGGCGATTTTGGGGCTGAGCTCATGGTCACCAAACATTCTGCCGATTTTATGCTAATCGCCACTTAATTTGGCGATGTACGCGTCCAGTCAGCACACACAAGCCTACTTTGGGAATTGACCGTAGAACGAGCCTATTTTGGGAATTGAATTTTGGCCCAAGCCTGTTTTTGGAAAAAATCCCCAAATCGGCTATACCCTATAGGTTTGAGAGCCAAATCTCTTAGAGAGACTTTGAACAATGGCCCCACCCAACAAATTAAAAAAAATTGTGTTGGAAAATTGAAAGCGACTGCCTGCGCGTGTTCCCACTCGCTCGAGCAGTTGCCCGAAACTCTTTTACCAAAAAAATTAAAAATATGACTCTATCTTTCTTACCGTTTTCCAAATTTTTGTTTTATTAGTATAACTCTTAATATAATTCTCAAATCACATTTTAACATTTTCCTAATCAATGTCATAACAACGTCATAACATCGACGTATGGATGACATAACACTTAACAATCTCTCTCCTCCAACATTCTGTCTCCTCTTCCCAATACCATTTCCTCTCTTCTACCCGCAAATCTCTCAGATGGATCTGAGAGTATCCGCATTACAATGGTTTACATTTGCAATTTAAAACGTGGTTCCTACTGTCACCTATCAACTTTTGCAATGTGGAACCAACATCAATTACAATGAAAATACTCTTATTTAATACTTTTAATTATTTTTATCATCAATAGTAACAAAAAATAATTAAAATAATTTTAACTAATACGTTGACAAATAATAATTTTATAATAAATAAAATTAATTATAATTAAAATATCCCTATTAAGTCGTTGTACATGTTTCGGTTTATGAGTGAGTTTAATGACTTATGTATTAGTAGTAAGGACTTGTTGGATGTATAAAAAGTAGTGGATCCTTAATTTGGATTTCGATTTATAAGTGACTCTAATGACGCCCAAATTAATTTGGTCGACCACCCATTTTAATTGAAACTAAATCGATTAAATTATTTGTTACTATAGTATTGGTGAATCTTATTTTTCTTTAGTTGTTATTAATTTGATACAAATTAAAAAAATTAATTACAACACTTAAAATACACCCTTAATTAAACAAGAACATACAAAAAAAATCAATTAAATAAACCCTTAATTAAACAAGAACAGACAAAAAATCAATTAAATAAACCCTTAATTTAATGAAGCCCAAACTTAAAATACACTACAACGCTTATGGTGACTGCATGGTCTTGTAGTAAAAGCTATTGCATTAATATAAACCTTTGGATTACTATTATGATCTAATGGCTTAGATTAGATTAAGGGTAAATCAGGAAACACATGTTTATTAAATACAAAAAATTTCAAAAACTCAAACCAAAACTACCAAAAAAATTAATACAAACATTAAATATATCAATCATTACATTATTTTCGTAGAACTTTCATCACCATCTTGTCGGACATTCATTACCATCTCGTCGGACCTTCATCTTCCTCTCGTTGGACCCGCGCTAGTGCACGAAAGTTCATCTTCATCTCGTTGGACCCGCACTACTGGACGAAAGTTCATCTTCCTCTCGTCGGACCCGCACTAATGCACGAAAGTTCAATATAAAAATTATATTAGAGCAAGAAGGTGGGAGACACCACACTAGTATGATAAAAATCAATAAGAGATTCAAACTAGTGCTGACAAAACCCAATACCCACCATACTAGTGCAACTCATACCCAATACTCACATGTTATTATTCACACTAGTACACACCTGAGTTTGTGGGGAGGTGGCGACACACCGATCTGAGGACAAACGATGGAGGGTGGAGCCCGTGGCGGATGAGTTGAGTTCATGGGAGGCGGCGACACACCTATATGAGGAAAACGAAGACGAGCAGATCTGGGGAGAAGGCGGCAACGCATGATCAGATATGATGAGACGGTAGAGGGTGGAGGCCGTGGCGGAGGAGTTGTCGTGGGGACAAAGTTGGGGCAGAGAATAGGGGTTATGGGTTACGGATACGCGGTGGGATGGAGTCGGGCAGGGGGACGAAGGCTAGGCACGGCGGGGACGGAGGTGAGGTGGAGGACGTGGGGGACGGATGCACGGCAGGGATAGAGGTCGGGTGGTGGGAGACGGAGGTTGGGCGCATCAGGAACGGAGTTCGACCGTGAGGGGATGAGGCATGACACGATGAAGGAGAAGGGTGGTGTTGGGGAAAGAAGATGTTGATGAAGAAGAAAGAGAAGAAGAAAAAAAGGAATGACGGTTGTTTGGTGGGAGAGTGGATAGGGTTATATTAAAAACCCTATAAATATTTGGAATTCCAAAAACACCCTTTTCAATATTTTTTTAATTTTAATTAGTATAATTAAGTGAATAATGATGTGGACAAATGGTTGGTTATTACTGATTCAGTAAAAAATATTATATTATCACTTGCAAAATCAATTTCATATTATACAAATTTGTGAATACGGTTCCGGAGACAGCAATTCAATTGTTCTCTCCAAACCAGCAACAATCTCAGCCATCCATCATATCTACGGTCCTCATCTCTCACTTGTTTCTTCCTTTCAAGTCGTATGGATATGATATTTTTTCGGCCAATTATTTTTTTGATCAAAGGAAAAGTTGCCCGGAGAGAGATTTAAATTTGTGGGACATCGTTTCTACATAGAGACTTCATCGATGATGGCACATTTAATTTTTTCGTCAATACATTATGTACTCCATACAGAGTGTATGTTATATATATGGTTGTACGATTCTTATATATAGTGTACGGATTTCATATAGAGTATATAGAATTTGTATGAATTGTTTACGATCCAACCATACGAATAAAACAAAATGTACAAAAATAAATACAAAGTGTATACAACTCCCATACAGATTGTACAAACATAAATACAAAGTATACAAATTCCATACGAAGTGTATACAGTTTGTATACAACTCCACTACATATTGTACAAAAATAAATATAGAGTGTACAACTCATAGAAAGTGTATACAATTTGTATACAACCTGTACAAACATCAATATGAATTGTGTATAGTTTGTGTAAGCCGCATACATACAAACTGTACGACTAGCCGTCATAAAAACTGTCATTTTTTAAAGAAAAAAATATTTTTGTTCCAGAAACATAGATCTAATTACGATGATCGTGTGGGTGAAAAAAATTTCGCCAACGGAGGCTCGTGTGATCGGGAAATTCGTTGGGAAACTTTTCGGTGATAGAAAATGAGAGAAAACTTCAACAAACTAAAATAGCTTGAAATTATAAACAATGAATTGAGACCACAAGATGAAACAACTAAGATCTAAAAGAGGAGGTGAATTGTTGCATTGGATGCAACAAAATAGGACCATGGTCACAATAACTCTACTCCAAATTTGCATAACCAAACATTTCCTACCATCAATGCAATTGCCTTTTCCAATTGCATTTGAGTGCCACATAGACTTGCAAGTGGCCATATTACCATGGATGGGGATGCTATGAGAGATATGGTCATCTGCCCCATTACCGAACTGCTTGCGGACCTAGTGGATGATAATGGGAGTTTTGTCTCCTAGACAAAAATAAATATTGTCCATTGGATTAACTCAAAAAGATCCTAGGCCCGAAAAAACTAGTATATTAATTGCATTCAATCCAATATTTAAATTACTTGTTTTTACATTATCCTAGATCTAGTTTTACCGTAAAAGCTCCCAAAACCCCTTTGCGCAGTCAACCTTGCAGCGGAGGGATCTCGCTGGCCGAAGCTCCTCGCTGGAATACGAACGCTGCCATCATCCCATAGAAGTCTCCACCGTCCAATTTATCGACGTTGGCCCAAAAATACTAGTATTTTTCAGTTTTAACTCTAAGGTTTTGACCGGGGTTAGAAAACTAGTATTTTACATATTAAAACAAGGAATTTGAGGGGTTTTTTTGGTAATTCTATTGGTTGGGTTCAGTAGGGATATTGTTCAGTTTTAATTCCAGGATTATTAAAATACTAGTATTTTGCAACGGTTGTGTGTTGTTCGTAGATACTAGTATTTTCGTGATTGTTCTCTTATGATTTATTCTCGAATTCTATATTTATTTTGGGTACTAGTATTATCAAATTTCTATTAGAACTTCAAGTTTACTCTTCATTTGTGTAACACACATGCTTGTGTTTGAAATCTTGGATTTAAAAATAATAATTTAGCTTCATAATAATAATCCTCTTCTATGATGGTCTTGCTTATAATTAATACTAGTATTATCTGTTTGATTGGTGCACTTGGGTGATTGATGGTAGTGAAATACTAGTATTACTATGTTTGATCTCCTGCTTTTGAATACTAGTATTTTGGGGAATTGGAATTTTGTAACACAATTTTAAAAAATATGTACCGTCAGTAGCCAAACACGTAAAAAAGTCCAGAAATAGCACAATCTGACTGGCAGCCAGCGCTGCGCCAGCCAGATGGCGCTGCGCCACCCAGCCAGCGCAGCGCCACCCAGCTGGCGCAGCTCTGGCTGCCAGTCAGAAAATGTTACCGTCATACCACCGTTAGGGTTTCCTCAATCTCAGCCAGCTATGCGCTAGCTAGGAGGCGCAGCGCTGGCTGGGACTGAAAAACCCCTAAGCCGTCAATTTTTAGTATAAATACCCCCTCTATGATGCAGTTTTGCACCACACACCTCCCTTGAAGCCCTAAACTTAGAATTTGTAGTAGGCAGCCGTAACCAAGCTTAGAATATGTCGTTCTTCAACTATGGCTCTAGGTCTCGCAAGAGCAAGCGTAAGTGAACTTCGTTTGGGTGCTTTGTACTTATCTTATTTATGCATTTAACGAATTCGTCTTGTGTACTAAGTACTGTTTTTCTGTAGTGACAGATACTGAGAGGGTAATGCACAAGTTGAAGAAGCCGGTGGAGGAGGACTTGTTCGTTTATGAGGCAAGTGTGGTGAACTGCTGGTGTGACTTAAGGGCGACTAGATCCGTTCGACCAAGTGATCTGGAACGCTATTTTGGCTGCCCTCGTGAGAGAGAGGTAAAAAAAAGGGTCTGAATTTAATTATTTGCATTTTCGTAGTTCTCAAAACCCTCTACGTTTGCCTTATGATCTGTAGGAGAAGGGGTGTGGTTATTATGAAAAACTGGAGGTGCGGGAGGCCGTGGATGCTGCGATTAAGGAGAAGGACCAAATCATTCGGGCGAAGGACGAACAACTTGTTCGAGCGAATAGGGAGAAGGATGAAATCGTCGAGGAGAAGGACAACATTATTCGAGATATGAGGGAAGAAATTTCATGGTTGCACGTTTCAATCAATAGGTTGATGAGGGAAGGGCCTCCCTCTCCACCACCCGGACATCGTCCTTACAATTGACATCCATGTTAGGCCTGCTGTTGTTGTTGTTGTTGTTGTTGTTGTTGCTGTTGCTGTTGTTGTTGCTGTTGCTGTTGCTGTTGCTGTTGCTGTTACTGTTGCTGTTGTTGTTGCTGTTGCTGTTGCATTATTCGAGATCTGAGGGAAGAAATTTCATGGTTGCACGTTTCAATCAATAGGTTGCTGAGGGAAGGGCCTCCCTCTCCACCACCCGGACATCGTCCTTACAATTGACATCCATGTTAGGCCTGCTGTTGTTGAAGAAATTTCATGGTTGCACGTTTCAATCAATAGGTTGCTGAGGGAAGGGCCTCCCTCTCCACCACCCGGACATCGTCCTTACAATTGACATCCATGTTAGGCCTGTTGTTGTTGTTGTTGTTGTTGTTGTTGTTGTTGTTGTTGCTGTTGCTGTTGCTGTTGCTGTTGCTGTTGCTGTTGTGCTGTTGCTGTTGCTGTTGCTGTTGCTGTTGTTGTTGCTGTTGTTGTTTGTACCTCTAGATTTGATGGCCACAGCTACCAAGACCCTAGAGACTTGAGTGTTCATCTTGTTTCTATTATGAATTATATGCCTACCTATGTATCTACTCATGTCTCGTAATCATGGCTTTAAGTACACTAGGGTGTATACTAGTATTAGAAGGAATATTAGTATTTGTCTGAAAGTAAAGTGTGATACTCAATATTTGATACTTGTAACGAACAGATTTATAAGAATAATTCAACTTGATTTCTATATTTTTTAATACTACTCACTGTATATTTTAATGGGTAATGCTTTGGTGCCCCCACTAAAAGTGGAGGTACTAGTTACCTGTTGGAAGGGAAAGTTCAAACCTTTCAAACTAAGATCCCTTAATCATAGAATAATCTCTGATTGAGCTGAATTTAAGTGATTCTACCTTCCTTGTTTGTACTTGTGTGGTGATCTGTTTGCAGGATTCAAGGAAGCAGGAAAGGAAAGAATCAATCATCATATCAAACATTGATTGCTCTCCAACGGCTATTTCAATTCCTATTTAAGAAGACATCCAAAAGGCTCATACACATCTGTGGGAGTTACAGTTGGTGAATGGTTTGCTCTGTTTGCCGGTGAAGTGAAAAACAGAGGGTGAAATACTCAAGTGGTGTTAACTTGAGGGTTGTAAGGTTACTACATAATAAAAGTGTATCTCCTAATCTTGCTTGGGCGTGGAGTAGGGTTTAACCTGAACCAAGTAAAAATCATGTGTCTGATTCTTCTCCTTATCCTATCGTCATTCTTCTCTCTGTCTCTGCTCCGTCGGTGAGCCTTCATCTTTTTCAGATCTCGCGCCAACTGTTTAATTTGAAAGACGGCAGGTCGATCAGTCGTTGAATCCAATTCAACAAATCAAGGCCTTGGATAACTTAAGCATACTAAAGCCCAACCAACAAGGCCCACTTCAAATCTAGAAGAAGAAGTGATCGAGAACTGTTCTGAAGATCAAACCAGTGATCTTCCTACTCTATCTCATCTCTCCCTCTTTCATTTCATTTCCTACTTCGATTTACCATTCAATTCTACGATTAAAACAATTATCTAACATTTCATTACCTCCACTGGCGTTCAATGGATAAACATGCTTTTAATATCTTTTTTTCGAGGTTAAGAATATACATGACGTTAAAAGGATATATAGGGTGATTTAAACAAAAAAAAAACTAATTCAGTAGAGATGATTATCTATCATATCGAAAAAATGCAGTTGTAGAATGAAACCTGAAGAACATCGAGTGTAATCATATACTATGATGACTAAAAAATCAACTAATGTTAACTTTGACTTATTACGATTAAATCTATTGATTTAAAGATAAAGTTTGGTTCAATGAAAATACTATTCTAGATATCACAAACGTTAGTGGGGTAACCGGTACCCCTACTTTTAGTGGAGAACCGAAGGGTTACTAATTTTTTACATGGGTTAGTACTTCGTAATAATCGCCATTATGTACCCAAAATATTCCCAAACAGTCTGGTAACAATGGCTGCTACAGTAGAAAATATAAAATATATGTGTAAAGAGGAGTTGGGTGAAAAATTAATAAGATAATAAAAGAATATAATTGATAAGAAAATATAATTATTAGGGGATTAGAGTTAATAGGGGAATGAATAATACAACACAACTGCATTTGCACGAGTCTAAAAAACAATTGTTGCTCACTTTGTTTCCTTCTTTTTGGCTTGCTGATGATTGAACCTCCCAATCAAAGTGGTGAAGCGGGCCCGCGTGGTGGATCTTGCGGGCGATCAACATTCCAACGTCCAGTCGTCAGAAAAAGAGCAGTCAAGCTCTCCGGCTTGGGAGACTTCTTTCAAGAATAAGGTTGTCGGAGTTTGGGATTCCACTTCGGTTGATTATGATATACTCTATTCAGACGAGTCTAATGTGGATGAAGCGAATGATGATCTGAGATGCCAAGCAATCCGTTTTCCCGATGTGGAGAAGAGAAGGGTTCGTTGGAAATTGAAAATGCTATCGTTGTTAGTACTCTCGACAAGAGCTTCTCTTTCCCTTTTATTAGTTGTAAGCTTCCTCAGTTATGGGCAAAGAAAGGACGTGTTGTCTGATGTTGGGTGGGGGTATTATGTGTTCAAGTACGAGACCATTGGAGATTATGAACGTGCTATGTTCGGAGGACCATAGATGGTTGGGGATCAATTTGTGGTTATTCAAGAGTGGAGGCCTTATTTTCAACTGGAAGATAATCCGATTTCGACTCTGGGAGTGTGGGTGAGACTCCTTGGCATTCCGCTTGAGTATTTTGATGGAGCTATCCTCACCATTATTGGCAATAGGATTGGAAAGACAGTAAGGCTTGATCATACTACTTTGGAAGGTTCGCGAGGTAACTTTACTTGTATCTGTGTCAAGGTGGACCTCTCTAAACTGCTCCTCTCGAAGTATCATTTGCTAAGGCAAGTTCGGCGAATTGAATATGAGGGCTTGCATACTATATGTTATTCTTGTGGTTACCATGACCATAACCAGGAGTCATGTCTGATGAAACCCGTGGAGGACATGGTGGAAGCACCTGAAGTTTTGGTTGCCAACCCTATTTTTCAGAGCAAGAGGTTTAATGAAATAAGGCCTGACATCGAAGAAAACTTTGACCCATGGATGAAAGTTTTGAGATCCAACCGTAAAGGAAAGAAATGTGGTGTGGTGGCGTCTCCTCCTGCGGCTTCTCTTCCGGTTGTAGTTAAACCTATTTTGGGTAATAAGTTTGAGGCGCTGTCAAAAGAGGATAATTTGGGTAATGATTATGGTACGGGAAATCAGGAGGAAGGCGTGTAAGATGAGGTGGAAGTTGAGGATTTGGTGGAGATTAATAAGGAAAATCTTGATGGTAATTATTTACCTAAATCGGCTACTGCCTTAACCACGACTCAGGGAGTTGCGGACTCCTCTGTCCTGGGTGCTGGAGTAGGCTCGAAGGCCTAGTCAAGTTCTAAAGGTTGGGCAGATAAGGCCCGTATTGATTTTTTCAGTCTAAATAAGGCTGGATCTGCAAATATTAAAGTGCCGACTAAGGGGTAATTAAAAAGCCTAGTTACAGCAGGCGATCTGCGCAAATGGCCCGTTTACCCTCTTCCGGGCCTTCTGGTCTTAAAAATAATGGGCAGAGCTTTATTGGATTGGGCTCTATTGCTAATCTGAAGCAGGCTAGCCCAATTTTCAGCTTCAACTTTGATTGCTCCTTTTTTTCACCTTCTATTCAGGATCAGTCCAGTGCTATGAGTCATTTTTTTCATTTTCAGCTTGAACTTTGTTTTGATACAGAAGTGTATTTCAGTGAACCTGTAAACTATTATACTTGTTATTAAGTATTAAGTACGCTATTGTAAACTGTTTCTTACAATTTTTTTTACTAATGCTTAAACACGCTTAATCTTAAAAAGCTCTAGTCGGAGGCTCACCGATCGCCTAGCGCCTAGCGCCTACTTGAACATTGGCTATAACAGATGGAATTAAGTACAGAGTTCCTCCTCTGTAGTAAATGTTCTCAGGAAGTCCTTCTCTTTGTCTCTTTTTATGTCATTTAAAAATATTTTGTCTTCGAATTACCATGGGGCAGCTAGTAAATCGTTTATCACTTCATTCAAATTGTATGCTAACTTTGTGAAATTTTCTATTGCAGTGATTGCTGAGCCTAAAATTAGTCTTCATAAGGATGAGGGGGTCATCCACAAATTGGGGTTTGTAGCTTCCTTCTGCTCTGAAGCTATTAGCTTTGCTCATGGTGTTTGGCTTCTTTGGAACCATCTTGTGGTGTCGCTCGATATTCTGGTGTTTGGACCCCAGTTTATTCACGCCAAGGGAATGTTAGCTGATGGATCTTTCTATTTTCTGACGATCGTCTATGCTAGTCCTCGTCTACGTCTCAGGTTTTTCTTTTGAATGCTCTTAAAAGGTTTTCGATTAATCAAACAACGATGTGGGCGGTCATCATTGATTTTAATGTCATCCTTTCTATTGAGGACAAGATGGGAGGGTAATGTTCGAGAGGAGACAGAACAAATCCATCATTGATACGGTTTACATTTGTCGTCTCTCCGATATCCCCTTCTCTAGACCTCAGTTTACGTGGAGTCGTAATGGCCTTCTCTCTAGGATTGATCGTGCTCTGGTGAATGATTCGTGGATTCGACTTTTCCCTGAGTCGTCTATCATGCACTTACATAAGCTTAAGACGGATCATCGCCTGATTCTTCTCTGCCCATCTATCCATGTGTTTTCTCCTAGTTCTAAACCTTTTCGTTTTCTTTTGATCTTCCTTGCGCTTTGGTCGGTCTTTTTTCCAATCTGAAGAAGTGGAACAAAAACACTTTTGAAATATTTTTTGGCGGAAGAAGCGTCTCCTTGACCTTTTGGTTCAAGCTGGGAGTAAAGTGGTTCTTCTCATCTTCAAGAGGAGAGTGTGGTTCGATCCAAACTCGAGTTGGTTCTGTGGCAGGAGGAGGCCATCTGGGTTCAGAAATCTAGAGCTAATGGCGGTGTAAAGGGATAAAAATACTAAGTTTTTCCATCTGGAATCCCTTAAAAGAAGAGTTATGAACCGTATCAGACGCTTGAAGAATTGTGATGGCGATTGGATTGATGATCAGTCCCTACTTCTCAATATGGCAGTCGGTCACTTTAAAAAACATTTATTCTGAAGTTGCTAATCCGATTTGCATCTTGACGGGTTTCTCGGGTTCCATTTCGTAGTCTGAGGTTGATGGGTTGGTCCGGCCTTTGACCCACGATGAGATTAATAAGGCTATTCGGAGTATGGCCCATCGCTTCACCAAGATCACACATATATATATGTTAATAAACTTACCCACATCATTAAAATAAAAAAAAACGAGAATCATCAAATCAAAGGGGTGATAAAAAAAACCTTTGTTGAATCGTTGAATCCCCTTTTCTGGGTTTTGTTCTCAGAACAACATCGGAGAAGAAGCAGTTGAAGGCCTCAGAGATCCTCCGTCCTCACTGTCACTCTCATTGGGCCCCACCGGACTCTTCCGCGCTTCATCAGTCAAACGAGTGGGGGGATTCGTTGAATCATTGAATCCCCTTTCCGGGTTTTGTTATCATGCAATGGATTTCAACTGGGGTTTGGCTGATTGGATATGGGTTTATTTTTGTGTTTGGGAAATGATTTTTTTCAGGAATTCCGTCGACGACGGTGGTGGTTTTGATGATTGGTCTGCGGGAGTGGTTTATCAGGCGATGCAGCTTTCTCCCCCGTTACAGCAGGCTGATCGGAAAGGTGAGGATCAGGCCGATGGCGGCGATTCTGTAGGAATCAAGCTTAGTGACAAGAGGTATGTGGTTGGTTAGTTAGTTGGTTTTAGATTGGGTTGGGTTAGGTTAGGTTTGGTTGGATTGGATTGGTAAATTTGGCTGAGTACATGATGAATCAGGTGACTTGGCAAGAAGTGATGTGAAATTAATTGCTGAAATGGCATGCTGATATTAGCACTTAATAAAAATTTTGGATGGAGACTTAACAAATTGACCAAATTGTTACAAACTCTATAGATTAATGACCACTAGGTTACAAATTAAAAGTTTATGGCCAATTTGTTATAGACCCAAAAGATTTATGACCAAAATGAATAATAAGCCATGGAATGGAAGCCTTCTCCTAGTAGATAGTAATCTGTCCATAATTCCGTCCCAATTCTAATCCCTACTTTTCACTTCTCCTCATGTTTGAATCTGATTCCGGAGATAGCAACTCAAATGCGGTCTCCAAACCAGCAACGATCTCAGCCATCCATCTAAGCTACGGTCTTCATCTCTCAATTATTCCTTCCTTCTTCTTTAACTTGTATGAATGAGATCTTTTTTCGACCTATTATTTTTTCGATCGAAGGAAAATTTAGTTGGATTGAGATTTAAATTTGCGGGACGTCGTTTCTACATAGAGACTCCGTCGATGATGGCACGCTTAATTATTTCTACAGTCTGTACGAACTCCATACAAAGTGTACATTATATACAAGTTGTACGATTCTCATACATAGTGTACAGATTTCATATAAAGTATATACAATTTGTATGAATTGTTCCAATACCCAAAAGGGTGTTACATGTCTGCGGGCATTGTCTCGAATCCGAGTATGGTGTGGCGTAGTATCCGAGATGCAAAGGAGGTGATACAAAGGGGAGGCTCGATGGAAGATCGGAGATGGTAGATCTATTAACGTTTGAGGTGAACCATGATGGTTAATTACAGAGGAAAATCAGCTGCTTGAAGCGCCACGTGACGGCGAGTTATAAAATTTGAAAGTTTGTGACCTATTCATCTCGGCCACCAAAGAGTTGGATGAAGAGCTTATTGAAGGCCTTTTCAGCAGGAGGGATGCTGAAGCTATACTCTCCATCCCGTTAAGTTCATGCAATCAGGAAGATAGACGAGTCTGGACGCATACAAAAAATGGAGTTTACTGCTATCAACTTATAATGGAAAGACTGGTTGACTGCTCACACCTGCACATGGAGGGAGATTGGGTGAGGATGTGGGAATTTCCAATTCCACCACGTATCAAAATCATGCTCTGGAAGATGGCTCGTTCCATACTGCCAACAAGAAGTACGCTCTTTGCGAGAGCTATTTATGTGCCAGATGAATGTGGGGTATGTAGCTCAATTATGGAGAGTCGGTGGCACCTGTTTGTGGAGTGTGAGTATGCGAAAGAGTGTTGGGAGCTCGTGGGTTTAAAGATTTAAGTTGGGACGATGTGTGATGATTCGAAATCCCTCAGGGATTGGTTGTTTGGCGTTATAACTACACTCACAGTGGCAAAAATCCAAGCATAGTCAGCAGTTATCAGCGGAATTTGGCAAGAGAGAAACAAACGCATTTGGAGCACGGAAGCAGCATTGGCGTTTGTAATAGTTCAGAATGCTCTAGAGATGGCTTGCGACTGGCATGGACTGTACCTCAAGGACGACGTGGGCCGGCAACCACGTCAAGCGATCTGCGAACGCTGGCACCCGCCAGAAGTCGGGAACTTGAAGTGTAATGTGGATGGCGCGATTTTTTACGAGCACCGTATGTATGGGATGGGAATGCTGCTCGGGAACTCAGCAGGTGATTTGATCGCTTTCTGAACAAACGCGAAGCGAGGACGGTCGAAGCCTCGAGTTTGTGAAATCCTAGCTTTACTTCAAGCCCTTGTTTGGCTGGAAAACCTCGGGTATTCGAGACGTGACTATTGAAACAGATAGTCGGACTGTTTGCACAACACTTAAGGAAGGAACGAATGACATTACTGAATTCGGAGACCTTGTGCGTATTTTCCAAACTAAGCTTGGTCATGAGTTGTGAGTCCACTACGCTAGAAGGAGAAACGAGGCAGCTCATGTGTTAATTAGGTGATCGCGTGACTTGGGCACACCGTCTGTTGGAGCCTCCTATTTGGCTTCAAGATACTTTACGTCGTATTTACATGGACTTTGACCATTAATAAATGACGAGATGATTTGACATAAAATGAAATTGATTCTTTTAATTTATTTTTTGGTTAAAATTTTTGTTTAGAGTCTATTTTGTATTTCGTGTTTTAGTATTCCATGTATAAATTAAAAATTTGACGAACAAATTTTTTCTATCTTTGCCAAAATGATGAAATTAATGTTACATGAATGTTAATTACAAAACTAAAGTATTGGTACTATACTTAAGAACAACACCATAGAGGCAGAAAACCTTTTCGTAGTCTTAAATTTTTTAGATTAGCATTTTAACATAGCAATTTGAGACTTGGCAATAAATGATGGTCTTAGAAATTTACTTCAACACACAAAATATTCAGGTACAAATGATGGGTGCCCTTTTTCAGCAAGCCATGGTTATGTAAATTTCATTAGCTAATTACACTTATGAAGCACGCCATGCACTATATGAAAAGATTTCTGATCATAAGTCAACCCCCACAATCCTAAGTTCCAAACAGAAACAACAGGGGAGCAAAACCAGTTGTGCAGCTAATCCAGAAACAAGAAAAGGTCGATATCTACTAATAAGTCATTAACCAAAATTTCCAACGAGCAATAAGTGCAACCAGCTAGCCCAACAAACACACTGAAATAGGATCAAAACATCATTCAACAGAGTGAAATAAAGAAGAGAACTGATACTGAAATGGAAGTAGTCGATTGAGTAGTGTGATCAATCAATCCTCCTCTTCTGCCTCGTTTTCTGCTATGTTGAAGTATCGCAGTTCATAAACATTCCTCTCTTTGTTTGAAGCAATCACCCTCAGCCAATCTCTCACGTTGTGTTTCTTTAGGTACTTCTTGGTCAAGTACTTCAGATACCTGTCAAATAATATATCATTACATATTATTATCCAAGTCAGACAACCAAAGAACTGAATCTCACAGATGATATTCACTCTAGCTAAACTATCTGCTGTGAAAGAAGAGTGCAAGACTCGAATTACAGGGAAACAGCAATAACTGACTGATCACATTTTTTCAGACCTTAAGGTTGTAATTATTAAGTGATTAATTTCCCAAGTAAGATAGTTTGCATACTGTTTGTTTAGACAGCAAATGGACTGTGACTTGCTAAAAGCCTAAAATCAAGCTCCCCCAATCTAAAATTGGTTCAGAACCCTAAACCCGTAACAGTCTAATCAACCTTGCATCGCAGAGTATATACATCCTACGACAGTAAATCAACGCTAGGCATGAACCAAATTGGACGCACAATAGTTACACAATATCAACAGTTACTCTCTGTATTGCATATGTATACACAGATCTCCTTCAACTAACCCGCAAGTAGAAACCCTATAATTACCTAAATCTCATTCAATTCCAAATTCACAATCGCCAAGCTTAAATTGAAGAATAGGTGGATGAAAAAAAAAGAGTTACCTCTTAGAGAAATTGCTGTCGGAGGTGACAGTGATCTTGCTCTTCTCACGGGAGATGGAGACGGCGTCACCGAGAGCACCGGCCTTGCCGCCAACCTTGATCCTTTCCTGGAGGAACTTCTCGAGGGAGGCGATGTCCATAATCTTATCCTCCACGGGTTTCCCGCAATCGATGACGAAAGAAACTGCCTTCTTCTTTCCACCCTTGGATCCAGCTGCTGGTGCTGCCACGCCGCGAGCCATCTCTGTTCTTCTGATGTTCTAAATCTCGATGAAGGGGAGAAATGTGGCCGCCCAAACCTTTCCCCAACTTATTTGTATAGACAGCAGCAGCCAAGCCCTAGGGTTTTCTTCTCTCTCCGTCCGCTCAAATAAAAGCTTTCAGTCTAATGCGCTGTCGTTTCCTGTTCTGCTAAAATTACCAGCACAAATTCAGTCTAACGAGGCCTTAGTTTTTTGTTAAGTTTGTGACTAATTAACTTCAAAGTCCCGAATTAAGGCAAATGATCTGCGTTCAAGAAATAGAGTTTGGACTGTTCCAAATTGGACTACTGGACCTGTGATCCAGTGCATCGCAGGCCGAAGCCCAAAACGCCACAACCCCTAGCAGGGGTAAAATCGTCAACTTAAAACTCCCCAACCCCCCCTAAAAATCAGCGGGAAAATCCAAACTTACCTTATTTTGATTTCTCAGAAGATTTTCTCCCAAAATTGAACTTCGATTTCCTCCTCCGATTTTCGAACATGAACTCCGATCATCTCCTCAGCAACTCCGATCAGCTCCACAGCAACTCTGATCAAGTCCACAGCAACTCTGATCAAGTCCACAGCAACTCCGATCTAGTCCACAGTAACTTTGATCTAGTCCACAGCAACTTTGATCAGCTCCTCTGCAACTCCGATCAGCTCCTCTGCAACTCCGATCAGCTCCTCTGCAACTCCGATCAAGTCCACAGCAACTCCGATCAAGTTCTCTGCAACTCCGATCAAGTCCTCTGCAACTCCGATCAAGTCCTCTGCAGCTCCGATCAGCTCCTCTGCAACTCCGATCAAGTCTTCTGCAACTTCGATCAAGTCCACAGCAACTCCGATCAAGTTCTCTGCAACTCTGATCAAGTGCAATCAGAAATAAATCTTGAAGATCCTTTGGATGAGACTAATTCAATTTCAATAGGTAAGAAAGTATAACAAGTTATAATAAGTTAATTATTTGTTAACTCTATAACTATTCATTAACTAGTCAATTGTTAACAAGATAACTATCTGTTTTAAGTACTGTTAACTATTGATTAACTAGTTAGTTAATTAGTTAACTAGTACATTCTCTGTTATCTAGTTAACTTGCTTGTTATACTAGATATTTGTCCATTAACTAGATAACCATTAATATGTTAACTAGATAACTAGATAACATTATTATCTAGTTATCTAGTTAACCAGTTAACGTTGTTAAATAGTTATCTAGTTATCTAGATAACTGGTTAACATGTTAACTAGTTAACATTGTTATCTATGTTATCTAGTTAACCCTTTATTTGGTTAACCAGATAACATGTTAACTGGTTAACGAGATAACTAGTTATATGGTTCACTAGATAACAATGTTATCTATGTTAAATGTTAACTAGTTAACAATTATGTGTTATCTAATTATAAGTTATCTAGTTAACTTTCTGTTAATCAATTAGATAACTGTCGGTTAACTAGTTATAAGTTTACTAGTTGACTGTTTGTTAACTAGTTAACAAGTAAGTGTTAACTAGATTACCATCTTTTAACTAGAAGTTAATTATTGTTATCAACTTGCAGATTCAATCATTCCAGATGATAAGAGAACATGGAATATGCTGAAATTTGAATCGTCCTCTGATGCATTAGCTTTCTACAAAGATTTTGCAAAACACAATGGGTTTTATGCTAGGAATCAACTTGAAGGTTATACTGATAGCAAGAAACAAAAAGTTGACTACATATACTATGTTGTGCATGTATGCAAAAAACGAGGAGGGGTACAACAAAAAGACGAAGTTGCTCCTGCCAATCAAACTAGACAGAGGGGTAAAACAAGGTCTGGTTGCAAAGCCATGTTGAGCCTCAAATTTGAGAAAAAATCAGGTAAGTTATATTATAGTTAACTAGTTAACTTCCTGCTTGTTATCTAGTAAAATTGTTAACAAGTTAACAAGATAACTATTTAACTGTTTGTGTTATTTAAAACAGGATTGTACATCATCATTAGTTTTAACAATGAACACAACCATGAAATGATACCAGAGGGTGAAAGACACTTCAGTAGAAGTGTGAGAAGGATTCCTATCATGTATAAAATCATAGCTGATCAATATGTCGATGCTGGAATCAATGTACGTTCCAGTTTTGATTCCATGCGTATTGCTGCTGGTGGGACTGAAAATCTAAGTTTCTCGCATCTAGATTTAAAAAACCACATCCGCACCAGGAGAGAGAGACAAATGCAGGGAGGGGATGTAGAGTTCCTAATTGATTATTTTGTAAAACAATCAAACATTAACAAGGGGAACTACTCAAAAATAAAAGTCGACAAAGAAGAAGATGCAGAAATTGAAAGTATCTTCTGGTCAGATGCACAAATGCGTAGGGACTATCGAGCTTTTGGTGATTGCTTCAGCTTTGATACAACCTACAGAACTAACAAACACCATCGACCTCTTGGTATGTTTTATTTGTATTCATTCTTGCACATTACTGTTTGTTGTTAACTAAATAACATTATCTAGTTATCTGGTAACTAAATAACATTATCTAGTTATCTGGTTAACCAGTTAACGTTGTTATCTAGTTATCTGGTTAACCAGTTAACGTTGTTATCTAGTTAACTAGTTAACCAGATAACATGTTAATTGGTTAACTAGATAACAACGTTAACTGGTTAACCAGTTAAGCATGTTAACATTGTTAACTAGTTAACCAGTTATATAAATGGTTAACTAGATAATAATGTTAACTAGTTAATTAGTGAACCAGATAACCAGATAACAAGATAACTAGTTATCTCATTACACAGTTAACATGTTATCTGGTTATCTAGTTAACTAGATAACAATGTTAACCCGTTAACTAGTTATCCGGTTTACCAGTTAACACGTTATCTGGTAATCTAGTTAACCAATTAAAATACTATCTAGTTATCTATTAACTTATTAACTAATTTTTTTTCCTATTCAGCAATCTTTGTTGGTAAGACACACCACAACAAAATGTGTATTTTTGGAACAGCATTGATTTATGAAGAGACTACTAAGTCATTTGAGTGGTTATTTGAAACATTTATGGAATGCATGGATGGGAGACAACCAAAATCGATATTCACAGATCAATGTCCAGCAATAGGTGCAGCTGTGAAGACCTAATTCCCAGATACATTCCATGGACTATGCACATTCCATATACTACAAAATGGGCCAAGAAATTTGGGAAAGCTATACAATGCAGAATTCAGAGAACTTTTAAAGTTTGTGATGTTCAATGTCGAAAATGAAGAGGAATTTGAAGTACACTGGAATGAATTGATAAAGACCTGCCCCCGTGCTTAGGGAAATTGGACTGATTCCTTGTATAAGCTGAAGGAAAAATGGTCGAGCGCTTGGATACGAAATCATTTTTGTGATGGGATGAAGAGCTCACAGATGAATGAGACATGCAACAGCAACCTGAGAAAAGCCTTGGATTCGACTATGAATCTAGCCAGGTTAGTTAACTAGTTATCCATTTATCTGTTAACTAGTTAACCATTTATCTGTTAACTAGTTAACGAGAAACTAGTTAACTAGTTAACCAGTTATCTGTTAACTAGTTAACCATTTATCTGTTAACTAGTTAACGAGAAACTAGTTAACTAGTTAACCATTTATCTGTTAACTAGTTAACTTGACTGATAATTTTTAAATGAATGTCCATTTATGCAGTTTTTTCACACAGTACAATCGCTTGGTTGAGAATAAAAGGGAAGAAGATAGAAGGCAAGAATTTACTATGAAGGATAGACAACCAGATGTTAGATCAAAAATAGCATTGTTGGGAAAAATTTCATGGTTATATACACCTGAAATTTTCGCAATGGTGCAAGAGGAATGCATTGCGTCATCTCCTTATGTAATAGGTAGAGATGAAGTGAACGATAATGAGATGAGGATGGCATTTAAAATATATAAGTGGGGGTGCGGCAACACAAGACTTGATGAAAGGATGGTTCTCATCAATGATGACAAGCTTCAATTCTGGTGTACCTGCAGGACGTACGACACTTGTGGGTGGTGGTGTCGGCACCTTATGAGATGCCTTGACTGTATGTTCTTTAACACAGGACAGCTGAGGTACAAAGATATCCCAGCCCAATATATAATGAAATGGTGGACACGAAGTGCAAGGGATGGTTTCGAGTTCGAATTTCCCGCTGAAGTTATCTTGCCGAGACAAGCTATGATAACCAGGAGGATGCAGACTATGTCAGCTATGACTGTAACACTGATGAATAGATCAGTTTGGAATGATGCAGCATTTAAACGTGTAATAGACACGTTTCATACATTACTTAGGGAAACAGAAGGACTACCAGAGATTGGAGATAATGCTGAAACAACTCATTCAGGAGGAGCATCTAATTCAGAAGGTAACAAAATTTAAATTTATCTGTCCAGCAAATTGTTATATATGCTTATTAACTGCCTACTGGTTATCTAGTTAACTAGTTAAATAGTTATCACACAGTTATCTAGTTATCTATTTACCTTATTAGAATTGTTTGTTAACTAGTTAACTCCACTAGTAATCACTTATCTTCCCCCCCCCCAGGATCTGTCTTAGTAACAGATGGGGGAACAATGTCAACTGCTGCTACATCGACATCGAGCGTGGAAATAGTGGGCTTCAAAAATAGACAAGACCCATTTAACTCACGGAAGAGGAAGAAAAGCATCGTTGAAGAACCAATCTTCAAGAAAAGACAAAAGAATATTGACAAGGTGAAGAATGACGCTTTGCGTGCAAAAAGAGCTGTGGTTCATTTGAACCCATGATACAAATATTTTGGAGGTAAACACATATTCTTAACTGAGATCCTGATAACTAGTTAACTGTTCTTGATAACTGGTTAACTTTGAAACTAGTTAACTGTGTTTGTTACCAAATGCAGGACCTGTCTTAACAGCTAGAGACAAACTTCAGCTGCTCAAAATCAAACAACATGTCCAGAAAAAAATCATAGAAGAACCACTCTTTGCTTATTGGGAGAGAAAATAGAGGGCCAATGTGAGAGAAAAATCCCCCAAACCCATTCCCTTATCCTAGCTGATTTACTTAGCTTTTTCTCGGATCTTCGGGCAGCAGTATGTTTCCCTCACCAAAGATCAAATCTGACAATATGCCCATCCTCCTCCTCTCAATATAAGCTTTATCCCCCCACTTTGATGACATCTTCCCCTCATATTTCCCTTCCCATTCCTCAAACCAGTTGATAGCATAAATTCTAGAATTCTTTGTGTCTATACGCTTAATCTTCTTCAAGACATTCCATTGGTAAACAACAGCTTTCCTTCTAGGCTTCTTTTTTTGCTTGTCTTTGTACTTCTCAGCCAAGAATGCATCAATAAAGCCAATGACTTTCTCACAACGACTCTTGTAATGTTTTTTGAAATCAGTCTCTTGCAAGGTGTCAAGGAAGTGATACTTCTTATGCACATTATCAATGACTAACACAACATAATTGTAATTATGTCTCACTGGCATGAAGAACTGGGAAATAAAGGAAAAAATTATTAGACACGGAAAAAAACAAAAAAAAAACTAAAACACAACAGACACAAAAAAGTTACTTACGTAATCAACTTCGCTGAAGTCATGATTTTTAGCCCAACTAAAATCGATTGTGTCTGCAACTTCAGCATACATACTGCCTTGTGATGGTTGAGCTTCGTTCACGTTTGAGAACAGTGTGCGCTACAAAACAGAAACGAACATCGCTAGTTACCTAGTTATCAGAAAAGTTAACTAGTTAACTAGTTAACAGAAAGGTTAACTAGTTAACTAGTTAATTAAAAAAGGCTACATAAAACATTAAAAAAAGAAAACTAACCGCGAATTTGTCTTTAAAAATCCATCTCTTAATGATATTGCCATTGATGACTGATCTCCTGTTCAGTAAATCGGAATATGAATCCAGTACGGCCAATGATAGTTCAGAATCAGGTATAAGGGACCTGATTTCATCTCTATTCAAAGACAAATTTGACTCTGCCAACGGACCATCTTTGACATTGTATACAGGCTCATCCCTAGAAAAAAATAAAACAAGTTAACAAGTTAACCAAGCTAAAAAAAGAAAACTAGTTAACATTCCATAGTCCTATTTACTTACGGATCAAGAGATGAGTTGATGCAGTATGCAACAACATAGTTTAAACCCCATGTTGATAATCTGTGATAGCAGTTCCAGACCGAAGTACGGGAACCTCAGTAACAGTAGCAGATTTCAAAATCTTTACAGGGACAGCTGCTATTGGAGCACTTTGCTTCGGTAATGAAGTACTTATATTCGAAGCACTTCTAAATGGTGTTATATGAATTGGAGAAGTAACTTGTTTAGACACCATAGTGTTGCTGCTAGATCCTTTCTTACCTAAACTATAGGTATCCGGAATCACCATATGCTTAAGCTCACTGGTTGAATCTATTATTTTTAAACAAATAAATAACATATTAGCAGCCAAAAATATAACAGTTAACTAGTTTACTGTTGTGATGACCAGTTAACTAGATAACCAAATGTTAGATGGTTAACTAGATAACCAAACAACAGATATTTAGTTGAAACAGAAAATCAGATAACTAATTTATATAAAATGAAAAAATACCTTCAACTTCCTTCATTTGTATAACATGCACAAGAGTTTGCAATGGACTTGAGACTTTAGGAGGGACAATACCAACATGAGGAGGGGACTTGGGAGAGCAATGCAGGTCATCCCCTGAATAGTTTGCCTTCTTTCCATCATCATCAGAAATGATCACACTAACAATATCATCAAGTGCTTCTTGATCATCCTTTGATAGAGTAGAGTAATCCACAAAAGAACTCCTATGAGGTCCCACAACACTATTAGTTGGTTCTTTACCAGATTCTTCGGGGATGGAGGCATCAGTTTGGGCTGGTACGTTCGTCTCCTGGTTTCCTTCAGGAATAGCATCATCTGTAACAGGAATATCCCCTCCTTTATCATCAGCATCATCGTCATTGGTATCATCTTTTTTACCTCCTTCATCATCAGCATTATCATCGTTGGGATCATCTTTTTCCCCTCCCTTATCACCAGCATCATCTTCGTCACTATCATCAGAATCCTCATCCTTATCATCATTTTTATTAGTTCCCTCACCATCATCAATTCTCTCATTTTCTTAGGAAGCAGCATCATCATCAGTAGCATCATTGACAGCAGCATCAGTAGCAGGTACATCATCAGTGGCATCAAGTGCAGGATCAGCAGCGTCAGGTACAGGAGCAAAGGCTTGGTCAGCAGAAACATCATCAATAGTAGTATCAGCAACCTCATCAGACGTCTTACCACCAACCCCAGAAACACCATGCTCAGCAGATCAATGAAAGCAACTAGGGCAGCAATTGATGATTTGTATTCAGGAATCAGATGTAAACATTGGTCACAAGCCCTAGCCAGATTAGCCCTCAATAAAATAGCCTGAAAAACATAAAACACACATATCTCAGTAAGAAGGTTAACTAGTTACTAGTTATCTGGTTAATAAGTTATCGAGTTAACTGATGAATATTTAACTAGTTAACAGATAATTGGTTAACTCATTATTATTGTTAACTAGTTACCTCCGTCCGTGATGCAAGAGCAGAGTCAAATAATTCAGAAGATGGCAAAACAATATCAGGGCGCTGCTTTTTCGAATCACCAACCACATTTTCATGCTCAGTCCTACCCCTTTTTCTAGTGGTGGCCACTACATTCACTGTCTTCTTGCTCCTTTTTGAAGGTGAATCAGCAATGGATACCCCTTTTCAGTAACAGTAATAGTTTGTTGACGTGATGCAGCAACTTTCTTGCCACCCTTGCGAACAACAACATGATCAACATCCACAACCTTCTTACCCTTTTTCCTAGCAATTGCATCAGCAGCATCTTCACCAACAACATCTTCTTTATCATCATCTTCTTCAACTTTATCAACTTCATCGATAAATATGTTTTTAACCTCACGGTATTTGGCAACTGCAGCATTCGTGTAATCTTTAACTTTCTCGTTGGTGAAGTGATGCAATACACACCCCTCATCACCACGTCCCTTAAAGTCATTACATGCCACAAGGTATATCACCTGGGGGGAAATGAAATCAATTAGTAAAGATTAACTGATTATCAAACAGTAGAAAAGGGAAACAACAAGGTAGCTGATAAGTAAACTAGTCAATTAACCAGTGAACATGTTAACGGATCAATATTTAACGTATTACCCAGTTAACTAGTTATCTAAATTAAACAGTTAAAGTAACAGATAACTAATTAACACATTTTAAAATGGTATCTATTTAATAGGTTATCTAGTTAACTGATCAATATTTAACATTAAACGTAAATAAAGAGAACTTACAGTCAGAAAATGAACATCTGCTGCAATATTCTTGTTGCCCTTAGCCGTAAACATTCCAGACTTGAAATTAGCAAATCCAAACTTTGCCCAATTATAGGTCTTGAAATTATTCAGATTCTCACCCCTCACAAATGTGACATACCGAATGTCTACAGTGTGAGACGTGGTGGGACAAAACAAACAGCCAATTAGATAAAGAAAGAACAGGGAAAAACAATCAACATCTGAAATCTCAGTGTTGAACAATGCTTCTCCAATTGATTTAACCGTGTATCCTCCTTTGAGTGAGACCAAGTTGAACTGTTTAATGAATTCTGAGAAATTTTGAGTTGGAAGACTTGACAATGGCGGTACAATATACTCCCTAGCAGGTACAGGATATACACTTCGGTAATCTTTGACTGATAACTTCTTCTTCGAACCAGTAGGGAGGCAAATAGAATTTGTGTTGTAGTCATACTGTTTGAGTACCCACGTCAACACACCAGAATCAATAGCAGTAACATTAATCTGAGCAAATGAATCCAGTCCATAAGCCTCAAGCATTTCTAATCTGCTAGGAGATATGGACTGCAAGACCTCACGAATCCTTTTGGGAGAACTGCGCTGCTTAAAGTCCTTTGGTTTAACTACATGTGAATATAGGTAAATATGCCTGGACAACAAAAACAAACAAAAAAAAACAAGAGACTCAAGTCAGGAATCAAGACAGGGAGTTAACTAATTAACTCTGTTTAATGGGAGAGAACAACAACGTACAAAAAATGACATAAACACAACACTATGAAATGAAACACTAGAATACTGAGAAAAACACCATACAAAACAACAGGGGATGACGAAGAAAACCCTAGCCACAAACAAATACTATTTAAACACCTAAAAATGAAGAGGAAGAACAAAAACAACCTCAAATCATACATGCAAAAGAACCGATCAACTAAAAAGGGAGAAAACAAGTTACCTGGAATGATTAGGTCGAACCATTGTTAAGAAGCTTTGAATGGGATTGTCTACTTGGATTTGAGAAAGAAACAAAATCAGAAATCAGAAGATAATGGAGATTGGAAAGAAGCAGTTGGACTGAAATGGAGGATTAGAGAGCTGAGAGGTTGAAGAAAAGTTGATATGAGGGAGAGTAAATGAAAATAAACCGTCTGCAAATGGAGGTGGAAGTTCTTCGAAGGAAAGAGGCGGGACGGTTGAATGCCCAGCTCGTGAACTGCTGTTGAAGAATGAGGGCTGAAAAAGGGGAACTTAAACAGACATAGGAAAAGACGAGACTGCCCCCGGGGTAATAAAACAGATCTGGAGCCGTTGAAGAAGAAGACGAAGATCCAACGGTGTCAGATGAGTTTGGAAATGTTTCCAAACCAGGATTATCCTGGATGCTGATCCGGTTCCCCGAATTAAAATGTTCGTAGACGTAAGATGGTACTAAAAATATCTTGGTTCCATCCAAGATATCCAAGACTAAAGATCAATGTTGATGGGGCTCTCCTTCCAGGTGTAGGAGGTGCAGCAAGCCTGGTGGTTCATGACTCTGAGGGAGGCATTCTCTTCGCTAAAGGTATTTCGTATCCGTGAATTTCCAATTCTTTCATTATTGTATTGTTAGCAATGAGAGATGCTTGTGTACTCTGTCGAGATATGGGTTGGTCTGAGGTGGATATTGAAGGACACGCCACAGAAATTAGAGAGCGGTCTCAAGCTGCTTATGCCTTGCACGGGAGGGGGGGGGTCCTCTGGTAGCAGACATTTGCCATCTTCTGGATTCTCGCCCACGGATCAGACTTCTTGCGGTCCCTCGTCAAGCTAACATGACAGCCCACTATGTGGCTCGTCATACGCTTCGTTGCCTCCCAAGTCGGAGTGTGGTAAACCTCATGGGTTGGGTGTGCACTTAATTTTCTGAATGCGTGGCTATCTCCAGCACTCCTGCGGGAGTTATCTAATGGAAAAAAATATTTTTCAGTCTTTTTTGCATCCATTGTTGAAGTGAAAGATGATTCAATTAAACTAGTCAGCAATACTAATAATAATAATAATAATGACTCAAAATTATAACAAAAACATTAATGGTTGTGCCCGTTAACCGTAGAGAAACCCCAAAAAACATATTATCCCACACAAAATTGGGTTTTCTTGAATCAGATCTAAGTTCAAATACTGCTGCTGCAACTTGATGCTCTATTACCTTTTTTTATCAATGGGTGAAGTAAAAGGGACGGTGAGCAGAACAATGAAGAGTGTTTCGTTAGATATAAGCAGCTACCTGATGGATCTACTAACGACATTCAAAAGAATATTTGGCGTTGACAAGACTACTAGCTCGTTTGATCTTCGTCAATATCATCGATACACGTTGAGAGGTTGTATCGTTCATGAACACTACTAGACCGAAGAAGCACCCAGCGGTGGTGAATGTTGTTGAGACTTGAGAGAGTAGCTAGTGGGCATGTAGCCTCGAAGCGTGAAGAAGCGAAGTGGAAGGAGGAGAGAGGAAGAAGGTGACAAAGTGGGGAAGTAGTCAATAATTTGTGGAATGTTATTTGAACACTATCAGCAGGGATAAAATTGTTCGAGAATTGCAATATCACCCTCCCTCTTTAGATATTCTCCTATTGAGTAGGATATCAAACTCACCTTAATTAACCTCTCATTAGCTAGTTAATTGAGAGTAGCTAGTGGGCATTTAGCCTCCAAGCTTGAAGAAGCGAAGTGGAAGGAGGAGAGAGGCAGAAGGCGATAAAGTGGGGAAGTTGTCAATAATTTGTGGCATGTAATTTGTGCACTATCAGCAGGGATAAAATTGCTCGAGAATTGCAATATCACCCTCCCTCTTTAGATATTCTCCTATTGAGTAGGATATCAAACTCACCCTAATTAACCTCTCATTAGCTAGTTAAATGAGAATAGCTAGTGGGCATTTAGCCTCCAAGCATGAAGAAGTGTTTGTGAACTTTAGAAAGAAAAGGGAGTTTATTAAATGAATTGAAAGTGTGAGCAACAAGTTTGACTCACTAGCTTAAATACAAGAGGCTAAGGCTAACAACCTAACAAACACACTAACAAACCTAACAAACAAGAAAAGGGTAAAATAGTAATACTATCTAATACCCCCTCAAACTAAGCATGGACAGTGTCCAAGTGAAGTTTGGAAATCAAGTGAGTAAAATGATTTACTGATAAGGACTTAGCAAGAGGATCAGCCAATTGATTGTGAGTAGAGATATGATGTACCTTGATCAATCCATCAATGCTCTTTTCTCGAATAAAATGACAATCTAACTCGATGTGTTTTGTTCGTTCATGTTGAACATGATTTTCTATAATTTTGACCGCGGAAAGACTATCACAATATAAAGCATAGGGTTGCGGAATCCGGATGGGGAAATGAGATAACAACCCATGAAGCCATTGTAACTTTGAAGTTGTACTTGATAAAGCTCGATATTCTGCTTCAGCTGAAGATCGTGAGACCGTTGGTTGCTTCTTGGACTTCCAAGAGATGAGAGAATTACCAAGAAAAGTGCAGAAACCTGTGACCGATCTCCGAGAATCGGGACAACCGACCCAATCAGAATCAGAGAAGGAACTTATACGTAAAGAAGAAGTGCTTGAAAAATGAAGACCATTAGTTGGTGTCCCTTTGAGATAAGGAAGGAGAGTGTGTTACTTGGTCATGGATGGTAGTGGGAGACGAAACAAATTGACTTAATTGGTTCACAGTATAGCAAATATCTAGACGGGTAGTACACATATATTAAAGGCGTCCAATAAGTCGGCGATAGTGACTAGTATCATCATGAGATAACTGAGTACCAAGCGAAGATGGTGAATGCCAGGAACGGTAGGTGTAGAAGCTGGTTTGCTAGCCAAGTAACTTGTATCTGTGAGTAAATCTAATGTGTATTTTCGTTGACACAAATGGGTACCAGAACTATGTCGTGAGACCTCCATGCCAAGGAAGTACTTTAACGGACCCAAGTCCTTAATGGTGAAGGCACTTATACGTAAAGAAGAAGTGCTTGAAAAATGAATACCATGAGTTGGTGTCCCTTTGAGATAAGGAAGGAGAGTGTGTTGCTTGGTCATGGATGGTAGTGGGAGACGAAACAAATTGACTTAATTAGTTCACAGTATAGCAAATATCTAGACGGGTAGTACACAGATATTAAAGGCGTCCAATAAGTCGGCGATAGTGACTAGTATCATCAGGAGATAACTGAGTACCAAGCGAAGAATGGTGAATGCCAGGAACGGTAGGTGTAGAAGCTGGTTTGCTAGCCAAGTAACTTGTATCTGTGAGTAAATCTAATGTGTATTTTCGTTGACACAAATGGATACCAGAACTATGTCGTGAGACCTCCATGCCAAGGAAGTACTTTAACGGACCCAAGTCCTTAATGATGGATGTGATATCCAAGTGTATTTGACACAAGAAATTTCACTAAGATTAGAACCGGCAAGAATAATGTCAGCAACATAGACGAGTAATGCTGTGAATCCTTCGGAATTACCCTTTGTGTAAAGAGAATAATCGGATTTAGAATACATATAACCAAGAGTTATAAGAGTATCAGAAATTTTAGCATGTCATTGTCTACTTGCTTGTTTTAAACCATAACGAGATTTGGTTAATTTGCAAACCTGTTGGGTTGTAGAAGAGGAAACTGGTAAACTAGGAGGTAAGATCATATAGACTTCTTCGTCTAAATCCCCATGTAGAAAAACTGTGTTGACATCAAGTTGCTCAAGGTGCCAATTCTTTATGGCAGCAATGGCAAGTAATGTTCGTACGGTAGTCATTTTTACTACAGGAGAAAAGGTGTCCATATAATCGAATCCATGAGTTTGAATATAACCTTTGGAAACCAAACGAGCTTTGTATTTATTGATTGTCCCATCTTGTTTATATTTGATACGAAAAACCATTTGCACCCAATAGGCTTTTTTATCGGGAAGAAGATCTGATAAAACCCAAGTCTTTGTCTTCTCAAGAGAACTGAGCTCATATTGAAGAGCTTTCATCCAATTTTCAGATTTGGAGGCTTGAAGGTAAGCTGTTGGTTCTCTTTCAGAAGATATAGCAAAAACATAATGACGATGTCGTTCTGACAATCTTTGGTATGTCAGAACATTCTCAATCGGATACCTCACTTGAGGTTGAGAAACCATATTACACTTATAATCCCTCAAGTATTGAGGGTTGGTACTAGCTCTCGTAGATCGTCGAAGTGGTAAGGGATGTGAGACATCGTCCAGGAGAGTAGTAGAGGGAGAATTATAGTGTGGAGGAGAGGCTTCACTTGGTGAATTTGAAGAGTGAGAAGTCACAGGAGACGGTGAAACATTATGTAAGGGAATTTGTGACGATAAAATGATTGGTGGTGGTGATGTAGACAAATCATCAAGAGGCCCTACGTAGTTGGGTAAAGGAATTGGTGTCGAATCTGTGGGTTTGTCCTTAGAATAATAAGGAAACATATTCTCATAAAAGATAACATCTCGGAAAGTAATGATATCATTATTCATGAGTGTCATGAGTGTATAGTTTTTTTATTTGCGGGCAGAAAAATACACGGGATTGCGCAAGGAGAAAGTTTAGACCGAGGATGAGCTAGGGTGGAGCTATAACAAAGAGACCCAAAATTATTGAGATGAGATTATATTGGTGGTGATCCATATAGCTTTTGATAAGGAGTTCCATCTTCCAAAACTGGAGTTGGAGTACGATTAATAAGATGAACTGCATGAATTATAACATAACTCCAAAAAGAAGATGGAAGAAAAGCTTGAAATATCAATGCTCGAGATATGGCTATGATATGTTGATGCTTACGTTCAACAATATCGTTTTGTTGAGATGTTTGAACACAAGTAGAATGATGTATGGTACCTTGTACACCATAAAACTCGGATTAAAGAAAATCTTTGTCATTTTCGGTACGAAGAATTTAAATAGAAGCTTCAAATTGGATTTTGACATAGGCAAAAAATTTGATAACAAGTGGTCTGGCCTCAGATTTGAGTTTTAACGGGAAAACCCAATTAAAATGAGAGAATGCATCCACAATGGTGAGAAAATAGAGACAACCCGATATAGAAGGAGTGGAAGCCGATCCCCATATGTCCATACACACCAATTAGAAAGGTTTAGTGTAAGTAGTTGATCTAGGAGAAAAAGCTAAGCGCTTTTGTTTTGCGCAAGGGAAAATTTTACAATGAAATTTCGTATTTGAGCGAATCGTATCATCACTTTTAACCACTTGAAGCATGGTATTCACACCCATATGGCCGAGTCTATAATGCGAAGTATCTATGTCATGAATCACGATAGAATAAGTAGTGTCCAAAAAATGACTACTGATGTTATTAATATGAGCAGTGGGAAGAGTTTCCAAAACTGTTGGAACCATATTATGAGCAGAGATGGGCTTAGTTTGTAAAGAATTATTACAATTAGTAGTACCATAACATGGAATCACACTATCAATGGAATTAAACTAACATTACAAACAACTTTAGAAGAAGCATGAACATCTGCAGACTTAGAATGAGAAGAGCTTTGAAGTAAACTTTGAACTTGAGCCGAATGAGAAGCAGAATGCATTAAGTACAACCCCTGATGCAGTTCAGTTGTACCAATCATCCACAAACTGGGAAACGCTTGTATTAAACACAAGTTATCATGAAAGAAAACACTAAGACCTTCATGCTTAGCACGCTGACTTATCGAAATTAAATTGAACGAAAAGACGGCACCAATAAAGCATTATTCGGAACCAGGTTTTCGAAGAAAATAACTTGTCCAATATAGGAAACAGCAGCAGAATCACCATTTGGAAGATGAACAACAGTGTTAGAGACCTTCTTATGCGAAGTCAATAACCGAAAATCACAGACAATATGATCAGAAGCACCGATATCTAACACCCAATTCATGTGATGAGTTAGAGAAAAGATACCTGAAGTCGAAGGACCAGTGGGATCAAAAGAAGAAGGAACGAAAGCCTTGCCATGTTTGACAGCTTCATCGGCAGACGCAATAGCAGCTTGATGAACTGGACTCCTTAAAACATGGGTTGGAGTCTGATCCGAAACCTCAAAACTCTTAGTATGAACAGCAGTGGCGGTATGATGAACAACTGAAGACGGAGAAGGCTGGAATCAATGTAGTCAAAATCGAGATTCCACGTGAAATCGAAAACATGGGTGAAATCGGAATCGTAGTTTTGAATCGTAAAATCGTAAGATTTTATGAACTACTATCAAAACATTTAAGTCAACAACATATTAAGAATAAGAAGACCATTACCCAACTTTGAAAAGTCTAGATAAGAAGAAAAAAAAGAATGTCAGCTCTTAAGCGGTCATTCGAGGAAGTAATAATTAGATTTTAGATATTTTTTAGTAATAACTTCTAACTTAATTAATCAAAATCTTGAAAAAATTAACTTAATTTAATTGTCTTTGTTCTGACTTATATGTAGTTGTATAAACTAGTAATTTTCCCTAGAAAGTGAAATCGTAAAATACAAGAAAAATCGTTGATTTTATAAGATTCTAAGATTTTGATCGAGATTGTACTAGATTTTATGACCCATAGATTTTGCGTGGAATCAAGATCTCTAGAGACCAGTGAAATCGTAAAACCGTAAGATTTTAAGATTAAAATCGGGATTTTGACTACATTGGCTGGAATGTTACCGCCATTCTCTGATATTGCTGCTGAAAAGTAGCCTAATCAGCCTGAGAAACCTGGACAGTAGCTGAAGTCGATTCAGTGGTTTCGAGGGTAGCAGTATCAATAGGCAAAGAAGCCACACCATTAGCTCTCGGAGGAGCTCGAGGACGGTGTTGATACCCGGGTGGATACCCGTTCTTCTTGTAGCAAACCTTAACCGTGTGCCCAATGAATCCACAGTAAGAACAAACAGGTCACTTCCCCTGTTTCTTGAAGGTTGGTGGTTGAGGAGCAAGAACTTGAGGACCACCAGCTTGAGAACCACCAGCTCTGGCTAGGAAAGCATGAGGCTGAGACTCTCCAACAGGCTGGGAATGAGCTCCATTGGCCCTCTCTTGCTGAATCATCATAGCAAAAACTTTGTTTAAACCAAGCAACGGCTCTAGCAACATGACCTAAGAACGAGGACTCGAGAAGTTGTCATTTAAGCACCGCAAGAATTGAATCACATAATCTTGTTCCTGATACAACCGAATCTTGGGCAAAGGACATGAGCAAATCGGCAAACACGCACAATCGGGAATCAGACAGAAATTCCTCAGCTCATCATATATAGTAACCAACTCGGTGAAGTACTTAGTGACAGACTGCGAACCTTGATGGAAGCCGAAAATTTGTTCCTGCAAATCAGCAATCTTGAAAGAATCACCTTGAGAGAAACGCTGCAGAAGAACCGCCCAAGCCACTCGTGCAGTTTTAGAATACAGAATACTCTTAGAGATGGTCGGAGATACTAATCGAAGAATCCAACTGAGGACGAGCTTGTTGTTGCGGAGCTAGAAAGGATAGAGAGGCTGGCTAGAATTCGGAGCCAAGATCGAGCCATCAACGAAACCTATCTTGTTCTTCCCATCAAGAACCATAAGCATCGACATTGACCATTCTAAATAGTTGGATTCGGTCAGAACCTCCGAAACCAAACACTGACCCCAATGCTCGGAGGGGTGGATGTAATAAGGATTCATGACATTGAGAATCCCTAGAACCGCACCTTGGCCACTAGCAGCACTCGCATCACCAATCGGATCTCCGTGAGCACTATCGTCACTTTGAGGAATAGCCATTACTGGAGAGATCTTAAAGAAAACTCAATCGGTGATTGTAGATCTAAGGCAAGCAGAAACCGAACAAGATGAAAGAATCGATCTGGACAACCTGGAGTAGACGACGAGCAGAGGAATCGCCAAAGATCTGAAGAAGCAACGAACTGAGGAATCGCCCAAGATCTGAAGAAGCGACGAAGGAATCACCAGAGAATTAATAAGTCATCGGAAGCGAAAGAGTGACGGAGCCAGAGCGAAGGAGCCGGAGCGACGGAGAAGCGTCGGCGTCGGAGAGCTTGAAAACGACGACTTGGACTGAGGCCGGAAAGACGGAGGTGTCGGAAGAGACGTCGGAGGCGATCGAAGAGAGAGAAAATGAGAGCAGCGGAAAAGGATTTTAGATCCAAGAAACGTAACAATTATCTGTTACCTCTGATACCATGTTTGTAAACTTTGGAAAGAAAAGGGAGTTTATTGAATGAATTGAAAGTGTGAGCAACAAGCTTAAGTCACTAGCTTAAATACAAGAGGCTAAGGCTAACAACCTAATAAACTCACTAACAAATCTAACAAATCTAACAAACCTAACAAACAAGAAAATGGTAAAATAGTAATACAATCTAATAAGAAGCGAAGTGAAAGGAGGCAGAAGGCGACAAAGTGGGGAAGTAGTCAATAATTAGTGACATGTAATTTGTGCACTATCAACAGGGGTAAAATTGTTTGAGAATTGCAATATCACCCTCCTTCTTCAGATATTCTCCTATTGAGTAGGATATCAAACTCATCCTAATTAACCTCTCATTAGCTAGTTAATTGAGTACAAAAAAAAAGATATTCAGAATAACAAGATATTGGGTGCTATAAAATTCAATAGCACCCATACCAAATAACCCAATAATTAATTTAAAGATTGAACCTTATACCATTTAAATGAAAACAATGCATCTAACAAATATTCATAGCTAATTATTTTAATTAATTTTAGTGTGGGCTAACATGGAAGTAGTAGTGGCAAGTGGGCTGAGTGTGGGAAGGCCCAATACTATTGACAAGGGATGAAAATTATCAGTAGCTTTCTTCACGTCAAGAGGAAAGATCCATATGTCTTCTTCGTCCCCGCTCAGTCAACGTAATTCATACATTCCTGAGTGACTGATAATAAACCTCCCGCTGAACCCTAGCTCCTGTAAGTTCTTCTCACTTTTCCCACTGCGCTCGTACTTGCTCACTTTCTTCTTCCTTACAGACTGCTTCCTTGCATTTTGGTCTTCTTTTAGCGCTTCTCTTTTCCGACTGCGGTCAGCTCAACCCCTAATTCGTCTTCCGTTTCGCAGGTTTGCTTCACCGCACCAGCAAGGAACTGAACTGAACTGAACTGAATACACCATGAGGTAACGTTCGAGATTCTCTACTTTTTCTCTTCCTATCTTGGAGAATTGTTACCTACCCGTATATCGGTCTCTTTGAATTTCCATCATTGTGCCACTCCCAAACCCTAATTTGTTATAATGCTCGAGATTTTGGCTGTTTGGATGTTGAATCCTTCCCCTTTGGTCATATTTCTGTACTAACGAGAATTGAACGATTTTTTTTCCGTCCCGAAACTTTCTATTGATGTAGGTTTGATTATATATTCAGTAGGTTATGACCTTAGGACTGAAATTTATGAAAAATTGAATTTTTGTTACCTCAATTTACTTAGCTGTATCACGGGTGCTATTGTTGAAGAATGTGACTATGTGTTACTGTTCGCCACTTTTGTGTTAAACTTGTTTCTCGAGAAGAAGAAGATGGAATCATTTAGTTGTCAGTGCGTCTATTTGTTTCTTTGTTCAATGTGTTGCATAGCTATTCTCAAATTGAGTTCTTTCTTTCTAAATATTTGCCACTGACATCGTATAGAAGAACGTGGCAAGAATCCTGACACTTTCCCCTTTATTGATTTGTCATTTTGCAGTAGGGCGATGGAAGAGGATGTTCCAGTAAGTTCTTACTTCCTTTCTGCATTTTCAACTTTTCAGTTCTTTCATTTTCGCTCTTCCTTTACAGTGTTCTGTATTCTCATCGTCAATTTATTTGTTGAAGTCTTGTTAATTTTTATTGATTCAATTTCTAATTTTTATCTTACTACAACTGGTAACTAGGTTAACACATTTATATAATGATCTTCTTTTATTGAGATTTCACAACCTTTTTGGTAATCTGCTGCTATGGCCTATGATGCAATTTTTCTCAGTTGTCCATTGCTACTTAAAATGCTGTATTTTTTCTAATGTCCCTCATTAAGGTCCAAGTGAGACCTATGAGCTTTGTTATGTCTAAAATTTTGTTTACCAGCTGCCAAAGTTTTTCTGAATGTTATAGGCATCTTTTTAGGGTTAGATATAAAATCTCTAACAAAGACTGTATGTTACTTGACTACTTTCATATAGCTTGCCTCAGGGTGATAGCTGTAACTGTTTTTTATAGATAAGGATGAAGAAATAATAAAAGAAGGAAGAATTCTGTGGATCGTGATGCTGGTTCTTCGGATAGCATGTGTCTGGGCTTCAGTATGTTTTATGTTCCTCTATGGCTTGAATTGCATATGTGCCTACGCTTCACTTAGATGAGAGTGTGACTTATTGGAAACAAAATATATTGTCTGGTGGTTGATATTAATTGTTTGCTTGCTTATATTTTGGGCTTCTTCCATTGTATTCATGTTTGCACTAGAATGGAACTTTTGGCGTGCAACTGTGTTGCACAACTTTTGGCTTCTTCCAAATATAAGTGGCCTAAAAGCATGCAGATGTTCTTATCTAAGTTTAGTGTTGACATATTTGGTGCGTGTATCTCAGTGCCAGACATTTCATCTGAATTGAACACTAACTTAGATTGCACCATTGACAGAGCAAGGATGACGAATTCAGCACAGGTCCGCTTTCAGTTCTGATGATGAGTGTGAAAAATAACACCCAGGTATACTTCTGTTCGAATCCCTTTGGCTTTCAAATACCAATGAAGTGACCAGGGAGGAAACATCAAAGTTTTTTCTGGCACTATTCTTGAATGAAGTGTGATATTTGGTTGGATGTAAGCATTCGTACGAGGTCAATAGTAATAATGGTTTGGGGTAAATGCAGGTGCTGATAAACTGCCGGAACAACAAGAAGCTTCTAGGGCGTGTAAGGGCATTTGATCGTCACTGCAACATGGTGTTGGAAAATGTAAAGGAGATATGGACTGAGGTTGGTGGTTTCCTTGTATCTAATAGAATGGTTTACTGTACGTTGTGCATGATTGGAACATAACACGATGACGATGTTTGTAATCAGGTGCCAAAGACTGGGAAAGGCAAAAAGAAGGCTCAGCCGGTGAACAAGGACAGGTTCATCAGCAAAATGTTTCTCCGTGGTGATTCAGTGATTCTTGTACTTAGGAACCCCAAGTGAGATGGTTAAGTCATTCCAACTATATCGGTGTAGTAGTAAGAGAGACTGCTTCATTTTATGACGACCAATGTTTAGGAAAATGATTATATGTACTTCTGAATGTATTTGTTTTTCTGGGTTAATTCATTAACGACAAATGAGGCTGTTCCTGTATCTGCTAGCTTTCAGTTTCCTTTAAGTTGTTTGTGTCTGATTCCGGTTACAAGTAGATTTACCAACTTATTTTGTAAATATGTTCCAGATACTGATACGGCATGTGTTATGCTCGACTCTGTGATATATCGCAGTAAAGACTGAAGAGTACAACGAGGATGTTAGTTAATTGATAAACACAGATGCAGATTTTATATCTCCAATTATAATACTAATAAGCACAGTACACTGTAGATGTGCTACTGTTCTGTCATAAGTAAAGCTTATAAGAAATCACAAAATAAGAGCCTCAATGGTGCTTTCCCCTGTATACTACAAACAAAGGGTCTTCTTTGGTATTTGTTTGGAGCAAGATAGGGAGATTATGGTATGGCCTCTAATCAATCTCCCCCGCCCCTTAATGTTACAACACCTAACCACTCGGCACTCTCAACGCAGCAGCTTCATGGTGTAGTATACTCTGTCAAACCAAAACTTAAGATGTTGAAGCAGATTTAGTAGAGCTGCTCTCTTCCTTCTGGTCCCCAAAGATACGTTGACGGAAGTCGGAGACCATGAGTGGTAGACCCTTGCGGAGCGAGATTTTGGGTTGCCAACCAAGCAGATCTTTGGCCTTGGTGATGTCAGGCTTCCTCTTGTGTGGGTCATCTTCAGTGTTCGGCCTGAACTCTATCTTTGCATTCGGGTCGATCGTTTCCTGGACCACCTGTTGTAATCAACAGAGACAGAGAGATTGAGTGAGCTCTCAGTTTATGTTGGATCTGGATGGAATTCAGATACAACTGAGTCTATCAAGCATAGTATGCGTTTATGTATCCATCTTACCTGAGCAAGCTCAAGCATTGTAAACTCGCCAGGATTTCCGAGATTGAAAGGTCCAACGTGCTCTCCTTCCATAAGACGCATCAATCCTTCAACCTGATACGAGTTTCTCTTTTCATTAGTAATCCCCACATTTTTCAGATAACAACACAACATAACAAGTTACCGTAAAGGTTAATGAATCTAAGGACCACTCCTTCATAAATTCTAACAATGGAGGCCCCCCCTACGGTCCTACCCTTCCCAATATTGCTCGACTTATTATTAGTAAATTGAGTGTCTGTCATTCTCGCATCAATGCAACTGTGGGTAAGGCTGAGACACATCATGAGCTGAGAAGTAGACCTTCAGTACTATCGAATAGTACTAAATCATTACTTTTTTGGATAGGTGAAAAAGAAGCAGACGACAAAAATGTATCGCGTGGTCAGTAAAACTCAACATTCAATAAGTCTAAGGCATGGTGGGTGGGTGTGGCTACCTAACCAAGTGAGCTCTTCACTCGCTCATTCAATCGTTCATTCATTCAATCAATTATTCAATCACTCACCAAATCGGAGACGTATTGGAAACTCCTGGTCTGCTTCCCATCACCATACACCGTCATTGGCTCCTTCCTCAGCGCCTGCAAAAAATGTCATGAATCAATGGAACTTCTCCATTACCGTGTTCGATGGAGACAGAGAGAGCGGATAAGAAGGAGAAGAAAGTATGCACATTTATTTGTTTGTTAGTTAGTTAATTACCTGAGCAACGAAATTGCTGACCACCCGTCCATCATCAATGCACATTCTGGGTCCATATGTATTGAAGATTCTCGCAATCCTAACCTGCAAAGTTTATGTAAAATCATGATGAAACAAATCTCTTACATAGAGAGAATAAAAATGAAAACTTCAGTAAGAAGAGTCAAAACAAAGCACCTCGACACCGGCTCCCCTGTGATAATCCATTGCCAAAGTCTCCGCTGTCCTCTTCCCTTCATCGTAACAACTCCTCACACCTGTTTCCTCATATTGATAAAACACGTTTCACATCCTTTAATCACTATTATCGTCTTCATTCACTTATTTACTAAAGTAGTGGTAGATATAATGACACATCATCTGCAGGCTACACATTTGACATTTTCCACAAAAAAGGAACTTCGATTTGATTTTATTTCATTTCCAGTACATGATTCAAAACTCTGAATGCCAAATGCCACAGGAAATGATTGAAAAAGAAGAGGTTACCAATGGGATTAACGTTGCCCCAGTAGGTCTCGACCTGTGGATGCTGGAGGGGATCACCGTAGACCTCGCTAGTACTGGTGAGCAAGAACTGGCTCCGATCCGCTTGGCCAAGCCGAGCATATTGAGGGTGCCGACGACATTGGTCTTGATGGTCTTGACAGGATTGTACTTGTAGTGGACAGGGGAAGCAGGGCATGCCAAGTGGTAGATCTGGTCAACCTCAAGCAGCAGAGGCTCAACGACGTCGTGACGGATCATCTCGAACCTAGGGTTTTTGAAATGGTGCATCACGTTCTCTTTCCTCCCCGTGAAGAAATTGTCCACCACTATCACGCTGTCTCCTCTCTCCATCAGCCTGTCCACCAGATGCGATCCCACGAATCCGGCCCCTCCCGTCACCACGATCCTCATCGTTTTCCTCTTTAACCCTAGCGGGATCCTTCCGGAGATCCCGATTCCGACTCCTCCAGATTGCACCTCCAATGCCGCCGCCGCAGCTGAGTGGTGAGACTGAGACCTGAAGGTTGTAGTGATCTGCTCGTGGTCGAAGTCGTACTTGCTGAGCTGGTGGCGATCTCCAGAAGGGAGGAGGCTGAAGATGGCGGCGGCGATGGAAATGCCGGCGAGGACGCAGATTAGACGCTGCTCACGGAGGATGTAGTGAATCGGACGGAGGAAGGGAGATATCCATGGCTGAGAAGGAGGAGGTTTAGGGGAGTGAGATGTGGGTGGTGGTTGAGCCTCGGTTTGGCCTCTGAATATTAGCTCGGATGCCATCTGAGATCAGAAGAAACAGATAGTCAAGTGAAAAGTCTGCCGGAGGAACCGGCGGGAAAGGAAGAGAAGAGAAGTATAGTGATGGATTAGTGTTTATTGGGAGATTTAGGGACGACGATGACGATGACGATGACGATGTGATATATAAATAAATAAAAAGAGAAGCGGGTTCGAAGCAAAGTAGGCTCTCTTTTTGGGAAAATTTACGAAATGCCACTCCACCAGCTGCTGCTGCTGCCGCCAGCTAATTTCTGTTTTGCTTCGTTTCGCATTTTGGTTTGAAAAGTAAACAGTCGGCAGCAGTTCGTTCGTTCCTTCCTCTGGAGAGAGAATAGAGCCAGGGCGTACCAATTTACTAAATGACCCTTCAATTTTCTTCAAAATTCCATCTAATCAACGGTTGGATCATTTCATGTGTAATCAAGTCTAGCTTTTGCGCAATTTTGCTATTAATATGAGACCCTAAACTCTCATATTAATCTGAGAGGCTATGAGCCAATTATTAGGTGACACGTGGCATTGACCCCACTAAAATGGAAATAAATAAAAAATTAATTGGCTGGAAAAAGTAGGGGCTGCCCGCACGCGCTCCGGGCAGCTGCCCAAAATACCTTTTCAGAAAAATAAAAAAAATTCTGACAACACTCTCTCTACAATTTTCCCCTAATTTTAGTTTTGTTAGTATAACTCTTAATATAATGCTCAAATCACATTTTAACATTCACAAATGTTGTTTATTATAATTTTTCGAGTCTAATGATATCAATCTTGATATAGTTTATTGAAGTTTTAGTGAAATATATTGAACTTATAAATAAGTGATATGTTTGTGTTATGATATCAAAAATCTTATAACTGTAAAAGAACACTCATATAACGATGATATAACAATGTGTTATGACGCTGTTATGTCGGTGTTATGACATATCAAAATCTCATAATGATAAAAGAATACTCATATAACGATGATATAACAATGTGTTATGACGCTGTTATGACATAACGATGTCATAACAACGTCATAATATCAATGTATGGATGACATAACACCTAACAATCTCTCTCCTTCCACATTCTCTCTCCTCTGCCCAGAGTTATTTTCTTTCTCCTGCCCACCAATCTCTCAGATAAATCTGAAAGATATGGCTCTTAGAGCCATAGTCGGACTGGCTTTTGCGATGGTTGGAGTGAGCCACTGCAGTCCGGCTATGGGTCTGAGAGAAGGTTTTTCTCAGATCCATTTGAGATAATATGACCGTTGGATGACGGGAAAATGAATGGTAATTAGCATTAGGAGTCTCATTCCTTTGGAGTTTGTACGAAATCGTCCCATTCGTTTAAAAAAAAAAACAGATCAGTTCCGTACGTTTTAAATTCGAACAAATTCATCACTAATAACTTTTCTGGCCAAATCGAACAGTCAGCATGCGTAGTCAGCAAAAAAAAGCTTAGGTGGAAGGTCCAATTCATCTATTTTGACCCAACCGATCAAAAGAGCACACCCAACCCAAACCCCCCAAAACAATGAGTCTTAAACCCACGTTTCTAAACTCAGCTATTGAATCAGTCTGAAACTTCCTCTTTCCTTATCTGTTTGAATCTGAAACCATATTGCATACTTGCATACTTGTTTCCCCTAGTGTAGAAAAGAAAAGAAACCCTAATTCTTTCAAATGGCAGCGATTCCAACATGTAGATGCGGTGAATATGTAGTTGTTCAAAAGAAACCCGAATTCAGTAAAACAAAGTAAAAAGAAAGAAGGAAGAGAAAGCTTTCACCTGCATTGCAATGGCTGCAAGTAGAAGCTGATTATCCCCAAATGATAGTTTAGTTGGATTGTAGAGAAAGATTACAAGATTGGAGGTGAAGAAAAGGTTTCAAACAGAGAAGGAAGAGAGCTGCAGAAAGGGAAGTCGAATATATTTCTCAGAGACCAAGAGCTGAGTTCAGAAACATGGGTTTAAAACTCATTGTTTTGGGGGTTTGGGTTTGGGTTTGGTTTGCTCTTTTGACCGGTTGGGTCAAAATAGATGAGTTGGACCTTCCATCTAAGCTTTTTTTGCTGACTACGCATGCTGACTATTCGATTTGGCAGGAAAAGTGAACGGTGAGATGAATTTGTTTGAATTTAAAACGTATGGGATTGATCCGTTTTTTTTCAAACAAATGGGACGATTTCGTACAAAACCCAAAGGAATGGGACTACTAATACCAATTACCCGAAAATGAATCCTACAGTTGGAGGCTAGCTTCAGTGAAGGAGGGGCATAACGGTCACATAACACGTGTTAGAAGGTAGCTGAAAATGTCAGATGGGCCCACATTGTCTTTTCACCAGCGTGTGGATGAGGCGAAGAAGGAGCTTTTGGCTCAAATTCTCTGACATCTCAGTCTCTCTCCTCTTTTTTTCTCATCTAGTGGCCATGGAAGGAGCTCCATAGTAGTTCATTTTTCTTCAGTTTAAAGTTGTTCAAGCCATTTGTGACCTTTATTAACCTTCAGAAATGGTTATTGTGATCGACGATGACGGCGATGAAGGTGCTGAACGTGGAAATACGAGCTGCGAAATCCATGGTGGACATGCAGGAGAATCCATTGCGATCGATGAATAGAATTAAATACCATCAAACTATACTTTTAGTTTCACCGATTACCACTCTGTCTGTTTTTTTACCGTAATGATGATGTGGCTTTGATGGAAAATCCCTAGTCAGCTGAACAAACTGAGTTAGATGTCCGTTGAGATTAAAAAAAAATTGAAATGTTGCATTTTGTTTGATTAAAAACTCATAAGCCTTTTTCTGTATTTTTATATCCTCCCTGCAACTCTCTATCATTCACTCCTCCAGATTGCTCCTCATTTGTTCTCTATATCTTAGTTGGCATCTGACTCAACATTATTCAGCTAACTAGACATACTCCGTCAAAGCCACGTTGTCATTCCGTACAAAAAAATGGACGGAGTGGTAATCGGTGAAACGAACACTACAAAAAAGGCGTTTTAGCGTTGCTTGAAGCGGAAGCATTTAGCGTCGGTCGATCAGAAACCGACGCTAAACCCTTGACTCGCGTTTGACCAAGGGTTTAGCGTTGGTCGCTTGTCGACCGACGCTAAAACTGACCAAAAATCGACGCTAAATTTGGTTTTGGGTCAGAAACAAACCCCGTACCCAAAAACCAGCTTTGGCATCGGTTACCGACATGTTTTAGCGTCGGTCACCGACCGACGCTAAAACACATATATATTTAAACCTCTCAGCCGCCACCCTAACCCTAATCGCATCTCTCTCCTCCAGCCTTCTTCTTCTTCTTCTTCCTCTTTCTTCTTCCTCCTCCAACCTTCTTCTTCTTCCTCTTCTCTTTTTCTAAAACTTTTTCTGAAATTCTTCTTCTTCTTCCTCCTTCTTCTCTTCCTTTTCCAGCCTTCTTCTTCCTCTTTCTTCTTCCTCTTCCTCTTCTTCCTTTTCCAGATCTCCAGATCCAGTCTTCCTCTTCTTCCTCTTCCCTCTTCCTCTTCTTCTCCTCTTCTTCTCCTCTTCTATGTTTCTCCCCAACCATCCGCCGCCGCCACCATCATCACGTTGATCGGTCAAGGATTGACTGATTGGACAAGAAGTGACCAAAAGTGTTCCTTTCTTAGGGTTTCGAAGACTGTTTTTACCTATGTAAGCCCTAAGGACATGGTTCATTAATATCATGAAAGTAGTAGGTGCATTTGTTAAATCAAACGGCATGATCATCCATTCATACAATCCACGCTTGGTTTTAAAGGCCTCCATTCATCACCTTCTTTCATCCTAATTTGATGGTAGCCTGACTTAAGATCTATTTTAGAAAACATACAAGCACCATGGAGCTCATCTAACATATCATCTAAACGAGGGATAGGGTGTCGATACTTTACAATGATATTGTTGATGGCTCAACAGTCCACAAACATCCGCTACAATCTGTCCTTCTTGGGCACTAGGATGTCGGCACTACAAGAAAATGACATCCTAACAGCGGATTTTTAGTGATTCTAACAGCGGACAGGCCGCTGTTAGGAATCCTAACGACGGTTGCATATTCGCTGTTAGGTTGACTAACGTAAGGTGAGCTAACAGCGGATAAGCTGACCGTCGTTAAACCTAACAGCACTTAGGTCTAACAAAGGTTAAAATCCATTGTTAGAATTACGATCAATGTAGTCAAAATCGGGATTCCACGTGAAATCGAAAACATGGGTGAAATTGGAATCGTAGTTTTTAATCGTAAAATCGTAAGATTTTATGAACTACTATCGAAACATTTACGTCAACAACATATTAAGAATAAATATGTAATTAAAACATTCTCATGTTTCATATCTATGTTATTTGAATTGGTGAGACGAAAAAGAAGACCATTACACAACTTTGAAAAGTCTAGATAAGAAAAAAAAGATAATGTCGGCTCTTAAGTAGTAATTCGAGGAAGTAATAATTATATTTTAGACATTTTTTATTAATAACTTCTAACTTAATTAATCAAAATCTCAAAACATAACAAATTTAATTTAATTGTCTTTGTTCTGACACATATGTAGTTGTACAAACTGGTAATTTTCCCTAGAAAGTGAAATCGTAAAATACAAGAAAAATCGTTGATTTTATAAGATTTTAAGATTTTGATCGAGGTTTTACTAGATTTTACGACCCATAGATTTTGCGTGGAATCAAGATCGCTAGAGACTAGTGAAATCGTAAAACCGTAAGATTTTAAGATTAAAATCAGAATTTTGACTACATTGATTACGATCAGATTTAAAAAAATGCAGAAACCTGCTCCAGGAGAGGAGCAGGTTTCTGCGTTCTTCTTCTTCTTCCTTCTTCCTTCTTCTTTTGATTCTATTTTTTTCTTTCTTCTTCTGCTTCTTTTTTTTTTCTCCTTCTTTTTTCTTCTCTTTTTATTTTTCTTCTTCTTTCTCTATTCCAGATCTTGATTCTTCTTCTTCTCTTCTTATTTTTCTTCTTCTTTCTCTATTCCAGATCTAGATTCTTCTTCTTCTTCTTCATTCCTTCTTCTTGTTCCTTTTTTTTCCTGTTCCTTCTTCTTCTCCCTCTTCTTTGTTCTTCTACAAATCCTAAGACACAAACCTTAAGACACAAGAACAAAATCTAACAACAAATAAGAAAAAGAGAAGAGAAAAATAAGGGAGAAAGAAGAAAAATACGTAAGAGAATGTGATTGGCTGGGTTTGGGCACACAGATTGCCACATCAGCAAAACCTAACAACGAATAATCTAACAATGGTTCGTATCCGTTGCTAGGTTTCCCCCAAAAAAATTCAATTTCCCAGTAAGGCGGGATATTTTTGCGGCTCCTGAATTAAATGGCTGACAGCGGATATCTAACAACGATTGTCTGTCCGCTGTTATCTAATAGTGGATTTTAAAAAATCCACCGTTAGACTTTGATTCTAACAGCGGATTTTTGTCTGCCGTTAGAAAATTGATGTTAAAATGCCATTTTCTTGTAGTGCGGTACGACACATAGCCTTTCTCCATTAGCTCCTCAACCTGCCGCTGGAGCTCCTTGGTTTCATCTCATCCCGAATCCGTTGCTTTCTCAACTATCCCCACCATAGAGCAGCATAATCAATAAACTCAATCGTAGCTACTATTGCCTTTTTGCGATTCGAGTAATTGTGGCACTCGAAAAAGGCTTTCATGTCCCTCTCCCAATCTAGGTAGAGATCGACGTTGGCCTTCCCAACAAATTTAGGTACGGTCAGCTTCAGGCCAATACTATCATCATCCTGCTCATGAATATTCCTCTGAGGCTAGCGCGGTTCATCATGCGGGCCGGCCTCTCCTTCCGATACACGATTCATTCGCTCCACCAATGTAGCCAGGGCGGCCTCGATGCGATCCATCCTCTCATCTGCCATTTTTAAATCAAATAAGGGTTATAGAACAAGGCCTCACAAATCTCTCACCTAAAATATGAACTAAACTCACAACAGTCTGATTTTACCACTCATGTATAATTTTCAGTAAATACTCAAGTTAAGGTTTCTTAAAACATAACAAAAGCTCAAAATCAGTTCAAACAGTTGCAAGTTTCTTCGAAACTACCAAGTTAGAAAACCGTGACGTGTGGTACAATTTAACCTTTGAACCTAGAGCTGACTGTAGGGCCAGTCCAATCTACTCTACGATCCGATTATTCAACCAAGACACAAAGTAAAAAATGTTAGGGTTTGGATCAAAACAACTTCTAAGCAACGAAAGCTATATTTTTCTACCCCTCTTCTTAAATTCAACCTACTACAAAAACTTGGCGAGGTGGCCTTGGTTTTGTTTGGGTCGATTCTTTTCTTTTGACCTCTTGAATGTATATTTTTTTTTGTATTTTCTGTATGCTTTTCTTTTGATTTTTCTTGGCCACCAACTCTTTCCACCTTACACTTGAATTGAGATTATTGGAATCTATTATAATATATGGCAAGCGCTCCGGTACTCACGAGATACCGATACCCTTGACACATGGCGTTGTATGATTGGTTGGTTAAATTAAGCCACTTTATATGTACATTTAAGTCCAAACTTAAAATAAATTACTATTTGATCATTGCATCTTTTCGGAGATAATTTTTACTTTTCCATCTATTACACCGTTTATTATATTATCTTGCTAATATTATTTTGTTTTAATTACCTGAAGCTAGTTTTATGCTTTGAACTTTTATAAAAACATTTGTTTGATTAAAAAGAATTATGTCGGAGGGAACTTCTTAGCTACTCCCATGGCTTCCTCTTCCTTTCCCCGGTAAATCAAACTTTGCCTTCCTAACTTTCTACCGAAATCCTACCTTGCCTTCCTCTTCTTCTTCTTCTTCTTCTTCTTCTTCTTCCTCTTCCTCTTCCACTTACTCTCTATCTCTCCATCGAATCGTATTCCGTCTACATCGCCGTCACTGATAGCTCGGCCGTCAGTGAGTCGATTCTTCCTCCGCCCTTAACCCCGATGGAAACCAATTGAAGCTTCTAAGACCATATTCCGTTCCACGATCCAGTTACTCCTATGCTTCCTGTTACTCCAAGCCACTTGAGCGGAGGTCTGACTCGACCCACCCCCTACAATCTTCCTCATCGACGACTGACACTGAATCCTTCATCTACTCCAAGTTTCATGTCGAAGACTCCGATGTCTGACGTAGCCGGTGTCAAATGCACGGTGGACATTCCGTCTCCTGAAATTAAGGTTCCTGATTATGGTCGAATGGTTGTTACCTGTATGTACCACCGTTTAGAAGTCAAAAGTTCATGTTCACTTAAGTTATAGAAGAAGTCAAAAGTTCATGTTCACTTAAGTTATAGAAGAACAAGAGTTCTAATCGATGTGTTTCTGTATTGAAAGGAGATGGTGCAACGGTGCATTTGGAGAAGGAGCGTTTCTTATTACAAATAAAAATACAGATTATTGCAGTGGGATATGCAATCATTACAACTAGAGGGGAGGACAGGACTTGGATTTGCATGGAGCAATGGACTGTAATTCCAGCTGAACTAAACTTGCCCTAGCAGTTTAATCTTTGTGGCGCTAGTTCAACGGATTGGATTTGCATGGAGCAATGGACTAAACTTTTCAACTTTCCTTGTGTATTAGACCAAGTAGATTTATCCCTGTCAGATTCATTAGATGTTAGGTTGTGCTTCATGTTGTTCTTTAGCAGTGGATATTCAAATCCTTTGATCATTTGAACAGGGCCGGTCATTAAGGTGTGCTGGCCTGCCCTCCGGCACAGGGCCACAAAAATTCCGTGGCCTCAAAATTTTCGGGTTAAGTAGAAATACCTGTTATAAAATGCTATGCAAAGAGAAACATTAATGCAGTGTTAGCCTAGTGGCTTAGCTTGTCGCTTTGTTTAGGAAGGGCTAGGGTTCAATTCCTTGCTTTGACAAAATGAAATTAAGCTTATATTTTAATAAACATTGTTTGTCTTCCATCTAAATTTTTATATATCTATTATCATTTCGGTCTCTTTTTTTATATGGTATTAATTAAATTTATTTATATATAAATAAATTAATTTTTCACAAATTTTTATTGTTTTAACAAAAATTCATGTAGGCTAGGAATGATAATGGGTCTAGGTTAGGCTGGGTAACTCAATACGCAAGTCGAACCCGTGAAATGTAGGAGTAATTTACTATGGAGCATGTGACTGATGGGGTATACCCATTATGACAAATTATTTGAATAAAATAAACACTTTTTTTTGCAAAGAATAAACATGAAAACTCGATTTTCACCTAAAAATTAGTAAAATATAATTTTCAATTTAAAAGACGTAGTAATAGTTAAAATATAAGTTATATTATTAAGATAGCAAGGTTAAATTTAAGAATAAACATTATAGAGTTATACGTAAATAAAAAATAGTTAGAATTTAATAAACAATACTATAAGTCTTATATACAACAAGTCGAGAATGGGGTGAAATGATGCGTAAGAAATTTCCAAATATGTTATAAATTTATTACTAGTCAAGTTTTACGTACCCCAGATCATCTCAAGTCATATTAATACAAACAAACCGAGTATATATTATCATTTTTTAATATGACTATACCATAATTTTGGAACAGGGCCTCCAAAATTCATTGGACGACATGAATGTTGTAATTTTGAATTTTGTCCATGTCCCTTGTCTGAGTTTTCACATGCTCAAAAACCCAACGCATAGACAGATAATGATGGGATGGTTTGATAAAAGGATAAGAATAAATTAAAAGTAAGTTGGGAGGAGGGTAACGGGTTAGAGATTCAGGTTAGAGAAAATAGAAAGAATTTGTTGTTTTAGTGGTGTACTGAGATTAAATTGGGGTATCAAAAGTATAATTTTGTTAATTAATTTAGTAAACCAATCATACAACGCCACGTGGCTGAGGGTACCAGTACCCTGCAGGCACCAAAGTGCTTGCCTATATATAATATATATAGGAATATAAAAGATACCCTTTTATTCCTTCTCTCCTTAAATATAGCTAGCCAACCAATCACAAATTTTCTTCCTTTTTTCTTTTTTTTTTCCTCACTTAACAATTAAGGTATTAAATTACCTTAGAAAGTGGGAAACCCACGGAGGTGGATCCCCATCCAACCCTTTCCAAGGGTTGGAAATTCCAACCTTCATTATCAACCATTAGATCATCCTTTGACTCTTTGACCAATCCAATGGTCTAGATTGTTAGGGGTATTTAGGACTTTACACATATCATTTAATTTTTATATTTAAATTCAATAAACAATATTATTTTTTATATTTAAATTAAAGAAATAGTTTTTTAGGGACCATAATTTCCGGCGATCGGCGACCGGCCGCCTTCTCCGGCGAACGGCTGCCGTCTCCGGCGACCGGCCGACGACTTTTCCAGCGAAATTTTTTTAAAAAAAATTTTTTTAAAATTTTTTTACTTAAAAAAATACTAGTTAACACCTTTTTTATGTTAACTAGGTAACAGTGTTTTTTAACTGATAACTAGTTAACATCATTTTTTTGTTGATAACTTGTTAACGAGATTTTTTGTTAACAGGTTAACCAACCGAGTTAACTAGTTAACATATCAAGTTGTTAACTAGTTAACTAATCGAGTTAACTTGTTAACAAATTTTTTACTCGATAACAGTTATTTTTGTTAACTAGTTAACAATCCGAGTTAACTAGTTATCAAGTTGTTAACTAGTTAACCAACCGAGTTAATTAGTTAACTTATCAAGTTGTTAACTAATTAACAAACCGAGTTAACTAGTTAACTAACCGAGTTAACTAGTTATCAAGTTGTTAACTAGTTATCTAATCAAGTTAACTAGTTAACATGGTTGTTAAATTGATAACTAGTTAACAACGTTTTTTGTTTGATAACTTGTGAACAGATTTTAACCTGACAACTAGTTAACAATATTTTTTAACTAGTTACCAACCAAGTTAACTAGTTATTAAATTGTTAACTAGTTAACCAATCTTGTTAACTAGTTATTAAATTGTTAACTAGTTAACTTATCAAGTTGTTAACTAGTTAACCAATTGATAAAATTACTAGTTAACAAATTACATCCTAACATTCAAAATTTTACCAAACAAATAAACCAACCACACCATCAACCAAACAAATAAACCAACCACACCATCAAACAAACAAACCACACCATCAAAGATTCGGAATGAATTATTTTCAACCAAATCGAAATGAGCTAATGTCAAATTACAGCAGCAAGGATTGGTAATTACTAAACAGTCCTCAAAGATTTTGTAACTGCAAATCAGTCACTTGACTTATCTAGTTAACAATTTAATCACTCTCCCTCAACCTCTCACTCAACCTCTCCCTCTGTCGATTGATTGCAAAACGCCGCCGCAGCTCTTGTCCCAACTACTCCTCCGATTTGTCTCTTCCGTCTCCGATTTCCACTTCAGAACCCCATTCCGGTAGGTCTTCACCGTCGACTAGACCAGAAACTCGACTAAATTACCAAGTCACCCGCGTTTGACCGCCCTATGGAGTTCCGGCTGCGGAAGGATCGAATCGTTGAGCGGCTCTTCTCCTCCAGATTGACTCAGTGTTCGGGCTGTAATCGTGTTTAGTTTGGCGGTGCCGCCGCCTTCTGACGATGCGATCGGCGTTGAGGACGGCGACGAGGAGATTGATAACAGAGAAGCAGCGTCGTCGCCGTAGACCACCACGCTGGTCGGTTAAAGAAGCGAGGGAGGGGGACCGGGAGCAGCGGTGGCCGGCGATGACGAAATTAGGGTGTCGGGGAGTTCAGCAATGGCCGGTCACTTTTTGGGGAGGAAATTAGGGTGCGGTTACAGAGAGAGATGAGGGTGAGTGGCGGCTATTGATTGAGGGAGCCGAGAGAAAGAAAGCTTTTTTCAAAATGACCAAATTACCCCTCCGGTTTTTGGTTGGAAACCAGTCCAACCTTGAAAGGTTGGGTCCGGATCTTCTGCCGGAAACCCACATTCTTAGACAAGTTTTAAATAATTTATTTAATTATTTACAAAGCCTGTAAAGAATAATATCAAACTAAAAAAGTTGCGGGTTTCATGAAATATTGAAATGCATTCTTATAACTATTTATAATTAACAAGAATATTAAGTTTATTTATTTATCAACAATAACATGAAATACTTTAAAATTTTCTTTTACCACAATTTTTTATCATATTGTTTCTAATATTTTTATTTATAAATATTGAATTAGTTTCATCAACCAAAATTGATTCATTTAATGAACATTTTAACGAAATTAAATGTGAATTATTCAATCATTAGAATAATAAATAAAAATAAGAGGATTAACTTTACAATTATCTTCATCAATATCATGGTTTAAAGTCGATTCTTTTTTTATTGAATAATATAATCTTTAGTTAGTTTGATAATGATTCTCTAAAATTTAATTATTATTCAATTAACTTAATCCTAAATTTTAATTTGTAGTTGAATGAGAGTCCAAAAGAAGATGTGTTAGGATATATTGAACAATAAAGATCATTACCCGCTCCATGTCCATTACAAGCTGTTAGCCATAAGCACCTAAAACAAATCAGGCAAAATTGTTTCAAGAAAGCCTGGGAAACATTTATGCAATTAATTGAATAATCTCTACCTCATCATTTTTCTTTCGTTTTCACTCTATGTGCAGAGAAACTACTTATAATTTCTCATTTATACTTCATCTATTATAAATTTTGGACCCAGTATTATAAGAAATTTAATCATGTTCATTGTAAATTTTGTTTTTGTACTTTTATAATACATGTTATTATGAACTTTGTTGAACCTATTAAAAAATACAATCTTAGTCATTGAAATTTATTATTTTGGGTTTACGCATACTCTATATGTGTACACTAGGTATGTTCTTACTACAAAATTTGGCGTTAGTGTTTTATTTATTATCATTCAATTTCTATTGAAATTGTCCCAAATACTTTTTTTTTGTTTATGACTCTCGTACATAAAATTTTAATGCTTATATTATTAAATATTATCATAATTAATTTTTTATTCTTAAAATCACATTATCTTAAGGATAAAAAATAAAATTGTATAATATAATCCTAAATAGATTAAAATTTATCATTCCATAATATGAGTTTGAAACATTAATTTAAGCAGTATTCAAACATCAATTAAATATTATTAATAAATAAATTTATATTAATATCTATATAAATTTCAATCTTAGTTCTTGATTTTTTATTTAGAATATTGGGCTTAAGAGAAAAATCATCATAATTTATCAATAATAACAAGAATACACATTTATTAATTATAATTAAGTATCATATAATATATAAATTTATTTTATGTTTGATATGTAAAAAATAATAAAATTTAAATTAGTATTATTTTCTCATAGTAGTAAATCCCGCTGCGATCTGTATGGTCGGCTTAGCAAATTAACAATCGATTAACTGAGCCAGGTTGAGAATTAAAAACTATAAATTGGTCAGCTAACTACTCTAAAAGTGGTTCATGATGGCTTTTAATAGTTCCACCTAGATCAACCTTCTAACTCTTGAATTTTAATAAAAAAATGGAAATTTAGGATGGCTATTATCCAAACCAAAAAATACAATAAGTGGGAAAGGGATATCAACTATTTGGATCCAAATCAAACCATTGTCAAACCTATTCATTTATGTGATTTTTTTATGACTATTCTTTTTTATTCTTATGGGTTTTTTTATAATTGTTATCAATATTATAGTTAATTTCACAAACTAGAACATTAATTACGATGTATATTTATTAAAATTTTTATTATTATTTACACATATGTGTAAGAAATGAAAAAATAATTTGGCGTCTGATCAAACTGAGATCAAAGAATTGAGATAAAAAAAAAATTGAGATAAAAAAATGTTCACAAACAACACATGCATGAATCTATTTTCAACATACTCGAATCGATACAATCACTACACCAATAACATCATATGGGGGGCAAAACTGAAAATAGAGGGGAGCAATGCCCCCTATTTAATTTAGTCAGGGGTCTTGCCCCCCTATTTTAAGTCTAGCAACCCACTAAAGTATCCCTGACAAACCTACGTTTGTCGAGGGAAGAGGCATCTGACAAAATTTGTCGGGGGCCACGCTCCTGACAAACTTCCAAACCAGTTGCAGATAACACATTTGCAGCTAATGTAAAAATAGTAAAGATATTATCTCATATTTGCAAGATATATTTCTTAATAACATTATTTTTATTATAAATAATTTTTCCTTTATTTTGATCATATTCTATTAATTCTTCAAAAAAAAAAATCATCTAAAACTAATCTCATAAAAAAATTCTTATAATTAATTTTATGAATAGTTGGTGAACTTTGCAATAGGTTTAATTTGAATGACTAGGTATACATTAAGTATTACTCGGAGTTAACACAATAATTATGTGAATTTAACAAAGTAAGTGATACTGAAATCAAAATGGTATAGATCATGAATAGAAGAGACCACTTTTTAATAAAAATGTTGTTTTGCTCAAGACCGCCAACGGGCGGGCAAAAAAGCTAGTCGAAAGATACACGAAAACAGAAAATAAGGTGAAACTTTTTAGGGGTTTTAAAATTTTCTGAAAACAAAAAGATAACAGGAGACTTGTGGTCCGAGTGTTGAACCAACGCTCTGATACCAAACTGATATGAACCGATTCACAACCGTGGGCGACGACCCTATACCAATATGCTCAACAACAGAACAATCGAATCAAACCAGAAACCTGGATGGAAAGGACTTGGACCCAATAGCTATAATGAGGGGTTGGTTACCTAAATAGTCACTGAACTTTGACCAAATAACCCGGAAGTCACTAAACAAAAAAAATTGCTATTGACATTACCATACTTTGACTCATTATCCAGAAGGTCATGGTTAGCTACGGACATCCATTATTCCGTCCATCCGCCTACGTGGACTTGCCAACTCCACCGCCACATCATTTAAATATGCCACATCAAATTCTATCTACCCAAAATCAACCCAAGCACCCAACCAATTACCAAATCTAACCAAAAAATAGATCTGGTCAGAAAACCAGATCTGAAACACTCTCTCTCCCTTCTCCATATCCGCCGCCTCCTCCTCCTCCCTTACATCTCTAACCGCCGACGTCTCCAAACCAACCAACCCCCCTGCTCCGACCCTTCCCCTATTCCCCAATCTAGATACTCGATCCTCCGATTTCTTCCATATGCCTAAGAAATGGCGTATCCAGCTCTCCTAATACTGCTGCTGCTCACCACCTTCTCCCACCTCAACCTGTTGCCCAACTCGCACCAGGAGTCTGGAGCATGGACCATCCACTCCGACTCCGATTTTGGAAGACAGATGGAGGTTAGCGATCCATTGAGCCGATTGGAAGACAGATCGAGGTTAGCGAGCGGGGATTCGACCCGAGAGGAAGGGATGGAGCCGAAGAAGTTGTTACCGGAGAAAGAGAGGACGGTGAGGGAACGGAGGAGGCCGAGCTCGTAAGGAGAGGAGTCAAGAGGCTCCAGGCAAACGAGGGAATAAAATAGAAAAATAAAACATCAATTCGGTTCCGGGAAGACAAAAACAGAGAGCAAAGTTGAAATGAGCAATTGGGAAGTTGGATACGGGGGATTGGGACTGGAGATGTCGGCGCTTGTCGAGCTCAGGAATCGCAGAGAAAACTGGGGATTATGTTGGTGGGTCGTCCGGTTCGCTCCTGCAAGGCTTGACGACGGGTCGTTTTGGGGACATGGAATGGAAGTGGGCCCTGACTCGATTGGCGATCTCCAGCTGTGTGTCTCCGTCGAGGACCTCGTCGCTCCGACTGGGTTTGATCACTGACGTGGTATTGTACTTACCTATCATGGTGTTGAAGTTTGTAGGCTTTTGGCGAGGTTTCGAGGGAATAGGGGAAGGGTCGGAGCAGGGGGGTTGGTTGGTTTGGAGACGCCGGCGGTTAGAGATGTAAGGGAGGAGGAGGAGGCGGCGAACATGGAGAAGGGAGAGAGGGTGTTCCAGATCTGGTTTTCTGACCAGATCTATTTTTTGGTTAGATTGGGTAATTGGTTGGGTGTTTGGGTTGATTTTGGGTAGATAGAATTTGATGTGGCATATTTAAATGACGTGGCACTTTAAATGGCGTGGCAGTAGAGTAGGCAAGTCCACATAGGCGGATGGACGGAAAAATGGATGTCCGTAGCTAACAGTGACCTCTTGGATAATGAGTCAAAGTTTGGTAATGTCAATAGCAATTTTTTTTGTTTAGTGACTTCCGGGTTATTTGGCCAAAGTTCAGTGACTATTTAGGTAACCAACCCCTATAATGAGCTAGGAACCCTAAGTATCAAGGATCGAATGGTACCACCCAGTCAAGGGGAATACCTTGAGTCACGATAAACCAATTTTAAGCTAAGCAACAAAGAGCAAAAGGTTGAAGGAAAAAGAACTAAGTTCTGTATTCAAAATTTAGGGGTTTTAATCAAAGTCTACCTTGAATCGTAGTACAAAAGCCTATATTTATAGTAGAAGGGTCGGTGAACAGGCTCTCCGAATCCTTGTGCTAATCTACTTCTAAAAGAATAAACAACTCCGAAAAATATCTATATAGTAAGAAAATTCCTATCATAATAAGGAAACTTAATAAAAATAAGGAAAAACCCTAAACCGAGTGAAAACCCATAATCCGACAAAAATAATCTTGATCCAGCAAGGACCGTGTATTCCCTGGTTTACCCACTCTCATAAGGACTTGGAAAAAAGAGGTTCTTCTCGTGGCCTTCAGTCACTACAACATAACCTGACTACGGAGACAGATTCATAGAGGCACATAGAATTTTGCCTCTAAACATACTTTTAAAGAACAAATACTATATGTGTCTCTATAGATGCAAATATCTGCCTCTAATTATATTTTATTTATTTATTTTAATATAAATAAATAATTTTTTTAGTTTTAGAGCCAGATAATTTATATTTGCCTCTATAAGTCATATGATTATGATTACATCTTTTAGAGGCAGATAATTTATAACTGTCTCTATAAGTTATATGAAAAACTCTTTTAGAGGCAGACTGCCTCTATAAGTTTTTTGTCTTATAAAAAAAATCTTTTTGATGTAGATAATTTAGAACTGCCTCTATAGGTTATATGATTAAATTTCTTAGAGGCAGATAATTTACAATTGGCTCTATAGGTTGTATGATTAGCTTAGATGCAGATAATTGATCTATCTCTATATGTTGAATGATTAAAATTTGTAAAGGTATCTTTTTACAAATGACACCTTTTGCATGTCACCGTTGGTGGGTGATAGCCATCCAATTTGGATATATGAGACTTTGTTGGAGTGTTGTTTGATTTCTCATGAGAGTTGATGAATAAGATGTCAATTACTTTAAAAATAATTTGTAAAGGTAAATAACTTGTAAACTTTGTACTATTTTATGTAGATAAATGTTAGATACTATATAATTAATTATATATATAATAACGCTAATGAGTTTCTTTTCTAATAATGAGTAAGAAGAAATTTCATTTTTTCAATTTTCATTTCTTTTTCTTTGCATATTTTCTCCATATTATTGAGTTTTAGAGTTCATATTTAAAAACTATGCAAAAATATCAGTAAGTACTGCTGAGCTAAGTGGTAAGAACTAAGAACTTAGCACATTTCCTTGAAGCACCTGGGTTCAAACCTCGTAGATAGCAAAAAAGTAGAAAATAATATATGTAAATAGTGGAAGAGTCCAATAAAGGAAATATCCTTGTAGCAGTAAATTCTTTTTAAAATAATATATATGTGCCTGTAAAAAAATTTACCAGCAACAAAAATAAGTGCCTCTAAAAGGTGGCTAAGATGACAGATAAGTAGTTGTTTAAAGACGTAATTACCAACAATTATATTTGCCACTAATTCTTCCATTAGTGGCAGATAATATGTGACCTTTAGCGACAGGAGCGTTGGTGACACTTAAGCTATCTGCCTCTAAAACTCTATAGAGGCAGAAAAATGACTTTTAGAGGCAGATACGGTGTGCCTCCGTAGCAATGTTTTGTTGTAGTGAGTTCTCTTGGCTTGGCACGAAATCGTTACTCGTCGTATATCCTTGCGGTGCGGTAGTTCACGATTCACTGGTGGTGTTAATTCCGTGTCGCGGTCGAATTCTAGGTAATCCGGCTGTGGCCGCGGATCTCCGTGTATCGTGTCGCGATTCGGCTCTACGCTTCTGGCCGACCTTTCCTTCTTGTATCGCGTCGGCCTCTATCTTCTACTCAGCTCCTTTGGGCCATGTTTCCTTAGCCATTTCACTTCCAGGATCCGGCTGTGGCGTGGCACATGTGTTGCCTCCGGTTTGGCCGTGACGCATATCAGCAGTGTCCATTCGCGGTCCGACCTCAGTACGGTGCAGACTTCTTGTCCAGGCGACACGACATTTGGTGTGAACCTCCTCAGCACCATGCATCCAGTTCACTGCATTCTCTGGTCATCATCTTCGTGGCCTTCTAAGCTCCAGGCTTCCACATATACGATCACCTTAGTCTTGAAGCTTCTTTCTTGGCTCCTGGTCATGTCCACGGCGCGGCCCGTTTATTGGTGGTCGAATCGTGTATCACGAAGGAACACGTATCAAGCATAACCATGAGCGTAACACTGAGGAGTTGAAGCCAATGATCAAATCAAGCAGGAAGATGGATTTTGCAGCTGGAGTGATGTGACTTTATTTCGTGTGTTTTAAGCCCTCGATTAGCCTAGGGATCGCCCATGTTTGATCTCATTTTGCCATGATTTATATGCTTATTTGGTTATTGTGTGCAAAGTGCTCTTTTGTTGTCCAAATGCCACTTTGAGGGCAATTTCAGTGCCTATTGGAGTTTTATATGTGCATTTTCAGGCCTTGGTGTCATAGTACTGGTGACAAGGAGCACGTAGGATCAAACGGGGGGGTCAAATGGGGGATCAATCGGAGCTAGGACGGAGGAGTTATGGCCTTGGCAAGATTGGAAAAAATGCAGCATCTCTGAAGGAGTTTGATGACACTCGATTTGACGTGATTATCAGCCTCATTTAAGCGACATTTCCTTGCTTAAAACATGGTTTCACTACAACAGAACGGAGGTTTTGTCACAGGCCGTCTGCGACAGAAAAAGCGGCCTGTGACAAAGCTCGTCGCAGGCGTAAAGATTTGTCGCAGGCAAGTGCCTGCCTGTGACAAGTTTGTCGCAGGCGGCCTGTGACAAGGAGTTGTCTGTGACAAGTTTGTCGCAGGCAGCCTGCGACAAAGCGTTGTCTGCGACAACGCTTTGTCGCAGGCGGCCTGCGACAAAGCTTTGTCTGCGACAAGCTTTGTCGCAGGCCGCCTGCGACAAAGCTTTGTCTGTGACAAGTTTTGTCGCAGGCCGCCTGCGACAAAGCGTTGTCTGTGACAAACTTTGTCGCAGGCGGCCTGCGACAAGGCTCAAGTGCCTGCGACAAAACTTCGAATGACCCCCTTCTTCGACGACCCTCAGCGATCAGTTTCTCCGAAATACTCTGAAATTTTCTCCGAATTCTCTCCTCCGAATACTTCCTCCTCCGACTTCTTCCTCCGGCGGACAATACTCCCCTCTCCGAGTGGATGGGTCAATTGCAGGACATGGTGCTTACTCTGAAGCAGCAGGTCCAACAGCCATCGTCTGGGTCTGCTCCATCCATGCCTTCTTCTTCCCATGTGCCTCCGGTCGTTCCTGCGGTCCAGCCTCGCGGTCCTGATTTAAGTGTTGATGAGCTTAGTCAGTGGTTTGATGAGAATGCTGGAGATGCATTTTTGGATGCATTGAATGAGGTACTTATAATTACTATATAATGTTAATTTTTAATTTCCGTGTTTGACAAGTAAATGTTCTTTTTGTGTTATTGTAGGCTAATGAAGCTCCTCCTCCTCAAGGCCAACAGTTTGCAGAGTTCCAGGGTTCATGGGGACACTAGAGAGTTGTTGTATTATGTGATTGTACTTTAGTTGTATCGTATTTATCATGTACTCTGTTATTGTAGTTTGTATGAGTACTATATTTGTTTGTTAGGATTGTAGGATTGTACTATGTTTTTTGTCATTTCAGTTATTATGACAATTTAATTAGTTTGTTTCTATTTCGTTTAAGGTATTTAGTACGTTGTTCTAGTTCAATCCGGCAGAAAATCAATAATGGCCCAATCTGTGTGGGGTCAGCCCACGAAAAATCCAGCAAAAAGCAATGAAAAAAGCCCGACGAAAAGCCCACTAAAAGGCAGGCCCACGAAACCAGTCCAGTATGAGGCCCACGAAAAAACGGGCGAGCTGGCCCTGCCGGAGGCCCAATAAACAAGCAGGTCGGCCCGCCCAAATCCTTTGTCGCAGGCAGTGGTTTGTCACAGGCCGTCTGTGACAAAGCTTGTCGCAGGCGCCTGTGACAAACGACGGCCTGCGACAAACGTTTGTCACAGGCCTTGTCTGCGACAGGCTGTCTGTGACAAAGTTTGTCGCAGGCAGTCGTTTGTCACAGGCCGTCTGTGACAAACGTTTGTGGCAGGCGGCCTGCGACAAACCACTGCCTGCGACAAACTTTGTCACAGACAGAGCCCGCGACGAATATCTGTTTGTCGCGGCTCATTTTGTCGCAGGCAAAATCGAACATCGTCGCAGGCGCCGCCTGCGACAAAGTTTGTGCTTTGTCACAGGCCCGCCTGCGACAAAGTTCGATTTCGCCTGTGACAAAATCCCCGTTCTGTTGTAGTGTTTTTAGGGTAGAATAACGAATATTCATTCAACTACTCTATCTCGTGCCATTTGTGTTACTTTGGCCCGTTTCGGGTCTATTTGATGGTTTTCTAGTGTTTTCATGTTAGCACAGGTTTTTGCCGTCAAATAAAGTAGCCAAGAACGTTTCTAAGGCGTTGGAACCTCGAGGAATCGCACCGGAATCGATCCAAGGAGTCAATCAAGTCGAACCAATTCCTGCTCCATTTACACTGAAGTTTTCGCCAAAAATCCCTTGGAGTTTTCGGCGAAAACTCAAGAACAAATCGGCTGATGTCAACCAAGGAGAGTTTTCGGCGAAAACTCCTTTGAAAATCGCAGCAGAAACCCTAATTTTCAGTCTTTTCCAACTTGTAAAGGGTTTCTGGGGTTATATATTGACTTTTTGAAGCCAGATTGGATATACACGAATTTTGGCTGATTAGCCACGACTCTAGGGTCGATAGATAGAGTTTAGAGAGTTCGAAGATCCGTGGAGAGATCGTGACGCCATCCTTCCACCTCGGAGAGCTCGGAGCTTAAAGTTGAAGATCCAGGAGATCGAAGCTTCGCCGGAGTCGTCAGAATTAGGTTTTTCAGTTCTTATATGTTCTTCCTCTGTATGATGATTTCCTTTGTTGCCTTCGATTCTTTTGTTATCGTTATGAGTAGCTGAAGTTGTAGAGCTTAGATTAGATGAACCCTAAGTGACCCAGGACTTTAAAGCGGTCACGGATTGGCGGTAATTAGATTCAAAGTTCAATCAGTTTCTCTTTGCATGGTTGTTTTGTTCTTCACTGTTTATGTTTCTTCTCTGGTTGATCGCCTAAATTAGGTTTTTGCAAGCTAGGGTTAGTCGCCAGACAGCTTCCCTGCTTTGGCGCATAAACTTGTTTTCCTTGATCACCTAGTTTAGATTCTTGTTAAGCTGAGGATAGAAGCGAACGCTCGCCTCACTTTAGAACATCAATTCAACCAGTTAACCTAATCATTGGAGTGTGCCTTTCGTAGGAACCAGTTAGGGTTAATCCGCTTCAAGAGTAACTCATAAATCGTTAGTAATTGCACCAGTTAGTTAAGTTGTTGCGAGAGGCGACCGTACCCGGGCGGCTAATTAATCTTGGTAGTTAGAACGGATAGAGCGAACGTTCGCCGGTCTAAAACCTAAGGGTCAGGAGTTATGGTGGTGTATAGAAATTGATTGAATGAGAATTGAAATCCGATGATCTGTTGATTGTTGTTGCCTTGGTGATCTAAGGGAGATTCGAAATCTTAGTCTAGAAGTCGTGGAACTCACACCACGCACAACGTGTTCAAACTTGAATAAATTGCAAGCATATTTGAGTAAACGATTAGAAGAAACCCTGTGGATTACGATCTATCTTGCTTCTAGCTTGGTAGTATTTGATCACTGTTTTACAGTTCATCAGAGTTTTCGGCGAGAATTCTAAGTTCTCGCCGAAAATTATCTTCCGGTTGCAAACAGTAGAATTCCGGAGTTTTGAAGCTGAAGTGTGAAGAATTTTACCTATGAAGAAAAGTCAAGGCTGGTCGGTGATTTTTAAAGGAATTTTCGGCGAAAACTGAAGAAGTTTTCGCCAAAAAATTCTGGTGTTTCCAGCAGACTATTTTAAGCGGCAATTGGCAGAATTTTGGGGGTGATTCATTATTATTACACACACACTCGTCACTCTCTCTCTCAACTCTGAATCGGCGATCACTCCCTTCCTCTCAACCTATCATCCTCCTTCTTCCTTTGTTGATCAACTTGAAGTGCAAGGAGCTAAGTGAAGTCCTCCATACCTTGGATTGAAGATTGAAGAGCCAAGTTGCAAGATCCTCCATGGAAACAAGGATGATCTCCTCTCCTCAATTTCAGGTTTCTTCCATGGTTATGCTAGGCTAAGCCTAGGTTTAGTTTAGTGGGGGATGGATCAAGCTAGGATAGGTGATTGATCGTATGGATTGAGTTTCTCTTAGCCATTTGTGTAAGATGATGATCCTAGACCTTGTGCTTGTTGTCCATGGGAACTTAACTTGTTCTTTTGGTACTTTGTTTTCGTCTTTCAATACATGAGAATGATTGATTGATGTTGATCAAAGGTTGTAGGATTGTAATTGAATGATTTGAGAGATTGGATTATGCAATTGCAACCATTTTGAGCTTGTTTTCCTTGTTGTCATTTCGTCGAACACTTGGTGTGCATTTAGTTTTAAGTCATTTGAAGGTTGAAAGGCCCTTTGATTGCTAGACTAGTGTTCTATGATTGACATGAGAGTGTCTTGCATCATTTGCCTTGTGTTAGATGAATGTTAGCATAGAGATCAAGTGTTGAGCATTTCATTGAGCTAGTTAAAGCACTCCATTTCCTTTGTTCACATAGTGAAAGCATGGTGCATTTGGTCTAGGAGTAGAGAGTCAATTGCGCGAGAGTTCGTTGATTCTACTTGAGTGTATTTCATGGTCATCCGTTTATACATCGTTGCTTGAGATTCAATCCAGCTTTCATGATCCTTGAGCTTGAAGAAACCCCTTGCTAAGCTAGCATACTTCTCTCTTGTTTGACCTTCAACTTGCGTTGTTTAGTTTTGCCTTGTCCATTTATGTTTTTGACTTGTTCTTGTTTAAACCAAATATCAATTTAAATGTTTAGACCATTCATGAACCGTGTGGGTATTAGCTTATGAGAGGACCTCGTGGAATACGACCTTGATAGTTGTGAGTTGAAATTCACATACCATGGAGCATTAGCTCAAATAAATAAGAGAGTTGGAATATGTCTTAGGTCATCTTATGAAATATTGTGTGCCCATCTTGGCAGGGAAGCTAATGCCGAGTGTACGAAGGTTGATTTGAAGAAATTTTTAGGGAAGATCCAGCAAAGGCAAATGATTTACGGTGAAGAAAATGCAAGCAACGAGTACTTTCATAATGAGAAGGAGCATTGCCTCGATTACTATTGAACATTGAAGTTGATGTGTGGGAGGACATGCCAAACATTTTTGGGCCAACCAGTGCATGCAGGACGACTATGCCTGTTTCGGTGACTCAATCACCTTCGACACAACATACCGCACAAATAGAAACTGCAGGCCATTAGGTGAGCCCATAAAGTTTTCTTGATATGGTCGTAATATGCTCATAATGGGTCCATAGTGAATCCATATAGATTTAATAAAAAGTAGGTTTCCATAACGTGTACATAAGGAATGCATAGCATGACCATTACGTTGTTGCAGTTTCTATGTTGTAGAACTGTTTAGTAAGCCCCCCATAACTCGTTGTTGTGTCTTTGCAGCTCTCTTCGTAGGGTTCAATAATCACCATCAGGGTGTCTTTGCATATATAAATGCCTTTATAACAATTTTACGATTATACCATACCATTATCCCAACATAACAGTATAATAAGGCCATATTAATCATTGATATTATGACCATAACATATGTACAACTAAACTACACAATTGGAACATACATAACAGTATAATATGGCCCATAACCGATGTATATTACTTGAATAACAGTTACGATTACACTACACCATTATCCAAACATAACAGTATAATGAGGTCATATTAAGCATTGATGTATGATTGAAATACACAATTGACACATACATAGCAGTATAATATGACCCATAAATAATTCATATAATGAAAGTATCATACCCCCCATAAAGCACTGATATTACTAGCATAACAGTTGCATAAGTAAACACATAAAAACTGACCACAAGGATGTTGAAATCTCCAGCAGGGTACGGAGACTTTTGCTGGAATTCGTCCAAACCCATCAACAACGTGTTGGCCACGTACTTTTCCCAATTCAGTTGTCCAATCATTGAGAAGTCCTCATTTAGGTACTTTGCATTATTCATCGAGATCTTCCAAGAGTTCCCATGCACCAACAGGGTTCCCAGACTGTGCAGAATGAACATCCTGCTGAAAGCATTGTTGTCCCAACATTCTTCAATCCTTTTCTTCAGGATCGTCAGTTTGATGTTGTTGTGCCTGGTAGAGACATGGGGCATATAACATATTAAAGGCTGATATAATGATATCATAATAGTGTTGAAAGTCATAACATGGACGTAAAAGATTCATATCATACCTGTTCCCTGCGATCCCGACTGCTGTCTGGAACTTCCTACGCTCGGCGGCTAGGTAAGTGTCCACGTTGATTGGATTCTCTTGTGAAACTAGTCCGAAGACACGTGCCACGTCTGAGGGCTCAACGGTCATGACCTCTCCATTCGGGAACACAAATGTCCGCGTCTTGGGCTCGTAGGAGTTAATTAACAACTGACTGAGTACTTTGTTAATTAACTCGACCTACAGGTCAAGGAGGCCGTGGAAATTTGCATCCATGAGGTCAGAACGGATCGTGTTGCACCGAGGATGCTGGACAACCTTTCCATTCACGTCCAAGGTCGACTTAGTTTTGTAATGAAACTGGTCCACTGACCTTTTCTTCACGGCAGGCACTTCTATGATGGTCACCGCCGACCTTTTCTGTCGTCGAACATTCTACATAAAGGACAAAAAATGTTCATAACACATATATAACGACCGTGTAGCAGACATAACATAACATAACAGATTACATAATTTCATATAGATTAACTATGAAGAGGGGAAAGAAGAACTAGGTTGCTAAAACTTCACATATAAAACAACTATATTGTACTCATAACACTCATATACCAGTTCAAATAAGTTAATATTTGTTTGGCTCATAACAACCTAAATCTCACTTATAAATCACCTATAACATAATCATAACGCACGTATAACAGTTCATACAATGGTAACAGAACAGACCCCGGTTACTAAAACTTCACATATAAAACAACTATATTGTACTCATAATACTCATATACAAGTTCAGTTAAGTTAATGTTTTTTTGGTTCATAACAACCTAAATATCACTTATAAATTACCTATAACATAATCATAACGCACGTATAACAGTTCATACAATGTGCACATCATAACGTCAACAACTACCCATTACATTACACTTAAACCACATACATGTAAAGACCCATAACCCAGAGACACAAATTTATGAGAACCAGTAATCGACAAAGACGAATGTTTTATGGAACCTGCACTTACCACTGAGTTCTGGAAATCAGAGTTGGATTCGAGGGCTTGGGATTTCTTTCCTTTTTGAAGTCGTGGTTGTCGTCGGTGTTTTAGGGTTCGACAAACCCTTTAGCCTCGACGACAACCGACTTGGTGGTATTTCTTTGCCCTTTCCTTTTTTTCTTGCCAATCATTTTCTTGCGCACGTCGGAACTTTGTCCGACTTCGGACTTCGGCACTGCTCTGTGCTTCGGTTCCTTTTTCTCTATTCTCTGCTTTCCTTCCGACTTCTTTGCCATGGTTTATCTAAGAAGAAAAAATTACGAGAAAACCAAACAACCACATCCAACCACTTATAGTACAAAAATACAACTGCCTAAGAAGATAAGAACACGTAACTGTTTAGATCAACCGCCAAAAACCATCGATAAACCACCGAAACCCTCGCCTACATCGATAAACCTCTGAAACCCTCGCCTATAAACTGTGCGTATCCCTTGCATCGTGGCGTTGGAAAAGTAAGAGAGGAAAAAGAGCGAGGAGAGAGGAAAACATATGAGATAGATGAGACAGGGGGATGGCTGGATTGGGGAAAAGCAAATTTCAAAAAAGTACTAGTCATTTAAGCCAATTATAATAAAACATTTTTTTATTTTTTGAAATACATTTTCGCCAATGCCCCTGGAACTCCCCCAACCGTCGGATTGAGACGCCAGCCTAAACTAATTTCAGGCCCTTTGATCTTACTCTCAGATGGGTCCCGAGAGATAACTCTCTTGGCCCTATAGCGAAATTGGAGCCTATGGCGCTTCTTATTACCATTTGCATCGAAGAGATTTTTTCTCTTTGGTTGTTGGTGGGCCATTAATTTAGAAGTATATCTTCTTGTAACATTATTGAGGTTTTGATTTAGGGTGCTACTCTTCTGTATAAGTTGAAAACATTATGTCGTTCCTGTTTGATTCGTGTCATGGTGGTACTTTTAAATTCGCTTACTTTTTACGAGACTGACGCTTGACACCGAGAAAGGAAGAACCGTGATTTCCCCCAACTCCCCCAGTACCGCCATTGCATAGATGGCTTCTTGTGGTTAGACTAATGATTGTGGTCTTGCAAACCACGAACAACAATCAAAATTTCCCTCATTGAAAGGTTTTTTAATAAATAAAATGGTTTTATTTCATAAAAAAATATATGAAGTTCAACACAATCATGTCTACTATTTACAAAGGTTTTACAAAGGAAAAGGAGAAATAACTATAATCTACTAAAAATCTCATACTCGTTCTTTCTACTTGCCGCAAATATTGAACATCTTTTTTAATAATTTCAGTATTCTCCTCTGTAGTTCTCTTTGTCCCAACATACATTCTAGAGCACATCTCCTGCCAAACTATGTTCATCAGCATATTCCATTTGAACTTTTTAAGCTTACTAAGGAGGAGATCCAGCTTTCAGCCATTTCCAAGCAATCATCCTAGTGTTTGAAGGATCCACTACAAGAAAACATGGCTATAGCAACAAATACATAGAGGCAATTAGTATAATAGTCACTTAAAGTAAACTAAGACTACATATACACTATTTGCCTCAATATGAAATATTATTTGCCTCTAATTTGTCCTAGCATCTGTCTTCAAAAATATATATACACAACTATTAAATTAGTTGCCTCCGTAAGTAATAATATTTGTCTCTTAATATTATAATTGGTTTAGTTTTTATGTTAGCTTAAATTTTTTATCATTAGCGGCAAATAAAATAATTTATCTTTTAATGTTTATAATGAAGATTAAATAATTGATTTACTTCCAACCAATTAATAATAGTAAGTGGTCGCCAGATTAATTAAATGTGGTAGTTTTTTTTTTTCGAGGGAAAAACGTCACTTCATTAATGCTCAAGATTATGACAGATACAGCTTAATGCATTCTCTAACCAATCTGGAGAGACGAGACCCATAGTGGGCGTCGTGCAGGAATGGGATCTCCTTGCCACTAGGTGTGCCACCTCATTCCTACTTCTCCTTCCAAATACGACTTCATACGAGCTAGGGATCAATCGTTTACATTGATCGATAATGGTACCGAACTCAGTGTGATCAACGTCCTCCCTTCCCATAGCCTGGACCACTTCCTGACAATCCATCTCAATGATAACGTTGACCCGCCCATCCCTTACCAACTGCTGTAATGCGGTACAAAGTGCCAATGCTTCAATCTCTTTAGGTTCCGGGCATCCATCTCTCGAACTCATCATGTACTGAATTACTTCACCGTTATTGTCTCAGAGGATCATCCCCATCCCGCTCCTGTTTATGTTTGCGAAGCATGCACCGTCCACATTGCATTTGAGCTGTCCTACCTTCGGGGGATGCCACTTGGCACATTCCGCATTGGCGGTTGGAGGGGGCGTTACTTGCCGACTCTTCTTCCAATCCTCCAACTCCTCCATAGCAATTCTAGCTATCACCATTGGCGGCTTGATTTCATTTCTCCAGACTCTTCCATTCCTCTCTTTCCATAAGCCCCATATGATTGCCATAATAATCTGCATCCGCTCCTCAGATGCGTTCCCAATCATCGTAAAGAGCCATTGCACGAAGCCTTCCTGCCCCTCTCTAGATTCCTCAATTACTTCTCTCAATCCCACCTCTTCCCAGCAACTTTCGGCGATCTCACACGTTAGGAATATATGCCACGTGTTTTCAATATGTTGTCCACATAATCCACACTCCCATGGCACCAGTATGTGTCGATGTTGTAGCATATCCCTAGTCGGAACAACCTCTCGGGCTAGTCTCCACGCCATCATCCTCATCTTCGGCGGCATGATCAAATTCCATAAGGCACGCCAATTTCCCGGTGTGTGTAAATGGGTAGAGTCCGTCAAAGATTCCATCAGTACTCGATACCCCGTTTTGACCGTATACTCACCGGTCTTACCAAGCGGCCAAATACGTCTGTCTTCTCCTGTATCATTCCCTGTCAAAGGAATTGCCGTTATAGCTTTGGCATCGTCGGCATTAAAAAGTTGTTGAATCTTCACCACGTCCCATTGCCGGGTATTAGGATCAATGAGCTCCTTCACGCACATATTCATACCCCCTCTAACGACCGGGGTTGTTATCCATCGGCGCCCTTCACCCCTTAACCACGGATCCTGCCAAACCTTGATGTGCGTACCACATCCAACCCTCCACCTGTACCCTTCTTGGATAATACTCCCCGCCTTCCAGATGCCTTTCCAAACCATGCTCGGGTTAGAGCCTTCCTCTGCCGACATGAAATCTCTTTCCGGGTAATATTTAGCTTTGTATATCTTAGAAACTAAGGCATCAGGATTGGTAAGCAACTTCCAACCTTGCTTCCCCAATAGCGCAAGATTAAAACCCTGAAGGTCCCTAAAACCCATACCGCCGTGTTCTTTGCGCATGCACACCCTTTCCCATCTCATCCAGTTCATCCCTCTGCTGCCATCTCCCTTCATACCCCACCAAAACGAGTTCATCATCTTCTCAATCTCATCCGTCAAGGATGGTGGTAAGAGAAATAAATTCATGCAATACATTGGGAGAGCCTGAATCACCGCTTTAATCATAACTTCTCTACCAGCTTTAGATAGCTTCCGGCCTCGCCACGATCTTATCCGTTGCTAAACTCTTTCCCTGAGAAACGCGAAGGTCTTCTTCCGGTTTTTGCCGACCAAGGCAGGCATCCCTAAATAGTGCCCCGTATCCAGCTCGTTATGCACCCCTAGCACTGCCCGCAATCCATCCTTTAACATCTGATGCAGTCCTTGTGTCACAAGCACACCTGATTTTTGGTAATTAATAAGCTGCCCTGATGCCGCAGCGTACGTATCAAGAATCTTTTTCAACCGTCGTACCTCGGGAATTTCTGCTTTGCAAAAAAACAAGCTATCATCCGCAAATAGGAGATGAGAGATTGCCAGAGCTCCTTTACCTACACTGCTTCCCCTTATATCGCCCCGCACCGTCGCTCTCCGAATTAAAGCAGATAGTCCTTCAGCACATAATATAAATAGGAATGGTGAAAGTGGGCACCCTTGCCTTAATCCTCGATGCGGTTTAAAGCTCTCCGTTTCTTTCCCATTTATACTGACCGAGTACTCTACCGAGGTAACACACATCATCATGAGATTAATCCACCGATCTTCAAACCCCAACTTCCTAAGGACTGCCTCCAGATAGCTCCACTCCACCCTACCATACGCCTTCGAAATATCAATCTTAAGAGCCAAGTCTCCCATCTTAATGTTCGATCTTCTACGCATGTTGTGGATGGTTTCGAAGGCTATCATAACATTATCCATAATGGATCGCCCTTGCACGAAGGCTGATTGTTCAGCTTCTACCAGTGTAGGTACCACCCTCCGAAGCCTGTTAGCTAACACCTTTGCCACCACCCTATAAAGAACATTGCATAACGAGATAGGGCGGAGATCCTTCATAGATTTAGGCTCATCAATCTTCGGTAGTAAAATAATAGTGGTTTGCTGCACCTCCTTCGGAATCCGCCCTTCTCGTAGCCAAGCTAAACAAGCTGACGTGACTTCCTCTCCTACGACCGACCAATATAATTGGTAGAAGCCTGGATTAAAACCATCCGGACCCGGACTCTTGTTAGCTCCCATGCTAAATATTGCAATTTTTATTTCTTCCCGTGTAAACTCTTTAAGTAGCTGAGTATTTTGTGTCGACGTGACTTCCCCATGCAATGCAGTAATGACGGGAGTCACATCCACCTGCCCCGCCTGAAATAACTCAGTAAAGTAATCCTTAGCAAGCTTACCAATATTCTCGTCCCCCTCCACCCAACTACCATCCTCATTTTTCAGCTTTCGGAGCTCCTTGCGTTTCTTCCTCGCGCTAGCCGTAGCATGGAAATATTTAGTATTTCTGTCTCCATCCTTGTACCACGCCGCCTTCGCCCTTTGCTTCCAATAAGTCTGCTCCACGTTTAGCATGTGAAGGACATCTGATTTGCATTTGTTATACTCCCTCACTGAATCCACATCAATACCTTCTCGGAGCTCCTCCATCTTGCGTTTACCATCTGCGATGTTCTTCTTAAATCGGGTTTGAAACTCCCGGCCCCACTTCCCCAGTTCCGTGGCACAACGTTCCAGCTTATAAATCACCTCAAGCCCTGCCCAATCAATCCACATTTGCTTAACAACTCCTTGGAAAGCCGCCTCCTGTGCCCAACTATTTTCAAACCGGAAGCGTCTCATAGTTCGGATAACTTGCTGGCCCGACGTGTTCAATAAGATGGGCGTATGGTCAGAAAGTGGCGACACCAAATTACGCAAGGTGGCTCCTTCGAAGCTCTCATGCCAACGTACGTTGCCCATCGCCCTATCAAGCCTCTCTTCTACTGCTAGCGGTGTACCCAAGCTTCGGGACCAAGTAAATGGGTACCCGGATAGCTCCACATCCCTTAACCCGCTGTCCATGACCGCTTCGTTGAAACCCGATATTAACCAGTTTGGCCGTTCAGCTCTACCCCTCTTCTCGGCATTGTTTAACAGATCGTTAAAATCGCCGATGCAAAGCCACCTATCATTACCGTTCCCACTGAGGTTGCGTAGCAAGTCCCATGCTTCCCTACGCTGATTCCCCTCCGGGTATCCATAGTATCCAGTAAGCCGGAATGACTGCTCCTCACCTTCCAGCACCTCAACATTAACAAAGTTTTGAGAATATGAAATTAGTCTGATTCCAACCTCCTTCCTCCAGAGCATGGCGATTCCTCCACTCCTACCTTCCGCGTCAACTGCAAAACATGCGTCGAACCCCAGCTGCGCTCTAATAGTCTCCATACGTTGTTTATTAACTAAAGTTTCAATCAAAAATACCACCATCGGCCTGTGATCCCTGATGAGATCACGCAAGACATCTACTGCTCGGGGTTGGCCAAGTCCCCGACAATTCCAACTGAGGATGATCATTGCTTCTGGCAGGTCCTGTTGAATAGGCCTGCCTTTGCCGGGTTTGTTTGGTTTACCTGGATACCGTCTACCATGTTTTCTGTGTTTCCTTCCCCTGAGTTTCCTTCCATTCCCCTACGCCGCTTCCTGTCATCGACTACCTCCATGCCGTCAGCATCTTCATCTTCAGCCACCATCTCTTCCTTATACATAATAGTTTTGTTTCTATCCCTCAAGTTTGCCGCGAAGTTGCCTGATAGTGCTTGGATGTTTGGTGGCATGGGCAAAGCTCTAACCTCATCATTACTCTCCTCTCCTTCTTCCACAAGCCATCTGTTTCCTTCACTATATTGGGCATTCCCTAACTGTGCCCTAATTTTGGCGTCCCATCTCCGCACAATTTCTTCGTCCGGCACCCGAAACCTAATTTCACATTGTCGATCCAGATGCCCAATGATTCCTGATGCGCAAATTAATGCACACTAGTTTTAACTCAATGGATTTCTCCAAAGAGATCGTTTTTCCCTATGGTCTTTCTTTTTCTATTACTCAACGGCTGTGGAATAAACAATTCGGGTTTTCGTGTTGGGTTTGAAATGGTTTAAAAAAGAACTAAGTAAACTAAGAATGCAAATTGAACAAGCAAACAAGTGAAGCAGATTGGAGATTTGAATATAGACTAAGGCGTTTGTCCAGACTCGAATCCGCTCTAGCTCGATTAAGACGGATGATGCAATGCAATTTCAGTTTATCAGACTTGATGACTCGACACTTCCTTGGGTAATCTCTACTCCATGGTCAGGACGCAGAGAAACTATCCTATCAAACCTACAAGTTCCTATGGTCAAGATAACTCGCAAATCCTCAAGAACGCACGAAGAACAGTGAAATGCCACAAAGATATGTAAAGAGATTAGTTTCACCGGCCCTATGGTCAAGACACCGGCAACCCTAACGACCTCCTAAACTCTAGAATGATCTACGTCCATGGTCAGAACCGCAAATCAAAGATGAAACAAAATCCTACGATATGGTCAATCAACGGATTCTTAGAGCTTCAAATTAGGGTTTAAGAGAAAACTCATCACATGTCTGAATAAACTTCAATTAACATTAACGGGTTAGAAACCCGACATCATCCATACAAAATCTCACTAGAGTTTCATCTAATCTGAACAAACTAAAGAGTTTAGCTCGACATCGCTACAGAAGAAATCGCAGAAACAAAGAAGAAGAGAACTGGAGAAGAAGACATCTTACTCCGAGTAAACCTAATCCTGTCGAATCCTAGAAACTCCTGAGCTAATCCTCGCTTCTCCTCGCTTAATCGTCACTTCAAAGCTTCAAAATCCTCCTCCGAGAGTGTCTGGTTCGTCGAAATCAGAATGAAGAATGAAGTCTCCCCCGTCTCTCCCTTGAAAACCCTGTTTTACTCTCCGAAATCCGTCCTGGGAAAAAGTGCGCCCGGCGGCACTTAAAAAGTGCGCCGGCACACTTTTCCATGAAAATGGCGCACTTTTGTGGCCGATGGAAAAATTCCAGGAGACTAAAAATAAAGTGCGCCTGGCAGCACCAGAAAAGTGCACCGGCGCACTTTTCATGGATTTAGGCGCACTTTTGCCCCTGGAAATGACCTTCAGCTCTTTTGATGATTCCCGCTCCGTTTGAACTCCAAATTGATCCCCGTTTGAAGTGCCGAGCTCGTAGAAAAGTCATCCACAACGTGGTAACCTGAAATCTCAACAAAAACAACTCGAAACAACATCAAATTGCCCAAAAGAGGGCCAACGGGAGATAAAACATATTTTTCATAAAAGTCATTCAAGTTCATCACAATTCGGAGTCAAATAAGGGGAATGTCGTTCAAATGTGGCGATATAAACGCAGTAAATCTAACATCATCAAATCACCCCACACTTAAACGTTTGTTTGTCCTCAAACAAGAATTTTACCACAACAATGCACCAACTTGAATGAGCAAACCGAAAACCTCTTGGTTCCTAGAAAGATGTATACGGTGCTTCAACCAAACAAGAGGATTACCCAACTAACCACACAATTAGGAACCAAACTTTTGCCAGAGTGAAAGAGGAACAAGACTTTAACGAACTAGTGAACAACCTGACTTGGTAAAGGCAAGACAACGCTTACTTCCGCTACACTTACTCTAGGACGCAACCGGACACTTGCTAGATAAGGGAACACGACTAGAACAAAATTAAAGAGAATTTCATTTTTCTCTTCATCTTTTTTTTCCTTTTTTTTCCTTTTTTTTTCCTTTTTTTTTTCCGAATGGGCGGTACAGTGTGGATACTACCGGGTACGGAGCAGCCGGAAACCTTTGGAATTCCGCGTTATCCTAGACCCCAGCCACGATCGGGAGTAGGTTAGAAGAAGAATGCCACATTGAGACTTCCCTTTGGGACTACAGCAATGGGCGGGCACGTATGCCAGCTCGTGAATCGACCCACAACTTCAATACCAAACCATTCATTTTTCAGATTTTCTTTGATTGGGAAAAATCAATAACAACTTAAAGCACGAAATTAAAAGATCCCTTATCTAGACTCGATCATGGCTTTGAACTAGAGAATTCGAGCATCAGACAAACCAAGTCGTACACATTAACAAGTCAATTGTTCACTAACACGATAAGGGCAAGTTCCTAGAATACTTCAAGCAAGAAGAGTGGGAGATGGTCATAATTCAGGTTCTCACACACACATTTGGTTAAAGCCAAAGCACCACATCAATCTCACCATATGGAAGACAGTAGGCAACCCAAGAAGTTATTAAGCAATGTGAAAAATTTCTTGCTACCGAGAATGGGAAGGTGTGAAAGAGCGACAAAACAAAGCACAACCACCGCCCATCAAAACATGCAAATAGACACCACACCCCACACTTAGAATTTGGACATTGTCCTCAATGGACCACACAAAAAGGTGAAGAAAGGTGTAAGGGGTACCGAGAAGTAGATCATGAGGATGCCAGTGGAGGCAAGAGTGAAGTACCGGCGGACAGTCATGGCGGGAGCTGAGGATAGCCTGAAACAGGAGAGAACCTCACAACAAGATTAGAGTAATTAGGAACCAACTGGATGTCTGACTCAAAACAAGATAGACTGACTCAATTAAAATTAAAATAAAATAAAAGCATGTGTGACTATCCAAGAGCGCGCACTTTTTCAAATTTCCAAATTTTTCTGTTTTTTTTTTTTGCCTGAGTGCCCAAAAGTGCGCCCGGGAAACACTAAAAAGTGCGCCGGAGCACTTTTGGGTAAAAAAGGAGCACTTTTTGACGAATTTTTAAAATTTCCAGAAGGCTTTTGAAAAAGTGCGCCTGACAACACCCAAAAAGTGCGCCGGAGCACTTTTTTACCTGAAGCAGAAAATAGAGAATTTATTTGGTGAAAATTTTGAAAATCAAATTCATTTCGGCGACCAGGACCCAAAATTTTACACCCAAGGACAGACACACACACAAGAACGGACTCCACGACTCTACCACAGACTCAAAATAAATAAAATAAAAGACTCAAGCTCGGGTTGCCTCCCGAGAAGCGCTCTTTATTTTACGTCTTTGAGCTAGACGATACCTGGTCTAACGTGCCGCATCCCAGCTCAGAACTTCTTTCAGACTGGCATCCGTATCCTGAAAGAATACCTTCATCGCTCCACTCTGAAGCACAAATTTCTTCCAGCTAGCATGGTAAAGCTCCAATGAACCGTCGCCACGCAATCCAGCTACCTCAAAGGGTCCAAATAGCTCCACTTTGTCCAGGACCACATCTGGGGGTTTACTAGGAGTACTTTCATGGGGCGGCGCCTTAGCTTTCTCAGGAGGCTTGTTCTTCTTCTTTACTCCACCTGTATCTTGGGTAGATACTATCGCCGCTACCTGATCCTGCAAAGGTGAAGATGAATAAGGAGTATCCATGTCGGTAAATACAGTATAAACTGAAGCATTCTCAAACACTAACGACATGGGTTTCTTAGCGGAAGAGTGCACATTAGGATCAGGTGGAGGAATTTCAAATATAATAACTTTTTCCTTATCCCGAAAGGTTAACTTCCCAGCCTTTGCATCTATGAGTGCACCAGAAGTGGCTAGGAAGGGTCGTCCCAAGATAAGGGGAATGTTAACACTCTCCATGCAATCAAGAACCACAAAATCAGTCATGAAGTAGCTATCATGCACCCTAACTACAACATTTTCAGCAATACCCCTAGGATGTCTAACAGTTTGATCAGCTAGGTTGATATTCATGGTGGTAGGAGTTAGTCTAGGCAGTCCTAGACGTTCAAACAATGAGTAAGGCATAACACTAATGCTAGCACCTAAATCCGCAAGAGCTCTATCAACCAAATATGTGCCAATAGAACAAGGAAAAGAAAAACTCCCTGGATCAGGTTGCTTTGGCACCACGTGGCTCTGCTTCGGATCAGACTCGCCAGCTCCATGGAGGGTAACTGAGGCTATCTCCTCTATCTCGTCTGCTCTCTTCTTTTGAGAGGAGTTCTTTGGAAGAGGATTGACAGCTTTATCTTTCTTCCTGTCAGGAATCACGCTTCTCAGCTCCTCCACCACAGCTGCAGCTTCTGCATTTTTGAGCTTTTTCTTCTTGGAGAGAATTTCTTTCATATGCCTAGCATAATCCGAGTTTGCAAGAAGCTCTTCCAATAAAGCAACTCCCATCTTCTGGTTATTAATTGTCACCAGAGTCTTCCCCAAGTTCTCCTTGTTTAGCACAGGTCTGTTCAAGGCTGCAGGATAAGGTGCTTTTGGTCGGTAAGGATCAACTGGTGGAGTAGCTTCTTTTCTTTGCTGCTCCTTCTAACACAACTGCTCCATTGGCTTCTCCAATTCCTCCGTGCCATCCTGAAGAGAAACTGCTCCACAGAATTCTTCCTTAGTTTTGCCTCCTCCGGCATTGTTAGATGAGGAGGAGGGAGTTGTGCTAGGAAGAAGACCAACTACCTTCTCCTGCAAAAAGTTGGTTATTACCGTCACCCGATCGTCTAGCTTCTTGACAGAGGCCTCGGTGAGTGAAATGTCCTTCTTATTGGATTGAGTCTCAGCAAGAATCTTGTCCAACATGATATCGGAGTAGGACTTAGGCGCAGAAGAGCTCGAACCACCGTTATTGTTCTGATTTTGGTCCTGGTTCTGATTGTTATTCCAGCCTCCTCTGTTCTGCCATTGGGAATTCTAATTCTGATTCCCATTATTCCTATGATAACCCCCTTGGTTCTGGTTATTGTTCCAGTTCCCTCTGTACTGCCATTGGGAGTTCTGATTCTGATATCCTCCCTGGTTCTGGTTATTCCCTTGGTTTGGGCCACCCACATAAGCAATCTCCTCTTGTTGTTGGTCTTGGTTACTCTCAAACTTCCAAGTACAGCCCTCTGTTGAATGACCTGCACCACCACAATTCGAACACGGAGTGGATACAGCTGATACATTCTCTGTCTGAGTACGCTCCTTGAACCCTGGCGGTGGAGCTGTAGGAACACCCGGTGAAGGAGCTATCTTAGCCCTTTCCAGCTCATGCTTTAATCTTTGCACTTCCATCTCCAATTTCGAGTTCTCCAACTCCAACTGACTTTGAACAAGGTCTACTGGTGCAGGAACTGTGGGAACGGGGTATTGGGCATCAGCAGAAAATCTCCTTTGCCCCAGACTCCTGTCGTCCACCTTTAAGGGATTAGCTTGCATTAGAGACTTGATCCTCATGGCAAAGACCTTGCAAGCAGCCAAAGCCGCGGCTGCGGTCATATCATCCAAGTCTGTATTCAACTGTAAAGAGAAATCCTTCCTCTTCTCATAATCCAAGCCTCGGAGGAATATAGAGAACTTGTTATAGTCATCCCATCCATGGTGAGGACAAGCTCGGAGAAGCCCTTGAAATCGTTGCCAAGCCTCATAGAAGTTCTCCTCCGGACCACTTGTGAAACCTGTTATCTGTGCCCTGAGTGCATCGGTTCTGGAAGGGGAGAAGAACTCTTCTAGGAATGCTTTAGCCAGACCATCCCACGTAGTGAAGTGATTCGCAGGATGATCATACAACCACAGTTCTGCTTGACCCTTCAGAGTGAAAGGAAAAAGCTGAAGTTTGACTGCATTATGATCCGCTTCATTGTTGGAGACTGTATGAGCTAGCCTCAAGAAGTTCCTCACATGAGCATTCGGGTCCTCATTAACACCTCCAGAGAAAGTGTTCCCGTTTGCTTGAATCATGTTGATCAAGTGAGATGGAATGTGCAGATTCCGAGTTCCCGTGTTGGGAATCTGAATGCACGAAGCTGTCCCATCTATGGTTGGACGATCATAATCCTTCAATGTCCTTTCCGCCGCCATAATTTCTATCTCAGGTGGGATAGGAGGATCGGTGGGAGGATCTGTAGTATCAATGGTGGATGGGGAAGGCGAAGATGTAGATGAAGATGTGAAGAGGTTCTTCCCTGCTTTAGGTGTCTTGGCAGGAGGAGGAGGTACAGGAGTAGTGCCGAACTGAGTGTAGAAAATTCTGCCCTTGTCAGCTATGCGCTTACTCTGTCTTCTTTCTTCCGTACCTGCAATCTTGCCTGAAACAACAAAAACAAGAAATACCAAGTAGTATAAAAATGTGGGAGATAAGAAATGAAAAGAGAGTGAATGAAAAGCTTAGACGCACAATGCCTTTCCTAGAAAAAGAAAAGGTCCCCGGCAACGGCGCCAAAAACTTGATGCGCAAATTAATGCACACTAGTTTTAACTCAATGGATTTCTCCAAAGAGATCGTTTTTCCCTAGGGTCTTTCTTTTTCTATTACTCAACGGCTGTGGAATAAACAATTCGGGTTTTCGTGTTGGGTTTGAAATGGTTTAAAAAAGAACTAAGTAAACTAAGAATGCAAATTGAACAAGCAAACAAGTGAAGCAGATTGGAGATTTGAATATAGACTAAGGCGTTTGTCCAGACTCGAATCCGCTCTAGCTCGATTAAGACGGATGATGCAATGCAATTTCAGTTTATCAGACTTGATGACTCGACACTTCCTTGGGTAATCTCTACTCCATGGTCAGGACGCAGAGAAACTATCCTATCAAACCTACAAGTTCCTATGGTCAAGATAACTCGCAAATCCTCAAGAACGCACGAAGAACAGTGAAATGCCACAAAGATATCTAAAGAGATTAGTTTCACCGGCCCTATGGTCAAGACACCGGCAACCCTAACGACCTCCTAAACTCTAGAATGATCTACGTCCATGGTCAGAACCGCAAATCAAAGATGAAACAAAATCCTACGATATGGTCAATCAACGGATTCTTAGAGCTTCAAATTAGGGTTTAAGAGAAAACTCATCACATGTCTGAATAAACTTCAATTAACATTAACGGGTTAGAAACCCGACATCATCCATACAAAATCTCACTAGAGTTTCATCTAATCTGAACAAACTAAAGAGTTTAGCTCGACATCGCTACAGAAGAAATCGCAGAAACAAAGAAGAAGAGAACTGGAGAAGAAGACATCTTACTCCGAGTAAACCTAATCCTGTCGAATCCTAGAAACTTCTGAGCTAATCCTCGCTTCTCCTCGCTTAATCGTCACTTCAAAGCTTCAAAATCCTCCTCCGAGAGTGTCTGGTTCGTCGAAATCAGAATGAAGAATGAAGTCTCCCCCGTCTCTCCCTTGAAAACCCTGTTTTACTCTCCGAAATCCGTCCTGGGAAAAAGTGCGCCCGGCGGCACTTAAAAAGTGCGCCGGCGCACTTTTCCATGAAAATGGCGCACTTTTGTGGCCGATGGAAAAATTCCAGGAGACTGAAAATAAAGTGCGCCTGGCAGCACCAGAAAAGTGCGCCGGCGCACTTTTCATGGATTTAGGCGCACTTTTGCCCCTGGAAATGACCTTCAGCTCTTTTGATGATTCCCGCTCCGTTTGAACTCCAAATTGATCCCCGTTTGAAGTGCCGAGCTCGTAGAAAAGTCATCCACAACATGGTAACCTGAAATCTCAACAAAAACAACTCGAAACAACATCAAATTGCCCAAAAGAGGGCCAACGGGAGATAAAACATATTTTTCATAAAAGTCATTCAAGTTCATCACAATTCGGAGTCAAATAAGGGGAATGTCGTTCAAATGTGGCGATATAAACGCGGTAAATCTAACGTCATCAATTCCACAGATGTAGCAGAAAGTAGGTAACCTCTCGTACTTGAATTCAGCTAATACCCACGGACCTCCAGGGAATCGCAGCTTCTTCTCCCGCTTAAGAGGCTTCGTCACGTCAAGGCGAATACAAATGTTCATGAATGGTTTCACGTATGCCGTCACGTTCCTTTCCTCATATTTAACGAATTCTCCTGCAAAGTTTCCTAGGATACGTGCTATGGATTCTGAGAAAAATCCATGAGTGGGACCATGCACCTGGAGCCAGAACTCTGTCGATATAAGTGGTACAGTGAGAGGGTTTTCTCCTTGGGCTAGCTTGTGTAGCAACAACAGGTGTCCATTGAAGTTCCACGGTCCCGAGTCCAGCACCCATGTTATGTCAATTACATGAAAAAATCTGAACAATATCAGCTTATTGCCCAGGTCTTGGATTTGTACTCCTCTTCCTGGTTGCCAAACTTCGGACAGCCGCAACTTCATGGCGTTGAAATTATAATTCCTAGTTGTCAGCAGCGTTCCGATTGCACACAACTCAAACTCGTGTCGTGGAGCAACCGATTGAATACCTTGAATCTCAAAGCCTTCGTCCTCGTCATCATTGATGTCGATTCGTTCGAATAGGTTCTCCATCGAGCGACCGTCTCCACAGTCAATCAGAACCGTGCGTCCCACGTATAATGCCCTCTACCCTTGCCCTAGATATTAGTCACGAAATCGCGTCCAAACATCCAGGGGCCTCACCGCCTACCCGAGCTAACGGAGCTGTGAGCAGGGAGTGCTGTTTTACGGGGAGCAAGTAACGACTGCCAAGGGAACGACGTTGCCGACCGACGAAGCTCACGAAACCCTAGTCGACGACAAACCCTAAAAACCCTCAAAAGGGGTGAAAAACTCTTCAACGGAGAGAGAGAAAAAAAACCTAAAAATATTAAATGTGGTAGTTATATACTTATTTTCATTTTTTTTTGTATTTCCTGATTATTATATTAGAAACCCATCAGCTAACAATTAACAATAGGCGGATTCAAGCTAGGGTTTTTTTCTCTCTCCGTCTGTGAGAGTTTCTCCCTCGAACTGAGGGCCGCCGTTATTCCTAGGGTTTTCTAGGGTTTTGTGTTTCTACACCAAAACAAACGTACTGACTGGGATCTACGACTGGACGATTACCTGGAGAAGGACGTGATGGAAGAACAAGTGGCGCAACTCACCATTGCTGATGACGACGAGGAGCTGGTTTTCGAAGATTTGCCCGATGTGCCAGACGAGGAAAATTATGACCTCTGTGTTGTAGGCTTCCTCTTGACAGACAAAAGATATAATTTTCTGGCGTTTCAAAACACCATGGCAAGTGTTTGGCGACCAGGAAGGAGGATGGAGATTGAGGAGATTGGTAACCGGCTGATTATGTTCAGGTTTAATCACATCGTCGATCTGCGGCGGGTGGTTGATTCAGGACCCTGGTCGTTCGACCAGAGTTTGTTGGTCATGAGGGAGTTGCGTGCAGGTGAAACACCAACAACGGTGGATCTACACTATGCAAACTTCTGGATACAGGTGAAGGAGCTACCAGCCGGGTTGTTCTCGAGCACTGTGGGAAAGGCACTTGGAGAGTTCGTTGGTAGTTTCGTGGAATATGATGTCAATAACATCTACACGGGACCCGACATACATGAGGATCCGAGTGCGGCTGGACGTCTGGCTGCCGCTGAAGAGAGAGAAGAAGGTCCGGAAAGCAGGAGGAGAGACTATAACCTGCAAGTTCCAATATGAGAGATTGCCTGATTTTTGTTATATATGTGGAAAATTGGGACACACGGAGGGGTATTGTGAGGTGCTGTTCAGGGTCCCGGAGGAGCAGATTGTTCGGATGTGGGACAAATCGCTGCGGGCGCCACCAAAGAAACAGAAGGCGAGGGAAGGAGAATGCTGGCTTTCGCGATGTGAAACCACTGGGAAAGGAGGAGAGGAGCAGTCACGGGGGCGAGCTGGGAGTTCTAGTGGCGGGGACGGAAGAAATAAGGAGGGTGTATGGGGAGGTGGGAGTATACCGAGGGGTGTTGCAGCCTTACTTGGCAACCTTGGGGGGGAGTACAGAGATCCAAGATCTGCCAATTAATTATGGAGCTAAGGCGGTGGTTGAGGAGCAGCGAGTTATTGACTTTGCAGAGGAGCAACGTAAGAGGAGGAGAGAGAGTGGTAGGGTGGATGGCATGGAGGGAGTTGTGTTTAATGAGGGGAAGCCAAGTAAGTCACCAAAGAAGGACGGACGCAATCCAAAAAACGTACCGCAGGCAGATCGAGCATCCTCGGTCTGCCCACCGTCATGATCGCCTTGGCTTGGAACTGTCGAGGGCTCGGCCAACCTTGATCAGTTCAGATGTTGGGTGAACTTGTTAAAGTTCACAAGGTCGATTTGGTGTTTCTTTCTGAAACACTAGTTGCTAGGCAGAAGCTAGAAGAGATACGAATTAAGCTGAAGTTTGAGGGTTGTGTGGTGGTGGATGTGGAGGGTCGAAGCGGAGGACTGGGGTTGTTGTGGAAGGAGAGCATTCGGGTGACGTTATTAAACTTTAATAGAAATTTCATTAATGCGGAGGTGGTTGATGGTCAAGGGAAGGAATTTCGGTTTACGGGTTTCTATGGGTACCCGGAAAGTAATAGAAGACAGCAATCGTGGGACCTACTTAGGAGCTTGGTAGTGCCACACCAAATGTCGTGGTGCGTGATGGGAGATTTCAATGATTTACTGGATGCAAGTGAGAGATGAGGACCTAACCCGAGACCGCAAGCACTCATTGACGGGTTCAGGTTGGCAGTTGACGATTGTCAGCTTATGGATGTCCCGATGTTGGGGTACCCGTTTACTTGGGCGAGAGCTAAGGGTAAACCACATGGAGTCGAAGGGCGGTTGGATCGGGCAATGGTGAATAATGAGTGGAAGGTGTTGTATCTAGAGGCGCAGTTGCATAACTTAATTGCAGCTACCTCTGATCATTCACCTATACTACTTAACACCGATGGGGGTACGGTGGAGAGGAGTCGGTGGCGTTTCAGATTCGAGAATCATTGGCGAAGCGATCCGGAGTTGTATCCTATGGTGGAAAGGGATTGGAGACGGGAGGGTGGGAGTCATATTGTGGGGAAGTTGACCCAATGTGCGGAAGTGTTAGGCGAGTGGGGAAGGGAACGAGCCAGGCGCTTTCGGAAGGCAGTGAAGGAAAAGAAGGATAGGTTGGAGGTCCTCCGTGAGATGAGCTCCGCGGCAGCAGCAGACGAAGCGGTGAAGGTGAAGGAGGAGTTGTTGAAGCTGCTTCATGAGGAGGAGGAGTTCTGGCGGCAGAGAGCGAAGCAATTCTGGTTGAAGGATGGAGACATGAACACAAAATTTTTCCATGCGATGGCGAATGGAAGAAGAAAGCATAAGAGGATCCAAAGCATATTGGAGGAGGATGGTAGAAGGGTGACGGACGTCGAGGAGATGGGTGACGTGGTTCGGTGGTATTTTACTGACATCTTTACTGCCAATGGCAGTAATCCGGTACCTGTAACTAATGCAATTGACGGTTCTATCTGCAGGAGTCGTTCACGAAGGAGGAGTTCAGAAGTGCCCTTTTCTCAATGAATGCTGATAAAGCCCCGGGGCCAGATGGTTTCAACCCGGGGTTTTACCAGCACTTTTGGGAGCTGATTGGTGATGATGTTTTTAATGCAGGGCGAGAGTGGTTGGAGAACTGTGAGATCCCGACGGAGATACGAGCCACCAATATTGTACTGCTGCCGAAGGTCGACAATCCTCAATCAATTAAGGATTAGAGACCGATCTCACTCTGTAGTGTGCTTTATAGGGTGGTGGCGAAGGTGTTAGAAAACAGGCTTCGGAGAGTGGTGGACAAGTTGATATCTCCGGAGCAGTCGGCATTTGTGAGAGGTCGGTCAATTGTGGATAATATAATGGTAGCATTTGAAACGTTGCACAGTATGCGGAGAAGAGGACGAGCTAAGGTGGGGGAGGTTGCGGTAAAAATCGATATTTCGAAGGCATACGACAGAGTTGAGTGGCCGTACCTGGAAGCAGTGTTGAGGAAAATGAAGTTTGGGGAGCGATGGATCCAATGGATGATGATGTGTGTGACTTCGGTCAAGTATGAGGTGGCTGTAAATTCAATGATGGTGGGACCGATTGAGCCGACTAGGGGCCTGCGACAGGGATGTCCTCTATCACCGTTTCTCTTCATTTTATGTGCGGAAGGACTCTCGGCTTTGTTAAAGAAGGCGGCAATGAGAGGTGAGATACATGGGGTGCAGGCAGCTAGGGGAGCACCGAAGATTAATCATTTTCTTTTTGCAGATGATAGCTTCTTTTTGTAAAAGCTGAGATTGGGGAAGCAAGAAAGTTGAGAAGTATCTTAGAGACGTACGCCGCCGCCTCGGGGCAACTTGTGAACTACCAGAAGTCGGGCATCTTGTTTGGACCGAACACGTGCAACCTGTTGCAGGAGGGAATCTCGGCTATCTTAGGGATCCACAACCCAATTGATACGGGGCGGTACTTGGGTTTGCCCTCATGTGTAGGAAGGAATAAACGGCGGGTTTTCGCCCAGCTGAAGGATAGGATGTGGAGGAGATTGCAGTCGTGGAAAGACAAGAAAATTTCGAAAGCTGGTAAGGAGGTTTTGATTAAAGCAGTTATACAGTCCTTACCAGTGTATTACATGAATGTTTTCTTGCTTACTAAGACGGTGGCTTTGGAGTTGGAGCGGATGATTAACAGTTTTTGGTGGGGGACGAATGGAAGAGGTGGAGGAGGGATTGCTTGGATGAGATGGGAACGACTCTGCGTGAGGAAGGATGTTGGGGGATTGGGATTTAGGAATCTGCTGGAATTCAATCAGGCGATGCTGGGAAAACAAGGTTGGAAGCTCTTTTCCGACTCTAACACTTTAGTGTCAAAGATCTACAAAGCGAAATACTATCCAAAAGGGGATTTTCTTAAAGCTAAGGAGGGTAATGCCCCAAGCTATGTGTGGAAAAGTGTTAGGTCTTCTCAGGTTATTGTCAGGAATGGATATCGGTGGGTGATTGGAGATGGTAAGAATATTTCGGTGTGGGGCGAGCCGTGGCTGAGGGAGGTTGATGATGGGCGGGTACACACGGAGGTGGAAGAGGAGTTATTGGGTTGGAAGGTGTGTGACCTGGTTTACCCGAATGAGCAGAGGTGGGATGAGGAGATGGTGAAAGTGCTGTTCGAAGAAAGGGATGCTGAGGCGATCCTGAAGTTGCAGCCCCTAAGAGAGAATGAATCGGACCGGGTGATCTGGCATGAAAGCAGAAATGGCCAATACTCGGTAAAAGGAGCATACAGGAAGGCTTGTGAGATGGGAGAGGGAGGTGGTGATCTGACTGCAGAGGGTGAGTGGCGGAAACTTTGGAGATTAAATATCCCCCCGAAGATGAGGCATCTGTTATGGAGAACGGCGAGGGGTGTTATCCCCACCCGACACGCGTTGAACAGAAGGGGTATTGTTGTGGAAGATGTTTGTGGATTGTGTAATGCAGATGGAGAGGACAACAAACATCTCTTCCTGACGTGTGAGGTGGCCCGAAGCTGTTGGAGGGTAGCGAACGCGGAGGAGTTGGTAACAGGTGCGGTGGTGGAGGATAATGATTGGTGTCGGTGGTGCATGGAGACGATCCGGACGGCCTCGGAGGACAAAATAACGTGCATGGCGGCGGTGGTTTAGGGGCTTTGGAAGGAAAGGAACGATCGGGTTTGGAACCAAGAATCAAAACCGGAGGAAGTGATCGTTCGGATGGCCCAAGAAGCGATTGACGAGTGGAGAGGTGCAGCTCAACACCGGCGGGGAGTGCCGAGACAGGTGCCTAGTCCATGCACAAGATGGCATAGGCCTCCCCCAACGTTTTTCAAGGTAAATTGTGATGCTGCTACCTTTGTGGAGCGTAACCTGTTTGGTATAGGCATTGTGATTCAAGATGAGAACGGAGAGCTACATGGTTATCGAATGGAGGTGATGCAGGGATGCCCACCGGCGAAAGAATGTGAGGCCCAAGCGGTATTGACAGCGCTCGAATGGACACGTGAGCTTGGTATGAATCGGATCATTGTGGAGACCGATTGTCAAGCTGTACAGTTGGCATTGGAGGGGACCGATGAAGATATGACAGAGTTTGGGACCATTATCGGTCGAGGGAGAGGTTTGTTGGTGGATCAACCGCATAAGAAGGTTGCGTTTATTCGGAGGGGTGGGAATACGATTGCTCATGCTTTGGCACGACGATCGATAATCTCGTCTGATCTTGTAATAGGATCAGAGGTTCCGAATTGGCTTTGTAACACGTTACGTGATGTTTGCATTTTGAGGCATTAATAAGAGCTTGCTTTATTTCAAAAAAAAAAAAACAATTAACAATAGGCTTCACAATAATGGGCCGGGTAATCCATTTAACGTTAACGCTGCAAGTTGATACAGTTAACAATAGACTTCAGAAATATTTAAATAATAAACTTTCTAAGCAATTATTAAAGATTAAAAAATTTATTAAAGGGATAGAAAAAGAAGCTGAACAGAGTCCGTCCGTTTCTTATCCAAAGCCACCAACATATCTTTCTCTTAAATTTATCTCTTTCTCTAACCATTAATTCCCTCTGTTTCTCCAGCAATCCACTCTTTTCCCTAATCTCGCTACTGCCCAGAAAACAGGACAAGAGGCGTCCAGCAAAGATATCTTTTTACACTATACATCATTTGAAACAAATGAAGGGTCAACATGATTTTAACCTTCGCACAAGTAACATCAAGAAGGCTACAACTGACCAAGAGACAACATTATAACCATCAATGGAGGCCCAAATGCACTAGAGAAGTAAGCGGACAAAGACATAGGGCTACATGTGAAGTCCATTGATGAAACTCTTAGTCCATATTCCATGCCAGCCAGGAGGACAATTGCTGATTTTTTATAGGTGAGAGGCGGTTGTGTGGCAAAACTTTGGCAATCCAGGGGGCAAGGCCAAAGGGTAATATTTTGGCTCGATTATTCGATGCTCCTCGCAAGGGCACCCTTGCCACATTGATTTCCATTTCATAACCTTATATTCTCCTTCGATTATGGAGGTGGTATGGTTAATATCAAAGCCATTGCGAACGGTAGAGAAGCCATGTTAGTGAAGTCCCAAAAATAATATAGGGGATCTGTTGTGCAACCTCATCATTGTTTGGCTTAGGAGAGGGAGTAATCACCCTCTTCTTCCCTTTTGCCTTATTTTTTAGAACTATTTGGGTGAAATGGGTCATAGATGATTTTTATGGAAATATGAGGAATCATCCTCATTAGAGAAAGAGTAATTGCGAGTTTGACTATAACTAGAGGAGTCCATGACGAAATATGAATAACTAATATACAATAGAAAAAATGTTTAATGTACAAAGGTGAGTAAAAGTCGAAAAGCTCGTGTATTAGGATAATGGAGATAGTTAGACATTGAAATAGTGAGCGAAGTATAGAGAAAACTTTCTAGAAGCAAAGGAAAGCAATGACAATTCTAAACAAAGGAGCAAGAAAGAGCAAGAAAAACATAGTGTGAGAGGGAGATGGTCAATAGTAGGTATTTATGAGGAAGTTTGGAACATATAAGGAAGTTCCATAGAAATCTTCTAAGGGTTTGTGACGTCTCCAGAGAGAGACACCACTAATAGAATAGGAGAAGGTGAATCATCTCAGGCGGTGATAGGTTTAATAGGAAGGCAGATGAAAAAGACCAGGAAAATCATTAATCATGATGATCCGGAAAACCTTTGAAAAAACTTTCTCAACTTTTCCAACAAGCTAGGTCTTGGTATTATATGGAAAAGTCCATAGTTGGGAGACGACAGATGAATACACATCCTCAATATTTGAACCGTAATAATAGTGAAGGATATGACAAAAAAGAAGTCTCTAGAAGTCTATCCCTTAACAAAAGTTAAGAGATGGGATTGGGGACAATTGATGGCTCCCCTAAGACGATAAACAGAGGAAGAACAATAATCAAAAGACCCTAAGTAGTGGTCAACAAATATTCTTAAAAGTGTACCCATTGACAAAGACTCATGTAGTAGGCTTGGGGGAAATTGATGGGACATACTGCTAGGGTGATGAGCCAAAGTTAGTCGGGTCACATGTAAATCATCTTATGAAATATTCAAACCATCTGAAGAACGAGGGCCTACATGTCAAAAGCCTAATAAGTAGCCCAATAGACTAGGAGGGGCCACGTTTGGCCCAAAGCGATCAATAGAAGTTAGAGTAGGTTAAGCGATTAAAATGAGTTGCCCCAAAAGACTCAAAACTTAACCCCTAGGACAGATCAAGAGCAAGGGAGGAGACAGGGGGGCTAGGCCGAGCCCCAACTCACCCCACTTTCGGCCCCGAGCGATAAAATCATTTATAAATTTATTATTATTTGGAATATGGCTTAGTGCAAATTTTAATTTTGACTCAGTGTTATATGAACCCACCTCAATACTCATTGCTATAATTTCAAACTTGAAAACCAAATACAACTTTAAAATTCTTGTCATTTTAAGAAAATCTAATATAGTTAATAGACTTAATCATAATGATCATATCCTTCTCTAATATTAATATCCCACCAACACGCGTAGATGGTTGATTGGGTCGAATATCATTTTATATTGACTTTTGAATAAGTAAGAATACAATATTTGATGATAAATCAGTCAAATAAGTAAAAAAAATAGTCGGTGGCACATTTCAATTTTCATTCAGCTAAGAGTATTACTAATAATTTTAAGAATACGAAAGTAACTAATAGTTTCAATATATATCTTTTTAGTAACAGTATCGAACTCTAGTTAAAATTAGCTCAAATGTTTAGTTTCATATATTTTTTTGTTTCAAATTCGACTTTGTGTATCTTTTGTTTCTGGCTCTGCCCCTGATGAGGAGCTAGGCCCTAATGCCTAACAACATCCCAACAATCCAAGGAGGGCCCACCAGAAACCCTAAGCAGATAGGATTTTCTCCAGAATAGCGTCAGAGCGAAGTCGCATGATATGAGCGGCTCCGATGAGGATGGACGACGAAGATGACGAGATAGCCAATCAGAGCAAGCCACCCCAGCAAGTGACAAGACTATATACACGGCGTAAATCCCACCACAGAGGGACAAATTGACAATTTTACAGGGAACATCCCTCCATATGTATTATCCTCTCATTCACTTTCCTAAATACCCCTTTGTATCACCTAGAAATGACTACTACACCCCACATTTTTATACAAAACATTTCTGAGACGAACCAGACGATGAGACAGTTCCACTTTCATAGTTTGGGCGATTAGCCCCGAAATAATGTTCATTCTATGGCATGAGAACTCACAAGTGACACCTATCCATACAAACTATGGTAATGACAAACACTGGCGGAGCCAGGCTTGTGCCTGGGGGGTGCTTTGCAGCCCCCTTGGCAAATGAAAAACAAAGTTCCCATATTGCTTTCTCATGAATTTGATCCATGAACCAAGCTGCTGCATGCTATGTTTATTACCCTTTAGCTATCTCAACTTATAATGATTTGTTTACAGCCTTGTTATTTTACTACTCTGGTTTGATAATTATTTACACTCAATCACAAAAGTTTATATTTTTCATCAATCTATAAATCATCTTTAAATAGCTATCAAATAATTTTCGCCTCATTCAAAACAAAGTAAGAATGTAATTTCCATGTTGATTTATTCATTGTAGTTCTTCATTATTCATTATATTTTTTGTTGGTAAATTTTAGGGTTTAGAAGTTAAAAAGTAAATAAATTAGTTGTTATTTGATTTGTCATATATTAAATTTATTTTAGTAATGAAATTAGATGAAGAGATACTTTTCAAGGATAGAAAAAATTACTTATAATTGTGGAAGGGACTGAATCAAGTGGAAGCAAGCCAATTACAACTTTTTCTCAAATGAATGTATAATCTTCATTAGTTTTTTTTTTACTTAAATAATCTTCATTAGTGAATCAACTGAAATAATGAATGCGTTTTTCAGTGCTTTCAAAATATGAAATCTCGTTGTGAATCTTTATAAATGATGACCATTATTGGTTATTGTATGGATTTTACGTATTATTTTGTTAACTTTTTGTTCCGTTGTGGATTGACTTTCTACTATGTGAGTAACTTTCTTTATGTTATGAAATTTTTTTGATGAATAAAGCACCCCTTGACTAAATTTTTGGCTCCGCTACTAAGGAAAAATCCAAATCCCGTTACAATTTACAACATTTTCTTAAGAAAGCCTCATTACAATTTCCAAAGATTTGTCGTTGGAAAGAGTGGAGGGTGTAAAAACAATTACATGATATATAATAGCATGAAAGGAAGTCGGTTCCTTACTTTCTTTCCATCTCAAGGAAAGGTGCTACAAGACATTCATGATTCTTAGCAACCACTCCCCATTTCCCATCTTTTATTAATATATACTCATAAGGTCGAAGAAATTGGATAGTTTATTTACGGGCTTTTAACTAAAATAAATAAAAAAAATTAACTATTAACCTAAATAAATACGTTTCAAAACTATTTATTTGTATAAATATAATCGCCCCAGCCATAGGCGATATCGCCCCAGGCATAGGCGATATCGCCCCAGCACCGACGATTGTCACCCGTGACTCGTGATTAGATTCGGTTGAGTCACGGGTGTGAAAATAGCCACGGATTAGGCGATATCGCCTAGGGCATGGGCGATATCGCCTAATGCATAGGCGATATCGCCTACATCTTGGATCATTAAGCACCCTATAAATCCTTGTTAGTTTCGGGGGTTAGTCACCAAATCGAAAGAACTAACATTCTAAAATGGCCGACTACACTTTGTCACGAGAATTCCGAATCCAAGTTTTCTGGGGGGGCCGTATCGTCCAGGATTGGACCGGCTTATCCTACGAAGGGGGAAATAATGTCCGTCTGAAGATGACCAAGCGAGCGACCTATGATAGTGTGGTTACCGTGTTTTCGGCGGAAAATGGGTCTTGGAGCGGATCAGATAATCCAGTCATTTGTCTGGAGAATGCCGATATACAGTTCTGAGGGAAATCTGTCGCATTTCGTTTCTAGGCCGATATCGGACGACAACGGCGTACAAGTCATATACGACTTAGTTCGCGTCAACCCATTTTTCGAAGTTGCCGAGTTGTACGCCTTGATGGAAGAGGAGCCGTCTCAGTTCTCCGATTTCTCGGGGGTCATTCCAAATCAGATGGCAGAGCAGAGCCAAACGTATGATGGGGAATACATGGCGACCAGTCATATCGGTCCGGAGTTCCAGGAGGTTGACCAAGAGGGGTTGGCGCGAGATGAATATGTCAGCACTGACGATTCTGGAGATGAAAGGAGCCATTGCTCGGCGGACGAAGGGAATCCAAACGTCGACGATGACATTGGCCAAACCGACGAGGAAGACGACGATGAAGAAGGGGGAGCCACAGCAAATAGCGTGGAAGTTCATGTGCCACTGGAACATGCCACGAGCGAGGGTGACGACTGTGACGACATTATGACAATCTCCAACACCTACTCCATGGACAGGCGCTTCCAGATCCCAGCGAAGGCGTACTGGTCGGTGGAGATGGAATTCTTCTTGGGTCAGACATTCTCTACCAAAGGTCAACTGGTGTCCCTAACGAAGAGCCAAGCAGTCATCCGCAACTATAAGTACAGGGTAATCACTTCCAACCCGAAGGAATGGGCCATCAAGTGCATCGACCCGACGTGTCCTTGGAGGATGCGTTCTACACTTAGCAACAGATATGGATTCTGGATAATACGACAACTCAACAACGGCCACAGTTGTGACCGGTCAACGATACTAGGGCCCCACCCACAGCTCGATGTCACGCTGATCTCAGATGCAATCATGCACATTGTGCGCAGAGAGCCGGGGTTGAAGGTTGAGACAGTTATTGATTGCATTCTGGAGAAGTACCACCGCAAGATATCGTACCGGAAGGCGTGGTTTGGCAAGCAACGTGCTGTCGAGAAGCTGTACGGTGACTGGGTGGCATCATACAACAACATTGAGACAATCCTGAATGCTATTCGGCTCACAAACCCCGGGACACGGTACGAGATCATAACCCACCCGGCGGGTAACTGTAGGATGTTCAAGAGGGTGTTTTGGGCGTTTGGGCCATGCATAGAAGCCTTCAAGCACTGCGCTGGGGTCATGATCATTGACGGCACATTCCTCACGGGCAAGTACAAGCAAGTGTTGTTGATGGCTAGTACATTCGATGGGGCAACATCGGATTGTTCAATTGGCGTACGCCATAGTTGACCAAGAGGATCACGATAATTGGAAGTGGTTCATGGAGAATCTACAGAGACATGTGACCAATCGGGCCAACATCACAATCATCAGTGATCGACACAAGGGGATAGCAGCGGCAATGCGCAACATTGATCGAGGGTGGGTATGGAGGTGGTGTCTACGCCATTACGTAAGCAACTTCAACAAGAAACACCGCAACCAAACTTTAAAATCTCGCCTTTGGAACTTAGGTATTTGTCAACTTGTTTACGGTGTATATTTGAACCTAACTAATACAATATTCTCATACAAACTAGATACTCATAGAAGTCTTCATCGCTACCCGCAGGAATAGAAGGGAATGTGCGGAAGTTTGAGGCCAAGAAGGCAGAATGGTTGGCGATCCATGATGAACAAAACGTACGGGAGCCAAAATGGGTGAATGAGGAACTACCCTTATGGAGCTTGGCCTATGACAACACTGAGGGAGGCGGTGCTCGGTGGGGAACCATGACGACCAACGCGCAAGAATGCGTGAACGGAGTACTTAAGGGCGTGCGACGTTTGCCCATGTCTTCTGTGATCGAGCACACATTCCATCGTATGGTCAAGTATTGGCATAGGCGCCGTGGGGAATACCAGGGAATGTTGGCAGAAGGGAACGCGTATACGAAGTACTGTCAGAAATTAACCGAAGAATCTACGTCAAGTTCCGTCAGACACTACGTGCTGCCGTACGATGCGGCTAACGGGGTTTACGAGGTTAAGTCTGGTCCAAACAATCAGAACCGTAGCGGTAATAATAGCTACGTTGTTCGGTTCGATAGGCAGTCGAATCGTAAGGGGACTTGCACATGCGGGAAGTTCCAGGGGTACAAGGTACCGTGCTCCCATGCTGTAGCTTGTTGCACATTTGCTGGTGCTAACTGGCACAACTACGTCAGCCCCTTCTATCTGGTATCCAAGACCCAGCTAGTGTATGCTCAGTCATTCCAACCAATACTGGGTCCTAAAGACTGGATCCCACACACAGGCCTACCAGTGATCCCGCAACCTCATCTTTTTCGTGGACAGGGTCGTCCACGACACTCTCGAATCAGAAACGAGATGGATTGGCGTGAGGAGGGTCGCCCAAGTAAGTGCAGGACATGCGGTCGCGTGGGTCATAATGCAAGGACATGTGGAAGGAGACGGGACAGTGCTGGGGCGTCTTCTAGTAATCAAGCGTGAAATAAAATAGTGTATCTGTAACGTTTTTATCTCGGTTCGTTTAATAAAATAGTAGTCACTCTAGGCATAGGCGATGTCGCCTGTGACATGGACGAGATCGCCTGGGTCACGGGCGATATCGCCTGTGCCACAACAGGGGGCAGTGTGCATCATAAAACCCTCCTCTCACCAGCTTCCAAACACACACCACTACTTTCAATTTTCGAATTCAGTTTCCATCCACCTCGGTCACACTATGGTGTTCACACATGGGGAAAGAAGTAGAGCTCGCGATAAAGGTAAAAAACATGTCTTGTTTCCCCCGTCTACTTCACGTTTTGCACTAATTACAATTGCTATTGTCGTGTAGTTTCAGAAGTTGATCGTATAATGTACAAGATGAAGAAACCTCAGGAAGACCTGTTCGAGTATGAGCTAAGTGAGGTGAATTGCTGGTGTGATTTGAGGGCAACAAGATCCATTCAACTGAAGGATCTCGAACCCTATTTTGGGTGTCCGCTTGAGAGGGAGGTATAAAGACTGGAATGATTTTCTTAATTTGTCACCTATCCCATTAATATTTCCTAACCAGCATGTTTCGTTGCCATTTTGTAAAGAACAAGGGTTGTGGTTATTTTGAAACATTGGTGGTTCGGGAGGCTGTGGACAAGATCAGAAGGGAGAAGGACAATATAATTCGGGCGAAGGACAAAGAACTTGATCGAGCTAAGAGGGAGAACCAAAGGGTCGTTAGGGAGAAGGACGAGATGATTCGACAACTGAACCAGAAAATCAAAGAACAACAAGAGCTTATGAATTTCATTATGAGAAACCCTCGGACCTGAACCGTGTTGGAACTGTTGTTTATGTAATTTTCGTAGTGAAGTTTGTTATAATAAAATGTGGCGCAGTAGTGTTCCATCCACATATAGATCGAAATGGTTGAATTTCATTGCAAGAACATTAACAGCGAAAATGACATGAAAGTGCAAATCAGTAAAATCGATCACCATAATACGACAAATGAATACTACAACAGCCGAAACAAGTACAATCGATCACCATAGTACGACAAATACAAACAGTAAACCATAACATAAATCCAGAAACGAAAAACTACAAATGTGAGTGTCATCGAAACTGTAAGTCCGCCCGTCAGCGAAATCCTCGTTCCACACATAGTAGGGTGGAGGTGCGTATCCCACATCATGGTGCGCGAGACCGCCGTAATCGACATCATCCAACCCTGTACTGTGACCTCTCTGTGGGATGGGATAGCCATCATAGGGAGTGTATGTCGGCAGGCGTGATGCTGCACGTGGGCGGTGTGGTCCTCGATCGGGAAGGCGCTCATATGCTCCGCTCATAGCCAATCCAGATCGGAGCACATGACTCATGTGAGAATCACTCGTACCACTCAAAATGGTAGCCTGCTCCAACGAGGCAATGTGCTAAAGTTAGTGTACCCTAAGGGAATACTAAATTGCCTACAGTTACTCAAGTAGGTGGTCACTAACCATCCCCTGAAACTGTGCACCATCGTGTGATATGGCCAGGCGTGTCCGTCTCCTGTACCACTCGTCGTACTCATCATGGAAGTGGTGGCTCAATGGATCTGCTCTCACCTCGCCCTCGGCAATGTGCTGATCCCGCTCCTCCCAGAGACGTAAGTACTGTAGGTACCTACCACCCCAATCATGTACTGGTGCTCTGAAGTCTAGTCCTAGTAACTCCTCGACGCGAGCAGCAGGCTCGGCGTCCTGTGGGATACGCTGACCATGTCCGAACTGACGCATGCAACGATTAGGATGGTGCCATGAGACACAGTCTATGCACAGCATGGGGCAAACAGCTCGCCAGAACACATCGTCCTCCAACTGATAGTCCTCCTCTCGAAAGGCGTACGGCATCCACTGGAGAATTAATAAATATATTGTAAGGAAGAATTAAGAAAATCAGAGAGAGTATGTACATGAGGTTAAGATTCCTAACCACGAACTCCGTGTTCCGATCAAGTGCGTAGCGTATTTCCTCCAGCTTCATAGCCACGCGATGCTGGTGGCGCCGGATGACAGACATCCAGCGCACACCACGAGGAACGGTGTCAGCATCTGGTGGGTCACCACCTGCTACGTAGCGCTCGGCTATGCTCGGGAATCTCTCCAAGGCCCAGAGCTGGACCAGCAAGGTGAAGCCTCCCAAGTCACCTGTACCCCTCTGACTCCCAGCCGTGAAGAAGGCCGCCCTCCCCATGGCCTTATACAGCCATGCTAGTACCGCACTACCCCAACTGAAAGTGGATGCAACCGCAGAGTCCCCAATAAGCCGGAGTAGATGAACCGGTATCAAGTCTCCAGTCCGGTCAGCTAGTAGAATGGCGCCAATAAGAACCCAAGTGTAGGCTCGTGCATAGCGGAGAACAACATCTGCTGGAGCACCAGCCGGTAGACGATCAAACATGCCCTTCACCCACGAGATCTTCACTGACTGTCCCGTACAACTCCCAGCTGGGGGTCGGGCACCCAACAACTCCTCACATATGAGACCCGGCTCACGTCTGTCCACTGCTACGGTAACAGGAACTCCATCGATAGGAAGACCCGTAAGTACCTCAACATCCTCCAAGGTGATCGTCGCCTCGCCCGGTACCAGGTGGAATGTGTTCGTCTCTGGCCGCCACCTCTCAATCAATGCTGTGACGAGCTCCTTACACGGTGTGAAACCGAGTAAACGAACAACAGGGAGGAGTCGACACTCTCGCAAGAATGCCTCGTACTCTGAACTCCACTCTAAACAAGAACTACGCTGTCGCAACTTCAGCGCCTTGCACGCATGTGGGTCACGCCACACTAAAGTAGCCCTATGTTTGTTCTCCCCCACAGTAGAGAACAATCACCAGGTTGAGGCCTAACGCTCTCGGGAATCCGATCCACCAACGGTTCATCCCATCCATAGTTCGACATCTATTGTATAGTAAATTGTTAGAAAAACTATTTTATACTAATTCTCTTTCTCAAAAGTATACTAGTTCTCTAACCTCAAAATTATACTAATTGTCTAACCTCAATATTATACTAATTCGCTAACCTCAACATCATACTAATTCTCTAAACTATCCATAAATAATAACATGGTTCACAATGACATAAGAACAATAAATAATGTATGTACTACGTACCTTGTGTAATGGTGCGAGAAAAGGTCCTCTCCGTTTTATAAAAATCCTACAACGTCAATATGACAGTGTTAATAAATCACTTTGGAAAAAATTATCTACCATAATAACCCTAAACTAATTCTCTAACCTAAAACCCTAAACTAATTCTCTAACCTAAAACCCTAAACTAATTCTCTAACCTAAAACCCTAAACTAATTCTCTAACCTAAAACCCTAAACTAAATAATGTAATTTAAAAAAAAGGAGAAATGAGACTTACCTTTGCCTTAGGGGGTTACCGAGTAGTGTGGGAGAATGAGTTGAAAAATGGGGTATTTATAGGGGTTGGGGCGAGATTGCCCGGTCTCCAACCCTCGGGCGAGATCGCCAGTAGCCTAGGCGATATCGCCTGTGGCTGGGGCGATATCGCCTATGGCTGGGGCGAGATTGCCATGTGTCCAGCCAGACAGCATTTACTCGGTTGGTTGGGCAGTTTAGAATCGGTTTGACCAGCAATCCTCGGTGCTGGGGCGATATCGCCTATGCCTGGGGCGATATCGCCTATGGCTGGGGCGATATCGCCTATGCCTGGGGCGATATCGCCTATGGCTGGGGCGATTATATTTACACAAATAAATAGTTTTGAAACGTATTTATTTAGGTTAATAGTTAATTTTTTTTATTTATTTTAGTGAAAAGCCTGTTTATTTACTTTAGAGTTTTTAATTACTTTGTGGTGTAACGATCCTTTAGGTTTCAAATCAACTACTATGTTTATTGTACTTATAAATTTTAGTTCTCTACAATTTTAAACGAGTATAAAAAATAGCTATGAATCATCTTCGAGTATGCGAATTGACTACTATGAGAATATTAGAAATTTTTCTTATAAGAATTGGACTTGAGATTATGAAATGAGATTATTCTAGTTCATATTAAATTAGTTTTTTTAAAGAACCTTAGGTTTCTCTTTTTTTTTTCCCTCGCGCTCAAGGAAATCAGTGTCATCGTCTAGAAGCTATAGAATGGAACCATCGCTTGACACTGCCGCCACCAATTGCAGGTGAAAGAAAATATAATGAAACTTCTACATCGGTCGACATTGAAGAGTGAGGGAGCTAGAGATTCTAGCCGCCAACGAAACGAAAAAAAGGCATCCGCGTTGTCGCTGCTGAATGGGGTTGAGGTTCGTAGTTGAAGCGATACTACCCACCGTAAAAAAATGGAACAGTGCATCAATGGCTAGTGAATCGATCGAAAACGAACAATACAAGGTAAGAGGAAAGTTCTTCTTAGTTTTGGCACCATTGTTCTGTTCATAAGAGTGAACTTTGTTTTGTAATCCGTTCCTAATTTCGGTTTTAGGTACTATTGCTAGTTCAGATTTAGGTTCCAAAACTGTTGTTTAGGATTCCATGTTCCTATTTTTCGAATTGGGTACCAGTGCCTATGTTGATTCATATTTAGGTCCCAACACTAACTTTTACGATTCCATGCATGTTCCTATTTCCTGAATTAGGTACCTGAGCTAGTATTAATGGAAACTTATATCTTGATTTACAAGTTGGGGACAATGACAGTTTGAACTACAACATAACCTGGTTACGGAGGCACACCGTATTTGCCTCTAAAAGACATTTTTTTCCCTCTGTAAAGTTATAGAGGCAGATAGCTTAAGTGCCACTAACGTTGTTATGGCTAAAGGTCTTTAAACGCAAATACGGTGACACATGTTATCTGTCACTAATGGAAGAATTAGTGGCAGATATAATTGTTAAATTGAAATAGTCTAGGTTGACTCGAAAGTTCAGACTAACCCTACTGCACTTGATCAAGTTTGTTAATGTGTGCAGAATAAGTTCAGCAGAAGTTACAAATACAAACAGCAAATTACAATTGGAGAAGCTGCAAATGGAAAGCTAAATACCTTCCTTAATCAGCCAAAGGCAATCACGCTAACAAGCCAGAGATTGCTCTCAGGAATCATGAAGATTTATTTCCATCATTGGAACAATAAAATCAATCAGAGCAGAATGGGCTCAACGGCTACTTATGCTATCTATTTAAAGAGCTGCAGCAACAATGAATCGGCATCAATCACAGAGTCTAATATCGGGGAGAATTAGAGTGATAGAGATCAAATCGAGAGATTGCTTTGAGTTGTAATACTTCATCTCTAGTGGGGAACTGGGTAGATAGAACAACATAGGACTTCGGGGAGAAGTCCGGGTGTAACTTAAGCAAGTCTCACGACCATCGATTCGAAGTTCCGAATCACAAATCGCAAGGGTTATCCCTTGGGACGTGGAGTAGGTCACACTGACCGAACCACGTTAAAAACTCCGGTGTCGTTGTCTCGTATTTTACATTACTCACATCCACGCAACTGAGGCACAGCTAGCATTGTCTAGCAATCAGCAGCAGCTGATAAAGCTGTCCAGCCAGAAGAACAGAGCATCGGTTCTATTCTCACTAACAGAGCTAATTCAGGTTGACAGGCCAGGCTTAAGTTTGTCACTTATACTCAGCCCATTCATCAAGCCCAATTGATTAAGGCAGTGACTAAAGGAACCAAGAGACAAGATTAACATTAGTCTTGTCTCTTTCCTTCCAAACACCGCAGCCGATCAGTTGACGCCGATCACTCTCTTGACGGACTGATAGGAGAATTCCAACAATAATTATTGGTAATTACAACATAAAACAGCTACTATTTTGTCATCTTAGCCACATTTTAGAGGCATTTATTTTTGCTATTGATAAATTTTGTTAGAGGCACATATATATGCTTTTAAAAATAATTTATTTCTACCTGTATATTTTCCTTTATTGGACTCTTTCACTATTTACATACATCATTTTCTAATCTTTTGCTATCTACGGGATTGAACCCGGATGGTTGAAGGAAATGTGCTAAGTTCTTAGTTCATACCACATGGTTCAGGAGTACTTATTAATGTTTTTATGCAGTTTTTAAATTTGAATTATAAAACTCAATGATTGAAGCCATCGATAGCAAGACCAAGCCTAAAATTTCTAGGATCTGAAGCAAACCCGGATACCTAGTGTCAAAGTTAACCCACGCTTCACCGTCTCGTGGATGTCGCAACATTCCATAAGTACTTCTCTATGTAGAATGCCACACCATATTCTCAGATGTTGTAGGACACATGAACAATCTTTTCAACCTTGGAATCAGAGGAAAGTATCGATATTCTTTCATGCCTTTTTGTTTTTTCTTATTTCCATCAACTACCTCATCAACACCACCATCCTTGTATCTAGACTACTTGCAAATCCTGCAGACAGTCTCATTTATGTCATTCCCACAACACAACATGCAGTCATTCTCACTGGCATGAATCTTCGTGTACCCCAACCCAAAAGATTTTATCATTTTCTTTGCACCATATCACGATGCCGGTATGTTGGCAAACTCAAAATCTTCATGCAACAACTCAATGATCATCGACATTGATTTATCGCTAATGTTATGCATCCCTTGATATGATAAAGCCTTAAGATGAAAGATAGTTTTGATAACTTTTTACATCCTTCGTATAATGCTGCTTCTCCATCTTTCAGTAAATTCCTCAAGTTTACATAATCAACTGGTTCCTCTATGTCATTATCATTATCTTCGGTCAATTCAATTTCTTCGTTCATTTGATCTTCCTCGTTAACATCTTCAGAAGTGAGAACTTCATTAGTAGTCTCGTGAACCTCCTCATTAACGACACCAAAAGTATCATTAACCGTTGACTGGAGGGATCTTGTATGATCATAGTCATGCACTCTAAGAAGAAGATCCAAAGTTGCGCTCTCCATGTCGATCGCAAACAATATATCTTGGAGGAAATGACTTTCAAAGTAAATGCTAGTAGACGTCATCCCTACATAGCCATTTCTTGAATCCACATTTTGGACATGGACATACTATTTGCTCTCCGTCATTGTTATTGGAGAAAACGAAATTGAAGAAGCTTTCTAAGCGAACCATGTACTCCGGTGACAATCTCGGTTCATTTATCCAAGATTTATCTATTGGGAGATACCTGCTTTAGTGTAGGGAATAGGTTCTCAGTAGTGGAGATCTTAATTTGATAATACACTATATATGATATATTATTAAGTAGCTAATAATTAGCTAACAATATACTATTAACTAGTGTTTGTAAAAATATTAGCAATTAAGTAAGTAACTAGTAATATATATACTACTAATATAATTTTAATTCGATACAAACCTAACTCAACCATGTCTACATTAATTACAAATAACAAATAAGTCTAGAAAATGCATAACACACCAGTCACATAATTTTAATCAATAACAACATTCATTGACCAATATCTAGCAATTAGAAACAATGCAAGAAGCATATGTTTTTAATCACATTAGACATAAATAATCATTTTAATTACATTCATTTTTAATTAAATTAGAGATACATAATCATTTTAAGTATAAATATTTGACAACATGCATATAACCATACTAGTTAAATCATTGTAATTACATTCAACATGCTCGTTGATTCTCGCATCATGCCTTCTTTTAAGAAACTTTTCTACAATACACGTTTCACTATCTTAGATTAGGGAAGTTTGATTTGGACATGTGGCTCGCATCACAACATTAACAGCAACATTGACGTCGAGTTGCTTCGAACTGATGTTGTGGAGGCTACCCAAGCAATAGTGCAATGGGTTCAACTATTTCACTGTCTAAAACCCACTATTATCACAAGTGAGTCTAATCGTTCATTGACAACCATTGTCTTCGAAGCCCAAACACTTCAGCCCTAGTTCCCAGAATCCGGAACGCGTTTAGTGCATATTGTTTGAGGGCTAATTGGGTGGCTTCCTTCGAATCGAACTATTGTCCAATCACGAACCCAATCTCGTCTAGGTCCAATGGTGGAACAGTGTCACTGACGTATTATTCATTGTTCACACATCATCTGATCTCTAATAGAGGTTCGAAAATTGGGGAAATGGATGGGTGGAGTATATGTAGGTGGTGGGGATGTAGATGGGAGAGCTTCAGCCTTTGGAAGCACAACATTTGGTTCAAAATCTTCTCCATCTTCAGCCATCGTTCCAACACATGAATTGCTTTTACTCTCTGATGAAAATTGGTTGGTCAGGATAGTTGGACGAAATTGGCCGATCTAGGGTTAAGATACTAGCACTGTGCCACCCAAAAAATGTCGCGCTAGGTAAATACCTAAAAACCCTAGATCGGCCTTCACTACATCTGGGTGTCGTCCTAATCCCCAAACCCCGCATGGCGCAGCGCAAAATGTCATTATTGTCTAATTTTGGATATAGTTCAACAATGTGTCAACGAAGATAATTTTTTACGAATTTCAGTCTCCAAAACTACAAAACCCAAATATTTAGTTGTTGTCCATCTAGTTAATTCATAACTTGTTACGATAGGAAATTCCATTCTTCTTCCGGTTTTGTGTGCAAGAACAGTTTTAGATCGAACATTATTTATTCGTCACATGGTTGTTAGGAAGTAGGGATGCATCTGCATTACATGTTTGGTACTTTGTTCGATTCGAATTGATCGGTCATTAAATATGTTTGATTTCAACTTTTGAGCTCCTAATTTCAAGTTTGGAGTTTTAAAATAAATCTTTAGTTTGCTCATGCACTAAATAATTTTGGTGTATACTTTTTTTCATTAAAGTTCTAAATCATGAATTTGAAATGTGTTAATATTCAGAATACTTTCGTACATAGTATGAAGATTCTAAATTCAAGATTGGATTGAAATGTGGTTTGGAGAGCTCGATCCCAATCCAATAATACGAGAGAGAATTATATTATTATAACACATTAGTTATTTTGTTATTCGAATGAGTTCATACACTCTACTAAATACAACCTTAGTGCTCTAGATCTTTTGTTGGACTATAAAAATTGGAGCTCAGTTTCCATTCCCACCTCGATCTCCCAGGTCCAATTCACTAATTCAATTACTATACTATATTTTAATAGTGTCAGCAAAAGTGGTTGAGTTAAATCTCAATGTATTGTACTGGCTAACTTGATAGAAGTCGGTTGTCAATTTGATTAGATAAAACTCATTAGTCACCATAAATTATATTTACCCTATAATTTCAAAATTCTACCTTACGAAATAGTTCTGATCTACTGTAGTATACTTTGCAGAATCAATACAGCAAGACCGCATAGCGCAGTGGATTAGCGCGTTTGACTTCGGATCAAAAGGTCGTGGGTTCGACTCCCACTGTGGTCGATAATTTTTTATATATTGCTATTCGTCACTTTAACTGTCCTTGCTTATAAGTAAGAATCTCAGTGCAACTGAAATTGAGCCTTGCTATTTTGGGTTTTGTTAGCAAAAGATACGGGCCCGTATGTTGTGGAACTCGGTAGAAAAAAATCGTACCTAATGGGCTACGTAGTGGACCATCAAAATCGATCATTATTAATAATTAACTAGTGGGGGAAACACTTAATCATATTTTAGAAAGAAACCTTCAGGATTGGTGTGCTGAAAGTAGTGGCGGATAACGGTTATGGCCACATTAGTCACTCGTCGAACATTAGGCTGACAACATTTTGGGTGCTCTTGTTGGCCACCTTCAAGTCTTCGCCCACCTGCTTGAATCGGGCCAGAGCGTAAGTCGACTAGTCCACCTGGTTGGACTATTGGCACACCCTAGCCTCGATAACAATTTGCTTTGCGCAGAGCTCAGTACTGACTTAGTGTCTCCCCTTTCTCTTTTGTTGGGCGTTTTCACTCTAGGTGATGGAGAGGAGGTTTTGTTGATTGGAGAGTAGCTTCTCGTACTTTTCCCTAGCCTCCTGCAATTTGGAAAACCATTGATCATGAATATCCTCAAGATGGTGTTCTAACTTTAAGGATTTACTGAAAAGATGAAGGTCCACTTTAGACGCTCTCTCGAGGCCCTTCATCTCACTGTTGGATGTCTAATGCTTTTCGACCTCTAACTCACCCTTGAGGTGTTGGACTGCCTCCTCCAAGTCAAGGATTTTATTTCCTTGACGAAGCGTCGCATCAGGAGCCGAGGCATTTGGGCGTGAGTGAACGCCGCCACCACTTCGCTCCTAACAATTACATGGCACAATCACAACAGTTAGAAGGTGTACAATGCCAAGCGTATGACTACGATTCGATTCGATTCTACGATTATAATTTCACTTCACTTTTCGATTCCACGTGGAATACCGATTTGGACTAAATTGAGTGTACCACTTCTCCTAACGTCCGCCCGTATGAGGGGTTGTCTTTTCTGTCATTCGGGCACCTATCCTTCTTGGTTTTATCACAATAACAAATTGTGTCCGTTCTATGAGTTATGAGATACCTGTTGTAAAGGTTATAACCGCTTGTAGCGGTTATTCATAACTGCTGCTAAATCATTCGTATCAAATGATCCGTTGTAGGGGTTATATAACTATACTCAGTTGTAGGGTTTTAGCCCTTACAATCGGAAATAGATAAATGATACAGATTTAAAGTCGTATAGTTTTTTCTCAATTTTAATTTATATCATTGTAGCAATTCAGGAATTCCAAGAACCACTACAACGACATAAATTAATTTAAAAATGGATCTTCAAAATCCAAAATAACTTTGGCCAAGAAAATTCAAAACAACTAAATAACGAACGCATATCTAATTAGGGAACTATGAGTCGTTCGAAGTGCAATTATCGCTACCGACGACGAGGCTACAACTAGTCAAGAGCTTCGAATGTGGCACAAGGGGGCGATTGGAACAAGAATGTGAGTAAGTTCGTGATGTCGAATGAGGACAATGGTATATTTTTGGTTGTAACACCCTATCCTAGAAGACTCCAGTTGGACCACTGGTTCAACCCATGCATATACTACACCAGATGTTACTGACTCACAAACAATAAATCAAATACAATAACAACCATAAACAATATATGGTAACATATAACATCCATAATCCAATAGTAATACCGATAATCAATGACCCATAAATAAAATAAACAATCCAAACCGGACAATCCAGTATTAAAATAATATCCAATAAGGAATCTCCATACAGTCCCCTAATACAAATAAATAACCAAAATCAAAAGTAGACCAAAGTCCTCGTGAACTCGTGCTACCACACCCATCATTGCTCGATACATTTTCTAGCTCTTCATCCTCGTGGTCTTCTTAGCGGCAAGACAGACTGCTCACCATACCCAGTACCAATAACAGAGAAAAAGAAAGGAATAATGGTTGATGATAAACACTGAGTGAAATCTAAGCCAAAATATAAGCGTGAACCAGATATAAGAAGAATGAATAACTATGGACCAATGCCAATAGTAGGAACACATAACTCATAATTAGAACCTAATAGATTTATTCCATAATCACTGATACGTACGCCCGAAGGAAAGAACTAGTATTGATACCAATAAGAGACTTATAACTTAAGTCACAACACTTAGCCATTAACCAATACTAGTAATTCACCAGGTTGGGAGTCCGGGCACCACCTAAGTGATCCAAATTACCTCAATGATACCACAAGGGCAAACTAGGGTCACTAGTACCCATGTACCAATAAGTCATCTGAGAGGATTGCGCAATCCAGGTGGGATCACCCGTACTCGCACCTAGATCCAACCTTTACACCACTCAATACACTGATCACAACCGATCAATCCCAAAATCACATCCGACTCCAGAGACCAGTAATGGGGTGTTACATTGGGCTTAGACTTAATGAAGTAGGCGTCAGAGATTCTCAGGATTAGAGGATTAGGGTTGTCGTAGAAGGCGGTGATTGTCGGAAGAAAGGCATTGGTGGTTAAGAGAATTAGAGAAAAGAACGCCATGGGGAAAGACGGGTTCGAAGCAGAGATCAGAATACCTGGAAGATCATACATCCAAATATTTTGACACCTTTAGCTTTCCATTACTGTAAGGACGAGAAGCTGTTGATCTACGAGTTCGTCACCACCAGGTTGGAAAGGGAAAATAGAAAATAAGTGAGATGAGACATAGATCTAAGAAATGAAGGATCCTTAATCCTATTGGTTGATTAAGTTGACTCGGATTTCTATCTAGACCTTTGATTAAAATAATATAATCAATCGTTAGGATGGGATTTATGTTGTTGGAGTTTTTAAATAACCCCTATAACTACACCCTGTTGCAACGGTTCCATTATTGCAGTTATTTATAACCCTAACATTGGGTCCGTTTCTGAATTCTATCGTAGAAGTTGGTAAACCCCTACAATGGGCCCAATTTCTTATAGTTTATTCCCGCCACCATGTTTCTCGTGTTTTGAAGTCCACCTCGGTGCACTAGAAGATTCAAGACTCTAGCTCAGTGTGGGTCCTGGGTACCTTGATGACTAGTGACTTGACTAGCTCAACATGGGTGGTAGTGACTTGATGTGGTGGAGGGCTATTTCGAGGCCTAGGTTCGGCACAAAAGTCATGACATTTCCCACTGGTTATAGTATTCGCGCAGCATTTCTATCCTCCCTTGCTTGAGATTCTAGAATGTTGACATATTTCGCCCGGCCTCCCTTTGGGTTCTAAATTTTTGTAAGAACAACCTGCCAAAATCATCCCAAGTCTTGATGATACCTTCAGTTAGACCCATGTACCATGGCAAGGTAGTTCCTGTGAAAGTGCTAGGGAATGTCCGATAATATGTGGTATCTGACGTATTGAACATCTGCATAGCTATAGTGAACATGAGCAGATGTTATAACCTGTCATACGCCTTGATGGTTCGAGGAATGAATCCTTGGGTCGGGTAATCTTTGATTGAGTGGTCTTTTTCAGTGGAAGGAAAGGGCAGAGGGACAGTGAGCTTCTTCTTGGCCATTGTTGTTGATGATGTTGTGGGGACAAACAAGTCGAGAGAAAAAGACGGTGTTTTTTTCTGAGAGAAGAAGACCTTTCGTTTCTTTCTTTCATTTTGTTTCTAACTAACTAAGGATTAAATAATACTTTTTTTCTTTTTCGTTTTTATTTTTTTTAAACACACAACATGACTTTTCACCATAATAAATAAAAAAACGAAACTATGTACCAAAATAAATACTATTTGAAACTATGTACAAATGTAGGTATTTTTGCTCAGGAACTAGGCGAATTTGCCCAGGGTACAGGCGAATTCGCGCAGCTCCTAGGCGAATTTGACCTGTGACTCTGAAATGATTCTCTGACCAGATTCCTGACCGGTTCAGAGCAATAATCGGGGAATCTAAAACCTGGCAGACGATTTCGACTACAGGCTGGGCGAATTCGCCTGTACTAAATGAATTTAAACTGTTATAAATACTTTATTAATTTCGGGTTATATATAATCGGCCTAATACCATTGTACAGCATAAACTATTGGCTTATTACGAGTTTATATTTAACCTTTTCAGAATTTCAATTATGTCATGACCTTCTGCACCCATTTACCAAAATGTCATGCCGTTAGTTTTCGCTGAAAATCATCCTACGTGGCCTAACGAAGTTAGCTGACTGTGTCCAAAATCTTATGTGGCGTGTGACATGGATGCCACGTCATTTTAACTATTTTATTTTAAATTATCTTTCTTCTTCCCATGTCTCTCTCTTCTTCCCCAACCGCCACCACACCATACTACTGTCGCCTCTCTTTCTCTATGTCCTCCTTCCGTCCGCCGACCATGGTCGCCGATAGCCCTCCCTTTCAACTCCACTCCTGCATCCCGCCTCTTCTCCACCAATTTTAATTCCAATTTTGGGTAAAAGTCCTAACCCTCATAGGAGAACCTATAGATAGCGAGCCAACCTAGGAGATAAAAGAAAAACCGAAAACAGAAAAAAGGGGAGAGGGAGAGAGAGCGGGAAAGAAACAGAAACGACCAACACGAAAAACGTGTAATCACAAAACCAAAATGGAAAACTTTCTCAATTAGAATGAATTGAAGCAAAAAGCGTAAGGTTCCTTAGACAGGAGGACTCTGACAAGAAAAGTAAGTGATTTCAAATTTCAGGGTCAAACAAGTATCAAGTCGCATCAATTAGTCCTAATAAAACTTTCAAAATAATATCAATAGCACTAATCATGATTATCAATGATAAACCCTTGATGATAACCAATAATTAATGTGATAATATGACGTTTCATATATCTCTAATTAATTAGTAATCTCCCAAAAATCTCATTGATCGAGCTGCAAATTAAAATCGATAACCCAAATCATTCCCAAAAGAAAATCAAGACTTTTGTACTTCCTATACAACAATCCCTACAAACTAACTCCCTAATTGACACTTTGTTCGAAAAAGATAATTCCAAGCCACTAATTGCTCCAATCATGATTTCCACGAAAATGGAGATGAATCAAATTTGAAGTTTCCAAATAAACCTTTCAATTACTTTGCTTATAATCAGTTACAATCAAATTAAATGAGCGAGTTCTTTTGGAGATATATTTTTTATAACGCACATGCATCATCAATCACGCAAATCCAATTAACCGAGACTGAAAAATTGGATTTGATAGCGACTTTCCGGATATGAAACAAACCGGCGGCCAAACTCTCACCGTCATCCATCAATCCAATTCTGCCACCTTGATCGGCCACCTCAAGAAAGATTACCAGCCCGAAATGAGACTTAGGCACCATGGAGCAATGAAGCAAAGTCACAGAGACTTAAAAGAGATCAAAACAGAAAAGAATGGAACAAACCATGAATTCGGTATGAAATTAAGAAATTCATCTTCATCCAACAATGTTGAGTTCGCAACCCAACTAAGTGATGTGAATTAATCTCGCAAAAAGACTTTGACACCTCCAAAATGAGGGAATGCATCGGACTTAATCCGGCAATACCACGGACACTGTCCGGGAATGAAAATGGGGGCAAACACCATTAGTAAAGTGGCTTATGAAGTTCCCAGTTCATTGCTTGATGACTCGCAAAGACCAAGATGACAAAAAAAAAACACTAATCTTCCAGCGACGACCTCCCTGACCAAGTCCGTAGGGCGGAATCGTTGAATCCGGCGACGGTGCGGAAACCTCGTCTTTCACTGTAACGGAACTCAGGCGCTTCAAGCCAGGTAACAGTCCCATGAAGTCCCATATAATAAAGTGTAGTTGAGAATTCTTTTAAATAAAAATTATACAGGAAAAAACCTTACAATCCGTTTAAATATACACATCTTTGAATTAGTCAAATAATCAAGTCAAACCTAAGCCTCATGATCTAAATTATGTTTGAATGAAATGAGTTATTATTTGAATTTTAGGACCTCCAAAAACCTAAAAACATAACATTGACAATAATGAAAAGGGAACCAAAGGAGGTAGCCATTATCCAACTTCTTCCTTAATAATAAGTTCTGATTTATCATCTGTACAGAACCATAAAGCCAGTCTACACGTACAGCTTCAATTATGAGAAAGATGAAGAATGGAACATCGCCAATGAGTAATAGTATCGCAATCTCTCATACTAAATCATTATCAAAGGCATTGATCAGGAGATTTATGCATATTAGGAATGTTCTCAACATTGAAAGCCTTGCTTATAAACAGTAAATACGTTTTCACACGCAAGAAATCCATAATCCATAGTACATGAAGGAATTTCAAATCCAACATCAAGCTTACAATAACAAAATGTTGCATCAATCCGGAACTCTAAATGTCTCTCTTAACAAAGCATTCAATCAGATGCATTATAGCTTCAGAATACTGCTTTTACCAGCTTCATCAATCCACCGCACGCATAATATCTACTTTCACCTGTTAAATAAGCCATGATGTTAGAAGACAGTTGCAATGCAGTATCACAGTTTTTTCAAGAAACCCAGTTAAGCTTACCAACAAGTAGAATCTAAAACAACTCATACCTTGACAAACTCTTGCTTCTGCTTCGGCTCCTGCTGCCATTCGGGCTTTTGCTAACACTTCGCTTCTTAGTTATTTTACTTGCCTGCTTCTGATCATTGCAGATATATAAACGTTAACTACCACAGCAAGCAAAAATACTTTCAAAATAACCCCCAATTAAATGGTTATTCAAACGAACAAGGATCAGCCTTGTTAATTTCGTAAAGTTAGTAAGCTCTCCATTGTTTATCCACACCCAATACTTAGTTCCACATTTAAGCTTCAAGTACCAAGAGTACATTTCTCATAAAACAACAATATATAGGATGCAAAATAATCTACAATTCATATCATCTGCTTAGCCCTGCATTAGATAATTACTTACAGATGGAGCTGGAGATCTGGATCTGGACAGTGATCTGCAAAAAGTTCCACAAACAATCCAAGTTTAAAATCCACACGTTCCTTTTAACTACTGTCATCCCCTTGATGCGCCTCTTCCATGTCAGAGATACCACATTAAAAATGAAAACAAAACAAAAACCCCACAAATCTTTAGCGATTGACAATTCTCAAAAGTTCAACCAGAAGAACCAAACTAGATAAATGAATTACAAAGACCATTAAAGTTGAACACCAATTACGCCTTTATTATTTTTTGTACGTGTCAGAAGTATGCATTCAACCGTACCAAAAATCCACAAGTGAGTCCAACTAGCAGATCCCTATTAGCCTGGTAATTGACGGAGTAACAAAGCATAATCAAATTGTTTCCACAGCTCATTCCAGGTGACTCCAGATCCACTAGCAGTTAGTTCCAGCTCTAGTATTGCAATCCATACTCTCCTTTGTTCCAATCTAGAACCATTGGACATTTGTCATGCTAAATACATTAGAACAAGGACACCATGATAACCTCCCAATAGCTGTCCATTTTAAAAACAGCATACCTCTAAAAACCCAAACATGACGAGAAAACTGAACCATATCCATCAAGATCCTAAGATCCAATCCCAAGATGGCTGCATATCAAAGTGAATCTTGCAGGGATTTTAAAGTCCAGAACTACTCCCTGAACTCCAACATTTAGAAAATGAGTAAACAAAGTCAAGACCCAAAGACCTTCAGAGATAATTAGCTTTACAAGCTGATGGTCACGAGCCAGTTCATAAAAAACCCTATTACTATTCACCAAAAATAGAACAGAAGGAAGTAGCACTACCAGTGATCTAGTATTGGCTCGTGAACTAAGAAACTTAGTTCCCCGTTAAAGCCAACTAGATCAAAACCAACTGAAAAGCAAACACTAAAGCATTAAGTTTCCTTCAGAGATAATTAGCCTTTACAAGCTGATGGTCACGAACCAGTTCATAAAAAACCCTATTACTATTCACCAAAAATAGAACAGAAGGAAGTAGCACTACCAGTGATCTAGTATTGGCTCGTGAACTAAGAAACTTAGTTCTCCGTTAAAGCCAACTAGATCAAAACCAACTGAAAAGCAAACACTAAAGCATTAAGTTTCCTTCAGAGATAATTAGCCTTTACAAGCTGATGGTCACGAACCAGTTCATAAAAAACCCAATTACTATTCACCAAAAATAGAACAGAAGGAAGTAGCACTACCAGTGATCTAGTATTGGCTCGTGAACTAAGAAACTTAGTTCCCCGTTAAAGCCAACTAGATCAAAACCAACTGAAAAGCAAACACTAAAGCATTAAGTTTCCTTGAAAATAACAGATAACAACAAACATTAATCCTGGAACGTTCTGACTCACAAAAATAAATAAGTTTTCCCGCAAGGTAAATGTCAGAAATTATCTATTGTTCACCTCATAAAAATAACAAAAGATGACTATCAACTGAATTTAATACCTTGACAAAGAGCGTGACCTTGAGCGAGAGACAGATCTTGACCTAGGTTTGGCAGGGGATTGACGAGCAACTTTATTTTTAGGAGACTTGCTGAATCAACAGACAAAAGGAATTAGAATATACAAGCACGTGTGAAAAAAGCTCAAGAGGGGGTATGATATTATATAGTCAAAGAAATTCAAAGATCAGATTTGAATTAACCCAAGCTCAGGAATTATAGCTAGTCCCTACAATGTTGAGTTAAATCCAGTAATTTTCCCAGTCCAAGAACCCAAGGCATGTGCAGGGAGGGAGACATAGGGTAAGTGAGTGAACAAACCTTGGGCTCCTGCTGCGACTCAAACTGCGAGCACGGCTGCGACTGCGGCTGCGACTTCGGCTGGGACCTCTCGATCGAGATCTTCCACGACTAGGACTCCTAGAGAAGTCTCTCTTTGAATCATACTCCTTCACCTGAAAATGGAACATAGTTTTCATACCTGAATCAATATCCAGAAAAAAATAGATGGACAAAAATATAAGGTGACACCAAAAAGGAAGAAATGTGAGAAGCAACTAATAATCATACCCGTACATATGCCCGTGAAAAAGCATTTCGAAACTCTGAATCATCAAGCTTCTTGATCTAGAGAAAGAAGCAGTCATTTACATTCAAACTCAAAAGACTGAAAAAAGTTCACAAAATGTCTATGGAATTGCCAACAGCAGGGAAAAAACTTACTGCATACTTCAGGTCTTCATAATTTGTATAATCTACAATCCCAGTAGTTCCTAAAAATAAACATTGGAGGGAAATACTCAGCACATTGAGAAGGATAGATCCACATGCCGCTAAATTCATGGCTGCTACAAAGTAATTATTCAAGCCATGTAAAATTGAACACCAATATCTATCATGGAGATAAAGTCAAGGAAACATATAAGAAAAACAAAAGGAAAAATTGAAGAATCCATGACATAAAGATCAAAGACAATCTTACCATTGTCATCACGGAACACCTGGGAGAAGCAGACATCTCCTGCGCGTCTCATGTGATCCTGGAAACAGAAGAAAACATGCACCCGTTTAACCAACCAGTCACATTACAGAGTAACTTACATCCTGAAAGACATGCAAGTTATCAAAGAATGAATATAATCAGAAATTGCAGCCAAATTAATAATGAGAAAAAGAAGGGAGTTCTAGTTCATACCTTAAGGTCTTGCCATGAAGCAGACGAAGGTAAGCCAGTGACCAAAACTGTGTCACAAAAAAAAAAAAAGTTAAGAAGTTACATTTAACCAAACTAATTTACCCAAGAGAACATCACCATTTTATAACACAAAGTGGCATGCTATACAATACAAACCACGATATTCAGATCGTTTAGATACTCCATGTCCACGACCACCACCACCACCACGTCCGCCACCACCATGACTACTGTAACGATCGGAGGAAGAATTTCCACGGCCCCATGCGCAAGTTCAACCTGCAAGACACAAGAAATTAAGTCAAGAATGAGCAACATAAATACCAAATTTAAGCAAAGAAACATCATAAATTTTATAGTCAAGAAGAAAAGAACAAACCCGCAAGCGATGTCCATCAAAGTCGTAGCCATCACGACCACGAATAGCATCTTCAGCATCACGAGCATCTTCAAACTGTAGAGAAACACAATGATGAAGTTGATATACAACCACCACGCATACAAGAGTAGTTGACAAAACTCACCTCAACAAAAGCATAGCCCGGGGGCCTTGGTGGAATCTTCAAATCCATGTGTGCTATATGACCATACTATAATTAAGCAAACAAACAAAGACAAGAAAATCAGATTACTAGACAATGTTACATCCCCATGAAAATCAAAACAGCATACGAGATTGCATCCTGGTTGTTGACAGTGGTAACAGTATCAATCAAATGGGTAAAAGCCATAATAGAGGGGGAAACTGCAGGTGAATAATAAAAAGTTTACACCAGAAGAAAAGAAGACGGACAAAAACAGCATTACCTTGTAGAACAGATCTTCCACCTCCCTCTCTCGAATATCTCCAGGTAGATTTCCAACATAGATAGTTCTGCTGGCGCGGCTACTCATTTTTACCCTGAAATTAAAGACGACAACTTTCAGAATCTGTACAGAACCCAAGAAACAGTATGAACGAAAAGTTGTGCAAAGTAATGCTACATGACTCGAAACCGAAAGAAGGGAGAAATTTCAACCGAAGACAAACGAATTCATCGATTGTCGTCAGTCGTGGAATTTCAAAATCACGGGACAACAGTTGGAAACAAAATCCTATATGGGACGACGAAGGACGGATACAAGAGACTGATCCTTACTACTGTTGTGGTGAGAGGATAGAGAGAGCGAGACGGAGGTAGATAGCGAGGGCGAAAAGTTCTTACCTTTCGATGATTTGGAGATGGTGGTGCCGAACGGAGAGAGGGAAATTGGATTAGGGTTTTAGATTGGGGACAGTCCGCCTCGTAAATACTTGGCGTTTCAAAATGTATGTTTGATTTGGGTAAAATGCACAGTAAAGCATTGTTGTACGACTAAATTACCAAACTTACTCCAATACTTTTTGAAATGTCAAATCTGTCTCATGTAGACCAAAACAAATAATTACTTACGATTTTGATTTAATACAATAAATAATCCAACACCAATGCTTGATGCCATGATGTCGGTCTCTCTCTACTTGGCTTTTATTGTCCCGATGACTTTGTAATGGGAGATGTAGTGTTGTTCCATATTTTTCTCGGACTTGAGATGTGTAGGTTCAAGATGATTTGTTTGCTCCAAAGAATTGATGATAGATCGAGGGTAATATCCTTCTTTCTATTAAATGTTCCTCTCGGGGATTTGCGGCCTCGTGATTTCTATGGAGAGGGTTGGTGGTGGTTCCTTCGCGACGAGGTTGGCAAGATTGTTTTGAAGGTTGGTTTGGAGCAGGGATAAGGCGGTAGAGAGAGAAGGATGAGGATCACGTTACGAAGATTGGTGTAGTAAGACGACAAAATCAAACAGGCGCTCGAAGCGGCAAAAACGCGGGTTGAATTCTGCACTCCGCTTTCGTCGTTCATAGTTAGGGCTCTACCAATGGAGAAGACCCTTCCATTTCCGCGATGTAGCAGCTTGGCGACCTCAATTATTTTCCTTCTAAACGACTTCGGGCTATGTTGTCCAGGGCTTGGTGGTCATCTCTTCTTAAAAGGTATTTCTTATCTCTGATTATTTAACCTTTTTTTAGATTTTTTGGTTGTTAGAGTATGTTCCCTTGTGGGAATTGAATCGAGCTCGAAGCGTCGGACGTTCTTCCGCGAAGGAGGTGGTGACACATTTTGGCATTCTACTAGACTCTTTTTCTCAGATCAGACTGGCAGCGGCTCTGCGTCAGAGTTTACGGCAGCCCACTGTGTGGCTCGCCATGTGCTTAGTCACCTCCCAAGCCAAGGAATGGTACACCTTCGGCTTGGGCGGGCGCTTAATTTTTATTCGTGTATGATTATCTCATCTTCTCCTGCGGGAGTTATCTATGGCAAAAAAAAAAATTAACAAAAAATTATGTGTAACTCTAACCAATAACATTTCATTCAACTCTTTCAAAAAAAATTAAGGCCCCGTTCACTATAAATTATCTTAAATTATATAATTGGGTGAATTATATAATTTAGATAATTATAATTCATAATTGAAATTATGTTTACTTAGTGTTTTATAAATTATGAAATTAAATAATTTATAATAATAATTGTGTTCATCACTTTAGTTGAATTATAAATAGGCTTGGCAATTTGACCCAAGATATTGGGTACCCACCCAAAACCCACCCGGATTGGGCTCAATTTACCCGGCCGGCTTGGACTTTTTCCGGGTCCGGGCAAACCCGGAACCCGTTAATTCCGGGCGGCGGGGGGCATCGGATGTAGGCAACCCGTCACCGGTACCCACCCGTTGGGCACCCATTTAGTCAAAACGGCGTAGTTTTATTAGAGCTGCAGGAGAGCTGCTGCTGGAGCATCTATAGCTGCTACTGGAGCTTCTACAGCTGCTGCTGGAGCTTCTACAACAGCTGCTATTGCAACTATCACATGTTACATTAGTTTTCATTTTTCCAGTGGTTTCCAGACATTGATTTTGTTTCCAATGTTTTCTTTCTAGTGGTTTAAGACTTTGATTATTAGCTATTTAGGTTGATGCTCTCCATTACAACTTTGCAGAATAATTGGTTGTGTTGTTGATTTACTCATATATTATTCTATTTTGATGTTAGAAAAGCTTCATTGTGTTATCTACAAATCTGACTTCTGCACTTAATGTTATATGCATATTGGTTTTTTGAGTACGAATGCATATTAGAAAAGCTTCATTTGTGCAGCACTTTATTAAATTGAGCTTTTGGTTTGATTGGGTCTTTTGAGTTTTGTTCTTAAAATTGCTAACCGGGAATTACCCGGCAAACCCGTCCACCCGAGAGTGGGTGGGGATGGTTTCGAAACTGTACCCAATTGGCTTGGCCGGGTGGGTACGGGTAAAACCCGCCTAGTAAACGGGCGGGTATCGGATATACCAAACCCGTCCCCGACCCACCCGTTTGCCACCCTAATTATAAAGGGTTATTATTTCTAAAATGCTCTAACTTTGGCGATTTATTTTAAAAATGCACTAAGTTTCGGAAACCCCAAATCTATCCCAGACTTAACGCTGTTAGTCCTTGTTTGTAAAGTTTTAAACATTTTGAACCAAGTTGCTAACGTAATTAATTTTTTAAGTTATTTGTCTTCTAAAATTAGTAACCCAAGTTTTTCGAAATGCATTTTAGACCCTCATCGATTCAGTCTCTTACAAATCCTCCCAAACCTTTCCTCTTCTTCGACTCCAACCAACTCTCGCCGCCAGCTTCCACCCATGCACCTGACCGCCGCCGCCAACCGACCCCCGCCGCCCGACTCCAACCAGCCATACAAGCTAGTAATAACGGAATTGGTTATCAAGTTCCTACCTCATCGTCTGCCTCCCAGCCAAACCCTAAAAATACCGAATCGGAATCTCAAGAGGCTGGTTTAAGAGCAGAAATACATAACGAAACTCATCCTATCCAGTCCGAGTTCAAATCTGTTCAAAAGGATGGGAATCGAAATTCCGATACAAATCCACCACACAAATCATGCGGCAGAGGAGAATTGGAGAATTCGCAGAGGGAAGAAGTTGGGAAGAGGTGGCCGAGGGACGAGGTGTTGGCGCTGATAAACTTGAGGTGCGGCATCTACAATAACAATAACGACGGTAGCGGAGGAGGAAGAAACGACGTCGCGGCGGAGAAGGAAGGAGGATCGTCGTCGGCAACGACGAATAAGGCGCCGCTGTGGGAGAGGATATCTCGAGGGATGATGGAATTAGGGTATAAAAGGAGCGCGAAGAGGTGTAAGGAGAAATGGGAGAACATTAACAAGTATTTCAGGAAGACTAAAGATTTGAACAAGAAGCGCTCACTGGATTCCAGGACATGTCCTTATTTTCACCAGCTCAGCAGCTTGTATGGCGGCAATGGCGAAACGAAATTGAATCTATCAATTTCGAAGAAGGAACGAACCCGATGTAGGTGGCAGATCTGGAAAGAAGAGAGAGGGAAGTGAGGAGACGAGGTTTCCTCCTCCTCCTCCTCCATCGGCATCTGCGTTCTTGGGCTGGTTGGAGTCGGGCGGCGGTCAGGTGCGTGGGTGGAAGCCGGCGGCGGGAGTTGGTTGGAGTCGAAGAAGAGGAAGGGTTTGGGAGGATTTGTAAGGGATTGAATTGATGAGGGTCTAAAATGCATTTTGGAAAACTTGGGTTACTAATTTTAGAAGACAAATAATTTAAAAATTAATTCCTTTAGCAACTTGGTTCAAAATGTTTAAAATTTTACAAAGCAGGACTAACGGTGTTAAGTCTGGGATAGATTTGGGGTTTTCGAAACTTAGTGCATTTTTAAAATAAATCGCCAAAGTTAGAGCATTTTAGAAATAATAACCCAATTATAAATTATGCATATTTCTAGAATTTAAGTGAATCACATATAACACTCGTCTTTACTCGACTAATTACTGGCACACTCATCACTCCACATCTGATTTGCAATCCCGTCACGCTTAGAAGCCATTTCTCCCAGCATAAATTTTTCAACAACTGCAGGCCACACCTCTATTCCACCAATCTCCACACAGTCGTCGAATTGTTGTGGTACAAAATCCATATTAAACCAAACACAATCATAAACAGAAAACATGGAATGTATGTGTGATTATGATAGGTATACCTCTCTATGTAACACAGCAAACCTCTATGGTGACTGATTAGCACATGTTATAAATTGAGTTACTGGTTATCAAAACAACTTTGCTTCCTTAAATTCAACCAAACACGTGTCCATCATTAGACAATATTAAAGCAGCTCCCTTCCTCTGTCGGTTCCATTCCCCATTTTAGATCTTTCTTTTATATGGCTTAGCAGCAAAGAGTAATAGTCAGAGCTTAATGAATCCCGGTCTCGCCGTCGACACCTCTCAAGTCGGGACGCTGGTTAGCAAGAAGGTCTTGGAGAAGGAGGGAAGAGATGATCATTCAGCTGCTGCTCCCTTCCATCATCATGTCTGCAGAACATAGAATAAGAAGGAGAGAAGGGTGCTGGATCATTTGACGCCGAGCTGGAGATCGGGTTCAAGTTTCTGGTTGAGAGCTACATTTCTCATGTTGAATTAAACCGACTGAAGATGGTGAAGGTAACTTGATTAAGTCTTCTTGTGTTGCAATGCTATTCAGATTTAGGAAAAGTACATTAGAACTTTAGGAGTCTGAAATGAACGTCAAAGTCAGGGGAATAGTTCTGTAACATTTAAATTTCAGCTTTGGAAAAATTGTGCTCTACATTGGTGAGTACAGAAAGCTGTTTTCGATCAATTTTGGAGTGTATCAGCAATACACTGATGGCGAATTTGGCGGGAATCTTGCTCTCCCGAAGGGAGACCTCCTCCCTTGAGATCTGAGGCTAGGATTGGTGATTCGGACTCCGGCTGTGGGTGCGCTCCGGTCGGGTGTGGATCGGCGGTTCTACGGCGAGGCTTTGTAAAAGTTTAGCTTCTCCTCTTGCTCTGATAGAGTTGTTCCTGCTGATTGTGTCGAGTGGCTGTAGATTCTTGATTAGGCGGTGATTTGTTCTGTTGAGCTGTTCTGTAGTGGGTGCGCTCCTACAGAGGGTTCCGGTTCGTGATTGCTGGTCGACGATCACCTGGCGATTCCGCGTCTACAGATTCTTGGATAGTCATGTCTTCGGGTGTCTCCTCTTCTGTTTCTTGGGCCTCGGTGGTTGGTGAGGATGGCACTACTTTGAGGTATGTTGACACCTCTTCTGCTATGGTGAATGGTTCTTTATGCATTCCTCAATCAGTAATAGATAAAGGTTTGTTGAGGCTGAGATCTGCGCTGGTTGCTCAATTCGTGGGATCTGTTCCCCCAATTAGGGTTATAACAGCGGTTGCAAATAGAATTTGGGGCTATGAGGGAGAAGTCATTGTTTCTAGGCTTGATGACGGGTTCTTTCTTCTTGAATTTGCATCTGAAGCTTTAGCAAATTGGGTCCTGAAGCGGTCTTGGCACATACATAATTCTGTTATGATTTTGCGAAAGTGGGAGAAGAATGTTAAGAAGATTGAGTTGGCTCCGGGGAGTCTTCCAGTTTGGGTTATTTTTAAGAAGGTTCCTCCAGCATTGATGACAGATGAAGGAATTAGCTGGCTCTCGAGTAATCTTGGAGATCCTGTTAATCGATTTGTGAGAACGGGACTGGATGTTAAGGTCTGCCTCTTGAGGAAAGTAGGAGCGAAAAAGGTAGAGGAAGTTAGTGTTACTCTGGAGGGTGAAGAGATTTTCATTGCAGTTGAATTCCTGCAGGCCAGGGTTTATTCAGATAAAAGGAAGAAAATACCTGCTCAAGAATGGAGGAAAACTAGTAAGGAGCAGGAGGTGGTAAAGGAGATAGAACAGGCCATTGAGATTGTTGCTGAGGAAGCTGTTAGTGAAGAAGATAGACCTGAAGGGAATACTGAGGTGGTGGATAATAGTTCTAATGGTGGTAATGAGACAGAACAAGCAAAAGTAGAGCAAAATCCTCCAAGTGAAGTTAGAGAGACCCAAATCTCAAACTCTATTGAGAAGGAACTTGTCACTTTGGCAAGTGCTGATGCTGGCAGTTCAAAGGACAATGGAAAAAAGACAAAGGAAGTGGTAACTGGTAATTCTTTCAATGTCCTATATGATTTAGACAATATTGATCCACTCTCAGCAGCTGCTTTCCCTCCATTGAAAGCAGATGTTAGGAGAGCGAGTGAGAGGGTGAAGAAACGTGGATCTCCAACAAAGAAATGTTAGTCTTATCTTGGAATGTTAGGGGTCTGAATCTCTCCCGAAAGCAGATTTTTTGGAAAAAGTTTATTGAGAAACATAAGATTGATATTGTAGGACTGGTGGAAACTCGTGTGAAGGAAGCAAAATCTGTAGATATTATACATAAGCACTTCTCAGATTGGAATTTTTTTGCGAATTACTCTGATCACCCTCTTGGCAGGATCTGGATTTTATGGAGATCTCATATTAAGCTGCGAGTGATCGCCAACTCTGATCAATTTGTGATGGTGAGGGTTGATAATAGCTGTGTTTTTGACATTGGGTTCATATATAGCATGTATAAAGAAAAAGATAGGAAAAATTTGTACAGTAGTTTGATTGATAGTCCTAAGCCTTTGTTGCTGACTGGTGACTTCAATGCGATCAGAAATAGTAGGGAGGCTTCTAATGGCTCTGATGGGGGAAGTAGTACTAGAGATTTCAATGATTGGATTGATAGACTCTGCCTCACATATCACAAAGTTAATGGAGAATGGTTCACCTGGTTAAATAATCAAGAGGGGAGGCCTATTTCAAGAAGAATTGATCGGGTGCTAGTGAATCAGAAGTGGTTGCTGAGCTTTCAGAATAGCCGAGTTTCATCTACTCTGCCTCATCTTTCAGATCACTGTGGTTTGCTAACTAACACAGATAATTCTGTTGGTGACCCTCCTAAATCTTTCAAATTTTTCAATTACTGGGCCAAGCATCAGGGTTATGATTCAATAATGTCAAAGTGCTAGTGGAAAGGGAGATCTGGAAGGTATATGGAAGACTTGTATGCAAATTTGAGAAGGGTTAAGACTGCTCTAAAAGAGTTAAATAAAACCTCTTTCTCTGATAGAAGTAATAGAGTTAAAGAGGCAGAAAGAAGAATGTTGGAGGCACAAGAGAAGGCATTGCGAATAAATGATAGTTCCTCCTTCAAAAATCTGAAGACTGAGACTGGAAAGTGGAATGACATTAAACATATGGAGGAGATGTTCTTTAGACAAAAGGCAAGGAATATAGGGATTACTGATGGTGACGCCAATACTAAATACTTTCATGGTAAAGTAAAGGAGCGTAATGCAAGAAAACATCTTTCTTACCTTGTGGCTGATAATGGAGAGAAGCTGAGCTCAATTAATGATATCTCAAAGGAAGCAGTGAAGTTCTATGAGAACCTTCTTGGAGTAAAGGATCCTAATGTAAGAGATCTTCCTCAGAGTTACTATGATTCTCTTATTATCAATAAACTGGCAGAGGTGGAAAAAATTGACTTGAGCAGGGATGTTACTGATAAGGAAATAAAAGAGGCTCTGTTTGGTATGAAAGGAGATAAGAGTCCAGGGCCAGGTTTAATGCCTTCTTCTTCCAGCATTCGTGGAAAACAGTTGGTACTCTGGTTATTCAGGCTGTGAAAGAGTTCTTTACTTCTGGAGAGCTTTCTTCACAGGTAAACTCTACGAGCTTTGCTTTAATACCTAAGATCCCAAATGCTTGCAGAATGACAGATTTTAGGCATGTGTTGCCTTATATCATTAGTAATAGCCAGACTGCTTTCATCAAGGGGAGATTCATAGCTGAGAACATCTTGTTGGCTCAGGATCTTATTAGTGCTTACCATGACAAAAAAGTTAGTCCAAGATGTGTTTTAAAGGTTGATTTAAAAAAGGCCTTTGACTCAGTGGACTTGGATGTTTTGTTGAAAGTTCTTTGTGCCATGGACTTTCCCAGAGAAGATCATTGATTGGATTGCTACCTGCCCGCGGACAGTAAAGCTTAGTGTGTGTATCAATGGGGGGTCTTTTGGTTATATTGCTGCTAGTAGAGGTTTGCGGCAAGGGGACCCTTTGTCTCCTCTGCTCTTTGTTATAATGATGGAGGTTCTTCATTGCTTTAGCTCTAGAGGTGCTTCTGCTGGTTACTTGCCTCTCCATCCCATATGCAGGAAGCTTGGAATTACCCACTTGTGCTTCGCGGATGATCTACTTTTCTTTAATAATGGAACCCCTCATGGAGTGCAGCAGGTTTTCCAAACTCTTCAGACCTTTTATACTTTAACTGGACTGCAGGTTAATCCCGCCAAAACCTCTATGTTCTGCTCTGTGAGTGTTCCTGTTGCTGATAAAGTAAAAATGACAGCACTTACTGGATTTAAACTGGAAACTCTGCCAGTCACTTACCTTGGAGTGCCATTGATTACTGGTAAGCTAAAAGCTGCTGACTGCAGGAATCTGGTAGACAGAATTACTGCTAGGGTTAAATGTTGGCGTGCGAAATTGCTTAGTCATGCTGGGAAAATGCAGCTGGTGAAATCAGTCTTGCATAGTATGGTCACTTATTGGATGAACATCTTTGTTCTCCCTATGAGGATAATCAAAGATATAGAGAAAATCTACTCTGATTTTGTTTGGGGAGTTGGAGTCTCAGGAGTAAAGAAAGCAAGGGTTGCCTGGAAACAGGTTTCTACTCCATATGATGAAGGAGGGGCAAACGCTCTTCCTTTAAGACTATGGAACACGGCTTGTCTGGCTAGAAACATCTGGAACTTCTTAATGAAAAGTGGATCTCTATGGGTAGCATGGCTCAACTCTAGTAGGCTTAAGAATAAGGACTTTTGGACTTACAAATGCTCAACTGCAGACTCCTGGACGTGGAAAGGAATTATGAAGTGCAGGGACATCATTGTTCCGCATATTACTTAGAATATTGCAGGGACCTGGTTGTGGGATGGAAGTGAAATGGATAAGTTTTCTATGAAGAGAGTAATTAGTGCTATCAGAATAGAAGGCCTGAAGGTTGATTGGGAGAGTCTAGTTTGGCAAACACCAACCATCCCAAGATACTCTTTCATGGCTTGGCAGATTTGTCTTGATAGACTCCCATTTAACAACAAGCTTAACAAGTGGGGTTTGAATGTTGATGATGCTTGCTTCTTTTGTCAAGTTGGTTTGGATAATCGAGATCATACCATAGGTGATTGTGATTATGCTTGTTGGATTAAAAGTCAAATGTTCCCTAGCTACAGAACTAATATGGATTGGGATGGAGAGATCAGTTGGTTTGTAGCTAATCTCAGTGGGAATTCAGCTGTAGCAGTAAGAGAAAGACTTGCTTGGAGAATAGTTGTCTCAAATCTTTGGAAAGAGAGATGTTGTAGGGCTTATGGAGAGAGTCCTAAGGGAAGAGAGGCTTTGCTTGGGAAAATTCAGCTAGAACTAGGTATAATGTGGAGTAGTTTTAGAAAGTTGAGGGACTAGATGTTGTTGTCTCCTTCTTGGTGTTCTATCTCAGATGGTTGTTGTTGTATTAGCTTCTTAGCTGATTTCGTTTGTCTTGATGGAGGTTACACTTTGTAACTTTTCCTTGTTCTGAAGCAATAAAATTTGATGATAATTATCGGAAAAAAAAGAAAGCTGTTTTCGTTTTCAGGTAGTTGATGATCATCTTCACAAATTATCATATGTTCCGTCTATATGACGTCTTTGAGACTTCTAGCCGCTTGTTCATCTGATTCGTCATTTTTCACGGAAGAATTTGATGTAATTTAGTTGGATTGCAAAGTCATCTGGTCCAAGCGGCTACCTACTTATTAATGCTAATCAGCAGCGCTATGTTGCTTTGATTGGATTGGATTGGATGTAAGCTTTGCATTAGGATATTTCCCATTGTTTTATTTCTTGTGGAAACTTGGATTCAGTTTTGGTTGATTATGTTTGTTGTATTTGTTATTCATCTTCTATTTTTGGTTGGCATTGATATGCAATGCAATTGCTATACCAGGACTTCTAAATGTTGTACTAGTCATTCCGAAGTTTGATTGGGGTTTGTTGGGGGTGGGAATTGAAGGGGGTTATTTCTTACGTTTTTGTAGAAATATCCGGTCTCCCACTTCTGTAATTTGCATTATGAAATTTTGAAAGTATCTTTTTTTCCACTTTTAAAATAGGGCTTAAATTACAGAAAATTATAAAATCAAATTTTATAATTTTCTAATTGAACATAATTATGGGTAAAATTTTGAATTATATAAGTAAATTTTGTAATTCACTAAAAAAATTGGATAGTGAACAAGGCCTAACATTTCATTCAACTATTCAAGTGGATGGAATTTTCCTGATATCAATATACCCAAAGTAAAAAGAGATATCGCTGACATCATTGTTTCTCGCTTGAGATAGTTGTATTTTTTCGTCTCCGACAACACCGTGTTTCAAATATGTTGGGAGCTCATGTGAGAGTGTCATAGATTTTTTCTTACGCTTTGTGATCGAGTTCGGTCGCGCGAAGGAGGATGGATGGCAAATAGAGAGGCACAACATTAAGTGGAATCTTTACCGCTGGTGGTTATTCACCAAAAACTATAACTAATGTAGTTGGACAGTTACTTGGATGCGGAAAGTTGTGCACTCTTGGACACGGAGTTCACGAACCGTAATTTTTTCCATAGAGGGGGATAAAGCCACGGGGCAAGATGGTTTCATCTTGGGGTTTTATGAACATTTTTGGGACGTGGTTGAAGAGGAGGTGTTCGAGAACTATAAGCATTGGATCGAGAATGGAAGATTGTCGCTTGATGTGCAGGAAACTATAATATTGTGCTACTTTCAAAATTCGATGAGCCAATTACAATGAAAGACTTACGCCCCATCTCTTTATGCAATGTTCTTTACAGGGTAATTGCGAAGGTCTTAGCGAACAGACTGAGGGTGTTTTGCCGAAACTGATCCCAGAGGAGCAATACACGTTTATGAAAGGAAGAATTAACAACGTTATGGTGGCCTTTGAGATGATCCATAACATGCATCGAAGACCGGATGTTAATCTTGGGGAGGTAGCAGTTAAAATTCACATATCAAAGGCCTATGACCGAGCTGAGTTCCCTTATTTAGAGGCAGTCTTGCGTCAAGTTGGCTTTGGGGAAAATGGGTAAGATTGTTGATGATGTGCGTGAAATTTGTTAATTACTCCGTGTTAGTTAACAATGGCATGGTGTGATCAATTATTTCGACTCAAGGGCTTAAACAAGGATGTCCTCTCTCGCCATTCTTGTTCATATTAATGTGTGCCAAAGCATTAACAGCTCTCTTTCGAAGGGTGGAAGAGGAGGGGAAGCTTCATGGTGTTAGAGTTTGCAGAGGGGCACCACGAGTCTCGCACTTGTTATTTGTGGATGATTGCTTTTTGTTCGCTTGTGCAGAGGTGACAAAAGACATTGCTATGCTGTAGAGGGATTCGGGCAATGTAACTAAGGTTCTTGAGGGAACATAGATTACACCTAAGTCCTAACCAACAAAGTACTATGCACCTGAGCCCTAGAGATGGTTTAGTGGAGCACAATGACTCGAATGTTGATTGAGATCATTCTGATGATGCTTTGAAAGTTCCCATGACACTTGTAACCCTTGGAGATTGTATTAGTAGTGTTAAGAAGCTCCGTATAAAGAATGTCTTTCTTGTCAAGACTCAAAGAAAAACTTATAAAAGTTCGGCCACGTTTTCCTATTTAGGGGGTAAATTCCACCGGAAAGATGGATTTTGGGGGAATTGGATTGAAGTAGGAATCCAACTAAAATCCAGCTCGTAATTCCTTGTTTTCCTGCAAAATTAACAACTTGGAATTATAACTTAGCTCCACCTGAAATTACCAAAATAGCCCTATCAAAATACCCTTATTTCTTATCCATTTCAATCAATCTCCTTCCTTCCCCATCATCAACAATGGCCACTACTTCTCCTTCTCAGGTCCAACATTTTCATCGCCAAGGAACTCCTTCTCCATCATCGTTCATACTTCCAACCAAGGAACTCCTTCTCCATCATCGTTACTTTCAGCCGTTCAACGCCGCCAACATAAAATGGAAACAAAGGTACTCCTCCTTCTGCGTTCTTCATCTTTTTTATTCCAAGGTTTGTTCATCTGCTTTGTCATTCCAGGTTTATTAAGCACAAATTGATTGTCGGGTATTAAGAACGAAAGTATTACACACAAATTGATTGTCGGGTTTGTTATTGTTTTGGATCCAGGGTTCAACTTCTGCAAGAATTCTATCGAAATTGAGGAAAGACTCTCACTTGACAGATGAGTTCAGTTACGAGGATGACGATGTCAGATGCTTCTGTGAGTTACGAGCTTCACGTCGTATTTCCCGGACCGAGGCGAATTTGAATAGAAAGTTTTCGATTGCTCGTTGTACTATTCTGTGGTAATATATGAGTTTTTCCAATACGAATATGTTTTCTTTGTTTATTATAATGTCAACCATGTTCATCCGTTTGGATTTCCCTTTCGTACAGGATGTCAAGGTTGCAATTTTTTCCTCTGGTATGATAGGAAGATAAAAGAAGATGTCCGGAAACTAACATTGTTAGTTGGAGACCTCAGCGTACACCTACGTGAAGTTCAAAGCGAGAAGAACGAATTGGAGTCTACACTAGACCGTGTCATGAAACACTCGCACGACGTGCGTAGTAGCAGTTACAGTGTTCTAGTGTCAGAGGCATACATTGTCCACGAGCTAGAAGCAATTAAGGCTCGCCTATCACGCGTTGAGGATGCTGTCTTCTCCCGACGTTAGCTCCGAAATAGTGGTCCCCGTTGTATCCCCATAACCTTGTTATGTGTTGTTTGGGCTATTAATGGTCCCAATTTCTCAACTTTGTATCAAACTGTTGTTCATTATTGTTTGAGTATTCTGCTGTTCATTGCTTGGGCTATTATTGCTCTGGCTTCTTGCTTGATGAAATTATGCAATAGACAACACGCATGCACAATTCGTCCAACCACTTCGAGGGAGAACCAAGTTGTGTTGCGTAAGACAACCCATCTCATTTTTAACAACCCGAACGCTCTCTTAATAACGTTTCTCGCACTTAAATGCTTCATGTTAAAATACTCTTCTGATGTATTTGGTCTGTTTTGTCCCCACTCCTTAAGATGGTAACGTTGTCCTCGAAATGGGGCTAAGAACCCTTCACAATTTGTGTATCTAGCATCGCAAAGGTAATATGACCTAATGTGAAGACAACTTGGTCTTAGATTCATGGAAATAAACATTGGTAGAAAGTACAAGTTTGTGGTGTACGATTGAGATTACCTTTTGGAGCCTTCAAACCATTAGATCTGGCCAAAGCATCTCGTGGAACCCGTGCATCGTGTGCGGAACCTTCCCATCCAACTAGGCAATACACGAATTGACCGTCAGGATTGCACACGCCTAGAATGTTAATATATACTTCCCCCTTTCTGTTCCGAAATCTAGGTTGGTCTCGTATATTTGCACGGACCTTGACATGCGTCCCATCCAATGCACCTAGACAATACTGCATAATACTCTAGTATGAACTTTGCAACAATCCAGTAGAAGGGAACGCATGTGAAGATAAAAGTTTGGAACAGACCTTAAACTGTTTCCAATATGGATGCCGACAGTGTTCAGGCACAAGGACAGCTTTTCGATACAAGGTTTGGTGCAGTCGAAGAACGGATGTGAGGACAACGTGGATGATTGCACATACAGTTTTCCCTGATCTACCTAACCTCTTTTGCAATATCATGTTTTTGTTAAAAGAAGGTAAATCACACTTGCCTATCTTGGCTTAGTGGATGGTATTTGTATTAGAATTGTTACATAATTGCTGAGCAAAATAAGGAAAACAAATCAAGGATAATATCCTATGGAGATTATGCAAATATACACAATTAAAATACATAATCTCAAATATTCTCATCACCCTCCCGCAAGCCAAAGGGCGGATGGACTTTGAGCTTGGATCGTAAGGTAGAAAACCGTGACGTGGCGAGCGGCTTGGTGAGTGCATCAGCAATTTGATCTTTGGAGGAGATATATGCCACATGGAGTGATTTGGCGGCGACACGCTCTCAGACGAAATGAAAATCTATTTCCAAGTGCTTTGAGCGAGAGTGAAAAACTGGATTGGTGGATAAGTATGTTGCGGAGATGTTATCACACCAGAGAGTCGGAGCCGTGCGGAGCAGACGACCAATCTCCATGAGAATCGAGGCTAGCCATGTGGTTTCGGAGGCGATAATTGCAAGAGCACGGTATTCAACTTCCGTGGAGGAACGAGAGACAGTGCGCTGCTTCTTACTTGACCAAGATATAATGTTTGGACCATAGTACGTAACATACCCGCTTGTTGACTTTCGATCGAGTGAGTCATCCCCCCAATCTGCATCAGAGAAACCTTGAAGAGATGTGGACGAGGATGGTTGTATCAATATCCCGAGTTCGGCCGAACCCCTGAGATATCGGAGAGCCCGTTTTAGGAGTGTCCAATGATAGCCCGTAGAGGAGTGCATAAACTGTGATAACTTCGTTGTTGTGTAGGCCATGTCGGGCCTTGTCATGGATAGATACTGAAGACCACCTACAAGTTGGCGATATAGTGTGGGATTGTGAAATAGTTCATCATCAGCCGAGGGCGGTGTCGTGGAGATTGGTGTTGTGAGGGGCTTAGCCGTGGACATCCCGGCCCGATGTAGAAGCTCAGTTATGTACTTCGTCTGTCGGAGATGAAGACCTGATGATGTGGACGTGACCTCAATCCCAAGGAAGTAGTGCAGAGAACCCAGGTCTTTGATCTTGAATTTTCCCGTGAGGTAAGTAAATAACTTGGTGATGATTGTAGAGTCCGACCCTGTGACAATTATGTCATCCACATAGACAAGCACAAATAAAGTGACGTTGTCAGAGTTATAATAGCAGAGAGAGTGATCTGTCTTAGAACCCTGAAAAACAAATTGAATTAGTGCATCCCGAAGACAAGAAAACCAAGCTCGGGGAGCTTGTTTGAGACCATATAATGACTGTCGTAAGAGGCAGACATGATCGGGATGTTGTGGATCCTGAAATCCTGATGGATGATCCATATATACTATTTCCTCAAGCGTGCCATGCAAGAATGCATTGGAGATATCGAGCTGCTTAATCGGCCAATTCTCAGAAACAGCAATAGATAGGATTAGGCGAACACAAGCTGGCTTAATAACTAGACTGAAAGTTTCTAGATAATCCACACCTTCAGTTTGATGGTAACCTTTGGCGACTTACCGTGCTTTATATCGTGCTATCGTGCCATCCAGATTTTTCTTGATGCGGAACACCCATTTATTTCCAAGGACACGATTGGAATTGGGTCGTGAGACCAGCTGCCATGTGCCATTGTCTAATAGGGCCCGAAACTCATCCGCCATTGCTGATCTCCAGTGCGGGCTTTTATTTGCAACTGTATAGCAGGTGGGCTCAATTTCATCCAAGCCCGTTTGAGTAGCCAGCCAGGCCTGTGGTTTGAGTGACCCGGTTCGCTGGCGGGTGACCATGGGGTGGATGGACGAAGAAGGCTGCTGGTCAGGGGCCTGTGGCGGTATTACTTGGAGCTGCATAGGCGCGGTGGTCTGCGCCGTGAGAGCAAGGTCAGTTGGGCCTTCAGTGTGGGACGTGGGCTCGCCTGAAGTGAGGGGCCCAACTGTTGGGGAGCCCGCCGGCAAAGGAGGAAAGGGTGGTGTGACTAGCACCTGGTGGGCCGGTGGCTAGGCTGCCTCATGGGCCAGAGGTATAGGCAACAAGGGCGGCTGTAAGGAGGGCCTGTGGAAAAGTGTGGGCTCGTCAGTCCGTGCAACTATAACCTGGAAAGGAAAAACCGATTCGTCAAATAGCACATGCCGAGATATATAAATTCGCTTGGTTGCAATATCCAAACAATAATAGCCCTTGTATCGAGTACTGTATCCGAGAAAAACACTTGGTGTGGACTTGGGTGATAGCTTGTGTGCCGCATATGGTTTGAGCCAAGGGAAGCATAAACAGCCAAAAACACGCAAAGCCATATAATCCGGGGAGACGCCGAATAACCGAGTATAAGGAGTCTCAAGATTAATAACCGGTGAAGGAAGACGATTTATAATATGTACGGCGGTTTGGAAAGCATACGGCCAATAGGCGAGAGGAAGCTTAGCTTGATGAATAAGAGTGCGACCTGTCTCCACAATATGTCGATGTTTACGCTCGGCACAACCATTCTGCTCCTGAGTATGTGGGCACGATGTCTGTTCCATGATACCTTGGTCCTTTAGATATGAGGATAATTTCCGGTACTCACCACCCCAATCAGCCCAAAAAGAACGAATCGGTCGGCCGAAATATTTTTCCACCAAAACCTGAAGCTGCTTGAATATACCCAGGAGGTCCGACCTGAACTGAGCAAAGTAAATCCACGAATACTTGCTATAGTGATCATAAAACAATATATAATATCTCTGATTAGAAATAGAAGTAACCGGAGATGGCCCCCAAACTTCACTACAGATTAAATCCAATGGGCCAGAGGCCTGAAAACTTGAAACTGGAAAAGGTAACTTATGCATCTTCCCTAGACAGCAATCAGGACAGATAGCGGGAAGTCTCTTATTGGAAAAGGATAAATTATTCCGTCGTAGAACTTGTTTATACCAGGAGGTCCGACCTGAACTGAGCAAAGTAAATCCACGAATACTTGCTATAGTGATCATAAAACAATATATAATATCTCTGATTAGAAAATAGAAGTAACCGGAGATGGCCCCCAAACATCACTACAGATTAAATCCAATGGGCCAGAGGCCTGAAAACTTGAAACTGGAAAAGGTAACTTATGCATCTTCCCTAGACAGCAATCAAGACAGATAACGGGAAGTCTCTTATTGGAAAAGGATAAATTATTCCGTCGTAGAACTTGTTTAACACTCTCCAAATGCGCATGACCAAGCCTTTGATGCCACACCGGTAAGGAAGCCGCATGTACTTGCGGATGGGAGACCTCTCGGAACATGGCCAGCGGAATCGGATATAAGCCATCCCTACTCTGGCCTCGGAACAGTAGGCGACGGGTTACCAAGTCCTGAATAATAACCAAGTTTCGATAGAAGACAACAACCAGATTATTATCACGGGTGAGAGCACTGATCGAGAGCAAATTTTGACAGGACCGAGGCACATATAACATCTGATCCAATATAACTGGCGAAGTAGATAATAACATAGTGGAGCGACCAAAGTGAGAGATAGGAACACGATTACCATCACTGAGCTGGACTTGTTCAGTCCCTTGGTATTCCAAGTGTAGAGAAAGGTTCGCCAAGTCATTCGTTAAGTGATGATTAGCTCTCGAATTAAGTGTCCATAGCTCCTGTGATGACTGAAGTGGTGATGTGGCGTAGTTCACGGCTGGTGGCAGCGAGGAACCTGACTGACGTGGAGAAGGGCAGGTGCGGAAATGGTGACCAACACCCTGGCAATTATAGCACACCATCTGACGAGGATGCTGCTGCTGCCTGATAGATGGGCCTCGGTGCAGAGGCGGCCCAAAAGCTGGCTGAGGCGACGCAGGCAAACCTAGTGGTGCAAAGGAGGATGGGCCTGATGCAAACCCGTGGCCCATTGATTGCTGGCGGCTTGGTCCAAACCTTCTAGAGCGCTGACGCGGCTGGGTTTGGCGAGTGTAATGGGCTTGAGGCGGCCCAGGCGTTAAGCTAGACTCATCGACGCCTAGGTCAACTTCTTTAGCAAGCAGTTGGCCATGAACTTCCACAAAAGACGCCGGCGTCGCCCTATTCCGGAGACTTCGTGTAAAGTCTTTGTAAGAGGGGTTTAATCCTTTAAGAAGAAGATCAACGAAGTCAGCTTCTTCAAAAACGCCACCAAGAGACTTCAATCGATCAAAGATTGATTTGGAGCGGTGGAGATACACTGTGACCGAGTCTGTTCCCTGATGAAGAGCGTACAGCTTCGTCTTGAGAGCCCGAACCTGCGAGGGACTTCCTGTACCGAACGCGGCGGCCAACGCCTTCCACGCATCATAGGCTGTGGTTACGCCAACAAGTGTATGAAGAGCAGCCTCCGTTACAGAGCTGATGATCCAACCAAGGACAAACTTGTCCCGGCGTCTCCAGCGAGCGAAAGCTGGATTTTCCGCCCCACCATCGAGCAACGCAGCAGGCTGGGAGGTGGTGCCGTCAATGTGACCATACAAATCGTGACTGGCGAGGAGAGGCTCAAACTGGAGCTTCCAAACCAAGTAGTTTTCTGCATTAAGTTTTACGGAAAAGGAGGTGGGTAGTGAAGGCAGGGTGCTGGAGTCGGTAGAAGCCATGGAGGGAGAAGAAGAGATGACAGATGACAGGAGGAGAGAAAAGGGTGGCTTGGAAGGGAGATCTAGGGTTTCGATCAAATTGGATCGAAAAAGGCAGCTTTGATACCATAAAAGAAGGTAAATCACACTTGCCTATCTTGGCTTAGTGGATGGGTATTTGTATTAGAATTGTTACATAATTGCTGAGCAAAATAAGGAAAACAAATCAAGGATAATATCCCATGGAGATTATGCAAATATACACAATTAAAATACATAATCTCAAATATTCTCATCATTTGTGTTATGCCCTATTATGTTTAAGAACATAACTACCATCTCATCTATGCTAGCGGTTGGTGTTCCTCGTAACCCACCTTCCTCCACCAATTTTTTACACAACTTAGTGTACACAGTCCGATCCATCCTAATTGTATCGAGGCTCGATAGATCACTGAATTTGGTTGCATCATGGATGGACTCTACTCGAACCCTTGCACCACGCACCAACATATGGAGCAAGGGTCTCCCAAACCCACGACAAACTATTGGTCTACCAAACCTTTTTTGCAATATCATGTTTTTGTGTTATGCCCTATTGTGTTTAAGAACATAACGACCATCTCATCTATGCTAACGGTTGGTGTTCCTCGTAACCCACCTTCCTCCACCAATTTTTTACACAACTTAGCATACACAGTCCGATCCATCCTAATTGTATCGAGGCTCGATCGATCGCTGAATTTGGTTGAATCGTGGATGAACTCTACTCGAACCCTTACACCACGCACCAACCTATGGAGCAAGGGTCTCCCAAACCCACGACTACGACGTCATTCTAGTATAGTGACTAGAATTAGTAACATACTGAAGATGAAGAACAGTGTGCCCATCATTCGCCTACGTTGTAACGACAAGTCCAATAGCCTCGCCATAGTTATGCGTGTCAACCCTATAACCCTACCAGAGATGAATTTTATCAAGCGATGAGACTGTATGATATCAACATAGTGTAACGGAAACCCTAACCCAACAAGCATTTGCAACTATTTGGAAATCAGATATTTGGAAAACAAACCCTATAAACTCTCTATTAGATATTTGGAAAACAAACCCTATAAACTATGTTAGATATTTGGAAAACAAACCCTATAAACTCTCTGTTTCTGAGGTGATGAGAGACCAGCTCAACTAAACAACAGAGAAAATGTTTGCTGATATATGAATGAAGAAGAATGTCGAGAAGAGAAAACCTAAAGAACGATAATAGGGTCACTGAACCAATACCCAATGAATAAACAATCATCTTCCTTAACAGAAATAGAAGAAAAAGGGTCGAACAACAAACCCTAGAATGACTGCAAAAAATATGAATGAAGAAGAATGTCGCTTGCCTTCTCATTGACGCCGAGCAGATTGAAGAAGAACAAATCGGAGAACAAACATTGACGATGATCGGAAAGAGGAGAAATGGCGGTCGTCGGCCGCCGTTGGTGTGAAGAGGGGCCTGTAGCAGGGGAAAGGAAAATGAACAGAGAGGGAGAAGAGAGGGTAATAAAAGTGGGTGGGCAAAATCGACAACCAAAAAAAATTCCGTCGGAATCAAATGATTCTGTTCATTTTAAGTTGGAATTACAGAACCCTATCGGGCCATAATTAGGGCCCATACCGGATTTAAATTCCATTGGAATTGAGCCACTGCAAAATGACAGGAAAACAAGGAATTAAGTGTTTCCGGTGGAATTAACTGATTCCAAGGCTCAATTCTTGGCAGGAAAAGGTGGCTGAAGTGTTGAGTATGATATGCTAGAGGGTGTAATACTAATGATAGGTATATTGAAGTTCTTTCATACATACGTACTTACATAATTGATATTTTTAGTTATTTTGGAGCCTCATATAAAGAAGAATAAGGTTGATAGTCTAGTCAAATCTCGTTTTGTTGGTTGGAATATTGAGGTTTGTTATGATAACAATGGTAGAAGAACACGAAATAAGATATACGAGAGATCGAGATTACGTGGTTCACTAACGTAGAGTTAGCTAATCCACGGGAGAAGAGAGGGGAGATTCTATTGAGTTTTTGTGTGTTGCAGATGGCGACTATACAATAACCCTATATACAAAACGCTACTAGGGTTTCTGAAATTATTAGTAATATAATATTATAGAATTATTATATTACTAATAATATTACACGCTAATATGGTTAACACCCCCCCTCAAATTGATGGTGACTACGTAACATCAATTTGCCCGAAAGAAACCAATGCCGACTAGAAGGAACAGCCTTGGTTAGCAAATCTGCTATCTGATCCTCGGATGAAAGATAATGGAGAGATATCGTACCCGAGTTCACTAAGTCTCGAATATAGTGAACATGCGTCTCAATATGTTTGGTGCGCTCGTGGAGAACTGGATTAGTAGCAATCTGAATAGCAGGCGGAACAGTAACTCCCAAATCACCTAAGAGACGGATAAGCCATACTACCTCAGAACACACATCTGACATTGACCGATATTCGGCCTCGGTCGAAGACTTTGACACTCGTTCCTGTTTCTTGCACCTCCAAGAAATAAAAGCATCTCCATACCGTACACACCAACCAGACGTAGAGCGGCGAGTATCAATGCAACCGGCATAGTCCGCATCCGCAAAGGCTTCCACCTTCATGGAACCCGATCGAGGAAAGAACACCATGATCACGTGTACCATGAAGATAACGGAGAATATGAAGAACAGCGGTCATGTGAGGCTGTCGAGGAGCGGCCATGAATTGGCTTACGATCTGAACCGCATAAGCAATGTCAGGACGAGTAGAAGCTAAGTAAATTAGACTACCCACAATTTTGCGATAAACCGTCGGATCAGAAACTAGATCACCACTCTCCTTACTAAGCTTGAGATTAATCTCAATAGGTGTCGACGCAGGGCGGCAGCCATCCATTCGAGCCATAGCCAGAATATCATTAATATATTTCTCTTGGTTAAGAAGAATTCCTTGTGGCGATATGTGAACTTGCAAGCCAAGAAAATATGAAAGATCTCCAAGTTCCTTGAGTTTGAAATGAGAGCTCATCACCTGCCGTATAGTTGCAATACCAGATGAGTCACTCCCTGTAAGTATCATATCGTCGACATAGATAAGAAGAGCAGTAATCCCACCCGAGGTGGTCTTGGTAAAAAGGGAAGGATCATTGAGACTCTGAATGAAGCCATAACGAATAATAAGATCTTGAAACGTCTCGAACCACGCACGAGGAGCTTGCTTAAAGCCGTAGAGAGATCTATTAAGGAGACACACCTCATCTCGTGTGGCCAGATTATACCCGGCTGGACATTCCATGTAAACCGTCTCTTTTAGTTGACCGTTGATGACACTTGATTTGACGTGATTATCAGCCTCATTTAAGCGACATTTCCTTGCTTGAAACGTGGTTTTAGGGGTAAAATAGCGAATATTCAATCAACTACCCTATTTCCTACCAATTTGGTTACTTTGGCCCTTTTCGGGCCTATTTGATGGTTTTCTAGTGTTTTTACGTTAGCACAGGTTTTTGCCGTCAAATAAAGTAGCCATGGACGTGTCTAAGGCATAGGAACATCGAGGAACTGAACCGGAATCGATCAAAGGAGCCAATCAAAGTCAAACCGAAAATCTACCCATTCACACTTACACATTCGGCGAAAACAAGCCCACATCTTCGGCGAAAAGAGCCCAGGGTTTTCGGCGAAAATGCAAGGGAAAATCACTGGCGCCAACAGAAGGTATTTTCGGCAAAATTGATTAACTCTTCGATCCGAAAATAGAGTACAGAGAAATCAACCGGCGGTGTCTTCAATTGCAAGAATATTTTCGGCGAAAATACTTCATTATTTTCGGCGAAAATCCCTTCCAAATCCGGCGCTGTATTGGAAACCCTAAAACGTACCTATTTAAAGAAGCAGCCGGCAGCAAGAGGGGACATCAAACATCAATCATTATTCATATTTTCACAAATCAGACTTTTGAGAGTCAGCCGACTCTAGGGTCGATAGATAGAGTTTAGAGAGTTCGAAGATCCGTGGAGAGATCGTGACGCCATCCTTCCACCTCAAAGAACTCGGAGCTTAAAGTTGAAGATCCAGGAGATTGAAGCTTCGCGGGAGTCTTCAGAATTAGGTTTTTCAGTTCTTATCTGTTCTTCCTCTGTATGATGATCTTCATTGTTGCCTTTGATTCTCTTGTTTCTGATATGAGTAACTGAACTTGTAGAGCTTAGATTAGATGAACCCTAAGTGACCCAGGGCTTTAAAGCGGTCACGGATCGGCGGTAATTAGATTCAAAGTTCAATCAGTTTCTCTTTGCATGTTTGATTCGTTCTTCATTGTTCATGTTTCTTGTCTGGATTGATCCCCTAGATTAGATTCTTGTTAAGCTAAGGATAGAAGCGAACACTCGCCTTACTTTAGAACATCGAATTGAACAATTAACCTTATAATTGGAGCGTGCCTTTTGTAGGAACCGGTTAGGGTTAATCCACTGCAAGAGTAACTCATAAATCACTAGTAATTGCACCAGTTAATTAAGTCGTTGCGAGAGGCGACCGTACCCGGGCGGCTAGTTAATCTTGGTAGTTAGAACGGATAGAGCGAACGTTCGCCGGTCTTAAACCTAAGGGTAAGGAGTTATGGTGGTGTATAGAAACCGATTGAATTAGAATTGAAAACCGCTGATCTTGTGATTGTCGTTGCTCTGGTGATCTAAGGGGGATTCAAAATCTAAGTTCGTCTATCTTCCCATTAGTCAATCTTTTAATCTTTCTGTCTTTTGTTTTCCTTTGCTTAATAGATTAGAAGTCGTGGAACTCACACCACGCACAACGTGTTTTAACCTGAGTAATTTGCCAGCTTCTTCAAAGTAGTCGATTAGAAGAAACCTCGAGTCGAATACGATCTGCTATACGCTTTTTCTTAGCATTAGTAGTTATTTGGTTGAACGCATCACAACGACACGTTCACCAAATTGGCGCCGTTGTCGGGGACTCTTCTAATTGTTTGAAAGAAGAGTTGGCAAATTATTCTTCTACCTTTCCGCCTTACCATTTAATTTTCCTCCATATTTTCATGATTTACCTGGGTAGTGTTTTTGAGTTTTAATTATGCAGGATTACAGGTGGGATGACCAGTACCAAGAGTGGTATGTCGATGAAGCACCGTATATTGAGGATAACCAAGAGATGTATATGCTAGCTCATCAGCATCGACAACAGACGACGAGAATAGAATCCTTCTTGGAGAATATCTCTACAGAGCTACAAGCTCACAAAGAGATAGACTCACAAGTTCATCAAAATCAACAACAGACGGCAAGAGTAGAATCCGCCTTGGATGATCTCATTTCGAAGCTGCAAGCTCGTAACGTAGTGGATATCGAGCTCGAGCAACCAAATCCACTAATGGAATAAGATGCTCAAGAGCTGTATGAAGATGAACATGACAATCTCACCGATGACTATTGCGAGCAAGAAGCATCTGATGAAGAATCCTTGGCGGTGGTGGTTGATGAAGACATAGAGCCAATCCATCTTGAAGTTGAAGCTGAAGAGGAGCACGAAGAAATCGAGGAGATATCCTCAATCGAGCTCCCGCCGAACCAACCTATAGATCAAGCCAGAGACGAGCACGTGGGGATCGAAGACGTCAAGGATTTGGAAGTATACACACTCGATCCCGAGAGACATCTGGATGATCATCAGGTAGAGAAGATGGAGCTCATTGATCATGCCGTGCCGTACTACCTGTTTCCTCCTCCAGAAGGAGAATTCAAGAAGAACTGGTCATCCAACCAGAACCACGATCTACTGGAACACTACCGGTTACATCACCCTGCTGGAGTGCTACATGGCACTAAACCGCACACCTTGAAGAAGACGTTTGACTTCAAGGAACTTCTAAGTTGGGGTCCCTAACAGGTATCGTCCGGCTCAAGGACGTTAAAAGAGAGCGCTTCGTGGGAGGCAACCCACGGCTGGAATCCATTTTTTTTAATTATTGAGTCAGTCTTTTTCGTCGTTTGAGTCGGTTTCGGGAAGCCAAAAGTGTCAGTTTGTTTGATTTCATATTTTTCGTGAGTTGTTTGCATGTCATAGAGTCAGTAGCAAGTTGATTGAGGTCGTTCCGATTTTTGTGGATTTAACTGTGATTTTCTGAAGTTGGCCGGATTTGCGAAAATATTTTAAACCCGAACAGTTCAAAATTTTCGGCGAAGCCACTACCATTTTCGGCGAAACTAATTCTTGATTTTCGAACTCATTCTTCCTGTTTCCTATTTTTGGTTCGAAAATTTTCTGATTTCGGCGAAACCATCCCAACTAAGATTTCGGCGAAACTGAGCTTCCATTTTCGGCGAAACCGCCTTTTCAAATCGGTCAATCCATGTTAACTTGTAGTTTCGGCGAAACCACCCCTACTTTCGCCGAAACTGATTTGAAAAAATCACTTAATTATTACCTTTAAAATCCGGATTCACCCTCTCTCTCTTCCTTCTTTCAGTTTCTCATTCAATCGTCAAAATATTTTTAAAATTTCCCTTAACCTTCTTTGTTCGACTTTTATTCTGTGTGGATCCGGGACACTTGTCCCGGTATCCTTTTGATCTTTTTGTTGTTTTTGTTTTGTAGGATCTCGAGTAGCTACTCCGCTCTGCTCCGGGCTATCCGTATTCATCCCCTACACCGACCATCTCGTCACAGGTTCTTCGTATCCCTCTACTCTAGTTTAGTCCTGTGAGGACACAGAACCGTTTAAGTGTGGGGTAGGAGTCTAGGATTCTACATGATCTTGCTTGCTATCTATGATTCTGTGGTTCAAATTTGAAATTTCTCTTGCATAGAATTGCTCAATTCTTGACTTGTGATGTTAAATTGACTTTAATTTTGAACAATGACGTCTAGACTGTTCCACTTAGAACCTGTAACTAACGTGTTGGAACTGATATTAAATGAGTCTAGGTCAGAACAGATCATAAATCACGTCAGTAGTTGAAACTTGAATTAATTGAACTGATTGGTCTGTTAATAACAAAGCTCGATAACACCGTTCTAAGATGATAGATGCTAGCTTCTCCCATGTTTTTCACTTCATATTTGATCACCTGTGATTGTGGCTTGAGATTACACGGAAATCCAATTCGAAATCTTGTGTAAAAAGTTATAACTAGCTAGGATCAAGTGGTTAAATTGTTAAATCAAGTAATCAAGTTGTGCAAATCAATGTTAAGTTCTTTTAAGTGCTAAAATAAAGCTAGGCAAGCCCGACACCTAAGTGAAGTGTTCAGGTTGAGCACTAGCAAAGGCACAAATACTGTGAGCTAGGCAGGTCCAACACCTAAGTGAAGTGTTTGGTATCGAGCACTAGTATGCAGTAAATAAATTGAAGGAATAAGTTGAAGCTTGAACGAAATTGTTGTTAAAAAGCGGTCCTAGCTAGAACATGTAACGTACAGATCTAGAAACGGATGAAGTCGAGTCGATAGCCACGTCACTTTTCCTACCTCCGCATCCACATCATGGCTAGAGCTTAAAGTCTTTTCTCATTAGAATTGGTGTTATCGTAGTCGGTTAATTATGATTAATTGTTTTACCAAGAAACGAGCTTTGTTAAAACCACTACTTGAAGTGTGCAGAAATTAGTGAGATCGAAAACTTGTTTCGTTGATGTTCTTGCATGTGTAGGTCACTCTTTCTACGTGGAACAGTCTAAACCAAATTGTTAGAATTGAATCTCGGTTTAATCTCGTGTCATTTGTGATTTTGAGTGTGTTCTAGTTCAGTTTGCTTGAGGACAAGCAAAAGCTTAAGTGTGGGGTATTTGATGACACTCGATTTGACGTGATTATCGGCCTCATTTAAGCGACATTTCCTTGCTTGAAATGTGGTTTTAGGGGTAAAATAGCGAATATTCAATCAACTACCCTATTTCCTACCGATTTGGTTACTTTGGCCCTTTTCGGGCCTATTTGATGGTTTTCTAGTGTTTTTACGTTAGCACAGGTTTTTGCCGTCAAATAAAGTAGCCATGGACATGTCTAAGGCATAGGAACATCGAGGAACTGAACCGGAATCGATCAAAGGAGCCAATCAAAGTCAAACCGAAAATCTACCCATTCACACTTACACATTCGGCGAAAACAAGCCCACATCTTCGGCGAAAAGAGCCCAGGGTTTTCGGCGAAAATGCAAGGGAAAATCACTGGCGCCAACTGAAGGTATTTTCGGCGAAATTGATTAACTCTTCGATCCGAAAATAGAGTACAGAGAAATCAGCCGGCGGTGTCTTCAATTGCAAGAATATTTTCGGCGAAAATACTTCATTATTTTCGGCGAAAATCCCTTCCAAATCCGGCGCTGTATTGGAAACCCTAAAATGTACCTATTTAAAGAAGCAGCCGGCAGCATGAGGGGACATCAAACATCAATCATTATTCATATTTTCACAAATCAGACTTTTGAGAGTCAGCCGACTCTAGGGTCGATAGATAGAGTTTAGAGAGTTCGAAGATTCGTGGAGAGATCGTGACGCCATCCTTCCACCTCGAAGAACTCGGAGCTTAAAGTTGAAGATCCAGGAGATTGAAGCTTCGCGGGAGTCGTCAGAATTAGGTTTTTCAGTTCTTATCTGTTCTTCCTCTGTATGATGATCTTCATTGTTGCCTTTGATTCTCTTGTTTCTGATATGAGTAACTGAACTTGTAGAGCTTAGATTAGATGAACCCTAAGTGACCCAAGGCTTTAAAACGGTCACGGATCGGCGGTAATTAGATTCGAAGTTCAATCAGTTTCTCTTTGCATGTTTGATTCGTTCTTCATTGTTCATGTTTCTTGTCTGGATTGATCCCCTAGATTAGATTCTTGTTAAGCTAAGGATAGAAGCGAACGCTCGCCTTACTTTAGAACATCGAATTGAACAATTAACCTTATAATTGGAGCGTGCCTTTCGTAGAAACCGGTTAGGGTTAATCCACTGCAAGAGTAACTCATAAATCACTAGTAATTGCACCAGTTAATTAAGTCGTTGCGAGAGGCGATCGTACCCGGGCGGCTAGTTAATCTTGGTAGTTAGAACGGATAGAGCGAACGTTCGCCGGTCTTAAACCTAAGGGTAAGGAGTTATGGTGGTGTATAGAAACCGATTGAATTAGAATTGAAAACCGCTGATCTTGTGATTGCCGTTGCTCTGGTGATCTAAGGGGGATTCGAAATCTAAGTTCGTCTATCTTCCCGTTAGTCAATCTTTTAATCTTTCTGTCTTTTGTTTTCCTTTGCTTAATAGATTAGAAGTCGTGGAACTCACACCACGCACAACGTGTTTTTAACCTGAGTAATTTGCCAGCTTCTTCAAAGTAGTCGATTAGAAGAAACCTCGAGTCGAATACGATCTGCTATACGCTTTTTCTTAGCATTAGTAGTTATTTGGTTGAACGCATCACAACGACACGTTCACCAACCGTGTAAGAAAGCATTCTTAACGTCAAGCTGATATAGAGGCCAAGTACATTGGGCAGCAAGCGCTAAGAGAGTACGGACTGTTTGCATCTTGGCCACCAGTGCAAACGTTTCCTCGTAGTCAATACCGTATTCTTGTCGAAACCCTTGAGCTACTAGACGAGCTTTATATCTATCTAGGGTGCCATCGAGTTTAAACTTCGTTGTGTACACCCATCGTGATCCGATAACGAGAGCATCGGTAGGCCGCGGGACTAACGTCCATGTACCATTTTCATGCAAGGCATCCAACTCTTCCTTCATGGCTTGTTGCCAACATTCCTCTTTGCAAGCTGGCTTATAATTTGATGGAATTACAATTCCAGTGGTAGCATAAGTCACATAGTCTGTATAACGTGGTGGAAGTTGTCCTTGTGTCTGACGAGATGAGCGACGAGGAGCCGGAGGTAAAGTACCCAAATCATGAGAAGTAGTCGATTTTGGTGAGTGTAAAGAAGGATCTTGGACCAAAGGTTGAGTATCCAAAGTCGGAGCAGAAGATGTTGGAGAGGTGTCGTCGACCGTATGTTGCAAGCACTCATCGGGCAAGATAGTGTCAAATATTGGCAGAGAAGGACCTGGTGATTGAACTGGTGCTTTTGACATGGGATACTAATATTCATTTTCTAAGAAGACGACATGATAGGCCGTATACATGCGTCGTTGACGAGAATCGTAACAAAGGTATCCTTTATGATGATCAGTGTATCCCAAAAACACACAACGAGCCGTCTTCGCCATGAGTTTAGTACGATCTTTCTTCGGTAGAAGCACAAAGCAAGTACATCCAAAAACCCTCAAACGAGAGTAATCTGGAATTCGCATAAAGAGAGACTCAAAAGGGGACTTCTGATGAAGTACACGTGTCGGTTGCCGATTTATAAGATAAACCACTGTTCTGACCGCCTCTACCCAAAAGCTCGATGGAACACTAGATTGCAAAAGGAGGGCTCGAGCTAAATCAAGAATATGACGATGCTTTCTTTCGACAAGACCATTTTGTTCTGAAACTCCAGGACATGAGTGTTGATAAAGAATACCATTTTTTCTATAAAACTCATACAATGCGTGGGAAGTATACTCCCCTCCCGGGTCTGAACGCATGACCTTAACTGTTTTATGAAACTGAGTCTTAACCATTTGAACGAACTCTTGAAGCACTGTACATAATTCAGATTTAGCGCGCAAGAAGTAAATCCATGTATAACGAGTGTACTGATCCACAAATAATGCAAAGTACCGATAACCGAGGCGAGAAGTGACGGGACAAGGACCCCATAAATCAGAATGAACCAAATCAAAAAGAGCCAAAACCGATGTTGTGCTAGTATTAAAAGAGAGAGCTGTAGTCTTAGCTTCAATGCAAGGAGTACAATCCGGAACCACAAATTTTTCAAAATCAATACCAACTGGAAGTAACTGCTTTCTAAACATAAATTGAAGTCTTTCCGAATGTGGGTGCCCAAGACGGCTATGCCACAATCTCCATAGCTTAGCCGATTTATCTAAAACTGAAGAAGTACTAAAGGAATTGGTAAGAGGAACGCCAAAACTCGATGAAGAGGAACTTCGAGAAACAACTGCCCATCAAGACGATCCAAGAAGAAGTTCCGTCCATGCTTACTCCCCGTTCCCATTATCCTCTTGGTTTGGTGATCCTGCACAACACAACCATTCGAGCCAAAAGAAACATCACACCCGCATCGGCTAATTGACCAACCGAAACCAAGTTAGGAACCAAGTGTGGAACGTGGAGAGTATTAGGAAGAGTGATATGAGAAGTTTCGACGAGGCCAATGCCCGCAACTGGGAGGCGTTGACCATTAGCAACCTCAATGTGACAATCAGAAACAGGTGTATATGTAGAAAATATTTCTGAATTGGCCGACATATGATTAAACGAAGCCGAATCGAGAAACCAAGAAGAATTGCGAGGAGTACCTGTCAACCCAACTGTGGCAAAAGCGGCATTTAGAGCTTGAGGAAGTACCCTCTGAATTGCTGCCTGAACCATGGAATCCATGGATGATTCTGATGGACCAACCGAACCCGTAATAGACTGCCCATCCGAAATAGACGAAGCCGAGTAAGAGGACTACACAGCATAGCTGTTTTGTGGACCACGAGTTTGAGAATTGGCTTGTCCTTGATTAGCCCTTGACCATTGACGCTTACGACACTCACTAATGATGTGACCTGTTTTCTTGCAGTACGTACACAAATTCCTCTTTCGACAAAGAGGCTGAATATGACCAAGTTCATTGCAAAATCGGCACCGAATTTCACTTGTAGGAGTAGAGGATTGAGAGGCTGAATTCGAGGGAATGAAACGAGGTCGAGATTGACCAGCCGCGAAGGCTACTGTTGTATGCCCAGAATTAATGCTATCAAGCCGAGCTTGAGTCTTGAATCGAGTTTCTGCTCGCAATAATTCTCCTAAGACATCCTCCATACTTGTCTTATTTTCAGAAATAAGTTGAGACCTGATAGTCTCATATTCAGGCCTTAGACGCATAAGAAAGTTAAGAGTACGAGTGCGACGTCGTTCCATCTGAACCTCGATACTAGCCGCACTCGACATGGATGACGAAGTCAAGAGATCTAACTCCGTCCAGAGTTCCGTAGCCGCCGAATAATAGCTATTAATATCAAGATCTCCCTGCGTGAGATTAGACAAGGAAAATTCAAGATCGAATAATCGAGAGGTATTAACCTGACTGTAAGTCTTCTGAAGATGAGTCCACACGGCAGCCGCCGTTGGAAAAGATCGAAGCGTCAACGCGATCGATGGATCCACAGAGTTAATGATATAAGAGAGGACCCGAGCATTGTTCATCTTCCACGTGAGTGCTTCTTTGTCGACATCAACAGTAGATGTGATAGTCGCTGATTTGTCCGCCGTAGGAGCCGATATTGAAGAAGAGGTCGTTGGCCTCACAGCTGAGCCGTCGAGATAAGAATCCAAACCCTTACCCTCAATGAAAGTTTGAAGCGAGTATGCCCAGTATGAATAGTTGTTACCATTGAAACGCACGCTGACTGAATCGGAGAAAGTTACAGGCTCTGATACCATGATAACAATGGTAGAAGAACACGAAATAAGATATACGAGAGATCGAGATTACGTGGTTCACTAACGTAGAGTTAGCTAATCCACGGGAGAAGAGAGGGGAGATTCTATTGAGTTTTTGTGTGTTGCAGATGGCGGCTATACAATAACCCTATATACAAAACGCTACTAGGGTTTCTGAAATTATTAGTAATATAATATTATAGAATTATTATATTACTAATAATATTACACGCTAATATGGTTAACATGTTATGATAATGAACTTGGAAAGATTTGGCTAGTATGGAAAAGAGACATTTCTCTAACTTTCTTAGATAAATATTTGCAGTATATACATATAATAGTTGGTTGAGGGCAGTTTTATTGTACTTTTGTATATGTTTTTACTAATAGTATAATTAGAAGACTGTATAGTCAGCTGCTCAATAAGAATGTGACTGGACATCCTTGGATGATAGTAGGTGACTTTAATGCTATTTATCATGTCCTTAGGAGATGCTTCTATTGTTCCTTCCAGTTTTAGTAGTATTGATGAGTGGGGTAATGAATGTGAAGTTATTGAGCTCAACTTTCAACGTTCGAGGTTTAGTTGGATTAACAACAAAGAGAATTACCTCATCTCTAGAAGACTAGATCGTGTCTTTGTGAATTTGGATTGACAGGGTATGTTTCCTTTGAGTAAAGTTATTATATTCCCTTATCTTTCTTTAGATCATTGTACTCAGCTGATTGATATTGCTGGTAATAATAAAACTTATCCTAAACCTTTCAAGTACTTTGCGTATTGGGAGAAGGATGAAGGGTGTGGTGGTTTAGTTACTAGTGCTTGGAATAGAAGTTGTGGGGGAGGTTGTCCTTTTTAATATCTCTATGACAAGCTTCAAAAAGTAAAAGTGCGTTTGAAGAAATTGAATGCAAAAATATTCATATATTAAAAAAGGGCCAAGATAGCTAAGTTGGATTTGTTGGAGTGTAAAGACAAGTTATACTCTAATCCTTTTTCTAATAACTTGACTGAAGTTGACAAGTTGAAGAAGAATCTGGAGCTCCTTATGGATGATGCTAAAGAAAGTATAAGTAGAGTTAAGGCTCGTACTGTATGGATTAGAGAAGGTAACAAATGTATTAAGGCCTTCCATGATTATGTCAAGAGTACAAATGCTATGAACACTATCCGGTAGTTAAAATCAATATGGGGATCTGGTGAGTGACCATTGCCCAAATGGAAATTGTAGTTGTGGAGTTTTATAAAAAGTTGTCGGGAGAGTCTGTTGTGGTAAAGAAGGCTAACTTGGAGAGTAATGTCAATAAATACATAATAGATGAGCAAGGTGTTTCTTTGGAGGCTATTGCTGCAGAGGAAGTTAGATATATTCGTTTCTCTATGCCTAATGACAAGGCTCTAGGGCCAGATGAATTTACTATTGGTTTTTATAAGAAGAATTGGTCTTTGGTAGGTAGGGATGTTATAACTATTATGTTTAGTTTCTTTCATTGTGGTAAGCTCTCTGCATTTGTGAACTCAACCAGTCATTTCTTGATCCATAAGAAGATTAATGCTACTAAGATTAATGATTACCTGCATAACTCCTATTGCAATGTCACTTAAAAATTCATTTCAAAAGTGTTAGCCATGAGATTAAGAGAGGGCTCTGCCATATATAATAGGTGGATCCCAATCAGCTTTTGTGAAGCCAATGCTTATTGGTGATAACATCCTTTTAGCACATGATTTACTTCGCACCTATAATAGGAAAATTGTCTCCCCGACTGTGCTATAAAGATGAAGGATTTTGATTCTGTAAGTTGGTGCTTTGTTTTGGATGTGTTGGTTACCATGAAATTCCCTTTGTCCTTTATAGTCAACCTAAAATGGGACATTTTGTGATTATTTTGTTGCCATGAAGAGGTTCACATGGGGAGGTCAATTATCTCCTCATCTCTTTGTCATTTCAATGGATATCCTTTCAAGAATGTTAGATATAGTTGTAATTGGTGGGGCTATTCCTTATCATCCTCCATGCAAAGGGACAAGAACTACTCATTTGTGCTTTATAGATGATCTACTGGTGTTTACTAAGGGAACAATGCAAGCAGTTCAAGTGGTCGTGAGTGTGTTAAATGAGTTTACAAACTTATTCAGGATTGAAATTCAATCCTAAAAAAGTGAAGCCTACATTGGTGGTGGTGATGTAGATGTCCCCAGAGCAATTACTATTGCTATTGATTTCCATATTGGTAAGCTGCCATTTAAATACTTACATGTCCCTTTAACTCTAAGTATTGGTAAACACAAAAAGGAAGATTGTATGAGTTTGATTAATAGAGTAACAACTCGAATAACTAACTGGAAAGCAAAGACTTTGCCTTATGTAGGGAGACTACAGTTAATTGAGTCGGCGATTAATGACATTCTTCAATAGTACTGGATGAGCATTTTTATCTTGACAAAAGGATTTCTAAAAGAGATTGAGACATTTTGTAACACTCGTCCTAAATCGACCCGGGTTGACCCATGGTCGAACCGGTTAAGAGTATCACTCGAAGATACAACAATAAAATGGAAGGAGAAAGAACATTGAAATCAATTAAAACACAGAACAAGAGTAAATCGGAAGCGCCTCTATTATTCAAAATCCAAAATCAGAAACCAAAGATACAATTCAAAACCAAGAATCCTTTTACAACCTGAAGTTCGAAATCAACTGATACAAAACATTGCAACCCAAAATAGTCAACATAAATCCAAAAGGATGGTCAACTCTTGGTCCGAGCCTTCGAAGATCTTCTCTACGCCAACAACACACCGACACTCGACACACAACTGAAGCACCTGAACTTCAACTCACTGACTCTAACCACGCGAACCTGAAAAGAGAGACTGGGGGATCAATTTCCTATTAAAATTGAGTGAACCCACTGGGTTTAACTATGCGCCGAACCTATCCAAAAGAAGCGATTCCAAACTCCTCATGAAACACAAACAATGGAATCAGACTCAACCTTTACCAATTTTAATTCCCTAAAACAGTCTAAGTGATCACATAGGTGCAGTTCACAGTTCAACATTCTCAATCCACAATAATATATAACCAGGCGTCATCATACATACAGCTCAACATCAGATGCAGCAAACATGCAGTTTAACATCAGAAACACCTTACATACAGTTCGACCTCGGAACCAACGAGCATACAGTTCAACATCACATCACAAGTCATCTCACATTCACCATCAAAACGCACACCCACACCCACACACGTTCACATACACCACACTCCTTATTTCAATTACTAAGTGAGTTATCAGGCATCCTTACGCAGTCTAGGTTATCACCTAAGTACAGTTATCCACTTTAACAATTCACAATTCAAAACATCGCCATGATCATAAATCATACAACACCAATCCACATCTCAGCACAACAACACAGTTCAGTTCATAGATCAATCCAACACAGTCCACAACACATCTAATTCAGAAACACTTGGCAACTATTTGGTGGTTTGTGAAACAAACTATAAAGCCACATCATAATTCAGCAACATGATCATATAGACCATGCATAATGCATATATATATCCTCGAGTTATAAGTGGATAGCATTAGAAAAGCTACAAGAATATGTGTTTGACCAAGTTATTTTTCCAACACGAATTTCTAGATACTAGTGGAATAATTATTGAAATTATGATCAAGTGACAATCTAGCATATTTGTTCAAAAAGATACTTCATACAACAAGATCATTCATAATACTGAAGTTCAAAAATTGAACGATTTTGAGACATCCTATCATGAGGGGGAGTTAATACGCACTGCACTTTTTTCCCCTTAACCATGGTTTTTCCCACTGGGTTTTCCTTGTAAGGTTTTTAATGAGGCAGTATGTGATAGCGTATTATAAGAATAATATTATTTTCCCTATACATGTATTGTTCTTCTACTGACTTTTCCTTGTAAAGTTTTAATAGGGCATATCATTAACCAATGGACATTCAAGGGGGAGTGTTATGAATAATATTAATGTAATGAATGTCCATAGGATGCTACCTTCACATAGGATGCTTCCTTAACATTGATAATAAGAATCAATGTCTTCCATGACCCATTCTTTCCCCATTCATGTGTAATTATATTAGCCTATAGGAGTTATGTATTATGTGTCTATAAATAGAGCACATCATTCTATCTATTGGGATGAATAATAAGAAGCAAACCTCCCCTTTTCTCTCTTGTGTTTTTTCTCTACTTCATAGATCATAGTTCTCCATCACTTTCATAACAAATAAGGATTACTTACCATTTGGTCACTTCAATTTAATACTTTCCATGTTTAACACAAATTACATTAAGGTATGAATATGTCCTAAATAGTGTAAACTTCCTTATTAAACATGTCAGATTAAACAAGTCAGATTACAAATTACAAATCACATTGAAGAATATTTCTTACGTAACATGTCAGATTAAACGAACTGAGTTCCTATCCACGATCCAATTTATTCTTTCGAGCTTTTGTAAACGAACTAAGCTCCTGTCCACAATCCAAATTTTTTAAAACGAGCTAGATTGTTCAAATGTTTGTTTACTAATCATAACGAACGAGGTCATTTCGAGCCGATCTGAAGAACAAATAAACAAGCCGAATTCGAGCCGTCATCGATCGCAACACTGTTTGCATGCATGCATCACTTGATTGAGTCTAAAATTTTATGTACAAAATTAGATTTCCATGCATTAGGCATTTTGACAAGTTTACCCACATGTAAGTAAAGCTCCATGCATTGGTTGCATGTACAAAAGCATGCATATTAATTTTTAGTTCATTGTAGTTGTATTTTGATTTAATTAATTGTTAACTAAAGATTTACTAAGTAGTCTTTGTTGTTACGTAACAGTGATAATTTTACGTATTACTGATGACGTTAGATTTATCGCGTTCATCTCGCCACATTTAAATGACATTTTCCCTGTTTGACACCGAATCGTGATGATTTTGAGTGATTTTTGTGAAAAATATATTTTATTCCTCGTTGGCCCTCTTTTGGGTCGTTTGATGTGTTTTCGAGTTGTTTTGATGAGATTTCAGGTTGTCATTTTATAGAGGACCTTTCTACGAGCTTGATGATTCAAACGGGGACTAATTCGGAGTACAAACGAGGCGGGGAATACCGAAAGAAGTTTGAAGCTGGAGCTAGCTTTGAAAGTGCGCATTCTGAGAACAAAAGTGCGCCGACGCACTTTTAAGTGGTGCCAGGTGCACTTTTGCAAATTGCATTCGGCGGATTTTTCCTCAAGGGGAAAAGTGCGCCTTTTGAAGGGAAAAGTGCGCAGGCACACTTTTCGACCCTTCCAGGCGCACTTTTGGCCATTAATTCGGAAATTGGGTTTTTAACCCAATTTCGAGGAGGGAGAAAACATAACTTCTACTCTACAATTCTCTGTTTTTTCTCGGACGAACCAGACACTCTCGGAGATGAAGACGGAGCTTTGAAGAGACGATTGAGCAAGAGAAAGCCAGAATTAGCTCGGGAGATTCTAGGATTCTTGAAGATTAGGATTAATCGGATTAAGATGATTTCTTCTCCAGTTAGCTTTTTCTCTGTTTCTGTGATTTCTTCTCTAGTGATGTCTAGCTAAACTCTTTGTTTGTTCAGATTAGATGAAGTTCTAGCAAGATTTTGTATGGATGATGTCGGGTTTTTAACCCGTTAATGTTAATTGGGGTTTATTCAGACTTAATTGAGATTTTTCTTAAACCCTAATTTGAAGCTCTAGAATTCGCAGATTGACCATATCGTAGAATTTGCTTCGTCTTTGATTCGCGGTTCTGACCATGGACGTGAGTCATTCGAGAGTTTAGGAGGTCATTAAGATTAACCGGTGTCTTGACCATAGGGCCGGTGAAATTAATCTCTTTGCATATCTGTGTGGCATTTCATTGTTCTTCACTACAAAAAAATTGATCTTTAGCTACTGCAAAATTACAACGGCGTGAATATGCAGTAGCAAATAGTTAGTATTTGCTACGGTAATCACTATTTCATGTAGTAATTTGCAGTAGCAAATACTATTTGCCACACCACTATTTGCTACACTCAGCATCCCCGTCGCAAATAGTGGTGTGGCAAATAGTATTTGCTACTGCAAATTACTACATGAAATAGTGATTGCCGTAGCAAATACTAACTATTTGCTACTACATTTTCATGTCGTTGTAATTTTGTAGTAGCTAAAGGTAAACTTTTTTGTAGTGCTTCGTGCATTCTCAGCGATTTGTATCTTGACCATAGGAACTCATAGGTTTGATATGATAGTTTCTCTGCGTCCTGACCATGGAGTAGAGATTACCAAAGGAAATGTCGAGTCAGTTGAAACCTTAGTTGCATTGCATCATCCGTCTTAATCGAGCTAGAGCGGATTCGAATCTGGACAAGCGCTTTAGTCAATACTTGAAGCCCCAACTTGTTTGCCTGCTTTGATTGGTTTAATTTGCATTTTTAGATATTTAGTTCATTCACCACCAATTCCAAACCCAACGTTTAAACTCGATTAGATTTAATTCACTTTTCTGAGTAATAGAAACAGAAAGACCCTAGGGAAAACGATCTCTTTGGAGCAATCCATTGAGTAAAACTTAGTGCGCATTAATTTTCGCACCAAGTTTTTGGCGCCGTTGCCCGGGACTTTTCTTTTTTTAGGAAAGGCATTGTGCGTTTTAAGCTTTTCATTCATTCTTTTATCATCTCTTATGTCCCACATTTTTATACTACTTGGTATTTCTTGTTTTTGGTGTTTCAGGCAAGATTGCAGGTTCAGAGGAAAAACGGGCTAGTAAGCGCATAGCTGAAAAGGGTAGAGTCTTCTACCCTCACTTCGGCACTACTCCGGTACCTCCTCCTCCCGCCAAGACACCTAAAGCAAGTAAAAATCTCTTCACTCCTTCATCTACATCTTCACCTTCGCCATCAGCCATTGCTACTCCAGAACCTCCTGTAGATTCTCTAGTACCTACTGTTAAACCAGAACTAGTAATCATGGCAGAGAGGACGATGAAGGATTATGATCGACCTACCATAGATGGGACTACTTCTTGCATTCAGATTCCCAACATGGGAACTCGAAATCTGCACATCCCATCTCACTTGATCAACATGATCCAAGCAAATGGGAACACTTTCTCTGGGGATGTCAATGAGGACCCGAATGCTCATGTGAGAAATTTCTTATGGATAGCTCACACAGTCTCAAACAATGAAGCAGATCATAGTGCAGTCAAGCTTCAGATATTTCCTTTTACTCTGAAGGGACAAGCATAACTGTGGTTGTATGATTGATGAACGCTGCAGAACAGGGTATCAAATATCTACTAAGCTAAGAGCTAAGCAGATCGTAGTCTACGGGTCTTCTAATAATTGTCTACTCAAATGCAAAGGCAGATTACTCAGGTTTAAACACGTTGTGCGTGGTGTGAGTTCCACGACTTCTATTCTAGAAATGCAGGTAAATTAAAAACTTAATAGATTGGTTGACTTAACAAAGACGACAGACAAGCTTAGACTTCGAATCCCCCTTAGATCACCAGAGCATTGGCAATCAACAGACCAGCAATTTTCAATTCTAGTTAAATCAATTCTGAGACACCACCATAACTCCTTACCCTTAGGTTTAAGATTGGCGAACGTTCGCTCTATCCGATCTAGCTACCAAGATTAATTAGCCGCCCGAGTACGGTCGCTTCTTGCGACGACTAAACTAACTGGTGGAATTACTAACGATTTATGAGCTAATCTTAAAGTGGATTAACCCTAACTGGTTCCTATGAAAGGCACACTCAATGAATAGGTTAATTGTTGATTTGGTCTTTCAAAGTGAGGCGAGCGTTCGCTTCTATTCTCAGCTTAACAAGAATCTAATCTAGGTGATCAAGCTAGAGAAGAAACATAAACAACGAAGAACAAACCAAACATGCAAGAGAAACTGATTGAATTTCGAATCTAATCACCACCGATCTGTGACCACTTTAAAGCCCTGGGTCACTTAGGGTTCATCTAGTCTAAGCTCTACGAGTTTAGCTACTCATGTTAATAACAGAAACAGAGTTCATCATGAAAACAAAGACAGAAATAGAGTTCATCATGAAAAGGAAGAACAGATGGAAACTGTAAAACCTAATTAAGACGACTCTGGCAAAGCTCCGCTCTCTGGTAATCTTCACTCCTAGCTCCGAGTCTCCGAGGTGAAAAGATGGCCTCATGATCTCTTCCTGGCTCTTCGAACTCTTCAACTCTGCTCTCTCGAACTTCTTAGGTCTAGAACTTGTGATAAGCTCTAATTGGAAAAGTGTATGATTATTGTATTACGATTCTCCTCTTTTGTTTGAGCCGCCGGTTTTATATTTATACTTAACCTTTCCCCATCGGATTAGGTCAATAGATTTTGGCAAAAACTTAAGAAGTTTTCGCCGAAAACTTCTTTGAAAAGTGAGGCGCCGGTCGACTGTTTCTCCTGTGTTGATTTCGTCTGGAGTTTTTGGCGAGGATTTGGACTTCTCGCCGAAAACTTCTTCTTTTAAGCTCTTCCGGTTTCTTCTTGGATTTTCGCCGAAAACTCATGGTATTTTCGTCGAAAACTCCTTTGTAAAGCTGGGCAGGATTTGTGTTGACTTGATTGACTCCTTGGATCGATTCCGGTGCGATTCCTCGAGGCTCCAATGCTTTAGACACGTCCCTGGTTACATTATTTGACGGCAAAAACCTGTGCTATCACAAAAACACTAGAAAATCATCAAATAGACCCGAAACGGGCCAAAGTAACCAAAATGGCACGAGATAGAGTAGTTGAGTGATTATTCGCTATTCTACCCTAAAAACCAAGTCTTAAGCCAAGAAATGTTGCTTAAATGAGGCTGATAATCACGACAAATCGAGTGTCATCAAATACCCCACACTTAAGCTTTTAGTTGCCCTCAAGCAAACTGAATAGAAAACGCTCAGGTTCACAAATGATGATCGATTAAATTGAACCTCAAGCATACACAATGAATTATTAGACAGCTACTTCTAGAACAAGAAACCTAACATGCATACCGATCAGCCAAACAACCTGGTCTCACTAAAAAACTGCACACGACAAGCAGTAGCAACCAATCATGCACAAATTTGTCCTCACCGACTAGACTCCTCACACAGATAATATTTTGTACAAGGGAAGCTCTCATTCTCTGTGTTAGGGACGTGTTTCTGCTCTCAATCATTTTCTATTCACTGAATTCTGTCATAGATTTACAATTCGACCACATCTCCACCACTGTAACAACACGAGGAACTAGTCAAGAAGGACTTCCCTGCTTAGGACTGTAACGAATTCTACACTACAAGGGTTATGATGAGATGGATGATGGGAATGTATGATGATGGCTTTGGTGCGGTGTTGCTTTCGACTAACTTCCCTCGAATCTAGCTTATGGCTACCTACCGTCTAACCAGACACAGGTGGAATGGTGTACGCTCGTCCTATGATACCCTCAAGCAACCTAGCACTTTATTTTGCAGAATAAATTTTTTTCTATTACATTTTCTTTTGACTTCGTTCTTCCATATGTAGGGAGAAGAACGTTATTGAACTGAACTATAAACTTTGAAATTTCTGAACTTTTTCTATATATATATATTTTTTTTTGAATTTTTCTTCTTTTTCTTCTTTTCTCTTTTTCTTTTGTGCCGATTTCCTTTTAGTTGCTAGAGGGGTTTACACGTCTGGACATAATAGCTAAGACCACCTGTTTAATGGCTATAGGTAGGTTACCACAAACCGACTTCCGGTAGGCTAATCTAGAACTACGACCACAGGGGATCAACGGGGAATGAAAGAATGGGGATTGGATGTAATGTATATCAAACCGAAAGAACAGGCCAAGCTCAAGGGTTTAAACCTAATGGATTTAATGTTGGGTAGACAATCTGGCTTAGTAGCTGAATCTAGGTGCCCTTATCATTCTAGGACTCGTGTCATCGTGTGGTCTCGAATAGGTCTCAAATAGGTCTCATGAAAATTCTAACCCATTCAAGAAAAACAGAAAACCACTCAAAATGAATTAAAATTGCAGGTTATGTGCAATGGATCAAAAGCTCACAATTCGTTTGCTAGTCGGATTCAGTCATTTTCATGCAATCAAAGCGACAAACTACAAGTGTGATTTTAAAAATTCTGTTCTGACCAGGCAATTTAGCATCAAAGTATACAAGTTGGTTCTCAGGTTCTAGGTTAAGCAGTCTAAGCATCATTATGACAATTTGAACAACAACTTAACATAAAAAATCAAGAACCGAGCAATTCTAATGCTAGAGAAACTGGAAAGGCACCATGGAACACATAAATCACAAGTAAGGGCAATCAAGTTTATGAAAGGTTCTCTAGCATCCTACCCCACACTTAAATCGTTCTGTGTCCTCACAGGACTAAACTAGAGTTGAGAGTAAAACTGAAGAACCTGGACCGAGATGATTGATGTAGGGGATGAGCACGGGTCTTCGGAGCTGGAAGGGAATCTACCAAAACTCTGCCTACAAAACAAAAACAAATGAAAGATAAAAAGGAAACCGGGACAAGTGTCCCGGAACCACACAGAAAAAAGTTGGATCGAAATCCGAAAAGAAGAAATAAAAAGGAAAGACAAGGAAGAGGATACAACCCGATCACTGCTGGTAAGGTGCATCGGGAGGTGGGAAATGGAAGAAGTTTGCGACTCGCTGCTGCCACGCCAGCTGTGCCTCGTACCTCTCATCTTGCACACGCATGTGCCTCTGTGTAATAAGACATCTGGCATCTTGGGTGGCGTTGTGCTCTACTCGCCACTCCTGGAGGCGATCTAGCATCTCGCCAAAGTCTCCTAGAGGTGGTCAGGGGTGATGATGAGGCATCTGGAATGGATCCTGGAGGGGCGGCTACTGCTGATATGAATACCCCTCTGGCTGGTGCTGCTGGGGTATATGGTGGTGAAACTCCTGCTCCGGCTGAGGCTGCTGCTCCTCAGAATCATCTTCTTCCTCCGACTCGACCTCGTGGTGCAGAGGTGGAGTTGCGCCACCTGTGGACTGTAGTCCAACTGGAGGTCGTACTCGACAGCCAAATATCCATCGACGGTGTTTACTACATAACGCGGGACGTCAGGTCCCCATGACTGGTTGAGGCCGAGGTTGATGATGAGGCGGCTGACGAAGTTACCGCCAAGAAGGGAGCGAGGTGTCTTGGTCGTCTTAGTCTTCCGGTGGAAGAGGCGTGCAAGCACCCACCCGGGATGAAGGGGGTAGCCCTCTCGGATGGCACAGAGTAGTAAGAGCTCCTCTCTACTGATGTGGTGGCGATCCTTCTCTGGAGCAAACAAAAGAGATCTACGCCAAACCATATGAATATAGTGAAAGAGAGGGTGAAAGAGTGACCTGACGGAGTTACGAGCCGTGGTCCGAGCACCTGGTACTCCTGTGATGTGGCTCCAGAGTGCGCCATAAGCAGAGCCCTTGCCCGAGTTGTCCTCCCAACCGAGGTGGTGGCCGCGGTAGTGCGCACCCGGAATGCCAAGGTGGGATGCAAACTCGTCGTAGGTGAAGTCTCTGTACACCCCACCGAGATAGAAGGAAACGATCTTCTTGTGCCACCTTCCCTTGTGCCCGTCGAGCTCAATGGTAGCCCAAAATTCCGGGAGTGCGATCTCGGGGAAGTCATCAGCTATGGTGGTCAGCTCCAGAAGACCTGCAGCTGCCAGAGAGGTGTGCACATTCCTGTGCCAATCCTCATCACACTCGAAGAGTGACTCCAGAGAAAATGGTCGCACGTCGGCTACTGGAGTGTGCTGGAACTGCTAGTAGCGCTCAAAGTGGGGCTCTGGTAGGCGGGCAACGATGGAGTGGTGTCCGATGCGGTTTAGGAATGCTGGAGGAGGGCCGTGGATGGCGGGAGTGACTGGAGCATGTGCTCTGGAACTAGATCCAGTGTCTAGTCTGGCCTTTGTCCTTCGCTCCCTGTCTACATGCCTATAATAGAGATAAAGAACAGAGCCCGATTAGTCAAACCAAACACCTACCCCACACTTAGTAAAAAAAACTCAATTTCACAAAGAAATGAGGAAAACCGAGTGAGAATAGGTAAAGCGAGTAACCAGTAAGCACATTTGGTCATGAGACACACAAAATTTCAGCTAGGGCGTCAGAAGCACACATTGAGTTCATAGGTCAAACCGACATTTCAAAAAAAAAGTCAACATTACAGCAATTTGAACTCGAACCCAGCAATTTACGAGCACAAATCATTGAATCATTGCAGAACATGGTCTCAGAATACAAACACAGTGATTTGAATTTCAATGAGTAAGCATGGCAACCAAATAAGCTTCAACAATTCATGGTCAACCCGTTATTTCACACAAGTCAACACCACAAAAGAATTAAGCTCTAAGCATAGCAATTCAAGGCCAAATGATATTAAATTTCAGCACAATTCTCCCTAAGCATGCTAGAATAGTCCAAAACAATCAGTTCACCAAGATTCTCACGAAACAGTCGGCACACAAAACGAGGTGGATCGAAAAAGTCAACCAAAGTCAACCCTGATGAAATTCAGCATTCTATTTG